>CM071598.1:157550147-158760147 GCA_036435485.1 Saposhnikovia divaricata
CTTTTTGTTTATGTAATCATATTATGCATTGTTATCTTGACTAGCCCTTTTTGAGATTCAAGAATTTTGTGATTGTTACTCCATTGTATATTAAGAAAAAGTTGGTGAATTATAAGGATTCATGGAAGTTTATTATAAGTTTCAAAGTAAAAGATTACTTGCGGAGAATAACTTGGAGGAGGATGTTTCAGCTACACAAATTAGTTTTTATGAACCATCTGTTTCGATGGATTTTCGAGAATTTGAATGGGAGGAATTTAGGAATGATATGTCACCGCCTAAAATTGTTGTGCCAGTGCAAGATGCTTCTCCTAGTACAACTACTGATGAGGACAGCCAGATTAGGGATTTAATTCATGCACCTGCCTTGGACTGGTGGCAGTGTCTCAATGCTACTCATAGCAGTGGCGGATTGTTGGAGCGGATTGTTGGCCATTCTATTCACCTTTGTCCCACAAATGGTCACCCTACGTTTGGTATTAAAAGAACCAAAGCTCCAACTGGTATTCCTCATTCTATGTTAACAGCTGCCCCGGATGGCTCATATGCATTACCAAATGGTGATTTTGCTGTTTTAGGACCAAATGAGGCTGCTTTTGAAAAGGAGATTCAAGGGATACCCGCTGTCTGTTCTACAGGGCTTTACTGCCCTTTGTGCAGGGCGGTTATGAAAGATGCTGTTTTAGGTAGCAAGTGCTGCTTTAAGAGTTTTTGCGAAAAGTGCATAAGAGACTATATCATATCCAACTCACTGTGTTTTTGTGGGGCCACAAATGTACTTGCTGATGATTTTTTACCTAATAAGACGCTGAGGGATACCATCTTCTGGTTTTTAGAGTTCAGTAGCTGTCGTGGGGCTAACGGCGGTAGCGCTTTTCAACCACAAGGAACGGAGTCTGCTCGATTTCTGCAACTTAAGAGGGATCTGTCCGAATTTAAGATAGGCTTTAATGGTGGCAGAGGCCCCCAAATCATGAGCAGAGAAGAATCTAAAGGTCTGAAAACCACTATAAAGCAAAAGTATGATCTTGAGAGGCGAAGTGGAGGAAACATGGAGGTGTACAGAGATAAAAATTCCAGCAGAAAGATGACAGGCAAAAAGAATGTTCTCTCTGTGAAATCAAAATCTATGTCCATCACACCACCGGAACGCCGTACCCATGATCCAGAATTTATGTGCACATCTGCCAAGAGGAAGGTAAAACACGTTGATGATTATTATGAAGGACATTCTAATCAACCCCCGAAGAAAGTACGTCTGCACCACCACCAGTCAGAGTTAGTGTTAGCCACCAGACTGCCAATCCTTCCCGACACTGTAGACTTACCACCACTGCCATCCCAGTCCTCCGCTACAAAAACAATATCTGACTGGAAATACAAGGCTAATGTCTTGGCTGGCATCACATTCCCAGAAGGTGAGTCAGCTGTCTTTAAGAAAAGAAAGCTTGGTAGTTATTCTTCTGCTGTTAATGGATCTAGTCATCACAGAAGCCACTGTATGACATCAAATAAATACCACGAGGATCATCGCAACACTGCAACTGCTGTGTTGAAGAATGGTTATAATTACTACGCAGACCATGAAGATCATGAATTGAGGGACGGTGGTAGGAAATTTAAGAGGAGGCCTTCTAGATATGAATCATCACCTACCCCTGCATTGAATGAGGGTAAACATTCTAATAGAGGGTGGATGGAGAAAGGGTTCACAGCAGCAAGCATTGGTGGATTGTCTGTGCATTGACTCCTGAAAATTTTATTTGACATGAGCTTGTACGGAGAACTTGAGAGGGAGGAAACTTATGTTGTAATGCTATTTCATTGTGAAATAATTATACTTGCATTCTTATAAGAAATGAAGTCTTCGTTCTTTTTATTATAATCAATTTCCTTTCTTTTAAGTTTTTAATTTTAAGCATATATCCGTAATGTTCGGTGTATTTCTAAATATAAGTATTAATTTTGAGAGTCTCTAAATTTATAATGAAATTATAGTCATTTTAACTATTTCTAGCAAATGTCGTACATGAATAACATTTATCAACATTTAAAAGACTACTGATCCACACAACTTGACTTGGTGCCAGAAAGATAATGGATTAATTTAATCTAATCACTATGACAAACAATTACTTGATCAAATTAATCTGACATGACTTTGAAGGTGAATTCCAGATTAAATAATTGTAATGATTCTCCCCCGTTTCCTGAAACTTTAGGTGATACTTGATATTTGATGAAGAATAGGATGAATCTTCAAGATATTGCAGTTGCTTCAATTTATGGTTGTTCTGCTACTATGTTTCTAATTGTCTTCTTGATGTTAAGACTTTAACATTTCAAGTTTCAATGATAGTGCTTTCTTTCCTAAATGATAGATGTGTTATCAAACAAATCAAAATAGGTATTTTAATAAATTACTGTATTTTGCTACCCCAAATGAGCCAACAAAGTATACATCAGTTTTCAAAGGAGATTTCTATTTATAAATTATACAAGAACTAGAGAGCCAGTCTGTAGATAAACAGCTGAGTTCACTCAGAAAACCATTTAATCAAAGACAAAACACATGTCCAGTATGCAAGGAACAGGAAAACAAATCAACACTCTAGTACAAAGGGGAAGTGACAAGTTTGTCAATCTCCATACCGTTTGTGGTGAGTTCGTCCTCAAGAAAATGTCAATTGATGAGATGCAACGTCAACATCGATTTCTTTTTCCTTGAAATTAGCCAATCTAGCTTCTTCTCTCTTAAATTGGCTGTTCTCTTTTGCTTTGCATTTCTAAAGATCAAATTCAGTGACCCGCCTTTTGCTATTTTCTTTTCTGATAAAGTATCGATATTCTCGCATTGGTCAAGTTTAAAGTTTTCTTGGTTATTTTGTCAATAGTACCATCAAATTGAGAGCATCATTTAGGCACTCCGCCAGAGAAGTTCGTTCTTTCCGAATGGTAAATTCCCAGGATCAACTGGAACAGTAGCACCCGTGAAATCCACAAATGCATATCATCAACTGCAATTACTTGATAACATTTTTTGAAATTTATGAATCACTAACTAGAAAATATTAGTATCCAGCTTCGGGGCATTTTGTAGTGAACTTATTGTTCTTTCCTCTTTCCTTTTGGAAGTGCTCCTACTGCCTTCTGCCCGCTGATCACTGCATAAATTATAAAAAGAAATGTTAGAGTCCCCAAAATCGTTCCCGAAACGATTCTATTATATGCTACTCTCTCTTTGCAAAGTTCAATAAATTTTAATTTATTATTTGACAAGAATCCTATTATAATTAAGATTCTGTTACTAAAGTTAATTTAATATAATTATAAAATTTTATAAAATTTTATAAATTTATGGATTGCAATTGCTTTTTGCATTTATAAATTACCCAAATTTTCTAAATTTTTTATTTCATTTTTTTAATTAAAGCCTTTTTCCCCCGTCTTACAAATCCACATTATTCACCCACTTTCTCTTCTAATCACCATATATCTTAATATTTTTGTCATTTCTTAGTAAAATAAATTTGCAAATTCAAGAGATTTAGCCAATACTACCAATAAGTTTAAAGTTTTCTTGGTTATTTTGTCAATACTACCAATGCGGCTTCTGAGGCATGACTCTAAATGCTTCAAGAGATTTAGCCACTCCGCCAGAGAAGTTCGTTCTTTCCGAATGGTAAATTCCCAGGATCAACTGGAACAGTAGCACCCGTGAAATCCACAAATGCATATCATCAACTGCAATTACTTGATAACAGTTTTTCAAATTTATGAATCACTAACTAGAAAATATCAGTATCCAGCTTCGGGGCATTTTGTAGTGAACGTATTGTTCTTTCCTCTTTCCTTTTGAAAGTGCTCCTACTGCCTTCTGCCCGCTGATCACTGCATAAATTATAAAAAGAAATGTTAGAGTCCCCAAAATCGTTCCCGAAACGGTTCTCGAAACGATTCTAAATGTTAAGTTGTCAAAATATTATTGATTTTTCTTGAAATGGACCTCGTGCATATATGTGAAACCCAGAAATAAAATCACACATGAACCATTTGTCATTCGAAAACATCCATTTTAGATGTAAGTTACTATAAATGAACGAAGAAATCTAGCACATGAAAGGTAATCTCTAATATAGTGTGG
This sequence comes from Saposhnikovia divaricata, assembly GCA_036435485.1. NCBI lineage: Eukaryota > Viridiplantae > Streptophyta > Magnoliopsida > Apiales > Apiaceae > Saposhnikovia > Saposhnikovia divaricata. The sequence goes on from CM071598.1 coordinate 157,554,292, forward strand.
AATGAAATTGTGATGTCTATGGATATGCTACTCTCTCTTTGCAAAGTTCAACAAATTTTAATTTATTATTTGACAAGAATCCTATTATAATTAAAATTCTGTTACTAAAGTTAATTTAATATAATATAATTATAAATTATAAAATTTTATAAATTTTTGGATTGCAATTGCTTTTTGCATTTATAAATTACCCAAATTTTCTAAATTTTTTTATTTCATTTTTTTAATTAAAGCCTTTTTCCCCTCTTACAAATCCACATTATTCACCCACTTTCTCTTCTAATCACCATATTTCTTAATATTTCCGTCATTTCTTAGTAAAATAAATTTGCTAATCTTGTCTTTTGACATGGTTGCTAGTCTTGTCTTTTGACATGAATTATTGTAATATTCAATTTTATGTTTATTGTATTTCGGTGTTGAATTTGCTGAGAATGATTTTGTTGATGTTTTTGGGGATTTGGAAACATCGAAGCTGGGGCATGATAATTATTGCAAGAGCCCATTTTCACAACCAAAGATTGTTCATCCTTTGGGGGTTTCCACTTTCGACATGTCTTATCCGGCATGTAGATAGCTGGGGTGCCGGTAATCTAACCTCAACTTATACAATTGGGGTTCGGCATAATTTAAAATGATTTTTATGTGATAAGGTAAATCGTGATGTTCATGCTTTCAAGGATGTTGTGCACTTTCGATCGCTTGAGATGTCTTCGATTTCGTTTTTAGTTTCAAGAATTGTTAAATTCTGTGTGAAACGAACAGGAAACAAAGTAACAAATTGTTTTAAATTTGTTATTTATTTTCCAACCTGGTTGTATTGGTAGGGGTTTGTCCCAGCGGTGTTCTGTTATGTTTATTGAAATGTACTATTTGTTCGTCAAAAATAAAAATTTCTAATATCAAAAATCCATTTCTGATAAATTTTTTTAAAATTTTAGATATTATAAAATTTAAATTTATTAAAATCGAACGAGTTTTTTTTTGTAACTGAAATTTTAGTATTAATTTTAAGTTGACCAAATATTTAAAAAATATGAAATATAATTAAAATAGATAAATATTAATATTTCTTATGTTACAAATTTATTAGAATAAATATCTTGTTATAATAATAAAATTAAATTATTATTGTAATAAGTTATTTATAAGAAAATTATAAAAATTTTAATATTAACACCTACCTACAATTATTGTAACTAAAAGGTCAATCACCCTTAAAAAAAACTAAAAGCTCAATCTGTAATAACACAAAAATCAAATAAATAGCTCAATTTTTTTTTTTATTTTACACCGAGTTTATAAAAGTGATAATTGTTTATAAATTTGTACAAAATTTTGGAAAGTAGCGAGGACAAGAGTTGGGTTAATTTTGTAATTAAGTGATGTAATGACACGGTATTTATCAGACGCGGAAACTGTACTCGATCTCTATATATACTCATGAGATGCAGAGACGGAGGAACAAAAAAAAACAAGTAGAGTAATTAGAAGCAGCGAAGCAGCTTTGTTTTTACGCTTAGCAAGAAGATCAAAACCCTAGATTAGTTATACTCCTTAAACAGATACATTGATCAAGAATCAAGATAGTAGTTGCAATCATCAATTTCTTCAAGCCCTGAAGCAGACTCTTGCTATTTTGAGATTTCGCAAAACTTGGTTAGCTGTTTTTGTTTATAGTATTCATATATTCATGCTTATTTCTGTTAATCTTGACTAGGCTTATCCGAAGATCAAGAAATTTGTGATTGTTTCCCCCATTGTGTATTGAAAAATAATTAAGATTCATGGAAGTTTTTTATAAGTTTAAGAGTGCTAAAGATTTTGATCCTATTCCTATTGATTGGCATTACACAACTGTTTCCGATGTCAAACAATATATCTTTAACAAAAAGTGTTCGGGCAAGCGTAGTAATAATAGTACTAAATTTGATAAACTCATTCTCTCCAATGCTAAAACTAATCAAGTGTATCTTGACGGTGAAACGTTAATTCCTACCAACACTTCTCTTATTGTTCGTCGTGCACCATACTGCTCTTGCCTGCCTATCGTAATCACCCCTCCGGTTACTGCTGCTGATCAAGAAGATAATGTACTTGCAGGAAATAAGTTGAAGAAGGATGTTGAAGTTACCAAAAATAACATTGATGAAGTTCAAGAATCTGAATGGGAGGAAATGTGGGATTATCTGTCACCGCCCAAAATTGTTGTACCAGTTCAAGATGCTTCCCCCGGTACATCTGATGAGGACAGCAAGATTAGGGATTTAGTTCAGACTCCTGCCTTGGACTGGTGGCAGTGTCACAATATTATTCATAGCAGTTTCGGTGCAGGTAGAGGCTTTGGGCGCGGTGGTATGGGTGGGAGAAGTGGTGCTCCTGGTTTTGGTCGAGGAGGATTGTTGGAGCGGATGACACCCCCATCAAGCTATATATGCCGTAGGTGCAAGGTGCCTGGTCATTTTATTCAGCATTGTCCCACAAATGGTGATCCAAAGTTTGATGTTAAAAGAACCAAGGCTCCAACTGGTATTCCTCATTCTATGTTATTGGCTTCCCCGGATGGTTCATATGCATTACCAAATGGTGATGTTGCTGTTTTAAAACCAAACGAGGCTGCTTTTGAAAAGGAGATTCAAGGGATACCCTCAACCCGTTCTGTTGCTGACCTCCCTGCAGAGCTTTACTGCCCTGTGTGCAGAGCGGTAATGAAAGATGCTGTTTTCGCTAGCAAGTGCTGCTTTAAGAGTTATTGTGACAAGTGCATAAGAGACTATATTATATCCAACTCAATGTGTATTTGTGGGGCCACAAAGGTACTTGCCGATGATCTTTTACCTAATAAGACACTGAGAGATACCATCGTTCGGTTTTTGGAGTATAGTAACTGCTGTGGGGATAACGTCAGTGGCGCTTCTCAACAAGTTACAGAATCTGCTCCATTTCTGCAACTTAACATTGCATCGTCTATGTTGTCTGCAGCTTCAAAGGAGGTTGAACTTGCACCTAAAAGTGAAGGGAATGCGAAGGTTGAGGAGATGGCAGAGCCAGTAGAAGTTGACAATGTTACACCAAAAACACTGAGCGAAGTGAATGCTGGAAATAGTGAAGAAGTTTCTGAAGCTGTGGATGGGTGTGCAAAGGGACCAGGGTCAGAAATGTGTCCTCAGGTGACTGATGAAGAAATGCAGCAGAATCTACTTTCTGGGGACTTGGGAAAGAAAAAGAAGAAATTAGCAGATATGCAGTCGAGACCCGATCAGGACTTTGCACCTGAAAATTATCTAATGTCATGGGAAACCTCTAATTTTGGTCCTTACTGGAATGGCATGCAACCCAAATTTGATGGGTTTGGCCGACCTTATGGTGGACAAATGCCATTTATGTGTTATGGTCCTGGGCCAGCGTCTATTCCATTTGGGGGTGCTTTTCATCCCGTTCCTTTTGGAGCACAAGCGTCTATGATGCCTATCCCACCTCAGAGGGGCTTTGTCGAATATGAGACAGGCTTTAATGGTTGCAGTGGCCCCCCAATCATGAGCAGGGAAGAATCTGAAGCACCGAAAACAACGATAAATCAAAAGCAAGATCTTGAGAGAAGTGGAAGGAATGTGGATGTATCCAGGGAGAGAAACTCCTGCAGAGGCATGATAGGCAAAGAAGATGTTCCCTCTTTGAAATCAAAATTTATGTCTATCACACCACCAGAAGAACGCAGTACCCATGATCCAGAACTTATACGCACATCTTCCAAGAGGAAGGTAAAACACGAGTTCGATTATTATGAAGAACATACTCATCAACCCCCAAAGAATGTACGTCTGCACCACCACCAGTCAGAGTTTGGGTCGGCCACCAGATTGTCAATCCCTTTTAACACTGTAGACTTACCACCATTGCCATCCCAGACTTCCACTGAGAAAACTCTCTCTGACCGGAAAAACAAGGCCAGTGTCTTGTCTCGCATCACATTCCCAGAAGGGGAGTCAGCTGTCTTTAAGAAAAGAAAGCTTAATAGTAGTTCTTCTCCTGCTGTTATTGGGTCTTGTATTCAAAGAAGCAACAGTATGACATCAAATAAATACCACGAGGATCATCGCAAAACTGCAGCTGGTGTGTCGAAGTATAGTTATAAGTACTATGCAGACCACCATGATTATGAATCGAGTGATGATGATAGGCACTTTAAGAGGAGGTCTTCTAGATATGAGTCATCACCTACCCCAGCATTGAAGGAGGGGAAACATTTTAATAGAGGGTGGGCAAGCATTGGTAGATTGTCTGTGTACTAACTACTGATATATATGTTTGAGAGAAATCTGTATTTAAGATGAGCTTGTACTTAGAATTCATGCTTTTTCTATTATGAAATATATTACTTGCAATTTTTTTATGAGATGAAGTTTTTGTTCTTTCTTTAATTTTTATTAATTTCCTTCCACTTCAATATGTAATTTTATGTAGGGGTGCTCATCAAACCGCAAAAACCGCCAAAACCGCACCACACCACACCGCACCGCGAAGCGTGGTTTTTATTTTTCGTGGTGCGGTTGCGGTTTAAAATTTTGACAAACCGTGCGGTGCGGTGCGGGTTGCGGTTTCGAATTTCAGTCACGCGGTTCAAACCGCACCGCACCGCACCGCAATATTTAATAAATTATATTTATATATACATAAACATATATTTTATGTATTTGATATATTTTATAAATCTATCAGCGATCAGTTTATTTAAATTAACATGTCCAGTCCAAACTTATTGATAATACTAAAAAGTTAATTAGGTTAATACCTCTCAGTGAAGTATTTATTACATTATATATATTAATTCATCATTTATTGACTTTCATTTTATACAAAAATCTAGTTTTATTATTAAAAATTTAGTATTATTGATTACCTGCATGTTTTTATTTTTAATTATAAACTGATATGATTGGCTTAAGATTAACTAGATGAACAAACAATGTATATTGGATCCTCAAGATATGCTTCGATGTTTAAGGTATTATTTTATAAACCGCACAAACAACACCGCACAAGGTATTATTCACATTATCAAAAAAAAATATTTATTTTATATACTAATTAATAAAATTAATTTTTACATGTATAAACCGCAAAAACCGCACCGCACCGCACCGCTTTTTCGTGGTGCGGTTTTCGCGGTTTTTGTGTTACGTGGTGCGGTCGCGGTTTGGAAATTTGTTCAAACCGCATGCGCGGTTTGGTTTGCGGTTTGAGGAAAAAACCGCACCGCCCGCACCCCCTAATTTTATGCATCCTTAACGTTAGTTGTATTTCTTGAAATAACTATTAATTTTGAGTGTCTCGAAATCAATTATCAAATTATATATTGGTTATAAATACATTAAAAAAAACTCCTACATGATTAAGATTTATAAGAAGACAACATATCCACACAACTTGACTTGGTTACAGAAAGATAATGGATGAAACTAAAACACCAACTAGGAACAAAGGAAGACTGATGCTGATGCCCAACAGATAAAAAGTTACATACATGAAGACAACCTTGACTATCATGAGAATTTTTCATCAATGACTACTGAAATCAATCACATTGTTGTTCACATAATTAGCTAGTAATTTTTAATGAGTTTATCTCGATTTCTTGTCTTGGATAGACTATGTTTAATATTCATCCCACTGTAAGAGAATGATATCTCTGTTTTTTTTCTGCAAACCTTTTCGAAATAATAGGTTCTTACACAATGCACAGCTCCCCCATTAGGAGGTTAGGAGAGGTCTGGTCATGCACACTCTTGTCCTTATTCTTCAGAAAGGAGGTTAAACGTTTTTAGGGTTTCAACTGGTAATGTAGTGAATAGCGAATAGACACTTAATATCAAGTCTAAGCACAACCATCCTTGTAGTTCAAACAAAGGTGCTATTACCGTAAAGGGTGTGGTGAGAATCATGCTATCCTTGTAATTTTCTCTTTCTTATTATGAATTTTGCTAATCGATATGACAAATAGTTACTTGATAAATGAGAGAATAGTGGATATATCAATCTGACATGACTTTGAAACTGAAGTCCAGATTATTTTATTGTAATAATTCTTTCCCGTTTCCTCAAAACTTTAGGTCATTCTCAATATTTAATGATGAATATGGCCAATCTTCAAAAAAATTGCAGTTGTAGTTTCAATTAATTGTTTATCTGCTATTACATCTCTAATGTTATGGTCTTCATGATGTTAAGACTGCAACCTATCAAATATCAATAACAGAGCTTACTTTCCCAACTGATAGATGTCTATTAAAAGCTAATTAGCAAATTCTGAAAAATCTGTGTCGAAATCTGTGAACTTAAGCTTACATATTGATCATGAATAAGGAAAATACACATGTTGCCTCACGAAGTGTATTTATTACTACTCCCAAAATTAGTCAGCATCCAGGTTCAGAATTGAACTAGTCACTCCAGAGCAAGCAGAGAAATTAGTAAATTAACTGTTGGTGTAATGGTGTGCATATTGACAGTCGAGAACCCTTTTATATATAGAATGGTTTTCTGACTACTGTGTAGCAACGCACTCTCTGGGGTTTTTCGTTTCCTTTTGTTTACACTCACGTAGTGGATTCATTGCTACTCCCAAAATTAGTTAGCTTCCAGGTTCAGAACTAGAACTAGTCACTCGGAGTAAGTAGAGATATTAAAAATAACTATTGGTTTCTGGAAACTCTGTATCGAAATCTGGGAACTTGAGCTTACATAGGTAATTTTATACTTACATGGTGGATTCCTCACTACACCCAAAAATTTGTTAGATTCCAGGTTCAAGGTGCAAGACTAGAACTAGTCACTTTAATTAATCAGGGATATTAAAAGTAACTCTTGGTGCGCACACTGTGCCAGTAGAGAACCTTCCATTCCTTTTGTTTACAATGGCAAGTCACAGTTATCATATCTGTATCCTACATCCTTTCTAACTTACTACTTCTCCAGAATCAAACAGATACAGTAGGACCTCCCATTCCAGATCCTTTTATTTTCATCAAATTCCCATCATGAATTTCGGTAACATAGGCGTAAGTCCTAATGCTAATATGGTGAACATGCATGCTGTATATGATGTGTGTGTCACAGTGTAAACTTTTCCTTTTGTAGACAAACTAAATCATGAGCTATATTGAACCCTATGCTACTCGATCCCCATTACAAAAAATATCTTGTTTTTTAGACCCACACATAATTGTCTTGGTTTTCGTACATGTTTATAGAGGTCTCTTTATGCATTTATTATTAGTAAGATAAGTTTAGATATTTCAAGTCATCCTGAAACAAGGTTACCAGTCTCTTTTGTAGTAAGTATTCTCAAGGGAAAACGAATGAAGAAGAAGAGAACAAGCTCTTGATCTTAGTTCTTATGTGACAATAGATCAAAACATAGGAAGAAAACAAGTGTTGGCAATTGACATCAAGCCATCATCACCTATATATGAGTGGAATCTATTATTAATCTGTATATCTTAATCAAATACATGAACATTTCCATTACGGAACAGGAAAAAAAGTCTACTGTCTAGTACAAAGGGTACCATCACAAGGCAGGGCCACAACTACAGCGCGACCAATAGTAGTACCATCTCTGCATGTTGAGGCTGTAGAATCCTTTAATGTATCCTCAGCAGGTACTTCCACTTGACGTGTATTCCGTTGATTTATCATGCCTGCAGCCATCTCAGTTTCCAGCTGCACAAAGAAGTTAGTATTTGATGCCAGCACCTTCTCCCGAAATTTCAATAAATAGAGAAGATTTTAGTTAGGATTTGAATCAAATAAGCAGAATCGGTAGCAACTGGCAAGTAATCAAATGCGAGCAAATCAATCCAAGAGAACAGAGTTTTTTAATATCAAATGGAACTCGGACGAAAGAATAGTAATTAAATTATGTGTTCAGGACCCACTCGAGCTTGAACAGAATTTATAGGGAGGCTGGCGAGCTTGGCCAAAATAAGCATTCGGAACAACCTGTTCTAGAAACTTATATTTATATCTGTTTGAACTACAAGTGGATCAAACGTGTCTAATTTGGATCTGATACCGTAAAATAGAATCCAGACCAATTGATTACTGAACCAAAAACTTTACCCTTCAATCTTGTGAACCAGACATGTCAGATTTGGAAATAATATAATTAATTTCTGAATCATAACCTTTATGCGTTCTATTATTATACACAGATCAACTCAAGTAATGAACTGCACATGTCAATCATCCTCAATCTTTGAAAATCATAAATCAAATAAGGGTTTTTGATATCTAAACAAGCAAAGAAATTAAAACCCACCATTCTATAAATCCTTGGGATAAGTTAATCATATGACTAAAAAGAGCTGTAAGAAAATGGGGATAATTTAAGAAAACAAATTAGTTCAAAATTTCAATTTAGAACTGAAGTGCGACCAAGTACATAAGTTAGATATTACAACACACACAGTGTAACAGCCCGCACTCTTTCAAACTTTAATCTGACAAAAGCGAAACTAAAATTTAATTCCAACTAATTAGAGCAAAACCCAATGCAAATAAAACATTGCAAAAGTCAAAACATTAAATTGAAACATATATATTGGAGGCCCAGCTCCCACAAAATTTTAAACTGAAAATTAAACAATGATCAAAATATCCAAAATGCATGTCCAAATACACATCCTTATTCGACCCAAAAGCAAAAACCTTAAAACAATGAGCTGCAAAACCTGCAAGAACACAAATTCGAACAGCTAGTCGGGTAAAGTATCATTTTACTTTCAAAAGTACAGTATTCGACATTCGACAGAACATGATACCAATATTCAACATATTGTTCTCAAAAACATTTCTAAAACCCATTTTAAGCTAAGGCAACTACAATGGCATGACAACATTCCAAAGGTTCAAAGTGTCAATACTGCGTTTATTACTAAAGTATAATAGTGCTCAGTTGCTCGTACAACCCCAAAAGGTCATCAATAGTGTTTGCACAACCCCAAAATGTTACTAGTGGTGCCCCCACTAAGGTTTCAAAAGGTAGTTCCGAAACTTTTACGCAAATATTTACAGAGTTACAGTCCAGCACATAAAATACACTAGGGTTCAAAATTCTTTTAAAATCCGATAACGTTCCCAAAATATGATCACTCGGCCCAATTTTAATTAACTACGATAGAGTCCAAACTAAAATTTCAAAACTTAAAACACATGCATATAAATTTGAAATAAAATAGAAGAATCATTTAGAAAACTTACCTCAGAGAAATAAATCATGAGCAAAACCTAATATTTAAATTAAGTTGCACAAGTTCAATAGTTATTCATGTCTTTCTAACTGAATTGAATTTAAACATTTTACACATAGTAACATGTAAACAAGTTTGTCAAGAACGTATTTAAGTCATAATATTTAAACAAAATTTGTGTCCATATAAAATTGCATGCAAACCGAAATCTTATATGCTCATATCCGAAAACACAATTACAGAATACAAGACCAAATCATATAATGTATACACAATCTTGCATATAATATTATAACAAAAACATCTAAGATAAATTAGTGAATCAAATCTTATTTCGTAAATAAAAAATTTATAAACACCAATAATTTTTAGTAAAATAACAACTAATATACATACTTCAAAAATAAAAGAGTAGAACTTAACAAAACACAAGTGAAAAATTAAATGCGTACAAATTTATATCATGCTTATAATCCCATATGACATGATGGTAAAAACTCTTTGTGACAAGTGCAACAAATTTTGGTAGTCACACACTCAACTCTCTGAACATCATAGACTAGATATACATAAGGCACACAATTACCAATCTAACCACAAAGAAAAAACACATGTTGGGAAATTATAACAAACTATTATAAATTAAATTCACATGTCATATGTACACACAAATCATGTAATATCCTATTTAACCAAAATTGTGACACAATAATAAAAGCAATTCAATAATATATAGGAGTGTTCATAAAATTTTACTTATTTAGAAGTTTCAAACCTAATTTGGAAGAAAAAAGTTTTCCTTTTCTCCCCCTCTTAGCCTTCTCTCCTCTTTGAAAAGGTTTTATCGATATTCTATATCATATTATCGAGCTCTTTTCTTTCTTTTCTTTCAAATGCCCACTTTACAAAGAAACTAGTCAAAATTATATCTACATTTATTATGCAATAAACTTGATGGGTTAGGTAACTAACTGTCCAAATTTAATAGTGGGAGCCCAAAACTTATAGCCCAAAAGTTAAGAATAATTTATAAAAACTAACACATCCATAAATTTTAAAGGACCTCGAATTTTTTTTCAATCCACGATTATTATATAGTTACCATTATTCTTATAATTATTATAATTATCTAAAGACCAAAACTGGGGATGTTACACAGGCCCAAATAATTACGACATGATTCAGTGATGAGAGGGCGAAGCATTAGTAAACGTAGAGTGTCGTAGGTTAAGTTAATTATCACAAAGGAGAAAAGAATACCTACTCCGCAATCTATGCAAATTGAGTATTGGGAAGAGGTAGGACTGGCGGAGATCGAGTGGGTGATTGATGAGTAGGGATGGCAAAAATAACATTTGAACATCTCCAATAATATGATAAAAAAGCTAAAACTCACACATATAATCAACAAGGAAAATCCCTAAATTTAATAAGTACAAAATTTTAACAAAATCCTAACTAATTGGAGCTAATCAATCAACATAAATCAGTTGTAGAAGAAAGGAAAATCGTACCTTGCAACTGCAAACAAGAAATATTAAAAACAAAATTAAAAAGAGAGTTTGCAATAGAAGAATGTAAACCATCCATAACTACCCTTCTAGCTTCCAAAATGCTTTTCCACACAAAACTTGGGTTGCCCCCAACTTAGTGTCAAAAAAATGACCATCTGGGAAGTACCGGGCCTTACAAATTCTATTCGCTAGACTTTGAGGTCTGGTAATAAACCGCCATCCCTGCTTGCCCAGTAACGCAAGATTAAAGTCATGAAAATTTCGAAAACCTAGACCACCTTTAGACTTATGAATACTCAACCGATCCCAGCTCATCCACGCTAGACTTTGAGGTATGGTAATAAACCGCCTTCCCTGCTTGCCCAGTAACGCAAGATTAAAGTCATGAAAATTTCGAAAACCTAGACCACCATTAGACTTATGAATACTCAACCGATCCCAGCTCATCCAGTGTTGGTTCTTAATTCGAGTAAGTAAGAGAAATCTAAAGTAAAGTGGTCAATTTTTGGCGGTTTTAATTTCAGTATAAATAGACTTGATAACATAGTATATTAGAATTTTAATAAATGAATATGGGATCAATAAAATATATTTATTTAACGAAATTTTTATTTATCTATAAATAAATGTTTATTTATTTAAATAATTATTTTATTTTTTCCTTGTAATAATTTTATTTTAATTTAATATTCAAATATATATAGTCTAAAAATTATATTCTTATCATTTATTTTCATCACTATGAATAAATTCACTTAATGTGTATTTTATGCATTGTGCAATTAAAGATTATTTTATTTTATTTTCAAGTTGTAATTGAAGACTATTAAATATAGTGTAGTTAGGAGTTTTTTTATTTTTGAATAATAAGACTTATATGTTTTATCCAATAAATTTCGTGATGTGCGGGAATGGAAACAATAACATGGGATGACAATATATTAACCATTTGCTACTTGAGTTATCTTAATATCACGTATTTGAAATTATTTATAAGATTGTATGTATGAAATAATTAGACTTTATAAAATATGCTCCATTTGCTTTAAATCTTTTATTCGGTTTGTTTTTTTGTGGTTAAATTGATTAAATTTTGAATAATATTTACGTATCATCCTTTTATAATTTATAAAATTGAAAAATGCATATTAAAGTGGGTTAAAAGTACTTTTTAATTTGATAATTTCTATTATAATTTCTATTTATATTACAAATAAATATTTGATTAAGTTTTGGTCCATTTAATCATTAAAAATCAAATAAGAAATAAGAATATATTGATATTTATAATTTAGTGACATATATTATTAAAAAAATGTTATTTCAATTTTAATAAATCTTCATTTATATTTATGTTGAGATTTAAAGATTCCTGAAAAATAACTATTAATACATTTAGCAAAATTATTCATTTGTTACATTATCGTAAAGTGAGATTGAAAGAATTATTTATTTGAATCAAAGGACATTTTTGTCATATGTGCAAACTATACGGGTATTGGCCCCATCTATCACAATTTGAATGTAAATGGTCCCAAATATCACTCCAAAACACAGTTGCGTGTAGCGTTTTGGTTTTTTTTTTTTTTAAAAAATGCTGAAGCGTTTAGCATTATGGAGGAAAGAGAGAAGGAAAACACTATTTAAAGTAGTGTTAGGAGTGAAAACGCTAGACGACTTAGCGTTGGAAGGGATAAAACGCTACTTAATATGTGGTTTTCAGGTGGTTTAACGCCACTCTAAGTGGCGTTTTGCACTCTTTTACTCTTTTTTTTTCTTTTTTTTTTCTCCTAAATATATATTTGTAAAAAAAAAACTTATTTACAAATGGTCAATTAAAATATAAACTTGTATTTTTAAAAATTTGTATACAGTTTATTTGTCGTTTCGAATATTTCTAAACCCAAAATGGAACTATTAAACTCCAAAGGTTAATTGTTGAAATCCCAAGGCAATACAGATAAAATTTAAAAAATTTTATATAAAAATTGAATCCGACGGCCTGATTTTTTTAAACGCTAGCGCGTTTAAAAATCAGGATAAGTTAGGATTTAGGGTCTAGGGTTTAGGATTGTAAACAACCCTAAACTCCAAACCCTAAGTTCGTATACGGTTTATTCGTCGTTCTGAATATTTCTAAAACCCAAAATGGAAATGTTGAACCCCAAAAGTTAATTGTTGAACCCCTAAATTTAATTAAATTTTTTTTTCTAAATTTAAAAATTATAATTAAAAAATTGAATCCGGCGGCCTGATTTTTAAATGCTAACACGTTTAAAAATCAGGATTAGTTCGGGTTTAGGGTTTAGGGTTGTCTAATTTCGTATACGGTTTATTCGTCGTTCCCAATATTTCTAAAACCCAAAATGGAAACATTGAACCACAATAGTTAATTGTTGAACCCTAAATTTAATTAAAATTGTATTTTTTAAATTAAAAAAAATAAAATCTTTAATTGAAAATTTGATTATAAGTTTTTTAATATTATTTGCAAGTATATATTTAGGAGAAAACAAAAAAAACAAAAAAAAAGGTGAAAAACACCCGAACACCACATGAAGTGGCGTCTTCCACCCATCCCCCTGAACGCCAATTAATATGTCGTCTCTACCTCCCCCTTCCCCTGAAAACGAAAAACGCTATAGCGTTTAAAAAAAAATGAAACCCTACATAATGTTTTGTCTGAAAGAATGACATGAATACCCCATTTTTAACAAATCTGAACGAAATAACACTTTTGAAAAAGGGGGCCAAAAATACCCCAAAGTTACGCATTTGAAAAATGCTTAATAAAAAAAAAGTGGATGTTACGCATGTTCAAGATGCATAACAAAAAAAAAAAAAAAAAATCCTATTACGCATTTGATAAGTGGGTAATTAATATAAAATGAAAACCGTATTACCCCTTTGGATAATGCGTAATAGCATTTACCCATTCTCCAAATGCGTAATAGAGAAGTACTGTTTCACTTATTACCCTTTTTTAAATGCGTAATTAGTATAAAACCTATTACCCCTATTTCAAATGCGTAATAGCGGGGTATTTATGGCCACTATAACCATTTTGGGGTATTCTTGTAATGCTTGAGTACTGTACGGGGTATTTTTGGCCAAAACCCGTTTTGTCTTAGAGTGATATTTGGGGCCAATATTTTGAATTGTGATATTTGAGATCATTTGCTTTCAAATTGTGGCCTTTATTCAAACTATACCCACTTTAAATACCAATATCGCAAGATTAATAAAGGGAAAACAAGCAACTAAGCAGAGAAGCAAAACAAGTATCACAATCAGCTTTAATTTTACGCTTTGTAGAATCATCAATTTGATGAAGCCCCGAATCAGATTCGCAGTTTTATCGTAATTCAGATTTCGCAAAGCTTGGTTTGATCTCAATCTTTTTGTTTATGTAATCATATTATGCATTGTTATCTTGACTAGCCCTTTTTGAGATTCAAGAATTTTGTGATTGTTACTCCATTGTATATTAAGAAATAGTTGGTGAATTATTAGGATTCATGGAAGTTTATTATAAGTTTCAAAGTAAAAGATTACTTGCGGAGAATAACTTGGAGGAGGATGTTTCAGCTACACAAATTAGTTTTTATGAACCATCTGTTTCGATGGATTTTCGAGAATTTGAATGGGAGGAATTTAGGAATGATATGTCACCGCCTAAAATTGTTGTGCCAGTGCAAGATGCTTCTCCTAGTACAACTACTGATGAGGACAGCCAGATTAGGGATTTAATTCATGCACCTGCCTTGGACTGGTGGCAGTGTCTCAATGCTACTCATAGCAGTGGCGGATTGTTGGAGCGGATTGTTGGCCATTCTATTCACCTTTGTCCCACAAATGGTCACCCTACGTTTGGTATTAAAAGAACCAAACCTCCAACTGGTATTCCTCATTCTATGTTAACGGCTGCCCCGGATGGCTCATATGCATTACCAAATGGTGATTTTACTGTTTTAGGACCAAATGAGGCTGCTTTTGAAAAGGAGATTCAAGGGATACCCGCTGTCTGTTCTACAGGGCTTTAGTGCCGTTTGTGCAGGGCGGTTATGAAAGATGCTGTTTTAGGTAGCAAGTGCTGCTTTAAGAGTTTTTGCGAAAAGTGCATAAGAGACTATATCATATCCAACTCACTGTGTTTTTGTGGGGCCATAAATGTACTTGCTGATGATTTTTTACCTAATAAGACGCTGAGGGATACCATCATCTGGTTTTTAGAGTTCAGTAGCTGTCGTGGGGCTAACGGCGGTAGCGCTTTTCAACCACAAGGAACGGAGTCTGCTCGATTTCTGCAACTTAAGAGGGATCTGTCCGAATTTAAGATAGGCTTTAATGGTGGCAGAGGCCCCCAAATCATGAGCAGAGAAGAATCTAAAGGTCTGAAAACCACTATAAAGCAAAAGTATGATCTTGAGAGGCGAAGTGGAGGAAACATGGAGGTGTACAGAGATAAAAATTCCAGCAGAAAGATGACAGGCAAAAAGAATGTTCTCTCTGTGAAATCAAAATCTATGTCCATCACACCACCGGAACGCTGTACCAATGATCCAGAATTTTTGTGCACATCTGACAAGAGGAAGGTAAAACACGTTGATGATTATTATGAAGGACATTCTAATCAACCCCCGAAGAAAGTACGTCTGCACCACCACCAGTCAGAGTTAGTGTTAGCCACCAGACTGCCAATCCTTCCCGACACTGTAGACTTACCACCACTGCCATCCCAGTCCTCCACTACAAAAACAATATCTGACTGGAAATACAAGGCTAATGTCTTGGCTGGCATCACATTCCCAGAAGGGGAGTCAGCTGTCTTTAAGAAAAGAAAGCTTGGTAGTTATTCTTCTGCTGTTAATGGATCTAGTCATCACAGAAGCCACTATATGACATCAAATAAATACCACGAGGATCATCGCAACACTGCAACTGCTGTGTTGAAGAATGGTTATAATTACTACGCAGACCATGAAGATCATGAATTGAGGGACGGTGGTAGGAAATTTAAGAGGAGGCCTTCTAGATATGAATCATCACCTACCCCTGCATTGAATGAGGGTAAACATTCTAATAGAGGGTGGATGGAGAAAGGGTTCACAGCAGCAAGCATTGGTGGATTGTCTGTGCATTGACTCCTGAAAATTTTATTTGACATGAGCTTGTACGGAGAACTTGAGAGGGAGGAAACTTATGTTGTAATGCTATTTCATTGTGAAATAATTATACTTGCATTCTTATATGAAATGAAGTCTTCGTTCTTTTTATTATAATCAATTTCATTTCTTTTAAGTTTTTAATTTTAAGCATATATCCGTAATGTTAGTTGTATTTCTAAATATAAGTATTAATTTTGAGAGTCTCTAAATTTATAATGAAATTATAGTCATTTTAACTATTTCTAGCAAATGTCGTACATGAATAACATTTATCAACATTTAAAAGACTACTGATCCACACAACTTGACTTGGTGCCAGAAAGATAATGGATTAATTTAATCTAATCACTATGACAAACAATTACTTGATCAAATTAATCTGACATGACTTTGACGGTGAATTCCAGATTAAATAATTGTAATGATTCTCCCCCGTTTCCTGAAACTTTAGGTGATACTTGATATTTGATGAAGAATAGGATGAATCTTCAAGATATTGCAGTTGCTTCAATTTATGGTTGTTCTGCTACTATGTTTCTAATTGTCTTCTTGATGTTAAGACTTCAACATTTCAAGTTTCAACGATAGTGCTTCCTTTCCTAAATGATAGATGTGTTATTAAACAAATCAAAATAGGTATTTTAATAAATTACTGTATTTTGCTACCCCAAATGAGCCAACAAAGTATACATCAGTTTTCAAAGGAGATTTCTATTTATAAATTATACAAGAACTAGAGAGCCAGTCTGTAGATAAACAGCTGAGTTCACTCAGAAAACCATTTAATCAAAGACAAAACACATGTCCAGTATGCAAGGAACAGGAAAACAAATCTACACTCTAGTACAAAGGGGAAGCGACAAGTTTGTCAATCTCCATACCGTTTGTGGTGAGTTCGTCCTCAAGAAAATGTCAATTGATGAGATGCAACGTCAACATCGATTTCTTTTTCCCTGAAATTAGCCAATCTAGCTTCTTCAGTCAACTTCATCCCCACATCTTCTCTCATAATACCGTTCTCTTTTGCTTTGCGTTTCTAAATATCAAATTTAGTGATCCGCCTTTTGCTATTTTCTTTTCTGATAACGTATCGATATTCTCGTATTGGTCAAGTTTAAAGTTTTCTTGGTTATTTTGTCAATACTACCAATGCGGCTTCTGAGGCATGACTCTAAATGCTTCAAGAGATTTAGCCACTCCGCCAGAGAAGTTCGTTCTTTCCGAATGGTAAATTCCCAGGATCAACTGGAACAGTAGCACCCGTGAAATCCACAAATGCATATCATCAACTGCAATTACTTGATAACAGTTTTTCAAATTTATGAATCACTAACTAGAAAATATCAGTATCCAGCTTCGGGGCATTTTGTAGTGAACGTATTGTTCTTTCCTCTTTCCTTTTGAAAGTGCTCCTACTGCCTTCTGCCCGCTGATCACTGCATAAATTATAAAAAGAAATGTTAGAGTCCCCAAAATCGTTCCCGAAACGGTTCTCGAAACGATTCTAAATGTTAAGTTGTCAAAATATTATTGATTTTTCTTGAAATGGACCTCGTGCATATATGTGAAACCCAGAAATAAAATCACACATGAACCATTTGTCATTCGAAAACATCCATTTTAGATGTAAGTTACTATAAATGAACGAAGAAATCTAGCACATGAAAGGTAATCTCTAATATAGTGTGGAATGAAATTGTGATGTCTATGGATATGCTACTCTCTCTTTGCAAAGTTCAACAAATTTTAATTTATTATTTGACAAGAATCCTATTATAATTAAAATTCTGTTACTAAAGTTAATTTAATATAATATAATTATAAATTATAAAATTTTATAAATTTATGGATTGCAATTGCTTTTTGCATTTATAAATTACCCAAATTTTCTAAATTTTTTTATTTCATTTTTTTAATTAAAGCCTTTTTCCCCCTCTTACAAATCCACATTATTCACCCACTTTCTCTTCTAATCACCATATTTCTTAATATTTCCGTCATTTCTTAGTAAAATAAATTTGCTAATCTTGTCTTTTGACATGGTTGCTAGTCTTGTCTTTTGACATGAATTATTGTAATATTCAATTTTATGTTTATTGTATTTTGGTGTTGAATTTGCTGAGAATGATTTTGTTGATGTTTTTGGGGATTTGGAAACATCGAAGCTGGGACATGATAATTATTGCAAGAGCTCATTTTCACAACCAAAGATTGTTCATCCTTTGGGGGTTTCCACTTTCGACATGTCTTATCCGGCATGTAGATAGCTGGGGTGCCGGTAATCTAACCTCAACTTATACAATTGGGGTTCGGCATAATTTAAAATGATTTTTATGTGATAAGGTAAATCGTGATGTTCATGCTTTCAAGGATGTTGTGCAGTTTCGATCGCTTGAGATGTCTTCGATTTCATTTTTAGTTTCAAGAACTGTTAAATTCTGTGTGAAACGAACATGAAACAAAGTAACAAATTGTTTTTAATTTGTTATTTATTTTCCAACGTGGTTGTATTGGTAGTTGGGGTTTGTCCCAGCGGTGTTCTGTTATGTTTATTGAAATGTACTATTTGTTCGTCAAAAATAAAAATTTCTAATATCAAAAATCCATTTCTGATAAAATTTGTTAAAATTTTAGATATTATAAAATTTAAATTTTATTAAATCGAACGAGTTTTTTTTTGTAACTGAAATTTTAGTATTAATTTTAAGTTGACCAAATATTTAAAAAATATGAAATATAATTAAAATAGATAAATATTAATATTTCTTATGTTACAAATTTATTAGAATAAATATCTTGTTATAATAATAAAATTAAATTATTATTGTAATAAGTTATTTATAAGAAAATTATAAAAATTTTAATATTAACACCTACCTACAATTATTGTAACTAAAAGGTCAATCACCCTTAAAAAAAACTAAAAGCTCAATCTGTAATAACACAAAAATCAAATAAATAGCTCAATTTTTTTTTATATTTTACACCGAGTTTATAAAAGTGATAATTGTTTATAAATTTGTACAAAATTTTGGAAAGTAGCGAGGACAAGAGCTGGGTTAATTTTGTAATTAAGTGATGTAATGACACGGTATTTGTCAGACGCGGAAACTGTACTCGATCTCTATATATACTCATGAGATGCAGAGACGGAGGAACAAAAAAAAACAAGTAGAGTAATTAGAAGCAGCGAAGCAGCTTTGTTTTTACGCTTAGCAAGAAGATCAAAACCCTAGATTAGTTATACTCCTTAAACAGATACATTGATCAAGAATCAAGATAGTAGTTGCAATCATCAATTTCTTCAAGCCCTGAAGCAGACTCTTGCTATTTTGAGATTTCGCAAAACTTGGTTAGCTGTTTTTGTTTATAGTATTCATATATTCATGCTTATTTCTGTTAATCTTGACTAGGCTTATCCGAAGATCAAGAA
This sequence comes from Saposhnikovia divaricata, assembly GCA_036435485.1. Classification (NCBI taxonomy): domain Eukaryota; kingdom Viridiplantae; phylum Streptophyta; class Magnoliopsida; order Apiales; family Apiaceae; genus Saposhnikovia; species Saposhnikovia divaricata. Next base: position 157,573,658 of record CM071598.1, read on the forward strand.
ATTTGTGATTGTTTCCCCCATTGTGTATTGAAAAATAATTAAGATTCATGGAAGTTTTTTATAAGTTTAAGAGTGCTAAAGATTTTGATCCTATTCCTATTGATTGGCATTACACAACTGTTTCCGATGTCAAACAATATATCTTTAACAAAAAGTGTTCGGGCAAGCGTAGTAATAATAGTACTAAATTTGATAAACTCATTCTCTCCAATGCTAAAACTAATCAAGTGTATCTTGACGGTGAAACGTTAATTCCTACCAACACTTCTCTTATTGTTCGTCGTGCACCATACTGCTCTTGCCTGCCTATCGTAATCACCCCTCCGGTTACTGCTGCTGATCAAGAAGATAATGTACTTGCAGGAAATAAGTTGAAGAAGGATGTTGAAGTTACCAAAAATAACATTGAAGAAGTTCAAGAATCTGAATGGGAGGAAATGTGGGATTATCTGTCACCGCCCAAAATTGTTGTACCAGTTCAAGATGCTTCCCCCGGTACATCTGATGAGGACAGCAAGATTAGGGATTTAGTTCAGACTCCTGCCTTGGACTGGTGGCAGTGTCACAATATTACTCATAGCAGTTTCGGTGCAGGTAGAGGCTTTGGGCACGGTGGTATGGGTGGGAGAAGTGGTGCTCCTGGTTTTGGTCGAGGAGGATTGTTGGAGCGGATGACACCCCCATCAAGCTATATATGCCGTAGGTGCAAGGTGCCTGGTCATTTTATTCAGCATTGTCCCACAAATGGTGATCCAAAGTTTGATGTTAAAAGAACCAAGGCTCCAACTGGTATTCCTCATTCTATGTTATTGGCTTCCCCGGATGGTTCATATGCATTACCAAATGGTGATGTTGCTGTTTTAAAACCAAACGAGGCTGCTTTTGAAAAGGAGATTCAAGGGATACCCTCAACCCGTTCTGTTGCTGACCTCCCTGCAGAGCTTTACTGCCCTGTGTGCAGAGCGGTAATGAAAGATGCTGTTTTCGCTAGCAAGTGCTGCTTTAAGAGTTATTGTGACAAGTGCATAAGAGACTATATTATATCCAACTCAATGTGTATTTGTGGGGCCACAAAGGTACTTGCCGATGATCTTTTACCTAATAAGACACTGAGAGATACCATCGTTCGGTTTTTGGAGTATAGTAACTGCTGTGGGGATAACGTCAGTGGCGCTTCTCAACAAGTTACAGAATCTGCTCCATTTCTGCAACTTAACATTGCATCGTCTATGTTGTCTGCAGCTTCAAAGGAGGTTGAACTTGCACCTAAAAGTGAAGGGAATGCGAAGGTTGAGGAGATGACAGAGCCAGTAGAAGTTGACAATGTTACACCAAACACACTGAGCGAAGTGAATGCTGGAAATAGTGAAGAAGTTTCTGAAGCTGTGGATGGGTGTGCAAAGGGACCAGGGTCAGAAATGTGTCCTCAGGTGACTGATGAAGAAATGCAGCAGAATCTACTTTCTGGGGACTTGGGAAAGAAAAAGAAGAAATTAGCAGATATGCAGTCGAGACCCGATCAGGACTTTGCACCTGAAAATTATCTAATGCCATGGGAAACCTCTAATTTTGGTCCTTACTGGAATGGCATGCAACCCAAATTTGATGGGTTTGGCCGACCTTATGGTGGACAAATGCCCTTTATGTGTTATGGTCCTGGGCCAGCGTCTATTCCATTTGGGGGTGCTTTTCATCTTGTTCCTTTTGGCGCACAAGCGTCTATGATGCCTATCCCACCTCAGAGGGGCTTTGTCGAATATGAGACAGGCTTTAATGGTTGCAGTGGCCCCCCAATCATGAGCAGGGAAGAATCTGAAGCACCGAAAACAACGATAAATCAAAAGCAAGATCTTGAGAGAAGTGGAAGGAATGTGGATGTATCCAGGGAGAGAAACTCCTGCAGAGGCATGATAGGCAAAGAAGATGTTCCCTCTTTGAAATCAAAATTTATGTCTATCACACCACCAGAAGAACGCAGTACCCATGATCCAGAACTTATACGCACATCTTCCAAGAGGAAGGTAAAACACGAGTACGATTATTATGAAGAACATACTCATCAACCCCCAAAGAATGTACGTCTGCTCCACCACCAGTCAGAGTTTGGGTCGGCCACCAGATTGTCAATCCCTTCTAACACTGTAGACTTACCACCATTGCCATCCCAGACTTCCACTGAGAAAACTCTCTCTGACCGGAAAAACAAGGCCAGTGTCTTGGCTCGCATCACATTCCCAGAAGGGGAGTCAGCTGTCTTTAAGAAAAGAAAGCTTAATAGTAGTTCTTCTCCTGCTGTTATTGGGTCTTGTAATCAAAGAAGCAACAGTATGACATCAAATAAATACCACGAGGATCATCGCAAAACTGCAGCTGCTGTGTCGAAGTATAGTTATGAGTACTATGCAGACCACCATGATTATGAGTGGAGTGATGATGGTAGGCACTTTAAGAGGAGGCCTTCTAGATATGAGTCATCACCTACCCCAGCATTGAAGGAGGGGAAACATTTTAATAGAGGGTGGGAAGAGAAAGGGGTCATGGCAGCAAGCATTGGTAGATTGTCTGTGTACTAACTACTGATATATATGTTTTAGAGAAATCTGTATTTAAGATGAGCTTGTACTTAGAATTCATGCTTTTTCTATTATGAAATATATTACTTGCAATTTTTTTATGAGATGAAGTTTTTGTTCTTTCTTTAATTTTTATTAATTTCCTTCCACTTCAATATGTAATTTTATGCATCCTTAACGTTAGTTGTATTTCTTGAAATAATTATTAATTTTGAGTGTCTCGAAATCAATTATCAAATTATATATTGGTTATAAATACATTAAAAAAAAAAACTCCTACATGATTAAGATTTATAAGAAGACAACATATCCACACAACTTGACTTGGTTACAGCAAGATAATGGATGAAACTAAAACACCAACTAGGAATAAAGGAATACTGATGCTGATGCCCAACAGATAAAAAGTTACATACAAGAAGACAACCTTGACTATCATGAGAATTTTTCATCAATGACTACTAAAATCAATCACATTGTTGTTTAATATTAATCCCACTGTAAGAGAATGATATCTCTGTTTTTTTTCTGCAAACCTTTTCGAAATAATAGGTTCTTACACAATGCACAGCTCCCCCATTAGGAGGTTAGGAGAGGTCTGGTCATGCACACTCTTGTCCTTATTCTTCAGAAAGGAGGTTAAACGTTTTTAGGGTTTCAACTGGTAATGTAGTGAATAGCGAATAGACAAGCACAACCATCCTTGTAGTTCAAACAAAGGTGCTATTACCGTAAAGGGTGTGGTGAGAATCATGCTATCCTTGTAATTTTCTCTTTCTTATTATGAATTTTGCTAATCGATATGACAAATAGTTACTTGATAATTGAGAGAATAGTGGATATATCAATCTGACATGACTTTGAAACTGAAGTCCAGATTGTTTAATTGTAATAATTTTCTCCCGTTTCCTCAAAACTTTAGGTCATTCTCAATATTTAATGATGAATATGGCCAATCTTCAAAAAAATTGCAGTTGTAGTTTCAATTAATTGTTTATCTGCTATTACATCTCTAATGTTATGGTCTTCATGATGTTAAGACTGCAACCTATCAATATCAATAACAGAGCTTACTTTCCCAACTGATAGATGTCTATTAAAAGCTAATTAGCAAATTCTGAAAAATCTGTGTCGAAATCTGTGAACTTAAGCTTACATATTGATCATGAATAAGGTAAATACACATGTTGCCTCACGAAGTGTATTTATTACTACTCCCGAAATTAGTCAGCATCCAGGTTCAGAATTGAACTAGTCACTCCAGAGCAAGCAGAGAAATTAGTAAATTAACTGTTGGTGTAATGGTGTGCATATTGACAGTAGAGAACCCTTTTATATATAGAATGGTTTTCTGACTACTGTGTAGCAACGCACTCTCTAGGGTTTTTCGTTTCCTTTTGTTTACACTCACGTAGTGGATTCATTGCTACTCCCAAAATTAGTTAGCTTCCAGGTTTAGAACTAGAACTAGTCACTCGGAGTAAGTAGAGATATTAAAAATAACTATTGGCTTCTGGAAACACTGTATCGAAATCTGGGAACTTGAGCTTACATAGGTAATTTTATACTTACATGGTGGATTCCTCACTACACCCAAAAATTTGTTAGATTCCAGGTTCAAGGTGCAAGACTATAACTAGTCACTTAATTAATCAGGGATATTAAAAGTAACTCTTGGTGCGCACACTGTGCCAGTAGAGAACCTTCCATTCCTTTTGTTTACAATGGCAAGTCACAGTTATCATATCTGTATCCTACATCCTTTCTAACTTACTACTTCACCAGAATCAAACAGATACAGTAGGACCTCCCTTTCCAGATCCTTTTATTTTCATCAAATTCCCATCATGAATTTCTGTAACATAGGCGTAAGTCCTAATGCTAATATGGTGAACATGCATGCTCAGTGTAAACTTTTCCTTTTGTAGACAAACTAAATCATGAGCTATATTGAACCCTATGCTACTCGATCCCCATTACTAAAAATATCATGTTTTTTAGACCCACACATAATTGTCTTGGTTTTCGTACATGTTTATAGAGGTCTCTTTATGCATTTATTATTAGTAAGATAATTTTAGATATTTCAAGTCATCCTGAAACAAGGTTACCAGTCTCTTTTGTAGTAAGTATTCTCAAGGGAAAACGAATGAAGAAGAAGAGAACAAGCTCTTGATCTTAGTTCTTATGTGACAATAGATCAAAACATAGGAAGAAAACAAGTGTTGGCAATTGACATCAAGCCATCATCACCTATATATGAGTGGAATCTATTATTAATCTGTATATCTTAATTTTGATTTCTATTTGGGTGTTTATTTTTAAAAATTCTGCCTTCACGTAGCTACATGTCGAAAACCAGTAGCAAGGCCTAGGAGTATTTGCTGTTTCATCTACGTTTTTTTCTGTTATTTCCTTGATCTCCGTACAGGTTGGTGGATATTGCTCCACTCTCTTAGATCTTAAAAACTTTCCATGGAGTGAAGCCCAGAGTATTCTTGAGGAGCTGAACGATAAATGACAGCAAGAAACGGATAACAAGGCCAACGGTAGGAAGTACTATCTAATGCCTTGAATTTCCTCAGGTGGCCTTTTTGGTCTCAGACTCTCAGTTGACGAGACAATCTTCATACGGTAAAAATGGGGTACTTCTGGAGTTGGGACATCATTTCAACAAGTTAGCTCAAACTTATTGTACAATTACAAACTAATTGGCATTACTTCAGTAAGGAAAAACCTGTTATAATTGCATGTGTCGGACATGACATGTATTCTCCATATATTTTAGTACAAAAGCAATAATGTCATGCTTGAGCTTTAATCTTCTTAGTATTTCTTACATGGACGAAGTCAGGATTTGGGTAAGAGGGAGGCCAATATGAACTAATCCTAAACATTAAAGTAAATTATGGAGAAAATAGTGTGTACATTATTAAAATTGAATAAAAGAATGTATCAAAGTCCATTATTAATAGATTAAAATTAATAATTTTTTAATTGAATCAAGAGAAAATGCCCAAAATGCCTAGATTGGGAACCCCATGGCCCAAAATGCTGAAAGGCGGAAACATGGGTCCAAAATACCGACCGGTCACGCATCTCACAGATGCGTGACCTCTGATACGCATTCCTCGAATGCGCATCACAGGTAACGCATCTGTGAGATGCGTGATGACGTCATACGACGTCATTCTCACAGATGCAGATCGGCGTTGCTCTGAAGGCGAAAATCGCCCGAAAATCGTCGCTCTTCGTCCATGCTATTCCGGCTACCTTCAATACATCCAAGGACATGAAAATGAAGCCCATACGAAGCACATCACATTCCCCCATCGATTTGTTGATTTGTGTCCCCGTAGGGACGTACACGAGGAAGTCGGAAAATGAATCGGAAAATGGATCGTGAATTGTGCCTTTTCGATCCAGTGAAACAAACAAAAATCGAAGGATGGAGGGTTGTAGGGGAGGAGGAGACGATTCTTTTGATGTATAGTACGATAGTGTTCGATGGCTGGACAGTACAAACGAACCGATCGAAGTTTTAGTCGATAACACGACGGCGGCGGAGCTTTTATGGACGATGAACAGTGACTTCAGACACGCATGTTGAACATGCGCATCTCATGTCACGCATGCTCAACATGCGTGTCTGAAGCCACTATTCACAGAGCTGATTGTATTTTGTGAAATCACGGGAGTAGCGTGTCTGCACGATACTACACTCCCAGTAGCGTGTCTGAAGATGCTCCACCACCAATAGCGTGTCCCGTGGGTATTTAGGGCCGTGCTGATTGGTGGTGGGTATTTTGGTTATGTGTATTTAATTTGTGGATATTCTGGGTCATCACCCTTGAATCAAAATAGTACAAATATGAATTTTAATAATTTGTTGATTCTAAAATATAATTTAGTGATTTATCTAATTATAGTTTCTAAAAATCTAATATGACTATATTTAAAATATCGATACATAATTTTGAAAGAATTTGTGATACTTTTATGTGTATTTTATAGAGTGTTGTTAATAATACATGATTGGTGAATAAAATTTTTGCTCATAATCTGCCAATAAAAATATCAATATATTATTATAAAATTAAAAACAGAAATATTAATCAAAAATAGCTATACACATATTATTTTATAAACATTAATATAATGAATAAAGCCACTTTTCTAGGCCTAATGAACCAATTTTACATTTAGTAGGGGCCAAAAAAATGTAATTATATCATTATATAATTAAAAATAAAATTTTTTAAAAATATTACATATAAATTAATATTAGGATAATTGTAAGGGGACCATGACCACCTTTGACCTCTATATAATCTCGTATATACCAGCTAATTAACTCAAAATTATACAAGAAATTACGGTATTTACCTGCATGAAAGTCATGACCTTAAATGACCCAACAAAATATAAATCAGTCTTCAAAGGAAATTACCATGCATACATTATAACAAAAACCAAGAAATACAGAACTATGTAGATAAACATTTGAATAAAGTTCAGTTTGAGCACCATTTAATCAAATACATGAACATTTCCAATACGGAACAGGAAAAAAAGTCTACTGTCTAGTACAAAGGGTACCATCAAACTGAAAGCTTCTCCTTCACGTTGAATCTCACTACAGGATTCTAAAGGCCGGAAATGCGGCTTCTGAGGCAGTGCACTAAATGCTTCAAGGGATTCAACCACTCGCCAGAGAAGTTCGTTCTTCTCAAATGGTAAATTCCCATGATCAACTGGAGCAGTAGCACCCGTGACATCCACAAATGCATTTCCATCAACTGCAATCACATGATAACATTTTCTTCATATTATAAATCACTAACTTGAAATGACAGTATCCAGCTTCAGGGAATTTTGTCGTGACAGTAGAGTGTTTATATTTGTTTAATTAAGTCTACCTTTGTATGAGGAGTACTGATGTCACATCTCAAAACAACATTTTCATAAATTATTTAGTTTTGGTAAAACCCAATGCCAGTTTCTTTGTGGTAATTCTAATTTTCTTGACGAACTTGTGACATTTTCAATTTGCTTTAATTGATCAGCACTTGTACCCTTAATTAAGAATTAATAATATGTATTCAACTTACAGCTTTTTTTCCTTGACTGGAATAAAATTGATCACAAGGCAGGGCCACAACTACAGTGCGACCAATAGTAGTACCATCTCTGCATGTTGAGGCTGTAGAATCCTTTAATGTATCCTCAGCAGGTACTTCCACTTGACGTGTATTCGGTTGATTTATCATGCCTGCCATCTCAGTTTCCTGGACAGAGAAGTTAGTATTTGATGCCAGCACCTTCTCCCGAAATTTCAATAAATAGAGAAGATTTTAGTTGGGATTTGAATCAAATAAGCAGAACCGGTAGCAACTGGCAAGTAATCAAATGCGAGCAAATCAATCCAAGAGAACAGAGTTTTTTAATATCAAATGGAACTCGGACGAAAGAATAGTAATTAAAGTATGTGTTCAGGACCCACTCGAGCTTGAACAGAATTTATAGGGAGGCTGGCGAGCTTGGCCAAAATAAGCATTCGGAACAACCTGTTCTAGAAACTTATATTTATATCTGTTTGAACTACAAGTGGATCAAACGTATCTAATTTGGATCTGATACCGTAAAAGAGAATCCAGACCAATTGATTACTGAACCAAAAACTTTACCCTTCAATCTTGTGAACCAGACATGTCAGATTTGGAAATAATATAATTAATTTCTGAATCATAACCTTTATGCGTTCTATTATTATACACAGATCAACTCAAGTAATGAACTGCACATGTCAATCATCCTCAATCTTTGAAAATCATAAATCAAATAAGGGTTTTTGATATCTAAACAAGCAAAGAAATTAAAACCCACCATTCTATAAATCCTTGGGATAAGTTAATCATATGACTAAAAAGAACTGTAAGAAAATGGGGATAATTTAAGAAAACAAATTAGTTCAAAATTTCAATTTAGAACTGAAGTGCGACCAAGTACATAAGTTAGATATTACAACACACACAGTGTAACAGCCCGCACTCTTTCAAACTTTAATCTGACAAAAGCGAAACTAAAATTTAAGTCCAACTAATTAGAGCAAAACCCAATGCAAATAAAACATTGCAAAAGTCAAAACATTAAATTGAAACATATATATTGGAGGCCCAGCTCCCACAAAATTTTAAACTGAAAATTAAACAATGATCAAAATATCCAAAATGCATGTCCAAATACACATCCTTATTCGACCCAAAAGCAAAAACCTTAAAACAATGAGCTGCAAAACCTGCAAGAACACAAATTCGAACAACTAGTCGGGTAAAGTATCATTTTACTTTCAAAAGTACAGTATTCGACATTCGACAGAACATGATACCAATATTCAACATATTGTTCTCAAAAACATTTCTAAAACCCATTTTAAGCTAAGGCAACTACAATGGCATGACAACATTCCAAAGGTTCAAAGTGTCAATACTGCGTTTATTACTAAAGTATAATCGTGCTCAGTTGCTCGTACAACCCCAAAAGGTCATCAATAGTGTTTGCACAACCCCAAAATGTTACTAGTAGTGCCCACACTAAGGTTTCAAAAGGTAGTTCCGAAACTTTTACGCAAATATTTACAGAGTTACAGTCCAGCACATAAAATACACTAGGGTTCAAAATTCTTTTAAAATCCGATAACGTTCCCAAAATATGATCACTCGGCCCAATTTTAATTAACTACGATAGAGTCCAAACTAAAATTTCAAAACTTAAAACACATGCATATAAATTTGAAATAAAATAGAAGAATCATTTAGAAAACTTACCTCAGAGAAATAAATCATGAGCAAAACCTAATATTTAAATTAAGTTGCACAAGTTCAATAGTTATTCATGTCTTTCTAACTGAATTGAATTTAAACATTTTACACATAGTAACATGTAAACAAGTTTGTCAAGAACGTATTTAAGTCATAATATTTAAACAAAATTTGTGTCCATATAAAATTGCATGCAAACCGAAATCTTATATGCTCATATCCGAAAACACAATTACAGAATACAAGACCAAATCATATAATGTATACACAATCTTGCATATAATATTATAACAAAAACATCTAAGATAAATTAGTGAATCAAATCTTATTTCGTAAATAAAAAATTTATAAACACCAATAATTTTTAGTAAAATAACAACTAATATACATACTTCAAAAATAAAAGAGTAGAACTTAACAAAACACAAGTGAAAAATTAAATGCGTACAAATTTATATCATGCTTATAATCCCATATGACATGATGGTAAAAACTCTTTGTGACAAGTGCAACAAATTTTGGTAGTCACACACTCAACTCTCTGAACATCATAGACTAGATATACATAAGGCACACAATTACCAATCTAACCACAAAGAAAAAACACATGTTGGGAAATTATAACAAACTATTATAAATTAAATTCACATGTCATATGTACACACAAATCATGTAATATCCTATTTAACCAAAATTGTGACACAATAATAAAAGCAATTCAATAATATATAGGAGTGTTCATAAAATTTTACTTATTTAGAAGTTTCAAACCTAATTTGGAAGAAAAAAGTTTTCCTTTTCTCCCCCTCTTAGCCTTCTCTCCTCTTTGAAAAGGTTTTATCGATATTCTATATCATATTATCGAGCTCTTTTCTTTCTTTTCTTTCAAATGCCCACTTTACAAAGAAACTAGTCAAAATTATATCTACATTTATTATGCAATAAACTTGATGGGTTAGGTAACTAACTGTCCAAATTTAATAGTGGGAGCCCAAAACTTATAGCCCAAAAGTTAAGAATAATTTATAAAAACTAACACATCCATAAATTTTAAAGGACCTCGAATTTTTTTTCAATCCACGATTATTATATAGTTACCATTATTCTTATAATTATTATAATTATCTAAAGACCAAAACTGGGGATGTTACACAGGCCCAAATAATTACGACATGATTCAGTGATGAGAGGGCGAAGCATTAGTAAACGTAGAGTGTCGTAGGTTAAATTAATTATCACAAAGGAGAAAAGAATACCTACTCCGCAATCTATGCAAATTGAGTATTGGGAAGAGGTAGGACTGGCGAGATCGAGTGGGTGATTGATGAGTAGGGATGGCAAAAATAACATTTGAACATCTCCAATAATATGATAAAAAAGCTCAAACTCACACATATAATCAACAAGGAAAATCCCTAAATTTAATAAGTACAAAATTTTAACAAAATCCTAACTAATTGGAGCTAATCAATCAACATAAATCAGTTGTAGAAGAAAGGAAAATCGTACCTTGCAATTGCAAACAAGAAATATTAAAAACAAAATTAAAAAGAGAGTTTGCAATAGAAGAATGTAAACCGTCCATAACTACCCTTCTAGCTTCCAAAATGCTTTTCCACACAAAACTTGGGTTGCCACCCAACTTAGCGTAAAAAAAATGACCATCTGGGAAGTACCGGGCCTTATAAATTCTATTCGCTAGACTTTGAGGTCTGGTAATAAACCGCCATCTCTGCTTGCCCAGTAACGCAAGATTAAAGTCATGAAAATTTCGAAAACCTAGACCACCATTAGACTTATGAATACTCAACCGATCCCAGCTCATCCACGCTAGACTTTGAGGTATGGTAATAAACCGCCATCCCTGCTTGCCCAGTAACGCAAGATTAAAGTCATGAAAATTTCGAAAACCTAGACCACCATTAGACTTATGAATACTCAACCGATCCCAGCTCATCCAGTGTTGGTTCTTAATTCGTGTAAGTAAGAGAAATCTAAAGTAAAGTGGTCAATTTTTGGCGGTTTTAATTTCAGTATAAATAGACTTGATAACATAGTATATTAGAATTTTAATAAATGAATATGGGATCAATAAAATATATTTATTTAACGAAATTTTTATTTATCTATAAATAAATGTTTATTTATTTAAATAATTATTTTATTTTTTCCTTGTAATAATTTTATTTTAATTTAATATTCAAATATATATAGTCTAAAAATTATATTCTTATTATTTATTTTCATCACTATGAATAAATTCACTTAATGTGTATATTATGCATTGTGCAATTAAAGATTATTTTATTTTATTTTCAAGTTGTAATTGAAGACTATTAAATATAGTGTAGTTAGGAGTTTTTTTATTTTTGAATAATAAGACTTATATGTCTTATCCAATAAATTTCGTGATGAGCGGGAATCGAAACAATAACATGGGATGACAATATATTAGCCATTTGCTACTTGAGTTATCTTAATATCACGTATTTGAAATTATTTATAAGATTGTATGTATGAAATAATTAGACTTTATGAAATATGCTCCATTTGCTTTAAATCTTATATTCGGTTTGTTTTTTTGTGGTTAAATTGATTAAATTTTGAATAATATTTACGTATCATCCTTTTATAATTTATAAAATTTGAAAAATGCATATTAAAGTTGGTTAAAAGTACTTTTTAATTAGATAATTTCTATTATAAATTTTATTTATATTACAAATAAATATTTGATTAAGTTTTGGTCCAGTTAATCATTAAAAATAAAATAAGAAATAAGAATATATTGATATTTATAATTTAGTGACATATATTATTAAAAAAATGTTATTTCAAATTTAATAAATCTTCATTTATATTTATGTTGAGATTTAAAGATTCCTAAAAAATAACTATTAATACATTTAGCAAAATTATTCATTTGTTACATTATCGTAAAGTGAGGTTGAAAGAATTATTTATTTGAATCAAAGGACATTTTTGTCATATGTGCAAACTGTACGGGTATTGGCCCCATCTATCACAATTTGAATGTAAATGGTCCCAATATCACAGTACAAAAACGTGGCCCCAAATATCACTCCAAAACACCGTTGCGTGTAGCGTTTTATTTTTTATTTTTTAAAAACGCTGAAGCGTTTAGCGTTATGGAGGAAAGAGAGAAGGAAAACGATATTTAAAGTAGTGTTAGGGGTGAAAACGCTAGACGACTTAGCGTTGGAAGGGATAAAACGCCACTTAATATGTGGTTTTCAGGTGGTTTAACGCCACTCTAAGTGGCGTTTGGCACTCTTTTACTCTTTTTTTTTTCTTTCTTTTCTCCTAAATATATATTTGTAAAAAAAAATTTAAAAATGGTCAATTAAAATATAAACTTGTATTTTTAAAAATTCGTGTACAGTTTATTCGTCGTTTCGAATATTTCTAAACCCGAAATGGAACTATTAAACCCCAAAGGTTAATTGTTGAAACCCCAAGGCAATACAGATAAAATTTAAAATTTTTTATTAAAAAATTGAATCCGACGGCCTGATTTTTAAACGCTAACGCATTTAAAAATCAGGATAAGTTAGGATTTAAGGTCTAGGGTTTAGGGTTGCAAACAACCCTAAACTCCAAACCCGAAACCCTAAGTTCGTATACGGTTTATTCGTCGTTCTGAATATTTCTAAAACCCAAAATGGAAATGTTGAACCCCAAAAGTTAATTGTTGAACCCCTAAATTTAATTAAAATTATTTTTTCTAAATTTAAAAATTTTAATTAAAAAATTGAATCCGGCGGCCTAATTTTTAAACGCTAACACGTTTAAAAATCAGGATTAGTTCGGGTTTAGGGTCTAGGGTTTAGGGTTGCCCTAAACCCTAATTTCGTATACGGTTTATTCGTCATTCCAAATATTTCTAAAACCCAAAATGAAAACATTGAACCACAAAAGTTAATTGTTGAACCCTAAATTTAATTAAAATTGTATTTTTTTTGAATTAAAAAAAATACAATTTTAATTGAAAATTTGATTATAAGTTTTTTAATATTATTTACAAGTATATATTTAGGAGAAAACACAAAAAAAACAAAAAAAAAAGGTGAAAACCACCCGAACACCACATGAAGTGGCGTCTTCCACCCATCCCCCAGAACGCCAATTAATATGTCGTCTCTACCTCCCCCTTCCTCTGAAAACGAAAAACGCTATAGCGTTTAAAAAAAATGAAACCCTACATAATATTTTGTCTTAGAGTGATATTTGGGACCAATATTTTGAATTATGATATTTGGGACTATTTGCTTTCAAATTGTAATATTGGTCACCTTTATTTAAACTATACCCTCTTTAAATACCAATATCGCGAGATTAAGAAGGGGAAAAACAAGCAACTAAGCAGAGAAGCAAAACAAGTATCAAAATCAGCTTTAATTTTACGCTTTGTAGAATCATCAATTTGTTGAAGCCCCGAATCAGATTCGCAGTTTTATTGTAATTCAGATTTCGCAAAGCTTGGTTTGATCTCAATCTTTTTGTTTATGTAATCATATTATGCATTGTTATCTTGACTAGCCCTTTTTGAGATTCAAGAATTTTGTGATTGTTACTCCATTGTATATTAAGAAAAAGTTGGTGAATTATAAGGATTCATGGAAGTTTATTATAAGTTTCAAAGTAAAAGATTACTTGCGGAGAATAACTTGGAGGAGGATGTATCAGCTACACAAATTAGTTTTTATGAACCATCTGTTTCGATGGATTTTCGAGAATTTGAATGGGAGGAATTTAGGAATGATATGTCACCGCCTAAAATTGTTGTGCCAGTGCAAGATGCTTCTCCTAGTACAACTACTGATGAGGACAGCCAGATTAGGGATTTAATTTATGCACCTGCCTTGGACTGGTGGCAGTGTCTCAATGCTACTCATAGCAGTGGCGGATTGTTGGAGCGGATTGTTGGCCATTCTATTCACCTTTGTCCCACAAATGGTCACCCTACGTTTGGTATTAAAAGAACCAAAGCTCCAACTGGTATTCCTCATTCTATGTTAACAGCTGCCCCGGATGGCTCATATGCATTACCAAATGGTGATTTTGCTGTTTTAGGACCAAATGAGGCTGCTTTTGAAAAGGAGATTCAAGGGATACCCGCTGTCTGTTCTACAGGGCTTTACTGCCCTTTGTGCAGGGCGGTTATGAAAGATGCTGTTTTAGGTAGCAAGTGCTGCTTTAAGAGTTTTTGCGAAAAGTGCATAAGAGACTATATCATATCCAACTCACTGTATTTTTGTGGGGCCACAAATGTACTTGCTGATGATTTTTTACCTAATAAGACGCTGAGGGATACCATCTTCTGGTTTTTAGAGTTCAGTAGCTGTCGTGGGGCTAACGGCGGTAGCGCTTTTCAACCACAAGGAACGGAGTCTGCTCGATTTCTGCAACTTAAGAGGGATCTGTCCGAATTTAAGATAGGCTTTAATGGTGGCAGAGGCCCCCAAATCATGAGCAGAGAAGAATCTAAAGGTCTGAAAACCACTATAAAGCAAAAGTATGATCTTGAGAGGCGAAGTGGAGGAAACATGGAGGTGTACAGAGATAAAAATTCCAGCAGAAAGATGACAGGCAAAAAGAATGTTCTCTCTGTGAAATCAAAATCTATGTCCATCACACCACCGGAACGCCGTACCCATGATCCAGAATTTATGTGCACATCTGCCAAGAGGAAGGTAAAACACGTTGATGATTATTATGAAGGACATTCTAATCAACCCCCGAAGAAAGTACGTCTGCACCACCACCAGTCAGAGTTAGTGTTAGCCACCAGACTGCCAATCCTTCCCGACACTGTAGACTTACCACCACTGCCATCCCAGTCCTCCGCTACAAAAACAATATCTGACTGGAAATACAAGGCTAATGTCTTGGCTGGCATCACATTCCCAGAAGGTGAGTCAGCTGTCTTTAAGAAAAGAAAGCTTGGTAGTTATTCTTCTGCTGTTAATGGATCTAGTCATCACAGAAGCCACTGTATGACATCAAATAAATACCACGAGGATCATCGCAACACTGCAACTGCTGTGTTGAAGAATGGTTATAATTACTACGCAGACCATGAAGATCATGAATTGAGGGACGGTGGTAGGAAATTTAAGAGGAGGCCTTCTAGATATGAATCATCACCTACCCCTGCATTGAATGAGGGTAAACATTCTAATAGAGGGTGGATGGAGAAAGGGTTCACAGCAGCAAGCATTGGTGGATTGTCTGTGCATTGACTCCTGAAAATTTTATTTGACATGAGCTTGTACGGAGAACTTGAGAGGGAGGAAACTTATGTTGTAATGCTATTTCATTGTGAAATAATTATACTTGCATTATTATATGAAATGAAGTCTTCGTTCTTTTTATTATAATCAATTTCTTTTCTTTTAAGTTTTTAATTTTAAGCATATATCCGTAATGTTAGTTGTATTTCTAAATATAAGTATTAATTTTGAGAGTCTCTAAATTTATAATGAAATTATATAGTCATTATAACTATTTCTAACAAATGTCGTACATGAATAACATTTATCAACATTTAAAAGACTACTGATCCACACAACTTGACTTGACTTGGTGCCAGAAAGATAATGGATTAATTTAATCTAATCACTATGACAAACAATTACTTGATCAAATTAATCTGACATGACTTTGAAGGTGAATTCCAGATTAAATAATTGTAATGATTCTCCCCGTTTCCTGAAACTTTAGGTGATACTTGATATTTGATGAAGAATAGGATGAATCTTCAAGATATTGCAGTTGCTTCAATTTATGGTTGTTCTGCTACTATGTTTCTAATTGTCTTCTTGATGTTAAGACTTTAACATTTCAAGTTTCAATGATAGTGCTTTCTTTCCTAAATGATAGATGTGTTATCAAACAAATCAAAATAGGTATTTTAATAAATTACTGTATTTTGCTACCCCAAATGAGCCAACAAAGTATACATCAGTTTTCAAAGGAGATTTCTATTTATAAATTATACAAGAACTAGAGAGCCAGTCTGTAGATAAACAGCTGAGTTCACTCAGAAAACCATTTAATCAAAGACAAAACACATGTCCAGTATGCAAGGAACAGGAAAACAAATCAACACTCTAGTACAAAGGGGAAGTGACAAGTTTGTCAATCTCCATACCGTTTGTGGTGAGTTCGTCCTCAAGAAAATGTCAATTGATGAGATGCAACGTCAACATCGATTTCTTTTTCCTTGAAATTAGCCAATCTAGCTTCTTCTCTCTTAAATTGGCTGTTCTCTTTTGCTTTGCATTTCTAAAGATCAAATTCAGTGACCCGCCTTTTGCTATTTTCTTTTCTGATAAAGTATCGATATTCTCGCATTGGTCAAGTTTAAAGTTTTCTTGGTTATTTTGTCAATAGTACCATCAAATTGAGAGCATCATTTAGGCACTCCGCCAGAGAAGTTCGTTCTTTCCGAATGGTAAATTCCCAGGATCAACTGGAACAGTAGCACCCGTGAAATCCACAAATGCATATCATCAACTGCAATTACTTGATAACATTTTTTCAAATTTATGAATCACTAACTAGAAAATATTAGTATCCAGCTTCGGGGCATTTTGTAGTGAACTTATTGTTCTTTCCTCTTTCCTTTTGGAAGTGCTCCTACTGCCTTCTGCCCGCTGATCACTGCATAAATTATAAAAAGAAATGTTAGAGTCCCCAAAATCGTTCCCGAAACGATTCTATTATATGCTACTCTCTCTTTGCAAAGTTCAATAAATTTTAATTTATTATTTGACAAGAATCCTAATATAATTAAGATTCTGTTACTAAAGTTAATTTAATATAATTATAAAATTTTATAAAATTTTATAAATTTATGGATTGCAATTGCTTTTTGCATTTATAAATTACCCAAATTTTCTAAATTTTTTATTTCATTTTTTTAATTAAAGCCTTTTTCCCCCGTCTTACAAATCCACATTATTCACCCACTTTCTCTTCTAATCACCATATTTCTTAATATTTTTGTCATTTCTTAGTAAAATAAATTTGCAAATTCAAGAGATTTAGCCAATACTACCAATAAGTTTAAAGTTTTCTTGGTTATTTTGTCAATACTACCAATGCGGCTTCTGAGGCATGACTCTAAATGCTTCAAGAGATTTAGCCACTCCGCCAGAGAAGTTCGTTCTTTCCGAATGGTAAATTCCCAGGATCAACTGGAACAGTAGCACCCGTGAAATCCACAAATGCATATCATCAACTGCAATTACTTGATAACAGTTTTTCAAATTTATGAATCACTAACTAGAAAATATCAGTATCCAGCTTCGGGGCATTTTGTAGTGAACGTATTGTTCTTTCCTCTTTCCTTTTGAAAGTGCTCCTACTGCCTTCTGCCCGCTGATCACTGCATAAATTATAAAAAGAAATGTTAGAGTCCCCAAAATCGTTCCCGAAACGGTTCTCGAAACGATTCTAAATGTTAAGTTGTCAAAATATTATTGATTTTTCTTGAAATGGACCTCGTGCATATATGTGAAACCCAGAAATAAAATCACACATGAACCATTTGTCATTCGAAAACATCCATTTTAGATGTAAGTTACTATAAATGAACGAAGAAATCTAGCACATGAAAGGTAATCTCTAATATAGTGTGGAATGAAATTGTGATGTCTATGGATATGCTACTCTCTCTTTGCAAAGTTCAACAAATTTTAATTTATTATTTGACAAGAATCCTATTATAATTAAAATTCTGTTACTAAAGTTAATTTAATATAATATAATTATAAATTATAAAATTTTATAAATTTATGGATTGCAATTGCTTTTTGCATTTATAAATTACCCAAATTTTCTAAATTTTTTTATTTCATTTTTTTAATTAAAGCCTTTTTCCCCTCTTACAAATCCACATTATTCACCCACTTTCTCTTCTAATCACCATATTTCTTAATATTTCCGTCATTTCTTATTAAAATAAATTTGCTAATCTTGTCTTTTGACATGGTTGCTAGTCTTGTCTTTTGATATGAATTATTGTAATATTCAATTTTATATTTATTGTATTTCGGTGTTGAATTTGCTGAGAATGATTTTGTTGATGTTTTTGGGGATTTGGAAACATCGAAGCTGGGGCATGATAATTATTGCAAGAGCTCATTTTCACAACCAAAGATTGTTCATCCTTTGGGGGTTTCCACTTTCGACATGTCTTATCCGGCATGTAGATAGCTGGGGTGCCGGTAATCTAACCTCAACTTATACAATTGGGGTTCGGCATAATTTAAAATGATTTTTATGTGATAAGGTAAATCGTGATGTTCATGCTTTCAAGGATGTTGTGCACTTTCGATCGCTTGAGATGTCTTCGATTTCGTTTTTAGTTTCAAGAATTGTTAAATTCTATGTGAAACGAACAGGAAACAAAGTAACAAATTGTTTTTAATTTGTTATTTATTTTCCAACCTGGTTGTATTGGTAGGGGTTTGTCCCAGCGGTGTTCTGTTATGTTTATTGAAATGTACTATTTGTTCGTCAAAAATAAAAATTTCTAATATCAAAAATCCATTTCTGATCAATTTTTTTAAAATTTAAGATATTATAAAATTTAAATTTTATTAAAATCGAACGAGTTTTTTTTTGTAACTGAAATTTTAGTATTAATTTTAAGTTGACCAAATATTTAAAAAATATGAAATATAATTAAAATAGATAAATATTAATATTTCTTATGTTACAAATTTATTAGAATAAATATCTTGTTATAATAATAAAATTAAATTATTATTGTAATAAGTTATTTACAAGAAAATTATAAAAATTTTAATATTAACACCTACCTACAATTATTGTAACTAAAACGTCAATCACCCTTAAAAAAAACTAAAAGCTCAAT
This sequence comes from Saposhnikovia divaricata, assembly GCA_036435485.1. NCBI lineage: Eukaryota > Viridiplantae > Streptophyta > Magnoliopsida > Apiales > Apiaceae > Saposhnikovia > Saposhnikovia divaricata. The sequence goes on from CM071598.1 coordinate 157,592,959, forward strand.
CTGTAATAACACAAAAATCAAATAAATAGCTCAATTTTTTTTTATTTTACACCGAGTTTATAAAAGTGATAATAATTGTTTATAAATTTGTACAAAATTTTGGAAAGTAGCGAGGACAAGAGTTGGGTTAATTTTGTAATTAAGTGATGTAATGACACGGTATTTATCAGACGCGGAAACTGTACTCGATCTCTATATATACTCATGAGATGCAGAGACGGAGGAACAAAAAAAAACAAGTAGAGTAATTAGAAGCAGCGAAGCAGCTTTGTTTTTACGCTTAGCAAGAAGATCAAAACCCTAGATTAGTTATACTCCTTAAACAGATACATTGATCAAGAATCAAGATAGTAGTTGCAATCATCAATTTCTTCAAGCCCTGAAGCAGACTCTTGCTATTTTGAGATTTCGCAAAACTTGGTTAGCTGTTTTTGTTTATAGTATTCATATATTCATGCTTATTTCTGTTAATCTTGACTAGGCTTATCCGAAGATCAAGAAATTTGTGATTGTTTCCCCCATTGTGTATTGAAAAATAATTAAGATTCATGGAAGTTTTTTATAAGTTTAAGAGTGCTAAAGATTTTGATCCTATTCCTATTGATTGGCATTACACAACTGTTTCCGATGTCAAACAATATATCTTTAACAAAAAGTGTTCGGGCAAGCGTAGTAATAATAGTACTAAATTTGATAAACTCATTCTCTCCAATGCTAAAACTAATCAAGTGTATCTTGACGGTGAAACGTTAATTCCTACCAACACTTCTCTTATTGTTCGTCGTGCACCATACTGCTCTTGCCTGCCTATCGTAATCACCCCTCCGGTTACTGCTGCTGATCAAGAAGATAATGTACTTGCAGGAAATAAGTTGAAGAAGGATGTTGAAGTTACCAAAAATAACATTGATGAAGTTCAAGAATCTGAATGGGAGGAAATGTGGGATTATCTGTCACCGCCCAAAATTGTTGTACCAGTTCAAGATGCTTCCCCCGGTACATCTGATGAGGACAGCAAGATTAGGGATTTAGTTCAGACTCCTGCCTTGGACTGGTGGCAGTGTCACAATATTACTCATAGCAGTTTCGGTGCAGGTAGAGGCTTTGGGCGCGGTGGTATGGGTGGGAGAAGTGGTGCTCCTGGTTTTGGTCGAGGAGGATTGTTGGAGCGGATGACACCCCCATCAAGCTATATATGCCGTAGGTGCAAGGTGCCTGGTCATTTTATTCAGCATTGTCCCACAAATGGTGATCCAAAGTTTGATGTTAAAAGAACCAAGGCTCCAACTGGTATTCCTCATTCTATGTTATTGGCTTCCCCGGATGGTTCATATGCATTACCAAATGGTGATGTTGCTGTTTTAAAACCAAACGAGGCTGCTTTTGAAAAGGAGATTCAAGGGATACCCTCAACCCGTTCTGTTGCTGACCTCCCTGCAGAGCTTTACTGCCCTGTGTGCAGAGCGGTAATGAAAGATGCTGTTTTCGCTAGCAAGTGCTGCTTTAAGAGTTATTGTGACAAGTGCATAAGAGACTATATTATATCCAACTCAATGTGTATTTGTGGGGCCACAAAGGTACTTGCCGATGATCTTTTACCTAATAAGACACTGAGAGATACCATCGTTCGGTTTTTGGAGTATAGTAACTGCTGTGGGGATAACGTCAGTGGCGCTTCTCAACAAGTTACAGAATCTGCTCCATTTCTGCAACTTAACATTGCATCGTCTATGTTGTCTGCAGCTTCAAAGGAGGTTGAACTTGCACCTAAAAGTGAAGGGAATGCGAAGGTTGAGGAGATAGCAGAGCCAGTAGAAGTTGACAATGTTACACCAAAAACACTGAGCGAAGTGAATGCTGGAAATAGTGAAGAAGAAATGTGTCCTCAGGTGACTGATGAAGAAATGCAGCAGAATCTACTTTCTGGGGACTTGGGAAAGAAAAAGAAGAAATTAGCAGATATGCAGTCGAGACCCGATCAGGACTTTGCACCTGAAAATTATCTAATGCCATGGGAAACCTCTAATTTTGGTCCTTACTGGAATGGCATGCAACCCAAATTTGATGGGTTTGGCCGACCTTATGGTGGACAAATGCCCTTTATGTGTTATGGTCCTGGGCCAGCGTCTATTCCATTTGGGGGTGCTTTTCATCCCGTTCCTTTTGGAGCACAAGCGTCTATGATGCCTATCCCACCTCAGAGGGGCTTTGTCGAATATGAGACAGGCTTTAATGGTTGCAGTGGCCGCCCAATCATGAGCAGGGAAGAATCTGAAGCACCGAAAACAACGATAAATCAAAAGCAAGATCTTGAGAGAAGTGGAAGGAATGTGGATGTATCCAGGGAGAGAAACTCCTGCAGAGGCATGATAGGCAAAGAAGATGTTCCCTCTTTGAAATCAAAATTTATGTCTATCACACCACCAGAAGAACGCAGTACCCATGATCCAGAACTTATACGCACATCTTCCAAGAGGAAGGTAAAACACGAGTACGATTATTATGAAGAACATACTCATCAACCCCCAAAGAATGTACGTCTGCTCCACCACCAGTCAGAGTTTGGGTCGGCCACCAGATTGTCAATCCCTTCTAACACTGTAGACTTACCACCATTGCCATCCCAGACTTCCACTGAGAAAACTCTCTCTGACCGGAAAAACAAGGCCAGTGTCTTGGCTCGCATCACATTCCCAGAAGGGGAGTCAGCTGTCTTTAAGAAAAGAAAGCTTAATAGTAGTTCTTCTCCTGCTGTTATTGGGTCTTGTAATCAAAGAAGCAACAGTATGACATCAAATAAATACCACGAGGATCATCGCAAAACTGCAGCTGCTGTGTCGAAGTATAGTTATGAGTACTATGCAGACCACCATGATTATGAATGGAGTGATGATGATAGGCACTTTAAGAGGAGGCCTTCTAGATATGAGTCATCACCTACCCCAGCATTGAAGGAGGGGAAACATTTTAATAGAGGGTGGGAAGAGAAAGGGGTCATGGCAGCAAGCATTGGTAGATTGTCTGTGTACTAACTACTGATATATATGTTTTAGAGAAATCTGTATTTAAGATGAGCTTGTACTTAGAATTCATGCTTTTTCTATTATGAAATATATTACTTGCAATTTTTTTATGAGATGAAGTTTTTGTTCTTTCTTTAATTTTTATTAATTTCCTTCCACTTCAATATGTAATTTTATGCATCCTTAACGTTAGTTGTATTTCTTGAAATAATTATTAATTTTGAGTGTCTCGAAATCAATTATCAAATTATATATTGGTTATAAATACATTAAAAAAAAACTCCTACATGATTAAGATTTATTAGAAGACAACATATCCACACAACTTGACTTGGTTACAGCAAGATAATGGATGAAACTAAAACACCAACTAGGAATAAAGGAATACTGATGGTGATGCCCAACAGATAAAAAGTTACATACAAGAAGACAACCTTGACTATCATGAGAATTTTTCATCAATGACTACTAAAATCAATCACATTGTTGTTTAATATTAATCCCACTGTAAGAGAATGATATCTCTGTTTTTTTTCTGCAAACCTTTTCGAAATAATAGGTTCTTACACAATGCACAGCTCCCCCATTAGGAGGTTAGGAGAGGTCTGGTCATGCACACACTTGTCCTTATTCTTCAAAAAGGAGGTTAAACGTTTTTAGGGTTTCAACTGGTAATGTAGTGAATAGCGAATAGACAAGCACAACCATCCTTGTAGTTCAAACAAAGGTGCTATTACCGTAAAGGGTGTGGTGAGAATCATGCTATCCTTGTAATTTTCTCTTTCTTATTATGAATTTTGCTAATCGATATGACAAATAGTTACTTGATAAATGAGAGAATAGTGGATATATCAATCTGACATGACTTTGAAACTGAAGTCCAGATTGTTTAATTGTAATAATTTTCTCCCGTTTCCTCAAAACTTTAGGTCATTCTCAATATTTAATGATGAATATGGCCAATCTTCAAAAAAATTGCAGTTGTAGTTTCAATTAATTGTTTATCTGCTATTACATCTCTAATGTTATGGTCTTCATGATGTTAAGACTGCAACCTATCAATATCAATAACAGAGCTTACTTTCCCAACTGATAGATGTCTATTAAAAGCTAATTAGCAAATTCTGAAAAATCTGTGTCGAAATCTGTGAACTTAAGCTTACATATTGATCATGAATAAGGTAAATACACATGTTGCCTCACGAAGTGTATTTATTACTACTCCCGAAATTAGTCAGCATCCAGGTTCAGAATTGAACTAGTCACTCCAGAGCAAGCAGAGAAATTAGTAAATTAACTGTTGGTGTAATGGTGTGCATATTGACAGTAGAGAACCCTTTTATATATAGAATGGTTTTCTGACTACTGTGTAGCAACGCACTCTCTAGGGTTTTTCGTTTCCTTTTGTTTACACTCACGTAGTGGATTCATTGCTACTCCCAAAATTAGTTAGCTTCCAGGTTTAGAACTAGAACTAGTCACTCGGAGTAAGTAGAGATATTAAAAATAACTATTGGCTTCTGGAAACACTGTATCGAAATCTGGGAACTTGAGCTTACATAGGTAATTTTATACTTACATGGTGGATTCCTCACTACACCCAAAAATTTGTTAGATTCCAGGTTCAAGGTGCAAGACTATAACTAGTCACTTAATTAATCAGGGATATTAAAAGTAACTCTTGGTGCGCACACTGTGCCAGTAGAGAACCTTCCATTCCTTTTGTTTACAATGGCAAGTCACAGTTATCATATCTGTATCCTACATCCTTTCTAACTTACTACTTCACCAGAATCAAACAGATACAGTAGGACCTCCCTTTCCAGATCCTTTTATTTTCATCAAATTCCCATCATGAATTTCTGTAACATAGGCGTAAGTCCTAATGCTAATATGGTGAACATGCATGCTCAGTGTAAACTTTTCCTTTTGTAGACAAACTAAATCATGAGCTATATTGAACCCTATGCTACTCGATCCCCATTACAAAAAATATCATGTTTTTTAGACCCACACATAATTGTCTTGGTTTTCGTACATGTTTATAGAGGTCTCTTTATGCATTTATTATTAGTAAGATAATTTTAGATATTTCAAGTCATCCTGAAACAAGGTTACCAGTCTCTTTTGTAGTAAGTATTCTCAAGGGAAAACGAATGAAGAAGAAGAGAACAAGCTCTTGATCTTAGTTCTTATGTGACAATAGATCAAAACATAGGAAGAAAACAAGTGTTGGCAATTGACATCAAGCCATCATCACCTATATATGAGTGGAATCTATTATTAATCTGTATATCTTAATTTTGATTTCTATTTGGGTGTTTATTTTTAAAAATTCTGCCTTCACGTAGCTACATGTCGAAAACCAGTAGCAAGGCCTAGGAGTATTTGCTGTTTCATCTACGTTTTTTTCTGTTATTTCCTTGATCTCCGTACAGGTTGGTGGATATTGCTCCACTCTCTTAGATCTTAAAAACTTTCCATGGAGTGAAGCCCAGAGTATTCTTGAGGAGCTGAACGATAAATGACAGCAAGAAACGGATAACAAGGCCAACGGTAGGAAGTACTATCTAATGCCTTGAATTTCCTCAGGTGGCCTTTTTGGTCTCAGACTCTCAGTTGACGAGACAATCTTCATACGGTAAAAATGGGGTACTTCTGGAGTTGGGACATCATTTCAACAAGTTAGCTCAAACTTATTGTACAATTACAAACTAATTGGCATTACTTCAGTAAGGAAAAACCTGTTATAATTGCATGTGTCGGACATGACATGTATTCTCCATATATTTTAGTACAAAAGCAATAATGTCATGCTTGAGCTTTAATCTTCTTAGTATTTCTTACATGGACGAAGTCAGGATTTGGGTAAGAGGGAGGCCAATATGAACTAATCCTAAACATTAAAGTAAATTATGGAGAAAATAGTGTGTACATTATTAAAATTGAATAAAAGAATGTATCAAAGTCCATTATTAATAGATTAAAATTAATAATTTTTTAATTGAATCAAGAGAAAATGCCCAAAATGCCTAGATTGGGAACCCCATGGCCCAAAATGCTGAAAGGCGGAAACATGGGTTCAAAATACCGACCGGTCACGCATCTCACAGATGCGTGACCTCTGATACGCATTCCTCGAATGCGCATCACAGGTAACGCATCTGTGAGATGCGTGATGACGTCATACGACGTCATTCTCACAGATGTAGATCGGCGTTGCTCTGAAGGCGAAAATCGCCCGAAAATCGTCGCTCTTCGTCCATGCTATTCCGGCTACCTTCAATACATCCAAGGACATGAAAATGAAGCCCATACGAAGCACATCACATTCCCCCATCGATTTGTTGATTTGTGTCCCCGTAGGGACGTACACGAGGAAGTCGGAAAATGAATCGAAAAATGGATCGTGAATTGTGCCTTTTCGATCCAGTGAAACAAATAAAAATCGAAGGATGGAGGGTTGTAGGGGAGGAGGAGACGATTCTTTTGATGTATAGTACGATAGTGTTCGATGGCTGGACAGTACAAACGAACCGATCGAAGTTTTAGTCGATAACACGACGGCGGCGGAGCTTTTATGGACGATGAACAGTGACTTCAGACACGCATGTTGAACATGCGCATCTCATGTCACGCATGCTCAACATGCGTGTCTGAAGCCACTATTCACAGAGCTGATTGTATTTTGTGAAATCACGGGAGTAGCGTGTCTGCACGATACTACACTCCCAGTAGCGTGTCTGAAGATGCTCCACCACCAATAGCGTGTCCCGTGGGTATTTAGGGCCGTGCTGATTGGTGGTGGGTATTTTGGTTATGTGTATTTAATTTGTGGATATTCTGGGTCATCACCCTTGAATCAAAATAGTACAAATATGAATTTTAATAATTTGTTGATTCTAAAATATAATTTAGTGATTTATCTAATTATAGTTTCTAAAAATCTAATATGACTATATTTAAAATATCGATACATAATTTTGAAAGAATTTGTGATACTTTTATGTGTATTTTATAGAGTGTTGTTAATAATACATGATTGGTGAATAAAATTTTTGCTCATAATCTGCCAATAAAAATATCAATATATTATTATAAAATTAAAAACAGAAATATTAATCAAAAATAGCTATACACATATTATTTTATAAACATTAATATAATGAATAAAGCCACTTTTCTAGGCCTGATGAACCAATTTTACATTTAGTAGGGGCCAAAAAAATGTAATTATATCATTATATAATTAAAAATAAAAAAATTTAAAAATATTACATATAAATTAATATTAGGATAATTGTAAGGGGACCACGACCACCTTTGACCTCTATATAATCTCGTATATACCAGCTAATTAACTCAAAATTATACAAGAAATTACGGTATTTACCTGCATGAAAGTCATGACCTTAAATGACCCAACAAAATATAAATCAGTCTTCAAAGGAAATTACCATGCATACATTATAACAAAAACCAAGAAATACAGAACTATGTAGATAAACATTTGAATAAAGTTCAGTTTGAGCACCATTTAATCAAATACATGAACATTTCCAATACGGAACAGGAAAAAAAGTCTACTGTCTAGTACAAAGGGTACCATCAAACTGAAAGCTTCTCCTTCACGTTGAATCTCACTACAGGATTCTAAAGGCCGGAAATGCGGCTTCTGAGGCAGTGCACTAAATGCTTCAAGGGATTCAACCACTCGCCAGAGAAGTTCGTTCTTCTCAAATGGTAAATTCCCATGATCAACTGGAGCAGTAGCACCCGTGACATCCACAAATGCATTTCCATCAACTGCAATCACATGATAACATTTTCTTCATATTATAAATCACTAACTTGAAATGACAGTATCCAGCTTCAGGGAATTTTGTCGTGACAGTAGAGTGTTTATATTTGTTTAATTAAGTCTACCTTTGTATGAGGAGTACTGATGTCACATCTCAAAACAACATTTTCATAAATTATTTAGTTTTGGTAAAACCCAATGCCAGTTTCTTTGTGGTAATTCTAATTTTCTTGACGAACTTGTGACATTTTCAATTTGCTTTAATTGATCAGCACTTGTACCCTTAATTAAGAATTAATAATATGTATTCAACTTACAGCTTTTTTTCCTTGACTGGAATAAAATTGATCACAAGGCAGGGCCACAACTACAGTGCGACCAATAGTAGTACCATCTCTGCATGTTGAGGCTGTAGAATCCTTTAATGTATCCTCAGCAGGTACTTCCACTTGACGTGTATTCGGTTGATTTATCATGCCTGCCATCTCAGTTTCCTGGACAGAGAAGTTAGTATTTGATGCCAGCACCTTCTCCCGAAATTTCAATAAATAGAGAAGATTTTAGTTGGGATTTGAATCAAATAAGCAGAACCGGTAGCAACTGGCAAGTAATCAAATGCGAGCAAATCAATCCAAGAGAACAGAGTTTTTTAATATCAAATGGAACTCGGACGAAAGAATAGTAATTAAAGTATGTGTTCAGGACCCACTCGAGCTTGAACAGAATTTATAGGGAGGCTGGCGAGCTTGGCCAAAATAAGCATTCGGAACAACCTGTTCTAGAAACTTATATTTATATCTGTTTGAACTACAAGTGGATCAAACGTGTCTAATTTGGATCTGATACCGTAAAATAGAATCCAGACCAATTGATTACTGAACCAAAAACTTTACCCTTCAATCTTGTGAACCAGACATGTCAGATTTGGAAATAATATAATTAATTTCTGAATCATAACCTTTATGCGTTCTATTATTATACACAGATCAACTCAAGTAATGAACTGCACATGTCAATCATCCTCAATCTTTGAAAATCATAAATCAAATAAGGGTTTTTGATATCTAAACAAGCAAAGAAATTAAAACCCACCATTCTATAAATCCTTGGGATAAGTTAATCATATGACTAAAAAGAGCTGTAAGAAAATGGGGTTAATTTAAGAAAACAAATTAGTTCAAAATTTCAGTTTAGAACCGAAGTGCGACCAAGTACATAAGTTAGATATTACAACACACACAGTGTAACAGCCCGCACTCTTTCAAACTTTAATCTGACAAAAGCGAAACTAAAATTTAATTCCAACTAATTAGAGCAAAACCCAATGCAAATAAAATATTGCAAAAGTCAAAACATTAAATTGAAACATATATATTGGAAGCCCAGCTCCCACAAAATCTTAAACTGAAAATTAAACAATGATCAAAATATCCAAAATGCATGTCCAAATACATATCCTTATTCGACCCAAAAACAAAAACCTTAAAACAATGAGCTGCAAAACCTGCAAGAACACAATTTCGAACAGCTAGTCGGGTCAAGTATCATTTTACTTTCAAAAGTACAGTATTCGACATTCGACAGAACATGATACCAATATTCAACATATTGTTCTCAAAAACATTTTTAAAACCCATTTTAAGCTAAGGCAACTACAATGGCATGACAACATTCCAAAGGTTCAAAGTGTCAATACTGCATTTATTACTAAAGTATAATAGTGCTCAGTTGCTCAATAGTCTTTTCATTCCAAAAGGTCATCAATAGTGTTTGCACAACCCCAAAATGTCACTAGTAGTGCCCCCACTAAGGTTTCAAAAGGTAGTTCCGAAACTTTTACGTAAATATTTACAGAGTTACTGTCCAGCACATAAAATACACTAGGGTTCAAAATTCTTTTAAATTCCGATAACGTTTCCAAAATATGATCACTCGGCCCAATTTTAATTAACTACGATCGAGTCCAAACTAAAATTTCAAAACTTAAAACACATGCATATAAATTTGAAATAAAATAGGAGAATCATTTAGAAAACTTACCTCAGAGAAATAAATCATGAGCAAAACCTAATATTTAATTTAAGTTGCACAAAGTTCAATAGTTATTCATGTCTTTCTAACTGAATTGAATTTAAACATTTTACACATAGTAACATGTAAACAAGTTTGTCAAGAATGTATTTAAATCATAGTATTTAAGCAAAATTTGTGTCCATATAAAATTGCATGCAAACCGAAATCTTATATGCTCATATCCGAAAACACAATTACAGAATACAAGACCAAATCATATAATGTATACACAATCTTGCATATAATATTATAACAAAAACATCTAACATAAATTAGTGAATCAAATCTTATTTCGTATATAAAAAATTTGTAAAAACTCTTTGTGATAAGTTCAACAAATTTTGGTAGTCATACACTCAACTCTTTGAACATCATAGACCAGATATACATAAGGCACACAATTACCAATCTAACCACAAAGAAAAAACAAATGTTGGGAAATTATAACAAACTATTATAAATTAAATTCACATGTCATATGTACACACAAATCATGTAATATCCTATTTAACCAAAATTGTGACACAATAATAAAAGCAATTCAATAATATATAGGAGTGTTCATAAAATTTTACTTATTTAGAAGTTTCAAACCTAATTTGGAAGAAAAAAGTTTTCCTTTTCTCCCCCTCTTAGCCTTCTCTCCTCTTTGAAAAGGTTTTATCGATATTCTATATCATATTATCGAGCTCTTTTCTTTCTTTTCTTTCAAATGCCCACTTTACAAAGAAACTAGTCAAAATTTTATCTACATTTATTATGCAATAAACATGATGGGTTAGATAACTAACTATCCAAATTTAATAGTGGGAGCCCAAAACTTATAGCCCAAAAGTTAAGAATAATTTATAAAAACTAACACATCCATAAATGTTAAAGGACCTCAAATTTTTTTTTTTTCAATCCATGATTATTATATAGTTTGTTATGAATATATTATAACTAGTAATCTATATTAGATATGTTATGAATATATTATAACTAGTAATATATATTAGATATTTAGAGAGAGAGATCAAGAAGAGAATTTTTATTACTTCAAGTATGTTCACAAGTTTACATATGGAGCCTATTTATAGGCTTATAAGTTGTAGGATACAATGAATCAAAAAAACAAGAGTCTACAAAAATGAAAAGCCAAAGGTCTTAAGAATTGAAAGGCCAAATGAACTTTCTAGGACATTCATGTACAAGAACATTCTAGGACATTCATTTTACAATAACTTTCTAGGACATTCATGTACAAGAACATTCTAGGACATTCATTTTACAATACTCCCTTCCAATAATTATGCCTCGTTAAAACCTTTTTAGGAAAAAACCCTTTGGGAAAAAGTCCTAGTAAAGGAAAAAGAGTACATCAATTATTGAAAATTTATTTGAGATCTTTAAGCCGACGCATCCCAATCTTGTGTACTAATTTTTCATAAATTGTTGGTGGTAATGACTTGGTAAATAGATCTGCAAGATTTTCACTTGAACGAATCTCTTGAACTTCAATCTCTCCATTTTCTTGTAGGTCGTGTGTGAAGAAAAACTTTGGTGATATGTGTTTAGTTTTGTCAGCTTTGATATAACCTTCCTTCAATTGTTGGATGCATGCCGTGTTGTCTTCAAACATCACTGTGGAGATTGTTTTATCATGATACATGCCACATGACTCCCGAATATGCTAAATTATTGACCTCAACCAGACACATTCTCGACTAGCTGTTTGTGATCGAGCTTTATCTTGATCAGATAAATATCCTGCATCTGCATAACCCGTTAGTACTGCTTTTGATTTATTAGAATAAAATAATTCCATATCAGTTGTGCCCCGGAGATATCGAAAAATATGTTTAACTCCATACCAATGTCTCCGTGTTGGAGCACAACTATGCCTTGTTAACAAAATTACAGAAAATGCTATGTCGGGCCGTGTGTTATTAGCCAGATACATCAATGCACCGATAGCACTAAGATATGGTACTTCAGGACCAAGTACTTCTTCGTTTTCCTCTCTCGGTCGGAACACATCCTTTTTCTTATCAAGTGACCGTACAACCATTGGAGAGCTAAATGGATGTTATTTGTCCATGTAAAAACGTTTTAAGATTTTTTCGGTATATGTTGACTAATGCACAAATATTCCACCAGATAGATGCTCAATCTGCAATCCAAGGCAGAATTTTGTTTTTCCAAGGTCTTTCATTTCAAATTCTGCCTTTAAATAATCGATTGTCTTTTGGAGCTCTTCAGTAGTTCCGATAATATTTATATCATCAACATATACAACAACTATAACAAATGAAGATTTTGACTTCTTTATAAAAACACATGGACAAATAGGATCATTCTTGTACTATTCCCTTAATAAATAATCACTTAATCTTTTATACCACATTCAACCAGACTGTTTCAATCCGTATATGGATCTTTGTAACTTAATTGAATAAAGGTCACGTGAATGTGATATAGATACTTCAGGCATTCGAAATCCTTCAGGGATCCTCATATAAATATCTTTTTCAAGGGAACCATACAAGTATGCTGTCACAACATCCATCAAGCGCATATCTAATTTTTCAATAACGGCCAGGCTAATAAGGTAACGAAAAGTAGTAGCATCTATTACAGGGGAATATGTTTCCTCATAATCAATGCCTGGCCTTTGTGTAAATCCTTGAGCAACTAGACGTGCTTAATTTGTATCTCACAATTTCATTTTTATCATTTCTCTTTCGTACAAATACCCATTTATAACCAATGGGTTTCATCCCTTCAGGGGTTCGGACTATAGGTCCAAAAACCTTATGTATATTAAGTGAGCTCAATTCTTTTTCAATTGCTTCTTTCCATTTTGGCCAATCATCTCTACGTCGACATTCATCGACGGATTTTGGTTCAAGATCCTCATTTTCAATCATTATATCAAGCGCTACATTATATGCAAAATTTTCGTCGATGATGATATCATTTCGGTTCCATCCTTTTCCTGTGACAACATAATTAATTGAGATCTCTTCATTTTCCTTTTCAGGTACCTGATCCTCTTCCGGGGTTTCATCTTTCATGTCATAGGACTCTTCTAGAGTCTCTTCTGGAGATTTTATTTCCTCTATTTTGGCGTCCTCACTCTTTGCTCCTTTTCTTTTTCGAGGATTTTTATCTTTGGAACAGATCGGTCTACCACGCTTCATGCGAGGTTTTGATTCACTTGCTCTAATTAATTGTCCTTCAGGGACTTCTATTTTTGCAGGAGCATTTTCAGCTGGAACGTGTGACTTTGTTACTCTATTTAAATCAGTGAATGCATCAGGTAATTGATTTACAATGCCTTGTAAATGAATAATTTTCTGAACTTCCAGTTCACATTGATTTATTCGAGGATCATAAGTATTCAATGTTGATGCATTCCATGTAATTTCTTTTTCCAGCTGTTTATTTTCTCCCCCTGATTTAAGGATAATCTTGTTCTCTCCCCCTAATCTTGGACAAATAGTTTCATCAAAATGACAGTCTACAAATCTTGCAGTAAACATATCCCCTGTCAATGGTTCAAGATATTTTATTATAGAGGGAGATTCATAACCGATATATATTCCCAATCTTCTTTTGGGGACCCATCTTTGTTCGTTGCGGCGGAGTAATTGGGACATATACCGCACATCCAAAAGTTCTCAGATGGGAAATATTAGGCTCTCTTCCGGAAACCAATTGTAGGGGAGAAAATTTATGATAACTTGTAGGTCTGATGCGTACAAGTGCTGCCGCATGCAAAATAGCATGCCCCCAAACTGATGTGGGGAGATTTGTTCTCATAATCAATGGTCTGGCAATCAATTGGAGTCATTTGATGAATGATTCTGCGAGACCATTCTGTGTATGAACATGAGCAACAGGATGTTCAATATTGATTCCAATTGACACACAGTACTCATTGGAGGCTCTAGATGTGAATTCTCCTGCATTGTCTAAACGGATTGTACTGATATTATAATCAGGAAATTGTGCTCTTAATCAAATTATTTGCGCAAGTAGTCTCGCAAATGCCAGGTTACGAGACGATAATAAGCACATATATGACCATCGAGTTGATGCATCAATTAATACCATAAAGTATTGAAATGGTCCACATGATGGGTGAATGGGCCCACATATATCACCCTCTATCCGTTCTAAAAATCTAGGAGATTCTGTTCCAACTTTTGCCAAAGAAGGCCTGATTATTAATTTTCCTTGAGAACAAGCAGCACAGGAGAATTCATTTAATTGAAAAATCTTTTGGTTTTTCAATGGATGCCCATGTGAGTTTTCAATAATTCTCCGCATCATAGTTTATCCCGAATGTCCCAACCGGTCATGCCAAACAATAAAATTGCTTGTATCAGTAAACTTCTGGTTTACGATTGCATTTGCCCCAATTTCACGTATATTTGTATAATATAATCCAGAAGAAAAAGCGGGTAGTTGTTCCTCTATATATTTCTTACCCGAAGTGATGCATGTTATACAAAGGAATTCTTTATTTTCTTTACTGATTGTTTCAATATGATATCCATTTCTGCGAATATCTTTGAAACTCAACAAGTTTCTTTGTGATTTTAGAGAGAATAATGCATCAGTTATAACAAATTTTGTTCCTCCAGGTAATAACAGGTTAGCTCTTCCAGAGCCTTCAATCAAATTAATACTTCCGGATATAGTGTTAACATTGCCTTCGTACTTGTGTAAAGAAGTAAAATATTTTTCATTTCTAAGGATAATGTGCGTAGTTGCGCTATCAACAAGACAAATATCTTCATCTATTTTATGAGCAGTGCGAGAATGAGAGATATCCATATCACTTCAAATAAGAGCACACATAATTAGAAATTTCATAATAATTAAGCACATAAAGTCTTACACATAATAATTAAATTAAGATAAACAGTCTTTCAACCAACTAAGTATAATAATATATGTATCATTCATTGCCGCTTCCTTCAGGGATTTCATAAAAATCAGACACTTACAAATGTGTCATATCAGAGGGGTTGTACTCGGGTCCATCACCTTGAAAAGCAAAATTTGCTTCAACAGATTTTTCTTTCTCCTTCTGGGATGCTTGGTATAGGTCAACCCAGTGTTTGGGCACACGACAGGTACGCGACCAATGACCCTTCATTCCACATCGAAAATAAACATTCTCAACATTCTTTTGTACTCTTTTATCATCTCCACTATCTCCAACTTCGGGTTGGAATTTGGTTTTCTATGTTTGAGAAAACGGTTGTTTCTCACAAAATTTCCTCGACCGCGTCCACCACCGCGTCCACGCCCAAAATTATAAGATGCCACATTCACTTCAGGGAAAGGGCTAGATCCAGTAGGGCGAGACTCGTGATTCTTCATCAAAAGCTTATTATTTTGCTCAGCAACAAGAAGACATGATATTAAATCTGAATATTTGGTAAAACCTTTTTCACAATATTGTTGCTGGAGGAGTATATTTGAGGCATGAAAAGTTGAATAAGTTTTTTCTAACATGTCCGCGTCAGTAATATTTTCTTCACATAATTTTAGTTGAGAAGTTATTTTGAAAAGTGCGGAGTTATATTCACTGGCGGTTTTAAAATCTTGAAGCCTCAAATGCATCCAATCATAACGAGCTTTTGGATGAATCACAGTCTTTTGATGATCATATCTCTCTTTCAAATTTTTCCAAAGTTCAATTGGATCTTTCACCGTAAGATATTCGGTTTTGAGTTATTCGTGGAGGTGGCGGTGAAGAAGAATCATTGCCTTTGCGCGGTTTGATTCAGATTCTTTATTTCCCTCTTTGATTATGTCTCCAAGACCTTGTGCGGCTAAATGAATTTCGATATCCAATATCCATGACAAATATTTCTTTCCGGTAATATCAAGAGCCTCAAATTCAAGTTTGTTAAAGTTTGACATTCTTAAGAAAAGATAATCACAAAGTTAAAACAATAAATCATAACAATAATAAATTCCGAACATGGATATAATGCGAAAATATGTAGATAGACAAATAGATAAACAAACAAGAAACTCATTGTTTCCTATATTCTAAAGAAAATTTAAAGGATGTCTCGGTTTATATGTATGAAAACAAATTATTAAGAATTGCATATATACTGATTATTATATACACTAACGTGATGGTACATGGTGTCTTGTAGATCTTTAATATTATGCAACCAATATCTCATAAACCACTTCATTCATATGACTCCAATATTTTATATGGGAGCTTAACATACATGCTTAAAATTTTATACATTTAGTGCACAAAACATATGTAAAAGGTAAAAACAAATCCATTAATAAAGACGTGTACCTTAGAGTTGGATTTAGAAGATAAGAAAATTAGTGACTTTTTGTGCGAACCTTCAAACCTCCCAGCAAACTAACTTCAAAAATCTTTTTAAGCAAATCGTGCTGATAACGTGTTATGAATATATTATAACTAGTAATATATATTAGATATGTTATGAATATATTATAACTAGTAATATATATTAGATATTTAGAGAGAGAGATCAAGAATAGAATTTCTATTACTTCAAGTATGTTCACAAGTTTACATATGGAGCCTATTTATAGGCTTATAAGTTGTAGGATACAATGAATCAAAAAAACAAGAGTCTACAAAAATGAAAAGCCAAAGGTCTTAAGAATTGAAAGGCCAAATGAACTTTCTAGGACATTCATGTACAAGAACATTCTAGGACATTCATTTTACAATAACTTTCTAGGACATTCATGTACAAGAACATTCTAGGACATTCATTTTACAATATAGTTATCATTATTCTTATAATTATTATAATTATCTAAAGACCAAAACTGGGGATGTTACACAGGCCCAAATAATTACGACATAATTCAGTGATGAGAGGGCGAAGCGTTAGTAAACGTAGTGTGTCGTAGGTTAAATTAATTATCACAAAGGAGAAAAGAATACCTACTCTGTAATCTATGCAAATTGAGTATTGGGAAGAGGTAGGACTGGCGGAGATCGAGTGGGTGATTGATGAGTAGGGATGGCAAAAATAACATTTGAACATCTCCAATAATATGATAAAAAAGCTCAAACTCACACATATAATCAACAAGGAAAATCCCTAAATTTAATAAGTACAAAATCCTAACTAATTGGAGCTAATCAATCAACATAAATCAGTTGTAGAAGAAAGGAAATTCGTACCTTGCAATTGCAAAGAAGAAATATTAAAAACAAAATTAAAAAGAGAGTTTGCAATAGAAGAAGGTAAACCGTCCATAACTACCCTTCTAGCTTCCAAAATGCTTTTCCACGCAAAACTTGGGTTGCCACCCAACTTAGCGTAAAAAAAATGACCATCTGGGAAGTACCGGGCCTTATAAATTCTACTCGCTAGACTTTGAGGTCTGGTAATAAACCGCCATCCCCGCTTGCCCAGTAACGCAAGATTAAAGTGTTGGACTATTTTGAATAAAAATGTGCATATTATTTTTTATTTGTAACTTCTCTATTAATTTTGTAACTCCTTTGATTTTGTAACTCATGTAATAATGTAATTGTTATTATTGCTATGAGGGTTACAAAGTTAAGTCTTTGGGGGTTACAAAGTTATGGATGAGGGGGTTACATATCTTCTACTCCTATATAAGGAGTCTTGGGGATCTTTGTTTTGACACACAAAAATATACAAGTTTTCTTTGCATTACTCTTAGAGCTCTAGGGTCAGTTTTCTGTGAGATAGAAAGCATATTTGTTCGGTTCGTAGGAGGCAGGTCTAAGGTGCTTACGACTACCTCTATTCGTTGTATCCTGGGTGACGGAATCCACAACACACCTTCAAGCACATACGGAAGGGGCTTATCTGTTTTAAGGACAACGTGGTTTTCAATTACAATCTTGTTATAATCTTGATTTCAGGTACAATCTTCTACTATACATCCTACAAGCTTAAAACAGATAATATATATAATTTATATGAATTGGTTTAGTCGATAATCTTATTTGTTTGATTTTTTTTTACGGGAGTATATATTGGTTTCTAATTTGGATTTGTTATAAAATTATGGTCTAGCATGATTTGTTCTTGATTGATTTCAGTTTCAACCTTGTTTTATTAGTGTTTACTTTCTGGACCATGCATGAGTTATGTGGTTTTTCTTTCCATGTGCATTTAATCTTGTATTAATATAGTTATAATTTGCTACTGCAAACTTTCTTTTAATCATGAATTTGTATTTTTTTTTCGCAACTGGTATTCTTATACATGCTTGTTTTTTTTTGTTTCAGTATTCTGTAACATGTATCTTGTCTCAAAACAAATTTTTTCCCACTGCAACTGATTTCATGTACTTGGTATTCTTACTGATTTAAAAACTTTTGTCAATTTTGTTTTTTGAATTAATTGGTATTTTGTATTCTTACTTAATTGGTTAAGTTTGTATTACTTCTGTGAGTACTATTAGTTTTACATGTTTTTAGTAATACCAAGTTTGCCATGTTACATGGTTTATGTCAGCATGATTTATTTGGCCTTAGATATGATTTTAGTTTGGCTTCTATTACAATTTTGCTCATTTGATACTCATTTTATTACTGCTTATTACCCTGTCATGTCATGTTCGGTGGCGTGATCTTATAACAGTTAAGTTTTAACCACATGGATTTGTGATTTGGTTTTTTTTTTTTAAAAATTTCTTCTTTAGAAAAAAAAAAACTCTTTGACAAGATTTTGATGATATGCATTTTTTTTTAAAACTTGTCAACTAGGAATAGGATGTGTAAAGGATTAATTAGTTGGTAGTGTAACGTGTTGGCTGGTGTACTAATAATATTCAACTTGTGAATCATGCAAGCATTTACAAGTTGAATCATACGTCATTATTTATTTCATTAGATATTAACTCGTATGATACTGTATATCCTTAACTTGTATGATAGTGAGCATATTTTGAGTAATTGTTCATGTATATATTGGGATACAGTTTACTGGTACAGGCTGACACGCTTCCGTCTCTGATAGTTTAATTTATTTTTATTTGTGCTAATCTATATGCCATCGCATTTGTTAAATTAAATATTTGTGGTAATGAATTGACTATAAAAATTATCGTAATATTGATTTCAGAAATGACTGGAGTTGACGGAACTAGCTTGTCTGGTGATGGGCATGTGACTGCTGAGGCAGTGCCTAATATGGCGACCCTTGTGGTGCCAAATATGGCTGTACCGGTAACCGCTCAAGCGGAAAAACCGGACAAATTCAGTGGGCTGAATTTCAAGAGGTGGCAACAAAAGATGTTGTTCTACCTGACCACCTTGAATCTTGTGAGGTTCTTAACTGAGGATCCACCTAAGTTGAAAGAAGGTGAAACTGATGTTCAGCTTGTTTGTGCGCTCCAAGCTTGGAACCACTCGGATTTCTTGTGTATAAATTATATTATGAATTGTTTGAGTGATTCACTGTACAATGTGTATAGTGTGCTAAAGACGTCCAAAGCTTTATAGGACTCACTCGACATAAAGTATAGAACCGAGGATGCGGGTATTAAGAAGTTTATAGTGTCCCGACTTCTTGAGTTTATGATGGTGGATTCCAAGATGGTGGTTAGTCAAGTTCAAGACCTTCAGATGATCATGCATGACATGGAGGCTAAGGGTATGCCCATGAATGAAGCCTTCCAAGTAGCCGTTATTATTGAGAAATTGCCCCCTGGTTGGAAGGACTTCAAGAATTATTTGAAGCATAAGCGAAAGGAGATGACGGTGCAAGACCTTGTCTTGAGATTCCAAATTGAGGAGGATAATAAGAATCGGTCTATCTCTTCCTCTGTTGCTAATGTTGTGGAGGTCAAGAAGAACTCCAAGTTCAAGAAGGGGAAACCAGACAAGAGGCCCAATTTGGGACCCAAAGGTGGAGTTTCTAAGAAGAAATTTCAAGGAAAGTGTTTCAACTGTGATAAGATGGGTCACAAGTCAACTGAGTGCAGACTACCAAAGAGGAAGAAGCACGAGGCCTACATGGTGGATGATGTGGCTCAAGATATATCTGAAATCAGTCTCTCTGCTATGGTGTTCGAAGTGAACCTCATCGGCTCCAACCCGAAAGAATGGTGGATTGACACTGGTGCTACAAAGCACATATGCTCTAGCAAGGAGTTGTTCCACACCTTCACACCAACTGAGACTGGAGATAAGCTGTTTATGGGAAACTCTACAACATCTGAAGTCCTTGGGAAAGGCAAGGTTGTGCTGAAAATGACATCTGGCAAAGAATTGACTCTCAATAATGTCCTCTATGTGCCGGAGATACGAAGTAACTTGGTTTCTGGCTCGTTGCTGAACAAGCATGGATTCTGCATAGTGATTGAATCTGATAAGGTTATTTTGTCCAAGAAAGGAATGTTTGTGGGAAAAGGTTATGTAACCGAGGGGTTATTTAAGCTTAATGTAATGACTGTGAAGAGTATTAATAATAATAATAATTCTTCTGCTTACTTTCTTGAGTCTTCCAATTTGTGGCATGGTAGACTAGGTCATGTTAATTATGAAAAAATGCGTAGATTAATTAACTTGAACCATATCCCAACATTCCAAATTAGTTTGAAGCACAAATGTGAAATTTGTGTAGAGGCAAAATTAACAAGATCATCTTTTCAAACTATTGAAAGACATACAAAACCCTTGGATTTGATTCACAGTGATGTGTGTGATTTAAAATCAAATCAAACAAGGGATGGTTATAAGTACTTTGTCACATTTGTGGATGATAGTACAAGATATTGTTATGTCTATTTGCTTAAGAGCAAAGATGAAGCTATAGAGAAGTTCGAGCTCTATAAGAATGAAGTTGAAACTCAACTTAAGAGAAAAATAAAAGTAATAAGAAGTGATCGAGGTGGTGAATATGTGTCACCTTTTGGTGAATTCTGTGTGAAACATGGAATTCTTCACGAAGTCACTGCACCGTATTCGCCTCAATCAAATGGAATTGCTGAGCGTAAAAATAGGACCTTGAAAGAAATGTGCAATGCAATGTTGCTAAGTTCAGGATTGCCTACCAATATGTGGGGAGATGCTGTCACGTCAGAAAATTATCTATTGAATAGGATACCTCGAAAAAATCAAGAGCTAACTCCCTATGAATTATGGAAAATAAAGAAGCCTTCCTATAAATTCTTACGTGTGTGGGGGTGCCTTGCAAAGGTTCTTGTACCAGAACCAAAGAGGGTGAAAATTGGTCCAAAAACCGTGGATTGTATTTTTATTAGGTATGTGCCTAACACTACGGCATATAGATTTCTTGTGCACGAGTCGAAAATCCCTGACATACACAAGAACACTATAATGGAATCGAGAAATGCTTCATTTTTTGAACATATATTTCCTCGAAAATCCAAAGGAAGTTCAAGTTCATCGAAACGGACACGTGAAACTAATTCTGAAAATGAATATAGTGGTGACGAGGAACAAGAAAGTATGGATGAACTTGAAACAGAGGATGCACCTCGTCGAAGCAAAAGAGCTAGAGTAGAAAAATCCTTCGGGCCGGATTTTTAACTTACTTGCTCGAAAATGAACAAAGTCTTATTCAGAAGTTGTGCATTGTTCGGATGGTCCTTTTTGGAAAGAGGCTATCAAGAGTGAGATTGATTCTATTATGCAGAATCGTACTTAGGAATTGGTGGAACTTCCTCTAGGATGTAAACTGATAAGTGGATTTTATATCCACTGGGAATGCCTCCGTTCGGCTTAAATTGATTGCTTTGGCCTCAAGTTTGTGGTAGTTTTGATGTGTTTTGCTTAATTGTGCAGGGTTGAAGAAATGTCGATTAAAGGTGTAGTTTCCGTCATTATTTGGAGTTGATTTATGATATGGAATGAAGAATGAAGGCTAATGTCAACTCCCAAGAAGTATACAAGTCATTAAGGATGAAAGACGGAAGTTCATGCAAAAGGAACGGAAGAAAAAGCTTAAAAATCGAAGAAAAATCAATTTTCGCAGAACGGGACCAAGCCGGGAGCCTAATTGGCGCCCCATAGCTGTTTATGCAGATTGAGCTGGCGCATCAGGCGCCAAAACGGCGCCTCAGGCGCTGCGGCGCGCGGGTGAAAATTCAGCCAGAATTTCTGATTTTGTTTTGGCCATATCTTGAGTTCTAGAAGTCCGTTTGAGGCCCGTAAGCAGTCCACGCGAAGATAACAAGATTCTCTATCATTCTAAAGTGGTCCAGAGGTCCAATTATGATTGGAACGTTCCAGAAATACTGAAGAAAAGTCAGCTACGAATTTTCCTTAAAAAACAGAATCAGTTTAGGAAACGTATTTTGCAGAAATTCTATTATAATTCTGTTTTGGTATTTTCTTGCTGGGCAAGATGTCTAGAGCCCTATATAAACACATCTAGGGTATTATTTGAGTATGTAATTCAAAACCTATTTTCAGTACTATTCATACTTTAGATCTAGAACTATTTTGAGATTGGAGAGAAAAGGGAGAGAATCAATTGGAGAAGAAGATTGAAGGAAGGAGCGAAGGGATTCGTCCGGAGTTCAAGACACTTCAAGATTTGTATTCTTTGTTCTTAAATTCTAAACTCATGATTTGTGGTTTTTATATATATACTTGTTTTGTTCAATTATGAGTAGTTAATTCCCTTTATCCAAGAGTTGGGTAGTATTCGTTGATTTGTCGAGTTTGTTTGATTTCTCTTGTTATTGTTAATCTGTCATTGAGGGCTTAATTCAATTAGAAGAGTAGCTAACTTTTGATTGAATCTTTAGGGATTATAACGAATCGGGAGAAGAGTTGTAATTCTAGTACATGACATGGCAGACACAATTTAATTATTGAATCGGGAGATTAATAAAAGAATTGTGAAACTGTTAATCCTTGGTTTTAATAGTTTATGATTATACTTTGATTGACCATGGGAGTGGCGATTAGGGGATGATTGTAGGCATTATGAATTACCTTGGGAGAGGAATTTATAAACTTTAGAAGGATTGTTTTTAACGAACAAGAGACACAAATTAGACATTCTTGGTAGTCAATTGAAGAACCCCAAATCTTGGATTATTTTCTCTCATCGTTATTATATAGTTTTTATTTGTTTATTAGTTTAATTTAGTTAATAATCATAATCACCAATCTATTCTTCCACACTTCTGAACTGCTTGAGATAAAAGACTCAGAATTAGAATTGATATCAGTCCTTCCCTGAGAACGAACACACAAAAATACTACTAACAAATTGGAGCCGCAGCCGGGGAAGGCAGCAATATTGATTTTGAGTTAATTGTTTCTTGTAGTTTGGATTTTATCTTTGTATATATTTTTCTTTTCTTTCTTTTTGTATTTCTTTCTTTAGTGTGTCTACAGGTTCTTTGAGGTAGACAACTTAAACAGGTTTTGAGGAGAGAGACTAGATGGAGTACAACTTTGGTTGGAACAATGCTCAGAATTTCTACAACAGTCAGGAACAATATCAAGACTTCAATCCTTACCCACAATTCAATTCCTATGAGGATTGTAATGCATATCAGGTGAATTCGTTCTATTCTGAGAACTCATTTTATGCTCCATATGCCCCTAGCAATGATTATTCATATTCGTTTGAAAATCAATATCATGATGATGTTTATCCATATATGTGTAATGATGTTGATACGAGTTTAACTCAGTCTAATCCTTCTTTACTTGCTGATTGGGAGATTACGCTCAATAAAATGATTCAAGGAACTCAGTCTAATCTTCCCTTACTTTCTTTGGGAGTTTTTGATGAACCAACTTTAGAGATTGCTAGTGACAATGATATTCCATGTGATTCAATAGCTTGGTACGAGGAGAATGCTAAACTAAATAATTTTATTTGGGAAGTTCGAGCAGTGTGGTATGACGGTTGTTATCGAACTCCTCCTTGTGTCAATTTTCCTCTATGCCATGATTCTTGTTTAGCAATTGATGATAATGTTGTGTCTGATGAGTCTACTGGTGTAGTTGATAATTGTCCCATGCGCATTAATGATAATTTGGATGCAATTGAAATTCTACCAATTCTAGAAAATTTTGAGCTTAATACATTGGTAGACGAGATTAAAATTGATGAGTGTCCAATTATAAAAGAGAAGGAAGTTAAGATTGAGGAAGTTGAAAATCTTGCTGTAGAGTATAAGGATCCGATTTGGGAGGAGTATATGAGTCGTACTTATAATGATTATTCTGACGACTTTTCTAGCTATTTTGATGTTTCCAAGTCTCTTGAGCATGATAGGTTCTTGAAAGTTTTCGTACCTTTCAATGAATCTAAGATTTATTTGCACAATATGCTTATATTAGAAATTCGTAGATATGTGCATCTGTTTGCTTTTTCTCCTCATTGAAGTTTCCAGGTATAATCGGCGTCAAGCTATTGACGTTAAAGGAGCGCTTCTTGGGAGGCAACCCAAGCATTGTTGTATACAGGTATGTTTTCTACTTTCCCTCGTATTTACTTCCATTCAATGAGGACATTGAATATTTTAAGTTTGGGGGTGGTTTGAGGGATAAGTAGTGTATATATATGTGATTGTTAGTCATTGTGTTCATGTAGGATTTCATGTTTTGCATATTAGTAGTAGTAATTTATGCATTTTTGTTCGTGATATCTACGTTTGTTTCATATAAGACATTCTGTTTTTATGTTGTATACCATGTGTGTTCATTATAGTTGCATTTTCATGGAATGCATTTTTCATGATCCCTTAGGACGAGCTAATTCTGATTGGTAGGTACTTGTTTTATTGAGTGTGATTGATGATGAATAGAGGGTTGATTTATATTCCTTATGAAATTGACTTGCATGCTTCAGAAACACAACTTTTACACAGTCTCATTGGGTGCTTTTGGGCTAGGTTAAGGTCATGCTTGTTTGGATGCTTTGAGATTTAATCACCTGATTATATTTAGAATTTTCGTTATTCCCTTGATAGCGTAGGGACACTAAAGTCTAAGTTTGGGGGAAACCAGGAATTTCATGCTAGTTGTTGGCTAGGTGTCAAATGGCTAGTAGCCGGCTCATATTTATATGAGTAGTCTAGGGTTGGAAATGAGAAAGGCTCATTCCAGATCGCAGAAAAAAGAACAAAAAAAAAAGAACAAAAAAAAAGAGTCAATAAATTGTTTATATGCAAAATTAACCAGAGTGAGCTCTTTAATACTCGAGTAATTAAGTCTGAGGGGACTTAGTCCTAGTGACCTAAGGCTTTTATAGTCTGGGATACACTGACCTAACACTCGCTACATGGGTATTATTGTATAAGCCTTTTGGGGTCTCATCCATTGCACGGTTAAATAAGCATGCTTGTATATATGTGTCGTAGTAGTTAGTAATAAAGCATGAATTTCTGTCTACCTTGGATAAGGATGGAGGTGTTTCTAGGTTATGAAGTGTCTACAGTCTATTCTATTTATAAACCTGTGATTGTCTTGGCAAAGGATATGTATGATTTTTGACCTAGTTTTGGAAGTATTTCTGATGAGCATCGCACACACGCACGTTTCTGTCATGTATTGTTAGTATACGGGGACTTAGTCGAGCTCTATTTGGATTTAGTTGCATTCTTTGAGATATTTGCTTGTTAATTGGTTTTGGTTAGTTTGAAGGGGATCGTTGCATATTTCATATTAGTTGCATTCATGCATTGCATTGCATTAGGTTAAATGGATTTTGTGGGTACATTCGCTATAGGCCCTCACGAGACCTTACTCGTCCACTGGGGCTGCCTAGGGGTTTAAAGGGCTTGTTGCATATGCCAAATGCAACCGTGATCACCTACGGAAGTGGTACTAATCAGGTAGTTGTAATTGTTTATGCTTGAGGACAAGTATCAGTTTAAGTTTGGGGGTTTGATAAGTGGATTTTAT
Source organism: Saposhnikovia divaricata (assembly GCA_036435485.1). Taxonomy (NCBI): domain Eukaryota; kingdom Viridiplantae; phylum Streptophyta; class Magnoliopsida; order Apiales; family Apiaceae; genus Saposhnikovia; species Saposhnikovia divaricata. The sequence goes on from CM071598.1 coordinate 157,618,748, forward strand.
ATCCACTGGGAATGCCTCCGTTCGGCTTAAATTGATTGCTTTGGCCTCAAGTTTGTGGTAGTTTTGATGTGTTTTGCTTAATTGTGCAGGGTTGAAGAAATGTCGATTAAAGGTGTAGTTTCCGTCATTATTTGGAGTTGATTTATGATATGGAATGAAGAATGAAGGCTAATGTCAACTCCCAAGAAGTATACAAGTCATTAAGGATGAAAGACGGAAGTTCATGCAAAAGGAACGGAAGAAAAAGCTTAAAAATCGAAGAAAAATCAATTTTCGCAGAACGGGACCAAGCCGGGAGCCTAATTGGCGCCCCATAGCTGTTTATGCAGATTGAGCTGGCGCATCAGGCGCCAAAACGGCGCCTCAGGCGCTGCGGCGCGCGGGTGAAAATTCAGCCAGAATTTCTGATTTTGTTTTGGCCATATCTTGAGTTCTAGAAGTCCGTTTGAGGCCCGTAAGCAGTCCACGCGAAGATAACAAGATTCTCTATCATTCTAAAGTGGTCCAGAGGTCCAATTATGATTGGAACGTTCCAGAAATACTGAAGAAAAGTCAGCTACGAATTTTCCTTAAAAAACAGAATCAGTTTAGGAAACGTATTTTGCAGAAATTCTATTATAATTCTGTTTTGGTATTTTCTTGCTGGGCAAGATGTCTAGAGCCCTATATAAACACATCTAGGGTATTATTTGAGTATGTAATTCAAAACCTATTTTTAGTACTATTCATACTTTAGATCTAGAACTATTTTGAGATTGGAGAGAAAAGGGAGAGAATCAATTGGAGAAGAAGATTGAAGGAAGGAGCGAAGGGATTCGTCCGGAGTTCAAGACACTTCAAGATTTGTATTCTTTGTTCTTAAATTCTAAACTCATGATTTGTGGTTTTTATATATATACTTGTTTTGTTCAATTATGAGTAGTTAATTCCCTTTATCCAAGAGTTGGGTAGTATTCGTTGATTTGTCGAGTTTGTTTGATTTCTCTTGTTATTGTTAATCTGTCATTGAGGGCTTAATTCAATTAGAAGAGTAGCTAACTTTTGATTGAATCTTTAGGGATTATAACGAATCGGGAGAAGAGTTGTAATTCTAGTACATGACATGGCAGACACAATTTAATTATTGAATCGGGAGATTAATAAAAGAATTGTGAAACTGTTAATCCTTGGTTTTAATAGTTTATGATTATACTTTGATTGACCATGGGAGTGGCGATTAGGGGATGATTGTAGGCATTATGAATTACCTTGGGAGAGGAATTTATAAACTTTAGAAGGATTGTTTTTAACGAACAAGAGACACAAATTAGACATTCTTGGTAGTCAATTGAAGAACCCCAAATCTTGGATTATTTTCTCTCATCGTTATTATATAGTTTTTATTTGTTTATTAGTTTAATTTAGTTAATAATCATAATCACCAATCTATTCTTCCACACTTCTGAACTGCTTGAGATAAAAGACTCAGAATTAGAATTGATATCAGTCCTTCCCTGAGAACGAACACACAAAAATACTACTAACATAAACCACTAGGATCTAGATGGATTTTCACAAAGAAAATGAACCCAATGGATCCATAGATAAGTACAAAGCCCGGCTTGTGATTCAAGGTTTTCGCCAAAAGAAAGGCATTGATTATTTTGACACGTATTCTCCGATAACGAGAATGGCGTCTTTAAGGATGATAATTGCTATTGCAGCATTGCGAAATCTTTAAGTGCATCAAATGGATGTAAAAACTGCCTTTCTAAATGGAGATTTACATGAAGAAATCTACATTAAGCAACCTGAGGGTTTTGTGGTTCCTGGATTGGAACACAAAGTGTGTAAGTTAGTGAAGTCAATATATGGCTTAAAGCAGCGCCACGAGATTAGCATAAAAAATTTGACAGTGTAATATTGCCAAATGGATTTGAAATCAACGAATGTGACAAGTGTGTATATGTCAAAGATGCAATAGAGGGATATGTGATCCTGTGTCTTTATGTTGATGATATGCTCATCGTTGGTAGTAATGACAAAATGGTGAAATCTACCAAAGGCATATTACATTCAAGATTCCACATGAAAGATATGGGCTTAGCTGATGTAATTCTAGGGATCAAGATCCTGAGAACGCCAAGTGGACTTATGCTAAATCAGTCACATTACGTTGATAAGATCCATGAGAAATATAATAAAGATGATTCTAGTGTGTTAAGAACCCCTTTTGATACGACTTTACATCTATAAAAAAATAAAGGTGAGGGTGTTTCTCAAGGAGAGATGCTAAAGTGATAGGAAGTCTGATGTACTTGATGAACTGTACACGACCAGACATTGCCATTACTGTTAGTAAGCTAAGCCGATACACGAGTAATCCAAGTGTGGATAACTGCAAAGCGATAACTAAAGTGCTTAGGTACTTAAGGTATACGCGTGATTATGGATTGCATTACTCAAGATATCCTGCTGTCCTAGAAGGGTATATTGATTCAAACTGGATAAATGGTGTAAAAGGATCGAAGTCCACTAGCGGATATGTATTTACGCTAGTAGGTGGAGCGATCGCGTGGAAATCTTTGAAACAAACGGTGGTAACCAAGTCTACCATGGAGGCTGAATTTGTTGCTTTGGATAAAGCAGGAGAACAAGCTGAATGGTTACGCCAATTTTTAGAGGATATTCCAAGATGGGAAATGGCAGTGCCACCACTTTGTATACATTGTGATAGTACTGCAGCAATTGGTACAACCGAGCGTGTACTATATAATGGAATGTCGAGACATATCCGTCGGCGACACAATTCCGTTAGACAATTACTCTCAACTGGAGTTATCAGTATTGATCATATTAGGTCAAAAGATAACACTGCAGATCTGCTAACCAAAGGGTTAACAAGAGAGTTAGTTGAGAAATCATCGAAAGGAATGGGACTAAAGCCCATAACAGAAGTCGATACAAAGGAAACCCAACCTTGTTGATTGGAGATCCCAAGATCTTGGTTCAATGGGACAACCTAACTGTAAAGACTTAGTGAGATCACTGTGGGGGTTTTACTCCCGGGTCCATTCTTATGATGAAAAATAGTGATAAAATTTGGGTAAGGCTAAGCTATGCTTTTAATGATCCTTATGTGCCGATATGTCGAACAAATAATACTTTTGTATTGTTCAAGAGATCACCTATGTGAGTGAAGTGGGGTCGCTTCAAGAAGGAATTGTGGGGGCTAATTCTGGGAAAAACTCACAGAACCAGGCTAAAGCTCAGGACCAAATTGGGCTTAACAGTGAGAACTGAACAAATATAGGGAAAGACTCCAGTGGGGGATGTATCATCATTTCACAAAAAAGAAGGGCAGTTCAAAGTCAACGCGACTACTGAAATTCTAGAAATGTAAATATGTTCTTACAATGGAAGGTTCAAGGGTGTACGCCTACCTATCCTATGCTAGTTTCTACCGTGCGCTCTATCTCCGTGTCAAAGAGTCGTTTGCAATCTCAATTTTTATTCATGTGGGGGATTGTGGGACAATTTTGAATAAAAATGTGCATATTATTTTTGATTTGTAACTTCTCTATTAATTTTGTAACTCCTTTGATTTTGTAACTCATGTAATAATGTAATTGTTATTATTGCTATGAGGGTTACAAGTTAAGTCTTTGGGGGTTACAAAGTTATGGATGAGGGGGTTACATATCTTCTACTCCTATATAAGGAGTCTTGGGGATCATTGTTTTGACACACAAAAATATACAAGTTTTCTTTGCATTACTCTTAGAGCTCTAGGATCAGTTTTCTGTGAGGTAGAAAGCATATTTGTTCGGTTCGTAGGAGGAGGGTCTAAGGTGCTTACGACTACCTCTATTCGTTGTATCCTGGGAGACGGAAGCCACAACACACCTTCAAGCACATACGGAAGGGGCCTATCTGTTTTAAGGACAGCGTGGTTTTCACATGCCTCGAATATTCTTTCGGTATTTTTTCTTCTTATAATCTTGATTTCAGGTACAATCTCTTACTATGCTTCCTACATAAAGTCATGAAAATTTCGAAAACCTAGACCACCATTAGACTTATGAATACTCAACCGATCCCAGCTCATCCAGTACTCGCTAGACTTTGAGGTCTGGTAATAAACCGCCATCCCTGCTTGCCCAGTAACGCAAGATTAAAGTCATGAAAATTTCGAAAACCTAGACCACCATTAGACTTATGAATACTCAACCGATCCCAGCTCATCCAGTGTTGGTTCTTAATTCGAGTAAGTAATAGAAATCTAAAGTAAAGTGGTCAATTTTTGGCGGTTTTAATTTCAGTATAAATAGACTTGATAACATAGTATATTAGAATTTTAATAAATGAATACGGGATCAATAAAATATATTTATTTAACGAAATTTTTATTTATCTATAAGTAAATGTTTATTTATTTAAATAATTATTTTATTTTTTCCTTGTAATAATTTTATTTTAATTTAATATTCAAATATATATAGTCTAAAAATTATATTCTTATCATTTATTTTCATCACTATGAATAAATTCACTTAATGTGTATTTTATGCATTGTGCAATTAAAGATTATTTTATTTTATTTTCAAGTTGTAATTGAAGACTATTGAATATAGTGTAGTTAGGAGTTTTTTTATTTTTGAATAATAAGACTTATATGTCTTATCCAATAAATTTATGAGCGGGAATGGAAACAATAACATGGGATGACAATATATTAGCCATTTGCTACTTGAGTTATCTTCATATCACGTATTTGAAATTATTTATAAGATTGTATGTATGAAATAATTAGACTTTATAAAATATGCTCCATTTGCTTTAAATCTTTTATTCGGTTTGTTTTTTTGTGGTTAAATTGATTAAATTTTGAATAATATTTACGTATCATCCTTTTATAATTTATAAAATTTGAAAAATTCATATTAAAGTGGGTTAAAAGTACTTTTTAATTAGATAATTTCTATTATAATTTCTATTTTTATTACAAATAAATATTTGATTAAGTTTTGGTCCATTTAATCATTAAAAATCAAGTAAGAAATAAGAATATATTGATATTTATAATTTAGTAACATATATTATTAAAAAATGTTATTTCAAATTTAATAAATCTTCATTTATATTTATTTTGAGATTTAAAGATTCCTAAAAATAACTATTAATACATTTAGCAAAATTATTCATTTGTTACATTATCGTAAAGTGAGATTGAAAGAATTATTTATTTGAATCAAAGGACATTTTTGTCATATGTGCAAACTATATGGGTATTGGCCCCATCTATCACAATTTGAATGTAAATGGTCCCAAATATCACAGTACAAAAACTTGGCCCCAAATATCACTCCGAAACAAAATTGTGTGTTGTGACGCCCCCAGATCCGGGGTCGGAGATCTAGGCGCTCACGGTCCATTTTCCATTAATAACATACATGTTCTTGCACATAATATATATAACAGCCATCGACCCTGGAATAAAATTCACACCGCACACACACACACACACACAGGTTAGAGTCTCAGAAACGTCATACACTTGATTAAGCAAAAGTAATAGTTTCAGAGTTATTACAGACCGAATTAAATAGCATTTATGCTACCAACAACACTTCGATATGAAGCGGTGTTAGCGGCTTGAATGTTTGTTACTGTACACTGCTTTGCACAGGTCATGCTTATAAATAAAATATACTAACAAAAATTGCCAACCAATCTGGCTAATGGGGCCTACCGGTGGAATCTCAACTGCTGCCTCGGGCCTAGTCACCTACTTTCGGGCAGTCGGTCTGGGTCTTGCCATTTCTCTTAACTGTTGTGTTTGTAAATTTGAAAACAAGCAAGAGTGAGCAACTATAGCTCAGCAAGAAATATATGTATAAATAAGCAATATAACATTACATGTATTTAGCAGTTATTAAACTCGTTTATATCAATCGGTTATAAAATCATTTGTCATCGTTGATAAATTTCAAAGGTGCACCAATCTGTGCCCTTGTTTTCAAAGTAAACTTGCAGTTCTAGATACTGCATGAAGTCAACATCTTTCTCATCAAAATAGAACACTATCAGCAACTTGGCACCTAGGCCTAAGAAGCAGTGTCAGAGCATTTTTCCAAAGGGGAGGATGGGACTTAAAGAAAACATAAAACCTGACAGGGATTGACGATGATCAGTCGCCACATCCAAGTCCAATAATCCGCGGGTCTTCTCTACCGGTAGAAGGATAGAAACTACATCCGTAACTATCCCCCGGTGAAAACTACATCCGTAATCACCCTCGATGAAAACTACATCCGTAATCATCCTTCGGCAACACCTAGGCCGGAATAATAATTGAAGGACCGCCTGGCTCACGGCCGCTTACACATCCCGGGAATCGTTCGTCAACGGTTCCCACAACTGCCAGAGTCCCTTTTTCTTTTTCTTTTAAAACTTGATTTTGAATGAAAACTGAGTAGTTGAAGTCCGACATCAATCGACCGATAATTCTTGAAATCGTACAAAAAGCAAAACCTGACCGGGGGTTTTCGAAAATGTTTTGAGTTCGAAAGAGTTCGAGTTTGAAAGTGCTAAAGGTATCTTGGATTAGCTTTGCCTTTAAAATAATGAACAATAATTAATAAATGATATTTTAAGATTTAATATTAATAATTAATAAAATAATTATTTAATTAAATAAGCTTTTAATCCAAGATAGGTATTTTTGAGTATTTATGTTGATATAAAAATAAATACTTAAGTATACGATACTTCCCGAATGACCCTTCGGGTTTTCGCAATTTAATCACGATATAATAATACACCGCTCCCCGGTCAGTGGTATATTTGGACCGCTACGACCTCTATTGCTAGAGTCGTTGTCCGAAGAAAACATTTCTTTCTAAGTTCAAGGGGTACAAACATATATGTGCATATATCTCAAATTTCATCATGACCTCAATAAGCATAAACATATAATACGATTAAAAACTACAAACACAACAGTGAAAGTCCTTATATATGTAAGTTTTGAAAAGTAAACTTGCCTTGGTGAGGTTGGGGTGGTCGAGCTTGCGGAGTGGAATGATGATCTATACATAACCAATAGTCGTTCGTTAGTACCTTAACAATATCTTTTTAATTACGAGGTTTTAGGGGACACAAAATTAACTTAATGACTTCGTCTTATGACTCTCTAGCCCCACTATAGGTTCATGTCATCACTCGATTATGCTCATCACTTATTCGACTTAATTTGGTTACCATATTCGAAGCGTATTCATTCCCCCATAAATCATACTCCACTTACGACTTTTTCACTTGCGCGAATTTTATCTAACATTTTTATAAAATTGAAAAATACATATTTTAATCCAATTCTTTTTGGGTATCCTTCACCACTGCAATTACTAGCTCTCCTAATTTTTCCATGATCCTACATAAATTTTTAGGGGTTTAAAGAGGGTTCACAATTGGACCATTTAGTGCAGTTCGGATTCCAGAACCACTCTTCACTTCTCAGGCCATAACTCAAAATCTACACATCACCTAGTCATGAACCTTATATTTCTGGAAAATACATTCAAATACCTTTCGAACCATATGCACTAGGACCTCAGGGGACAAGATTTAGCGGTTCAAAACCCTCCTACAAGACAGTACAAGTTCCCAGAAAATTTTCACAGCTTGCTTTCTTACTTAACCATTCAAGAATCCTATGTATACATCACAACCATCATCTAAACCACCAAGATCATACTCTATAGCACACATGGAGTTATATACACTAACCACAAGCTTAAAAATCACAACAACAACATTTAAACTCAAGATCTTCATCATCCATAACTCATATGACCAAGATTCATACTAAAATCCATGGATCTAACATTATACACCATAAATAATTCATGGCTAAGAGGGGTTAGAGTTTTATACCTTCTTGAGTATCTAGTAACCTTGGGTAAGCTTTACAAGCCTCAAGAACACCTTGGATGAGTCCCTACAATCCTTATAATTCAAGATCTAAAAGAAAACTAAACATGGTTACTATTCACCCAAACTTCAACAATTTATATCTCAAAATCTAGTGGATGAAAGGGGTTGAAATTCATAGCATACCTTCTTTATAGAGTGTAGAGGACCTAGGATTTTTGTCTTGAATTGTAAGTGATGGGAAGTTGAAGAAAAAATTTTCTTCTCCTTCCTTCTATGCTTGGGCCGAGAGCAACAAGAACAAGGGGGGAGAGAGAGAGAGTTGTTTTGCTTTGTGTTGGTTGAATAAAGTGATATGTAATTGTGATATGTAGTTGTTATATGTATTATTGTATCACATGTTGACAAACCTAGTAGTAGACTAGACACACCATACCTCTTTGTCTCCTAGAATAATGCACTAACTAGTTACTATTCCTCTAGTTGCTTTTGCATTTCTTGTTTGCTTTTGTAACAATCTAGTTGCATGGGACTTGCATGTAATATCTTCCCTTGTATCATTATTCCTCCACCAATGCTTGTCACTTAATATTTAATTCATATCATATCTTAATTAACTCCTCGTAATAATATTTTGTCGCGTAGAGATTTCCCTTGTAATTCCTTAAGTACTTAATTGTGTAAATTCCTCGAATATCCATAACTCCTTGTCATAATCCCTTAAAAATCTTTTAATACTCTAATAACTCTCAAATCTCAAGTTTTATAAATCTTACTAACAATAAGACTCTTGCCTTCAGCAATCTTCCTTTTTTCTTACATAGTGAATGTAACAACATAATTTCTCAGATAATCAATTCCATTAAACAACAAGGGTGACTCAAAAGGTTCCACATTCACAATGTCATATGATATAAAAAAAATATTACAAAAATTAGGGTTCTTACAGCCTCCCCTCCTTAAAAGGATTCCGTCCTGGAATCAGGTTGAAAACAGATGGGGGTACTTTTCACGCATCGTGCTTTCTAGTTCCCATGTTGATTCTTCGACATTCTGGTTCCTCCACAAAACTCTCACTAGTTTGACAACCTTGTTCCTCAGCACTTGTTCTTTTCTATCCATGATTTCCACTGGTTTCTCCATATATGTCAAATCTAGCTGTAGGTCTATCTGGTCGTGTTCTATCACATGCCGAAAGTCCGTGTGGTAGGGTCGTGGCAAGGACACATGAAACACATTATGCACTTGCTGCAAGCTTGGGGGCAAGGCTAGTTCATAGGCTAACTTTCCAACACGCCTCAAGATCTCAAAAGGTCCTATAAACCTCAGACTTAGCTTCCCTTTCTTTCCAAATCTCATCAATCCCTTCCATGGCGATATTTTTAGCATCACGAACTCTCCTACCTCATATTCTTTGTCCTTGCGGTTCTGGTCTGCATATTTCTTCTGTCTATCCTGGGCTGCTACAAGCCGTCCTCGTATAAGTTCGATAGTTTCTCTCGTCTGTTGGACCAGTTCGGGCCCTAAAATCTTCCGTTCTCCAAGCTCTTCCCAACACAAGGGAGATCGACATCTTCGTCCGTATAAAGCTTCATATGGGAGCATTCCTATACTCGCATGGTAACTATTGTTGTAGGAAAATTCGATCAACGGCAAGTGGTCATCCCAACTTCCCTTAAAGTCTATGGCACATACTCTCAACATGTCCTCTATGGTCTGGATGGTTCTCTCGCTTTGTCCGTCTGATTGGGGGTGGTATGCTGTACTCATGTTTAACTTGGTCCCCACACAATCCTAAAAACTCCTCCAGAACCTGGAGTTGAATCTTGGGTTTCTATCTGATACAATGCTCACAGGAACCCCATGCCTAACCACGATCTCCTTTAAGTAAATATCCACCAGCCTGTCGACAGTGTATCTCTCGTTGATTGGAAGAAAATGTGCTGACTTGGTCAATCTATCGATAATTACCCAAATGGCATCATGATTAGTATTGGTCCTTGGTAGTCCGACCACAAAGTCCATCGCAATAAGCTCCCACTTCCACACGGGTATCTCTAAGGGTTGCAACAATCCACTGGGCCTCTGGTGTTCGGCCTTTACTCTTTGACATGTCAAGCATTTACTTACCCACTCTGCCACGTCCTTCTTCATATTTGGCCACCAATAGTACTCTCTCAGATCTCTATACATCTTAGTGCCTCTAGGGTGAATTGAGTACCTTGAACTATGAGCCTCTTGCAAAATCTCACACTTAATTTCCTCTCCAGTCAAAATTTTCTCCATCGAATTCTTTTCTTCTTCTATCTTCTTTTCCTGGCATAACTTAATATTTTCCAATAGCGGTGGTTGGACTCTTATTTCCCTTAGACTCTCTTGTCCAGTTCCTGGTAACCTCACTTCAATCTCCAGTTTCTCAAAATCCATGATCAACTCGTCCACTGATGTTATCATCTTGAGTTTCTCCTTTCGGCTAAGTGCATCGGCCACCACGTTGGCCTTCCCTGCGTGATAATGAATCTCACAATCATAATCCTTGATTAGCTCTAGCCATCTCCTCTGCCTCATGTTTAACTCCTTCTGAGTGAATATGTACTTTAAGCTCCTGTGATTCGCGTAGATTTCACACTTTTCTCCGTAAAGATAATGCCTCCAGATCTTTAAAGCGAAAACTAACGCCGCTAATTCCAAGTCATGGGTGGGGTATCTTATCTCGTAATCCTTTAGTTGTCTGGACGCATATGCAATAACTTTACCGTGCTGCATAAGCACACACCCTAAACCTTTATGGGATGCGTCGCTATAAATCACAAAATCTCCCTTATCATCGGGTAGGGCTAGTACTGGTGCCGTCACCAACCTCTTTTTCAACTCTTGAAAGCTCTCTTCGCATTTTTCAGTCCATACAAACTTCTCGGTCTTGCGAGTTAGTCGGGTCAAAGGGGCTGCTATCTTGGCAAAGTCTTGGACAAACCTCCTATAGTAGCCAGCCAATCCTATAAAACTTCTTACCTCTGTCGGAGTGGTTGGTCTCTCCCAATTTGATACAGCCTCTATTTTGGCTGGGTCCACTAGGATGCCTTGATCGCTAATCACATGCCCTAAAAACTGAACTTCCTTCAACCAAAATTCACACTTCGAGAACTTAGCGTACAACTTTTCTTCTCTCAATGCTCCCAACACAATCCTCAGGTGTTCTGCATGCTCCTCCTTCGTCTTGGAATAAATCAAGATGTCATCGATGAAGACTATAACACACTTGTCCAAATACTTCTTGAAGACTCGATTCATTAAGTCCATGAAAGCTGCGGGGGCATTCGTTAACCCAAACGACATCACTACAAACTCATAGTGTCCATACCGGGTTCGAAAGGCCGTCTTTGGTATATCTTCTGGTTTAATTCTTAACTGGTGATACCCGGTCCTCAAATCAATTTTAGAAAAATAAACTGCATCCTTTAGTTGCTCAAACAGGTCATCTATCCTGGGCAAGGGATATTTATTCTTTATAATCACCTTATTCAACTCTCTGTAGTCTATACATAATCTCATACTACCATCCTTCTTTTTCACGAATAACACCGGGGCTCCCCACGGTGACACACTAGGTCTTATCATCCCTTTATCCAACAACTCCTGTAACTGAGTGGCCAGCTCCTTCTTCTCCACTGGGGCTAGCCTATATGGGGCTTTCGAAATTGGGGCCGTACCAGGAACTAAGTCTATAGAGAACTCAATGTCTCTATCAGGTGGTAGTCCTGGAAGATCATCCGGAAATACGTCTGCGAACTCATTAACGACAGGGATTTCCTGTAGGTTTGGTGCCTCCTTCTTGGTATCCTTCACATAGGCTAAATAGGCTTCACATCCTTTACGTAACAGCTTCTTAGCTTGAATCACAGTTAGGAATTTTTTTTGTTTTGCCGTTTTCCGCTAAATACTACTTCCTCGTCCCCTGGCAGTCTCAAACTTACTTTCTTCTTTACACAATCAATCTGGGCTCCGTGGGTTGTCAACCAATCCATACCTACTATTACGTCAAACTCTCCTAGTTTAAAAGGTATTAAATCTACCCGAAAGTGTCGCCCTCCTATTTCTAGGTCACAACCTGGATATACTTGACTAACAGGGATAATTTCATGATTAGCTATCTCTACTTGCAGTCTATCTTTCAATGGTTCAGCCTTAAGGCCTAACTGACATACAAAATCTAGGGATATGAAAGACTTGGTGGCTCCCGAATCAAATAAAACATTTGCCTTAACTGAGTTAAGTAGTAGGGTACCTGCAATCACATTTGTGTTCCTCACGGCATCTTGCACCGTCATGTTAAAATTTCTTGCAGTAGGGGCCTTGTTAGAAGCAGTTCCACTCACTCTTGACGCAGCTGGCCCAGAGGACAAACATTCCCTCATTCGGTGCCCTGGTTTCCCACACTTGAACCAATTGCCTCCGGCATTGGTGTTGTTACTAGTTCCTCGACAGGCGTTAGCATAATGTCCCGTCAGCCCACACTTGAAGCACTTCACATCCTGTAGGTTACACACGCCCGCATGTTTCCTTCCACACTTAATGCAATCCGGGGGTAGGGCTCGGGATGGGGTAGAGTAAGACGATCCCTGTGGTCGGCCGCCCTGGCCCACACTCCAACTTTCAACTCTCTTGGTTCCAAAGTTTCCGCTAGGTTGGGACATCGCCCCTCGCTTAACTTTGCTCGGAAAGCTCCCACCCGCAGAGTTTCCCTTTCGACTATCAAACTTCCTCTTCTTTCCTTCTTTCTCCTTCTGCATCTGTTCACTCCCAGCCTCAACAATTGATGCTTTCTGTACCAGTGTGGCATAGTCTGTCAGTTCAAGAACCGCCACACGATTCTGAATCCATTGCTTTAGCCCAGTTGAAACCTTCGGGCCCTCTTTGCCTCAGAGTTCACATATTCCGGCACAAACCTCGACAACTCAGTAAATTTGGCCTCATACTCGGCCACCGTCATGTTACCTTGCTTTAGTTCCAAAAACTTCAGCTCCATTTGTGTCTCCATGAACCTAGGGAAGTACTTTTTCAAGAACAGCTCGCTAAACCTCTCCCAGGTCACCACACCTCTTCCCTCCAAATTCTTCTTAGCTTCCCACCAATAGTTTGCCTCACCCTTCAGGTGGTAGGTGGCGAAAATAGTCTTCTGCCCCTCAGCGACACCTAGTATCTCGAAAGACTTTTCCATTTCCTTCAACCAGGCTCTTACCTCAACCGGGTCTGCGGTTCCCTTGAATTCCGGGGGTTTTAGGGATTTGAAATTCTGGAAGGCATTTGCGTTGCTGGGTGGTTGCTGAACCGGGGGACGGTCCAAGTTCTGCCTAAGTAGTTCCATGAATTGTTCCATAGGACCTCCCCTTGGATGTTCTACCTGTCGGGTGTCATCACCAGTTTCTTCTTCGTCATACTCAGAGTTATCAAACAAGTTATGATCATTGCCCTCATCCTCACTCAGGTTCATGTTCCCCCCTTCATGGTACTGGTGGCCTCCGGTCCCATGGTGGCTACCCTGACCTTCAGAACTGACCGGGTGAGCTCGAGTGTTCATTCTTCTGGGTGGCATGATTCTGATAATGAAACAAGAAATGAGTTAGGGTTTTCCAATTACCTGACAGCGTTTACACGAGTCAGGAATGTATCGTTCCTCCTCATAAGGGTGGAAGTTGCAAAAGTTTTAATAACCTGATGTTAGTGATAAAACGTCAAAACATTTTTGGGGAAAAATCGCTATGGGGTGCGAAATCATTTGCAGGAGTTTTCGAGATTTCAAAACTTCAATTTTTTTTTTTGAAAAATTTATTTTAAAAATTTTTATAGGAACAATTTGGAAATTTGTAGAGAACAATTTGAAATCGTATGTCGTAAATTTAAAATAGTATGGTTGTAGTTGCGGCTTGTAGAAATTGTATATTCATAGTTGTATATCAAAACAGTAAAGCATGGCATCGGAAAGTAAGGTAGTTGAGATAATATCAAGGAAACTGAAACTAGATAAATACGGTACAAGAGTTATCACAAAGTTTGGATGTTAGAGCCTAATACATAGTTCCAATGTCAAAGTCTAGCAAAAGTGGAACAATAACAAGTACATCATCTGAATAGTCAAGGCTACACAAAAGTAGGGCTACATCCGCACATACTATTCGAAGTCACATCTACATATCTGTAGGTCAGTCTACTCATCCACTGGTCAGAAAGGATACCACTGCACAAGTCAACTATCCCGCAAAATCGACACACTAATGTCATCTGAACCTAGAGGACAGAGCTATCTGTAACACATCATGGTGCCGCCCCGCGGCGGAGCAAGGCCCTCACTCGGGAAAATGCACGACGCACAACACGCCTAGCATCCCTGGCTTGGACCACTCCGCCTCCGCGGACTCCCAAACCGACAATCCTCGCGCGACTCCTCCTCTCAATCCTATGGAGTCGTGCTCTAGTCCTCCTAGCAACAACGGTCCTCATCTCCACCTGAATCCTCAGTCGCGCCTCGCGCTCCTCCACTAGTGCTCGTCTCACCTCAGTAAGTCGGGCCTCGGCAGAAAGTAGGTCTCGGGTCAGGAACTGCACAACATAGGCGTGCTCAGCGCCCGACACCGGGGGTAGGTCCATCGGTGGGGGTGGTATGGCAGGGACAGGAGCAGGAGCAGGAGCAGGGGTAGGGTCAAGCTCCTCCTCGTCAGAAGTATCATCCTCGGAGTCATCATCCGATGAAACAGGGCTCGATGACTGCGGAGAGGGTGAGGGTGACGCAACACGACCCTCACCAGATCTCACACTCTCCTCATCAATAGCTACAGGAGAGGGGGTAACAGGCTCAGCCTCAGGCTCAAAGGGCTCCTCATCGGGATCCTCATCATCAGTATCTCCTATCAGCGTAATCCAGGGGCCAAGCTCAGGGTCAGCACCCATGTCCTCCTCAGGATCCTCGGTATCTCATATCAGTGCCTCATCATGCTCTCTCTCATAGGCCTCAGGGTCTGGTATCTCCGCCATCTACACAAGGAAATAAGGTGGGTCACTAACCATAAAGAAAGGTTTAAGGAGTAGTTCCCTCACGGGCCTTAAAGTCAAGGCTATATCCTATAACCCGACTGCAAACTCGATGAGAGTTCTAGGTATTATTAGGGTTGTTATTAGGGTTATTATTATTGTTATTATTATTAGGGTTGCTTTCTTAAATTACTATCGTTTCTGAGAACTGTAACCTCGCTCTGATAGGTATTTTTGAGTATTTATGATGATATAAAAATAAATACTTAAGTATACGTACTTCCCGAATGACCCTTCGGGTTTTCGCAATTTAATCACGATATAATAATACATCGCTCCCCGGTCAATGGTATATTTAGACCGCTACGACTTCTATTGCTAGAGTCGTTGTCCGAAGAAAACATTTCATTCTAAGTTCAAGGGGTACAAACATATATGTGCATATATCTCAAATTTCATCATGACCTCAATAAGCATAAACATATAATACGATTGAAAACTACAAACACAACAGTGAAAGTCCTTATATATGTAAGTTTTGAAAAGTAAACTTGCCTTGGTGAGGTTGGGGTGGTCGAGCTTGCGGAGTGGAATGATGATCTATACATAACCAATAGTCGTTCGTTAGTACCTTAACAATATCTTTTTAATTACAAGGTTTTAGGGGACACAAAATTAACTTAATGACTTCGTCTTATGACTCTCTAGCCCCACTATATGTTCATGTCATCACTCGATTATGCTCGTCACTTATTCGACTTAATTTGGTTACCATATTCGAAGCGTATTCATTCCCCCTTAAATCATACTCCACTTACGACTTTTTCACTTGCGCGAATTTTACTCTAACATTTTTATAAAATTGAAAAATACATATTTTAATCCAATTCTTTTTGGGTAGCCTTCACCACTGCAATTACTAGCTCCCCTAATTTTTCCATGATCCTACATAAATTTTTAGGGGTTTAAAAAGGGTTCACAAGTGGACCATTTAGTGCAGTTCGGATTCCAGAACCACTCTTCACTTCTCAGGCCATAACTCCAAATCTACACATCACCTAGTCATGAACCTTATATTTCTTGAAACTACATTCAAATACCTTTCCAACCATATGCACTAGGACCTCAGGAGACAAGATTTAGCAGCTCAAAACCCTCCTACAAGACAGTACAAGTTCCCAGAAAATTTTCACAGCTTGCTTTCTTACTTAACCATTCAAGAATCCTATGTATACATCATAACCATCATCTAAACCACCAAGATCATACTCTATAGCACACATGGAGTTATATACATTAACCACAAGCTTAAAAATCACAACAAGAACATTTAAACTCAAGATCTTCATCATCCATAACTTATATGACCAAGATTCATACTAAAATCCATGGATCTAACATTATACACCATAAATAATTTGTAAGAACCCTAATTTTTGGTAATATTTCCTTTTATTTAATATCTTGTGACATTATTATTATGGAACCTTTCTAGTCATCCCTGTTGATTTATAGAATTGATTGTCTGAGAAACTGCGTTGTTGCAATTATGATGTAAGATATACAGAGAGATTGTGAAAGCAAGAGTCCTGTTGTTAGTAATATTTATAAAACTTGGAATTTGAGAATGGTTAGAATATTAAAGGATTTATTAAGAATTATGACGAGGAATTTTGGACATTCGAGGAATTTACACAATAAGTACTTAAGGAATTATAAGGGAAATCTCTACGCGACGAAATATTATTACGAGAGAATAATTAAGTTACGATACGAAGTAAGGATTAAATAACAAGCATTGGTGGGAGAATAATATTACAAGGAAAGAAATTACATGCAAGTGCCATGTAACTAGATAGTTAGAAAAAGGAACTAGGAGACATAAAAGCAAATGTGAATAGTGACTAGCATGGTGGATGATGTACTAGGGGACAATAGGGCATGGATGCAACCTAGGCTAGCTTGGCAACATGTGATTACTTTCTACTACCCATAATAATACAAGTCATATTAGCATTCCTTTTTACCATTCCAAAACAAAACAAAAACCAAAAACACTCCCCCCCCTTGACAAAAGCTCTCGGCCGAACTCCTTGAGGAGAGAGGGAGAGATTTTCTCCCCACCATTTCTTCATCTACAACCTTCCTAGGGCTTCCTTGCATCTTAGTAGAGGTATGGTATCAATTTCAAAGCCTTCCATCCATTGGTTTTTGAGTTATAGTTGTTGGAAGTTTAGAGAAATACTAACATAAGTTTATTATCTTTTAGATCTTGCATTGTGAGTGTTGTAGGAGGCCATCTAAGGTGTTTTTAAGTTGTATAAAGATTGTTCAAGGACTCTAGGAGCTCAAGAAGGTATAAAATCTCAAACCACTCTTGGTTATGTGTTGTTCATGTAGTATGGTAGTAGATCCATGCATTTTAGGGGTTATCTTGAATGTATATGTATTGGATAGCATGGATCTTGGGTTTTGATGTTGAGATTGTGAATTTTATGACTATGGTTAATATATATATATATCTCCATGAGTGTTATGAGTCATGATCTAAGTGTTTTAAGTGGTGTTTATGTTATGGAAGCATGAAAAATGGTTGATCTAAGTGATTTGAGCTTGCTGAGTTTGTCCAGGAACTTTGATCTGTGTTGTAGCACGATTTTGAACACCCAAATGATATCCCCTGATGTCCTACCTTATATTGTTGGAAAGATAATTGAATGTAGTTTCTGGATATGTAAGATTCATAGCTAGGTGATGTGTGGATTTTTAGTTATGGCCGGAGAAGTGAATTTTGTTTCTGGACTATGAACTGCATTAAGTGACCCCCTTGTGAACCTTGTTTAAACACCTTAAAATATGTTTGGGATCATGGAAAACTTTGAGAATGTAAGTAATGCAGTGGTGAAGACCACCCAAAAGGAATTGGATTAAAATATGAATTTTTGGATTTTATAAAAACGCTAGAGTAAAATTCGCGCAATGGAAAAAGGTCGATTAGTGGAACATTATTCTAGGGTTAGTGGTTATGGTTCGAACGTGGTAACTAAATTAAGTCGAGTAAGTGACGAGCGTAAACGAGTGATGTCATGGAACTATAGTGTGGCTAGGGAGTCATAAGACGAAGTCGTTAAGTTAATTTCGTACCCCCTTAAAACCCCGTAATTAGAGAGAAATTGTTAAGGTACTAACGAACGATTATTGTTTATGTATAGATCGTTCGAATTCGCACGCTCGACCACCCCAACCAAACCAAGGCAAGTTTACTTTTCAAAACTTATCCCTATACAAGGATTTTCACTGTTGTGTTTGTAGTTTTCAAATGATATCAAATGCTATGTTATCGAAGTATTGATGCAATTGAGATTGAACAAGTACATGTATGCTTTTACCCCTTGAACTTAGATTGAAATGTTTTCTTCGGACAACGACTCTAGCAATAGAGGTCGTAGCGGTCCGTATATACTATTGACCGGGGAGCGGTATATTATTATATCGTATCTAGATTGCGAAAACCCGAAGGGTCATTCGGGTGGTATCGTATATTCAAATAACTATTATTATATCTTCGTAAATACTAGAAACCCTATCTTGGATTAAGAGTTTATTTTATCGAATAATTATTTTATTAATTATTAATATTAAATCTTAAAATATTATTTATTAATTACTGTTCATTATTTAAAGACAAAGTTAATCCAAGATACTTTTAATACTTTCAAACTCGAACTCTTTCGAACTCAAAACATTTTCGAAAACCCCCGGTCAGATTCTGCTTCTTGTATGATTTCAAGAATCATCGGTCGAATGATGTCGGACCTCAACTACTCTGTTTTCAATCAAAATCAAGTTTTAAAAGAAAAGAAAAAGGGACTCTGGCCGGTGTGGGAACCGTTGACGAACGATTCCCGGGAAGTGTAAGCGGCCGTGAGCCAGGCGATCCATCACCTATTATTCCGGCCCAGGTGTTGCCGAAGGATGATTACGGATGTAGTTTTCATCGAGGGTGATTACGGATGTAGTTTTCACCCGAGGGATAGTTACGGATGTAGTTTCTATCCTTCTACCTGTAGAGAAGACCCGCGGATTATTGGACTTGGATGTGGCGATTGATCATCGTCAATCCTTGTCAGGTTTTGTGTTTTCTTTAAGTCCCATTCCTCCATTTTGGAAAAATGCTTTGACACTGCTTCTTAGGCTTTTGTGCCAAGTTGCTAATAGTGTTCTATTTTGATGAGAATGATGTTGATTCAATGCAGTATCTTGAACTGCAATTTTATTTTGAAAACAAGGGCACATGTTGTTGCACCTTCGAGATTTATCAATTATGACAAGTGATTTTATAACTGATTGATATAAACAAATATATCAACTGCCAATCATATGAGATGTATATTGCTTATCTTATATATATATTTCTTTCTGAGCTATAGTTGCTCACTCTTGCTTGTTTTCAAACTTTACAAACACAACAGCTAAGCGAAATGGCAAGACCCAGGCAGACTGCTCGAAAGCAGGTGACTAGGCCCGAGCCTCCACTTGAGATTCCACCGGTAGGCCCCATTAGCCGGATTGGTTGGCAGCTTTTGTTAGTACGTTTTATTTATCAGCATGACCTGTGCAAGGCAGTGTATCGTAACAAACTTTCAAGCCGCTAGCTTCGCTTCATATCGGAGTGTTGCTGGTAGCATAAATACTATTTAATTCGGTCTGTAATAACTCTGATAACTTTATTACTGTTTAATCAATGTGTGACGTTTCTGAGGCTCTAACCTGTGTGTGTGAGTGTGGTGTGAGTTTATTGTGGGGTCGATGGCTGTGTTATATATATTGTGTGCAAGAACAGGTATGTTATTAATGGAAAATGGACCGTGAGCGCCTAGATCTCTGACCCCGGATCTGGGGGCGTCACATAATTCATGGCTAAGAGGGGTTAGAGTTTTATGCCTTCTTGAGTATCTAGGAACCTTGGGTAAGCTTTACAAGCCTCAAGAACACCTTGGATGAGTCCCTACAATCCTTATAATTCAAGATCTAAAAGAAAACTAAACATGGTTACTATTCACCCAAACTTCAACAATTTATATCTCAAAATCTAGGGGCAGGAAGATTCTCAATAGTTTCCACCTTTGCCTTGTCAACTTCCAAACCCTTACTCGAAACCTTGTGTCCCAGAATGACACCTTCTTGTACCATGAAGTGGCACTTTTCCCAATTAAGAACAAGATTTGTCTCCACACAACGTTTTAAAACCAAACTCAAGTTTTCCAAGCACTCAACAAAAGAATCCCCAAAGACTGAGAAATCGTCCATGAAAACTTCCATATTAATTCCAATCATGTCAGAAAAAATGGCCATCATACACCTCTGGAAAGTAGCTGGTGCACCTACGCCTGTTCCGGTCATACCACCTCCACCGGCGGACCTACCCCCAGTGTCTGGTACTGAGCATGCTTACGTGGTACAGTTCCTGACCCGAGACTTACTATCTGCGGAGGCCCGACTTAACGAGGCGAGGCGGGCACTAGTGGAGGAGCGTGAGGCGCGCTTGAGGATCCAGGCTGAGATGAGGACCACTGTTGCTAGGAGGACTAGGGCTCGACTCCACAGGATCGAGATGAGGAGTCGCGATAGGATTCTTGGTTTAGGGATCCGCGGAGGCGGAGTGATCCAGGCTAGGGATGCTAGGCGTGTTGTGCGTCGTGCATTCACCCGAGTGAGGACCTTGCTCCGTCGCGGCGCGGCCCCGTGATGTGTTACTTATAGCTCAGTCCCCTAGGTTCAGATGACATTAGTGTGTCGATTTTGCGGGATAGTTGACTTGTGCAGTGGTATCCTTTCTGACCAGTGGATGAGTAGACTGACCTACAGATATGTAGATGTGACTTCGGGTAGTATGTATGGATGTAGCCTTACTTTTGTGTAGCCTGACTATTCGGATGATGTACTTGTATTTGTTCCACTTTTGCTAGACTTTGACATCGGAACTATGTATTTGGCTCTAACATCCAAACCTGTGATAACCCTTGCACCGTACTTATTTAGTTTCAGTTTCTTTAATATTGCCTCAACTGCTTTACTTTCCGATGCCATGCTTTACTGTTTTGATATACAACTGTGATTATACAATTGCTACAAGCCACAAATACAACCATACTGTTTCAAATTTATGATATGCAATTTCAAGTTATTTTCTACAATTTCCAAAAATGTTCCTACAATCTTTAAAAATAAATTTTTTCAAAAAAAAAAATGTTTTGAAATTTTTAAAAATATTTTTTTTTGGGGTTTCCAATTTTGAAAACTCTTGTAAATGTTTACGCATCCCAAAGGGATTTTTCCCCAAAAATGTTCGACATTTTATCTCCAACACCGGATTATTAAAACTTTTGCACTTCCACCCTTACGAGGAGGAACGATACGCTCCTGACCCGTGCAAACGCTGTCAGGTAATTGGAAAACCCTAACCCCTTTCTTGTTTTATTATCAGAATCATGCCACCCAGAAGAATGAACACTCGAGCCCACCCGATTAGTTCTGAGGGCCAGGGTAGCCACCATGGAGCCGGAGGCCACCAGAACCGTGAAGGGGAGAATGTCAACCTGAGTGATAATGAGGGCAACGATCATAACCTGTTTGATGACTCTGAGTATGAAGAAGAAGAAGCTGGTGATGATACCCGAGAGGTAGAACATCCTAGGGGAGGCCCTATGGAACAGTTCATGGAGTTACTAAGGCAGAACTTGGACCGACCCCCAGTTCAGCAACCACCCCAGAATGCTAATGCTAATGCTTTCAGGAACTTCAAATCCCTGAAACCCCCAGAATTTAAAGGAACTGCCGACCCTGTCGAGGCAAGGGCCTGGCTGAAGGAAATGGAAAAATCTTTCGAGATACTAGGTGTCGCTGAAGAGCAGAAGACTGTTTTCGCCACTTACCTTCTGAAGGGTGAGGCGAACTATTGGTGGGAAGCTAAGAAGAATTTGGAAGGAAGAGGTGTGGTAACCTGGGAGAGATTTAGCGAGCTGTTTTTGGAGAAGTACTTTCCTAGGTTCATGGAAACGCAAATGGAGCTAAAGTTTTTGGAGCTGAAACAAGGAAACATGACAGTGGCCGAGTATGAGGCCAAATTTACTGAGTTGTCAAGGTTTGTGCCGGAGTATGTGAACTCTGAGGCAAAGAGGGCCCGAAGATTTCAATTAGGGCTAAAACAATGGATTCAGAATCGTGTGGCGGTTCTTGAGCTGACAGACTATGCCACCCTGGTACAGAAAGCGTCAATTGTCGAAGCTGGAAGTGAACAGATGCAGAAGGAGAGAGAAGGAAAGAAGAGGAAGTTGGATAGCCGAAAGGGAAACTCTGCTGGTGGGAGCTTTCCGAGCAAATTTAAGCGGGAAACAATGTCCCAACCAAGCGGGATCTTTGGAACCAAGAGAGCTGAAAGTTGGAGTGTGGGCCAGAGCGGCCGACCACAGGGATCGTCTTACTCTACCCCATCCCGAACCCAAACCCCAGAATGCAACAAATGTGGAAGGAAACATGCGGGCGTGTGCAACCTGCAAGATGTGAAGTGCTTCAAGTGTGGGCTGACAGGGCATTATGCTAACGCCTGTCGCGGAACCAGTAACAACCTGAGTGTCGGAGGTAATTGCTTCAAGTGTGGGAAACCAGGGCACCGAATGAGGGAATGTATGTCCTCTGGGCCAGCTGCATCAAGAGTGAGTGGAACTGCTTCTAACAAGGCCCCTACTGCAAGAACTTTTAACATGACGGTGCAGGATGCCGTGAGGAACACGGATGTGATTGCAGGTACCCTACTACTCAACTCAGTTAAAGCAAATGTTTTATTTGATTCAGGAGCTACCAAGTCTTTCATATCTCTAGATTTTGTATGTCGGTTAGGCCTTAAGACTGAACCATTGAAAGACAGATTGCAAATAGAGATAGCTAATCATGAAATCATTCCCGTTAGCCGAGTATGTCTAGGTTGCGACCTAGAAATAGGAGGGCGACACTTTCGGGTAGACTTAATACCTTTTAAACTAGGGGAGTTTGACGTAATAGTAGGTATGGATTGGTTAACAACCCATGGAGCCCAGATTGATTGTGTCAAGAAGAAAGTAAGTTTGAGACTGCCAGGGGACGAGGAAGTAGTATTTAGTGGGAAACGGCAAAGCCAAAAGTTCCTGACTATGATTCAAGCTAAGAAGCTGTTACGTAAAGGATGCGAAGCCTATTTAGCATATGTGAAGGATACCAAGAAAGAGGCACCAAACCTACAGGAAATCCCTGTCGTCAATGAATTCGCGGACGTATTTCCGGACGATCTTCCCGGACTACCACCCGATAGGGACATCGAGTTTGCTATAGACTTAGTTTCGGGCACGACCCCAATTTCGAAAGCCCCATACCGGCTAGCCCCAGTGGAAATGAAAGAGCTGGCCACCCAGTTACAAGAGTTGTTGGATAAAGGGATGATAAGACCTAGTGTGTCACCGTGGGGAGCCCCGGTGTTGTTCGTGAAAAAGAAGGACGGCAGCATGAGATTATGTATAGACTACAAGGAGTTGAACAAGGTGACTATAAAGAATAAGTATCCCTTGCCCAGGATAGATGACCTGTTTGACCAATTGAAAGATGCAGTTTATTTCTCCAAGATTGATTTGCGAACCGGGTACCACCAGTTAAAGATTAAACCAGAAGATATACCAAAGACGGCCTTTCGCACCCGGTATGGACACTATGAGTTCCTAGTGATGTCATTTGGGTTAACGAATGCCCCTACAGCTTTCATGGACTTAATGAATCGAGTCTTCAAGAAATACTTGGACAAGTGTGTTATAGTCTTCATCGATGATATCCTGATTTATTCCAAGACGAGGGGAGAACATGCAGAGCACTTAAGGATTGTATTGGGAGCATTGAGAGAAGAAAAGCTGTACGCTAAGTTCTCGAAGTGCGAATTTTGGTTGAGGGAAGTTCAGTTTTTAGGGCATGTGATTAGCGAACAAGGTATTCTAGTGGACCCAGCCAAAATAGAGGCTGTATCAAATTGGGAGAGACCAACCACTCCGACAGAGGTGAGAAGTTTCATAGGACTGGCTGGCTACTATAGGAGATTTGTCCAAGACTTTGAAAAGATAGCAGCCCCTTTGACCCGACTAACTCACAAGACCGAGAAGTTTGTGTGGACTGAAAAATGCGAAGAGAGCTTCCAAGAGTTGAAAAAGAGGTTGGTGACAGCACCAGTACTAGCACTACCTGATGATAAGGGAGATTTTGTGATTTATAGCGACGCATCCCATAAAGGTTTAGGGTGTGTGCTTATGCAGCACGGTAAGGTGATTGCTTATGCATCCAGACAACTTAAGGAGTATGAGATAAGATACCCCACCCATGATTTGGAATTAGCAGCGATAGTTTTTGCTTTAAAGATCTGGAGACATTATCTATACGGAGAAAAGTGTGAAATCTACACAGATCACAAGAGCTTAAAGTACATATTCACTCAGAAAGAGTTAAACATGAGGCAGAGGAGATGGTTAGAGCTAATTAAAGATTATGATTGTGAGATTCATTATCACCCAGGGAAGGCCAACGTGGTGGCCGATGCACTAAGCCGAAAGGAGAAGCTTAAGATGATAACGTCAGTGGACGAAGTGATCAAGGACCTTGAGAAACTGGAGATTGAAGTGAGGCTACCAGGAATTGGACAAGAGAGTCTAATGGAAATAAAAGTCCAACCACCGTTATTGGAAAAGATTAAGTTGTGCCAGGAAAAGAAGATGGAAGAAGAAAAGAATTCGATGGAGAAAATCTTGACTGGCGAAGAAATTAAGTGTGAGAAGGACGGGAATGGAATCATGAGGTACGCATCTAGGATATGGATTCCGAACGTTCAAGAGTTGAAAGATGAGATTTTGCAAGAGGCTCATAGTTCGAGGTACTCAATTCACCCTGGAGGCACTAAGATGTATAGAGATCTGAGAGAATACTATTGGTGGCCTAATATGAAAAAGGACGTGGCAGAGTGGGTAAGTAAGTGTTTGACATGTCAAAGAGTAAAGGCCGAACACCAGAGGCCCAGTGGATTGTTGCAACCCTTAGAGATACCCGAGTGGAAGTGGGAGCAGATTGCGATGGACTTTGTGGTCGGATTACCAAGGACCAAGACGAATCATGATGCCATTTGGGTAATTATCGATAGGTTGACCAAGTCAGCACATTTTCTTCCAATCAACGAGAGATATACTGTCGACAAACTGGCAGATATTTACTTAAAGGAGATTGTGGTTAGACATGGGGTTCCTGTGAGCATTGTATCAGATAGAGACCCGAGATTCAACTCCAGGTTCTGGAGAAGTTTTCAGGATTGTGTGGGGACTAAGTTAAACATGAGTACTGCATACCATCCCCAAACAGACGGACAGAGTGAGAGAACCATCCAAACCATCGAGGACATGTTGAGGGTATGTGCCATTGATTTTAAGGGAAGTTGGGATGACCACTTGCCGTTGATCGAATTTTCCTACAACAACAGTTACCATGCGAGTATAGGCATGCCCCCATATGAAGCTTTATACGGACGAAGATGTCGGTCTCCTTTGTGCTGGGAAGAAGTTGGAGAGTGGAAGATTTTAGGGCCTGAACTGGTCCAACAGACAAGAGAAACTATCGAGCTCATAAGAGGACGGCTGGTAGCGGCCCAAGACAGACAGAAGAAGTATGCGGACCAGACCCGCAAGGACAAAGAATATGAGGTAGGAGAGTTTGTGATGTTGAAGGTATCGCCGTGGAAAGGATTGATGAGATTTGGTAAGAAGGGAAAACTAAGCCCGAGGTTTATTGGACCTTTTGAGATCTTAAAACGAGTTGGGAAGTTAGCCTATGAATTGGCTTTACCCCCGAGCTTACAGCAAGTACATAATGTGTTCCATGTGTCCATGCTACGACCAT
Organism: Saposhnikovia divaricata; assembly: GCA_036435485.1. Lineage (NCBI taxonomy): Eukaryota > Viridiplantae > Streptophyta > Magnoliopsida > Apiales > Apiaceae > Saposhnikovia > Saposhnikovia divaricata. Next base: position 157,644,641 of record CM071598.1, read on the forward strand.
ACCATACCGATTTCCGACATGTGATAGAACATGATCAAGTGGATCTGCAACTAGACTTAACATATGTAGAGCAACCCGTAGAAATCATGGATCGAAAAGAACAGGTGCTGAGGAACAAGGTTGTCAAACTAGTGAGAGTCTTGTGGAGGAATCAGAATGTCGAAGAATCAACATGGGAACTAGAAAGCGCAATGCGTGAAAAGCACCCCCAACTGTTTTCAACCTGATTCCGGGACGGAATCCTTTTAAGGAGGGGAGGCTGTAAGAACCCTAATTTTTGGTCATATTTCCTTTTATTTAATATCTTGTGACATTATTATTATGGAACCTTTCTAGTCATCCCTGTTGATTTATAGAATTGATTGTCTGAGAAACTGCGTTGTTGCAATTATGATGTAAGATATACAGAGAGATTGTGAAAGCAAGAGTCCTGTTGTTAGTAATATTTATAAAACTTGGAATTTGAGAATGGTTAGAATATTAAAGGATTTATTAAGAATTATGACGAGGAATTTTGGACATTCGAGGAATTTACACAATAAGTACTTAAGGAATTATAAGGGAAATCTCTACGCGACGAAATATTATTACGAGAGAATAATTAAGTTACGATACGAAGTAAGGATTAAATAACAAGCATTGGTGGGAGAATAATATTACAAGGAAAGAAATTACATGCAAGTGCCATGTAACTAGATAGTTAGAAAAAGGAACTAGGAGACATAAAAGCAAATGTGAATAGTGACTAGCATGGTGGATGATGTACTAGGGGACAATAGGGCATGGATGCAACCTAGGCTAGCTTGGCAACATGTGATTACTTTCTACTACCCATAATAATACAAGTCATATTAGCATTCCTTTTTACAATTCCAAAACAAAACAAAAACCAAAAACACTCCCCCCCCCTTGACAAAAGCTCTCGGCCGAACTCCTTGAGGAGAGAGGGAGAGATTTTCTCCCCACCATTTCTTCATCTACAACCTTCCTAGGGCTTCCTTGCATCTTAGTAGAGGTATGGTATCAATTTCAAAGCCTTCCATCCATTGGTTTTTGAGTTATAGTTGTTGGAAGTTTAGAGAAATACTAACATAAGTTTATTATCTTTTAGATCTTGCATTGTGAGTGTTGTAGAAGGCCATCTAAGGTGTTTTTAAGTTGTATAAAGATTGTTCAAGGTCTCTAGGAGCTCAAGAAGGTATAAAATCTCAAACCACTCTTGGTTATGTGTTGTTCATGTAGTATGGTAGTAGATCCATGCATTTTAGGGGTTATCTTGAATGTATATGTATTGGATAGCATGGATCTTGGGTTTTGATGTTGAGATTGTGAATTTTATGACTATGGTTAATATATATATATATCTCCATGAGTGTTATGAGTCATGATCTAAGTGTTTTAATCGGTGTTTATGTTATGGAAGCATGAAAAATGGTTGATCTAAGTGATTTGAGCTTGCTGAGTTTGTCCAGGAACTTTGATCTGTGTTGTAGCACGATTTTGAACACCCAAATGATGTCCCCTGATGTCCTACCTTATATTGTTGGAAAGATAATTGAATGTAGTTTCTGGATATGTAAGATTCATAGCTAGGTGATGTGTGGATTTTTAGTTATGGCCGGAGAAGTGAATTTTGTTTCTGGACTATGAACTGCATTAAGTGACCCCCTTGTGAACCTTGTTTAAACACCTTAAAATATGTTTGGGATCATGGAAAACTTTGAGAATGTAAGTAATGCAGTGGTGAAGACCACCCAAAAGGAATTGGATTAAAATATGAATTTTTGGATTTTATAAAAATACTAGAGTAAAATTCGCGCAATGGAAAAAGGTCGATTAGTGGAACATTATTCTAGGGTTAGTGGTTATGGTTCGAACGTGGTAACTAAATTAAGTCGAGTAAGTGACGAGCGTAAACGAGTGATGTCATGGAACTATAGTGTGGCTAGGGAGTCATAAGACGAAGTCGTTAAGTTAATTTTGTACCCCCTTAAAACCCCGTAATTAGAGAGAAATTGTTAAGGTACTAACGAACTATTATTGTTTATGTATAGATCGTTCGAATTCGCACGCTCGACCACCCCAACCAAACCAAGGCAAGTTTACTTTTCAAAACTTATCCCTATACAAGGATTTTCACTGTTGTGTTTGTAGTTTTCAAATGATATCAAATGCTATGTTATCGAAGTATTGATGAAATTGAGATTGAACAAGTACATGTATGCTTTTACCCCTTGAACTTAGATTGAAATGTTTTCTTCGGACAACGACTCTAGCAATAGAGGTCGTAGCGGTCCGTATATACTATTGACCGGGGAGCGGTATATTATTATATCGTATCTAGATTGCGAAAACCCGAAGGGTCATTCGGGTGGTATCGTATATTCAAATAACTATTATTATATCTTCGTAAATACTCGAAACCCTATCTTGGATTAAGAGTTTATTTTATCGAATAATTATTTTATTAATTATTAATATTAAATCTTAAAATATTATTTATTAATTACTGTTCATTATTTAAAGACAAAGTTAATCCAAGATACTTTTAATACTTTCAAACTCGAACTCTTTCGAACTCAAAACATTTTCGAAAACCCCCGGTCAGATTCTGCTTCTTGTATGATTTCAAGAATCATCGGTCGACTAATGTCGGACCTCAACTACTCTGTTTTCAATCAAAATCAAGTTTTAAAAGAAAAGAAAAAGGGACTCTGGCAGGTGTGGGAACCGTTGACGAACGATTCCCGGGAAGTGTAAGCGGCCGTGAGCCAGGCGGTCCATCACTTATTATTCCGGCCCAGGTGTTGCCGAAGGATGATTACGGATGTAGTTTTCATCGAGGGTGATTACGGATGTAGTTTTCACCCGAGGGATAGTTACGGATGTAGTTTCTATCCTTCTACCGGTAGAGAAGACCCGCGGATTATTGGACTTGGATGTGGCGACTGATCATCGTCAATCCTTGTCAGGTTTTGTGTTTTCTTTAAGTCCCATTCCTCCATTTTGGAAAAATGCTTTGACACTGCTTCTTAGGCTTTTGTGCCAAGTTGCTGATAGTGTTCTATTTTGATGAGAATGATGTTGATTCAATGCAGTATCTTGAACTGCAATTTTATTTTGAAAACAAGGGCACATGTTGTTGCACCTTCGAGATTTATCAATTATGACAAGTGATTTTATAACTGATTGATACAAACAAATATATCAACTGCCAATCATATGAGATGTATATTGCTTATCTTATATATATATTTCTTGCTGAGCTATAGTTGCTCACTCTTGCTTGTTTTCAAACTTTACAAACACAACAGCTAAGCGAAATGGCAAGACCCAGGCAGACTGCTCGAAAGCAGGTGACTAGGCCCGAGCCTCCACTTGAGATTCCACCGGTAGGCCCCATTAGCCGGATTGGTTGGCAGTTTTTGTTAGTACGTTTTATTTATCAGCATGACCTGTGCAAGGCAGTGTATCGTAACAAACTTTCAAGCCGCCAGCTTCGCTTCATATCGGAGTGTTGCTGGTAGCATAAATACTATTTAATTCGGTCTGTAATAACTCTGATAACTTTATTACTGTTTAATCAATGTGTGACGTTTCTGAGGCTCTAACCTGTGTGTGTGAGTGTGGTGTGAGTTTATTGTGGGGTCGATGGCTGTGTTATATATATTGTGTGCAAGAACAGGTATGTTATTAATGGAAAATGGACCGTGAGCGCCTAGATCTCTGACCCCGGATCTGGGGGCGTCACATAATTCATGGCTAAGAGGGGTTAGAGTTTTATACCTTCTTGAGTATCTAGGAACCTTGGGTAAGCTTTACAAGCCTCAAGAACACCTTGGATGAGTCCCTACAATCCTTATAATTCAAGATCTAAAAGAAAACTAAACATGGTTACTATTCACCCAAACTTCAACAATTTATATCTCAAAATCTAGGGGCAGGAAGATTCTCAATAGTTTCCACCTTTGCCTTGTCAACTTCCAAACCCTTACTCGAAACCTTGTGTCCCAGAATGACACCTTCTTGTACCATGAAGTGGCACTTTTCCCAATTAAGAACAAGATTTGTCTCCACACAACGTTTTAAAACCAAACTCAAGTTTTCCAAGCACTCAACAAAAGAATCCCCAAAGACTGAGAAATCGTCCATGAAAACTTCCATATTAATTCCAATCATGTCAGAAAAAATGGCCATCATACACCTCTGGAAAGTAGCTGGTGCACCATACAACCCAAAAGAAACACGTCTGAATGCAAATGTACCAAATGGACAAGTGAATGTAGTCTTCTCCTGATCCTCGGGTGCTATGCAAATCTGATTGTACCCAGAATACCCATCAAGCAAACAATAGTACTGACGTCCAGCTAATCTATCAAGCATCTGATCAATGAACGGGAGTGTAAAATGATCTTTCCGAGTGGCTTTGTTCAACTTTCGATAATCAATGCAAATTCTCCAACCAGCAACTGTTCGCGTCGGAATGAGCTCGTTCTTCTCATTAGTAACCACTGTCATGCCCCCTTTCTTAGGCACACATTGCACCGGACTCACCCAAGAGCTATCAGAAATCGGATAGATAATGCCCGCGTCAAGCCATTTAAGAATTTCCTTCTTCACAACTTCTTTCATGACAGGATTCAGTCTCCTTTGATTATCGACTGTAGGTTTAGCTCCCTCTTCCAAAGGAATTTTGTGCATGCAATAAGAGGGACTAATACCCTTGATGTCTGCTATAGTCCACCCAATGGCTGATTTGAATTCCCTTAAGATCCTCAATAGTTTTTCCTCTTCTATGCCTGAAAGCTTAGATGATATAACAACAGGTAAGGTAAAAGAATCACCAAGATAGGCATACCTTAGATGTTCAGGCAATGGCTTAAGTTCCAAGGTAGGTGCTTCCTCAACGGATGGTTTAAGTCTAACATGAGACTTCTTCAATTTTGACAACCCCAATGATTCAAATGGAATCCCAAACTTCTTCCATGGAGATGCATTAAGATATTGCAAGTGTTCTTTATCCTCTTCGTTCTCAACCTCCGAGTCATTCGCAAGAACTCTTTCCAACACATCAGCTTTTATCAAGTGTTGATTCGCGGAGTTAACCACCTTGTCGACCATATCAATTTTGAGACACTCTTCATCGTCAGTTGGAAGCCTCATTGCATTGAAAACATTAAAAGTGACGTTTTGATCGTGCACCCTCATAGTGAGTTCTCCCTTTTGGACATCAATAAGAATTCGGTCCGTAGCCAAGAATGGTCGTCCTAAGATAATAGGAATCTTCTTGTCTTCCTCGAAGTCAAGAATAACAAAGTCGGCTGGAAAAATAAGCTTGTCGACCTTCACCAAAACATCCTCAACTATCCCTCGAGGATAAGTAACTGAATGGTCCGCAAGTTGTAGAGTCATGGTAGTTGGCTTTGGTTCTGGAAGACCAAGTTGCATGAAAACCGATAAGGGCATGAGATTAATACTTGCACCCAAATCACACAAGCATTTGCTGAATGAGAGATCTCCAATAGTACATGGAATGGTAAAGCTTCCAGGGTCCTTCAACTGAGGCGGCAACTTTTGTTGCAAGATGGCACTACATTCCTCCGTCAAGGCAACGGTCTCTAGCTCCTCAAGTTTCAATTTCTTCGAGAGTATGCCCTTCATAAACTTCGCATAGCTCGGCATTTGCTCAAGAGCCTCCGCAAATGGTATATTAATCTGAAGCTTCTTGAAGACATCCAAGAACTTAGCAAATTGCTTGTCGAACTTTTGCCTTTGAATTCGTTTTGGGTATGGAGGAGGTGGAAACACCTTATCTTCTACTTCTTTCTGAGCATTATCATTCTTACAAGTTATAGGAGTCGAGGGAGTAGCATTAGGTAGCAATTTAGGACCAGACTCAATCCCAGCATCAAAATCAACTTTTTCTTCCAGAAGTTGCGGCGCTGCCGCGCCAGTATTATACTGAGAAACGGCGCTGCCGCGCCGTGCAGTCTCCTCAGTTGATTTTTCATTTTTTTCCTCAGTTGATTTTTCATTGTTCTGACCTTGTAGAATTCTTCCTGATCGTAATGTTACTGCCTGGACCTGTTCCTTGTGATCCTTCTTGCCTGGATTCATCTCTGTGTCACTTGGAAGCGTTCCTGGTTGACAGTTCAACAATGCATTGGCCAGTTGACCAATTTGATTCTCTAAAGTTTTCAATGACACCGCCTGACTCTTGTACATCATTCGAAGCTCTTCCAATTCAGACTTCTCAGACTGATTCAATGAATTCCCTTGAGATGGTTGAAATCCCGGTGGATTGAATGGTTGCCTTGGAGCATAAGGTGGTGGTTGATAGTTCTGATTATATGGCCTTGCATTGAACTGCTGATTTTGGGGTTTCTGAACACCACCCTGATTGTTGCTCCAACTGAAATTAGGATGATTCCGATTGTTGGGATGATAAACATTAGGCACTGGTTGCTGAGCTCTTTGAAAATTACTAACAAATTGTGCGGATTCAGATAAGACAGCACACAGACTCGTGTCATGAGCCCCTGCACACAACTCACAAACCATAGCAACCTGGTTAGTCCTATGATTAGAAAGGGAATCTACCTTCATTGTCAACGCCTTGAGTTGAGCAGCAATAGCAGTAGCTGCATCCAAGTCAAGAACTCCAGCCACTTTAGTAGGTGGCAAGCGTTGAGTAGGATTCTGAAACTCATTGGCCGCCATCATCTCAATAAGATTATAGGCATCCTCATAGCTTTTTGCCCATAGCGCACCTCCAGAAGCTGCATCTAACATAGGCCTGGACTGAGCTCCCAACCCGTTATAGAAATTGCTGATTATCATCCAATCCGGCATCCCATGATGAGGACAACGTGCCAATATCTCCTTGTACCTTTCCCAAGCTTCCCCCAAAGATTCCTGAGGTTGCTAAGCGAACTGAGAAATAGAATTTCGATAAGCTGCTGTCTTCGCCATGGAGAAATACTTCGTCAAAAACTTTTGAGCACAGTCTGCCCTTGTTTTAATAGAGCCTGATGGCATAGAATGTAACAAACTCTTGGCTTTATCCCTAAGAGAGAAGGGAAATAGTCTCAATCTGATTGCGTCATCTGTAACTTCGTTGAATTTGAAGGTGTCACAGATCTCAAGGAAGTCCCTAATATGAGCATTTGGATCTTCAGCAGGACTACCCCCAAACTGTACTGTATTCTGAATCATCTGAATGATGTTTGGCTTAAGCTTGAAATTATTAGCCCCAATAGCTGGGCGAACAATACTGGTATGGATATCCTCCACTTTTGGCTGAGAGAATTCACTCAAAGCCTTCGCTGGTTGTGCTTGATCTGCCATTTCTTCTATTGATTCAAGATCGTCTTCTAACCCGATGTTCTCAAAATCAAGTTTTCTTCTTGCTAGTTCTTGTAACACCCCCAGATCCGGGGTCCGGGATCCGGTGGTTACGGTTTCCAATTCTGTCCACAACAATTGAACTTTCCTTAACATAAAATAAATTACGTCTCTATAACCCAACACAACAATATAAAACACACCCGTTATAGTCCCAGAGATGAAATCAGAGTAACAATCAAATTTTTATTAATCACATTATGAGTTCTTACAATCCAAAAGAATTTCAATATAAATACATACTCTTTGCCATCCATTTACATAAGTCATACTAGACCATATTCTTGGTACTGGAAGAATAAATATATCCTACCAATAGCTTCTTCTTCAGCTCTGGTAGTCTCATCGTCCTCGCCCGCGTCGAGTGCGCCTTGTGCAAGTCATCTGGTCTAGCTGTTGTTGTGATATAATAATAAAGCAAGGGTGAGCAATAGCCCACCAACAATAATATATAACTGAACGATAATGTATAACAGTTCAAAAGTATCTTTCAAACCATATGCCATGCATTTACGGAAATGATGCCAGTATAATATGAACGATGAAGTTACAAGGTAACTTAAAGTATTTGTTTGTAGAAATATCTGCTACATCAAAAGTAAGCGTGATATTCTCATTGTCATTAAAAGAGGAACTTGCATGAAACGATTGCAATTCCAGTTATGAACACTTTTCCAGCTTTGCCAACAGTAATCATGTTGCAGGAAATAAATAAGTTTGGATGATGAACCAATGATGGAGTATTCACCGCGCCCGCTGTTCTAATCTTGATGATCAGTCGAGATCGTACAGCTCAATTTAGATTTACTACCGGTAGAAGGAAGAACTGACGGCTTTACTTGTCTACCGCCTTACTAGCTCTCCCCGGCCAACGGTTGGGCCAAAGGGGATGGACCGGCGTTACTCGGCCTCTTACACGACTCCTAGTTCAAATAGAATTCATGATTCTGAATGTAACGTTCGTCCCCCTTTCCCCAAGTGTAATACTTGTTGATAAGACTCTACAAGGTAGTCGTATCTAGTTGGAAAGGAAAATTCACCAATAACTTCCAAGTTGTGGCTTGGTATCGAATATCAACTTGTTCCAACAATCTTACCCCTCGAAAGATGAGAAGGTAGACAACGACTTAATAAGTCAACAGCACCCGAGTTGCGAGTGAAGAGAATACTTTATGACCGGGAAGTCGACAAGATAAATAACATTTTCCAAGTAAGGTTCCCTTATTATTAGGGAGATAGACTCAAAGAAGAATGATGTCTGAGAACCTTTCTTGATATAAGATTAATAATAATATGACTTCGAAATATTTTCTGTAATAATCGAAGAAGATAAACCTTATCGAGGTTATTCTAAGTATGGAATAAATATTCAGAGAATATTTATTGAATTAAAATATTTTACAGAATATTTAGGAATATGAAAGAATATCTTTAATCAGAGTATCTCTCAAATAATTCTTGAAGAAATATCGAGAGAATATTTATTGCATAATTAAATATTCAAATGAATATTCCAAATAATATTCATTAATTAATAAGACCTGAAAGGAATATTTAAAATATTTAAAATAATATTCGATGATTAAATAGAATCCTGGATGAATATTCAAAATAATATTCATAATTAATTAGGAATTTAAATGAATATTGATAAAGTAATATTCATTTAATGGATAATATTCTAAATGAATATCAAGTAATGTTCATTTAGTAATCCAAGCTTTAAAGGAATATTCGAGATAAGACTCGATAAATAAATCAAGTTTCAGATGAACATTAAAATAATATTCGACAGGTAATTACTATCTTAAATGAATACTCAAAAGTAATATTCATTTAATGAATAATATTCTAAATGAATATCCAAATAATATTCATTTAGTAGTCCAACCTTTAGAAGAATATTCGCAATAATAATCGATAAATAATTCGACTCTGAATGAATATTAAAAATATTATTCGTCGAATAGTTACGTTCGAATAATTATTTGAAGTAAAGATCGTTAAAATAAATAATCTCGAACGAATATTCAAATAATATTCGTCGCCCGAATAATGGAAAATATTTACTTAAATATTTTCCTCCGAGGTAATCTCGATATATCAAGAAATATTGACTCCCGGTCTATATTTGATGAATAAGATATATACGCCCTTCTATGAGGGTCTTACAATAACCGGCTTATAGTTGCTATGATAGCTATCTAATTTATAAGCCAATAACAATCAGGGAACAAGCATAATGATATAACTTGAAAGTAGGCATGCATGCTATGGCATATGTATAACAGAAAACATATATATATATTTATTCAATCACAACAACAGCCTAAAAGAAGGGAATTGAAACTTGCCTGGTAGTCGAGTACGGTAAGGGGTAGTGGTAGCGGGTCCCGGTTCAGCTTGGTGATCTATAAATAGCCAAGGCATTCGGGATTAATCACTTAACATATTAAAAGTTAAGTTATACTTAATTCGAAACACGTTCTCGAGTTATCTCGTTATACCCCTTTTAGTGGATTACTTTTTATCACTGATCCGACCCGACATTCGTTCGTTAATACGACATGTCATTGCACCTTGGGACATACTTAAGTCATATGAGTTCTAAGGTCGATCGTTACGAACCAATACTATACTCCGAGTTTTATCGCCCGTTTTCTAAGTGTTTTACCGAAGTTATAAAAGAGTCGTCTTTTAGGGGTTCGTTCGCGTTTAACCTCGACTCGAACATTTTTAATAAATCGAAAAATGATCCTTTTGACATACGGTTTTCTTTCACACCTTCCTTTTTACCTCTAGTATTTATTTACCAAGATTCGCCATGACGTTACATAGTTTACGAGGGTTCAATTACAGTTACGAACTTTCGTTTACGGATTCGAACTACTTTTAGTAATTTGGTCATAATTCCTAAACCGTAAATCGAAATGCTTCGATTCTTTCGCCAAAGTCTTCTAGGCTTATGGCACAATTTCATCTTATAAAAAGGTGAATGCAAAGAGGCAAAGACTCATTTATTGTAAATACGAAGGTCTCAGATACAGTAACAAGGATCAAATCTACTATCTACTATTTACTATCTAGTATCTATTATATATATAATAGCACAACATGTCACATTCGTCAAATGTTGAAACCAAATTTCGTCAAGGACGTGATGCCAATATTAAGATTTGTAGATGGGATTTTGTATAAAGATATAAGAAGATCTCGGTAAAGTGTATGGCTTTAATGGTGTGTTTAGACTGTTCTTGAGAGAGCATCGTTGGTAGGTCTTTCATTCCCTCCTCTCAAGATGCCTACGTACCTTTATATAGGGATCAAGTCTACGTAGTTCGCCATACACTTTACCGAGATCTTCTTATATCTCTATACAAAAACCCATCTACAAATCTGTAATTTACGTTTATGTCCCTTATAATGACTAGCTTAAAACCCGTGCGATGCACGAATTTTTTTTAATATTGTATGAATTTTTTTCATTAGTTTAAATTACCTTTTTAAAACATGAATTTTGGAGACTTAAATTTTTATATGAGATGATTTGATAATAATTATATAAATGTAATCGGTTAATTATTACTAATTATAAAATTATTATTTTATTTTATTTAATAGAACGCCCGTGATATGATTAGAAAAAGAGAGGATTTAGTTAAAAAAATCAAAAAGGTAACATGTTCTAGGTGAAAAAGGTAATTGATTAGTTTATAGTAATTATAATTTAATTACGTTCTATTACTAAATACAATTGCTCGTAATATTTTTAGAAAAGGAGAAATTAATATTGTTCGTGATATTTCTATTGAAAGAGGGATTTTACTTAGAAAATATAGAAAAGATGATACGTTTTAGCTGAAAAAGGTAAGAGGTTAATTATTAATATTATAATATTATTAGTTTATTGTATTAAATAAAACCGTCCGTGGTATAAAGAGAGATTTTAGTTAGAGAAAATAGAAAGGTAACATGAAAATTAAAAGAAGACATGATTTATGTGAAAAAGGTAATTGATTAGTTTATAGTAATTATAATTAAATTATGTTATTTTACTAAATAAAATTACTCATACTTTTTAGAAAATGAGAAATTAATGTTGCCCGTAATATTTTTAGAAAAAAAATGGAATTTAATTAGAAAAATAGAAAAGATTATACGTTTTAGATAAAAATGTAATCGGTTAATTATTAGTATTATAATATTATTATTTTATTTTTATTAAATAGAAATGCCAGTGATATAATTGGAAAATGAGAGGTTTTAGTAAGAGAAAATAAAAAAGGTAATGTGTTTTGACTTAAAAAGATAACCGACCATGATATAATTGGAAAAAGAGAGATTTTAGTTAGAGAAAATAGAAAAGGGCGTTTTGACTGAAAAAGATAATTTTAGTTAATACTAATTATAATATAATTATGTTATTTTATTAAACAAAACTGCTCGTAGTGTTTTTAAAAAAGAAGAATTTTTATTTAGATAAAATGTAAAGATATTGTATTTTTAGGAAATTATTAAGTCATTGAAAAAATAGAAAAGGTAATATGTTTAACATGAAAAAGGAAATTGATTGATAAAGGAGAAATTTTAGTTACATAAAATATAAAGATATTGTATTTTACCTGAAAAAGGAAATTATTTATTTATTAAAAAATAGAAAAGATAATATGTTTAACCTGAAAAATTAAATTGATTAGTTAGTATGATGGATTTTATCTGTAATTGAGTAAGGATAAATAAGTAAAATCAACAGGTACCGACCGACTGACCGACCGACCAACCAACCAAACTTTTAATTTTTCGACTTTTATATAATAGTATAGATATGTTATGAAAAAACTTAAAATACTAGGCATTGCTGAGAATCGAACCCATGACATATCAATTCAAATGTCATAAAGTTGTCCACTATAACCATTGAGCTACACATGTATTTAGATAAATATTAGAATTCTTTATGTATATCCATTAATGTTTTTTTTCATTAATTTGATTTTATTCCTTGTAAAATTACTATTTTAGTGCTTGATCGTATAATTAATATACATCATTTAATAATCTTATATTCAATATGCCTATTTAATGTGAGAGAATTACCAAAATGCCTATTTTTCACAAGTTTTTGCCCAAAATACTGATTTTGAAAAAAATGGCCCGAAATAACGACGGGATACGGAGAATCGTCCTCCGTGTTAGCATAATACGGAACACCATCTTCCGTGTTAGCATGACGGAACACGGCGTTCCGTATCCGTGCATGATACGGAACATGGTGTTCCGCAACACCCCATGATACGGAACACGGTGTTCCGCAACACCCCTCATATCATGGTAGACGGTGTAGCGTTTTCAGTCAGTAAAAAGGGCCAGCATGGCTCCCATATGAATATTTTGGGGCATCACCCATTTAATGTCTACTTAAATATTACATAATTAATTACAGCAAACTAATAATAGCCATTATTTTTCGTAATTAATAATTTATATTCGTGCATATATTTATATTCGGAATTAATAATTTATATTCGTGCATATATTTATATTCGCCAGTAATCAGATTTAAATTCTCAGTTCTGAATAAAGTGAATTTAAATTCACAATTGAAAACATAGATAACTATCTTAATATATATTATAAATACATATCATGTTGATAATGAAACCGTTAAAAATGAAAGAGAGTTTGCTAAGCTATATTTACACTACACTGCTACAAATTAAAAGGTGTTCATGACCACAAAGTTGAATTATTAAAAATATCGCAATATTCCAGATTTTATTTAATATCATTTCACATTTATACCTTCTAATTTTCTATGATTTTACTCTAAAATCTCTTAAAGCCAGATGTTAAGAAATCGTTAGTAAATCTTCACATTGTCCAGAATCGAAACTGTGACATCTCAGTTCTAAATATATTGAATTTAAATTTACTAAAATCATTGAATTAGATGACTAATTGATTTGATATTAGAATTTTTTGGATACAACCTGTTACAAAGTGAACGCACTTGAAAAAAGAGTAAGTTAATCTATATTCAATATTCATGATTACAACTATTAAAAACCAAAATCTCCAATAAAGCTAGAATATTCCCGTGCCTTGCACGGGAAATGAAGCTAGTCTTGATCTAAAACAAGAAACACCATCGTAGACATAAGATACACCTGATGCTACGTAAAGCAGGTGAATGTTCGTCTCTAGTGGATATTTCATATTTGGATTCCATCTGCAACCAAATTGGTAAAGTAAAAAATTACAGGACAAAGCTGTACTAGTCGCAGGAATTTGATTACATATAGCTGGTTTGAGAAAAATTGATGTCCAAAGACTAATAGAATAAGCTTACATGTCATCGCACACCTCTAAACATGATGAACATGCAATTGCTACATCACGGTTACACCAGGAAAAAAACATCCAATGAAAAAAGTTCCATCTGTGTAGTTTTATCCTCACTTCATCAATTATGAGGCCTGTTGGAGCTCAATAATGACCAACAAAATGAGAAGTTCAAATTTTTTTTGCATACAGACAGAAGTCCACTCAAGTTGGAATCTGTAAAATAGCACAACGCTACACAGCTACAGCTCTGCAAATGGAAATATCGATTTTCCGCTATCCAGATATTTCGCCTTCCTCCAATTCCTCTATTGGCAGCTGATCATTTGTTTCGGGTAGTCCCAGTTCCTGCTTGAAGAGCCCGTCAAGATCAAAAACTTCGTCAAGATTCGACTCTGAAATCAGATCCGAGTATGAATCTATTAACCCTTGCTCAAAGTCAAATTCAAAGTCCATCTTTTCCAATAGATCTGCTACTGTTGAATTGACGCTGAAATCTAATTGCTCGTCTTCAGTCTTGACACACCGAATTTCGTTCTTTATCACTTTTTCACTTGCCATTGCACATAAGCCATCTAGCTTGTCTGTTACTTGTTCCTCGGTTCCTGTAGGTTGATGGGAAATTTTGTCAATTCCATTTTGCTTGCCATAATTCATTAGATCAAGAACCTTAGGATCCAGAGAATTTTCATCTTTGATTTCCTCCTCCCTAAAGGGCACCCCTTTTGGACTCTGTTCCTTATTCCCTATTGATTTCTTAGGATCAAGTTTCTGACGAATTGCAGCCTTGATTACTTCAAAATCATAATGGTGTGAGGGAAGGAAAACATGAATAACAGGGTACTCGATGATAACTAGGTTGGCCAACTGCTCGCGTATTGGTGCATCTATATCTAACTCAAGAAAGGGTGACTTTGAACCCTACATATAGAAAACAATTGCTACATTATTAATAGAGTTGGATACTCTCACAGGCATATTTAAGTATCAAAACTATGACAAGATCTTAACTTTCAAAGGATAGAAGAAATGCATGAAATAAAGCATGAGAAAACACGAACAAAACTAACCATAACAGAGAACCAAAAGCATAGAAGTAGTTGGAATTTTTTAGCTATACTCTGCATATAGTACAGGTTTCACAATCTAATATTAGAGGTGGCAAAACAAGTGCCTGAGGTCAGCTTGGGAATGAGTCAACTCTGGTCAAGTCTATCTGGGTCAATTTAGTATGAGTCTCCATCACTTTGGGTTATGACTGGATTAGGCCAAACCAGAAAAGTAAACAAATTCAGGTTTTATTTTTCGGGTAGGGCTCACAAAATGCTTAAACCAGCTTTTTTAGGTTGGATTATACTTTGGTTGTTGGATATTGACCAGTTTTGTCACTCCTAGTCTATAGTAACGAAAGAAGCTTTCGAGCTAGGTCGCCTGGTGGATATTAGATGTTCAGGGACTTATGTACCAAAGCAGTTATCTTTCTTGCTGTTGGTATAAATAGATTTTACGAGAAATATATTAGTCATCTAAAAATAAAAACGACGCCTACAAATAGCACAAGATAGCAATTTTAAAATTCCTTCCATTCATTTAAACCATAACCTGGATGGCTTGTGCCATCCTAAAAGTATAGTTGGTCGCCTCAGACTCTTATCAATTTGAAGGTCAGATGTGACTTTAGGTGTTGAGAGTAATATATTAAATATTTAACCCCCGAAAAAAAAACACTTGATTAGACAGTTCCTCTAAATACTATTCGAACCCCAGGTCCAAAATCAATGGCACTTAGTAATCTCAACAACCTTACAAAAAGCATTAATGAATAGGTCTACCAATATTTATCATCAAATCATTCGTCTGAATACTATATGTGCTGGTCATGAGCTGCATCGGCTGAAACCAAATTTGTTATCTAGTACTTCTAGAAATGTTAGGAATAGCCCAATAGCCTAAGATTTACAGTTAAATTCAAGGGTCATTCCAATCTCTAACGCTGAACTCTGAATTTCAAATCACACATTTATCATCTTTAGATCCCAATGAACATATAATTTCAGAGCTGAACCAACTACAAAGACCACCACGATAGAATGTTTAGGCAGAGCAGCGGATTCAGCTAAAACAAAATCAAATGTAGGACATACCGCCCTTTCTTTAATAAAGCGAAGATGATTGATACTCCCGTGTCTACACAGTAAAGTTATTTTGTTAACTTCTATTACAAACATATATAATTACATGAATTCATTTAGATGTAATATTTTCATTTCCTTTTTGACAAAAAATTCAAAACCCAATTAAAGTAAAAGCACAAAAATTAAGTCCAGAACCCAAATCATAGAAAGGATAATAATGATGATTTCAGATTTAATTTAAGGTAATTGCAGTTTCCATTCGAATCAAATTTCAAGAAGGAACATTTAAAACAACACATGAAAAAACTTGTGTAACACCGAATGAATACCTTTGCAAATTTCCGGACAAAGAGTTTGAGGGACTGCAGTGGTTCCTCGCAGAATTGTTTCAAACGATGATTCCAAGGGCTGGGTTGAAGATGATTCATAATAACTGAAGAGAGGCTTGTATTCTCATCCACTCTTGAAAAACAACATTTGCATGAAATCAGAGTAGGAGATTTTCAAGACATGGTGATGTGCAACAAAATTTAAATTAGTGCCAGAAATTGGAAACAATACATAATTAAGAAAGAAGAGACAATTGAATCAATGATCCCAAAGTCTTTAAAACTTAAATCATAATTCAGAGTTCAAAAAATTTATATATAGACATGCATCTATGCTCAAACACAACAACATATGCTCAGCAAAAGTTCAAGGCCGGTTAGACACATAAAGGGCCCGTGACAAAATAAAGATAAGTCGAGTACGATTCTATATTAATGCCTACCTGTGGTCATGTAATACAACATCTGTAGAATGAAACCTCCATTCAATTGTCCATGAAATAACCTTCTTCCTGGTAGTCAATCCAGAAATAAAATATTCTCATCAGAATTCAGACTCCATAGTATCCTTCATCCTCATACAGTAGGTTCAGAAAGACAAATAAAGAAGCAGAGCCCGAGTTGTTATAGCATGAAAATACACAAAGTAGGAAGCTTAAATATACGCGAAACTCAAATGTGGAAGGGGTACAATATATTTTTTGTCTTATTACCTGCAAATTCATGTATGCACAAATTTTTAAAAATGCTAGAAGAGTAGTTCATTAAGTACAAGACTTAAATATTATTAAACATCTTAAACAATTTCACATAGGTCAAATCAAATGAATTATATTGTTAAGTTTCCATGTCTCGCTTATGCCATTGACAAGATAAGGCTCCCTTGATAGAAACATACTCTGATTGTTAAATGATTAGTCCTCGTACTGATAGGGATCTTGCAGGAAATGACCAACTGAAGTCTAGAAATGCTATAAGTTACTGTTTCACACCATAATACATGAGCCATCACCTCATATACAGAATTTGCACTTCAAGATAAAACATTTTACTCTTTACTACTAGTGAACACACAATACCTTTTGGTGAATCTACTTTATCAAGGAGATCTTGCCCAGATGACGCTTATGTGCCCTTTAACTCATAATAGAACATAAAAACAAGCTACGCACACATGTGCCCTTAGGCTAAGTTTGTTTGCAAGGACTACAACATCTGTACTTCTATAATTTGCAACCATTTTATCAACGCTTACATCAATTTTAATTGTACAAGTTTTGATAACTATCTAGCTCTCCCTAGGTAATATACAGTAATCCCAAAAAAATGAGCTAAAAAATGATTGAAATTCAATCCGTAGGATAACTTAAGGATGAAACATAGTATAATAGAACAAATGGACCAACAGTCAGAGGATTATTAATCCCACAAGACAACATAGAGTTAAGGTATTACAGGATTTACACGTCGACTACAAACCAATCCATGGACCTAAGTATAGTTCTTGATTCATACTGTGTAACTAGTCTGCACATTGCACGAATTCTGGCTTCAACAATAATAACAGAAGCTTTACCACCCTCATAGATGGCCTCCATTATGCGGAATAGTAGATTGCATCTTCAATATAATTCATTCACAATATATATGCCAATTATAGAAATACCTGTAGTTGTAAAAGGATTGATTTGATTGCCTCTTTGACATTCCAGTTGGGAGAAAAATGATTTTAGTCCTCCGGCTTGCTGCAGCTTTTCCGAGATATTTAAGAGGAAGAGGAAGCCTATATTGACAATCTCCGCAAAGCTTAGCTCTCTTTCTTTGAGCAGAGTCAGCGACTCTCTTCACATCCTCTAGCAAATTATAATCTAAAAAAGAGTAAAAGATTTTACATAGTATCACTATAACTTGATTTAGAGCTTACTTAATAACCGTCATATCCTAGAATTAGAGATACGTATAATACTAGCCACAAAAATTCAAATAGTATTTGAACATACTTAACATATAGGGTGACTTGGGATTGAATGAGATATAAAGCATCTGCTAATTCAAATAGACTTCATAATACATATTTTTGTTAAAAAAAAAATTTTTTAAAAAATCCATTTGCTTTGAATAAAGTTGTGCCAGTTCCAACTGCCAAGGTCAATCGACTAGTGAGTACAATCTTCTTAAAAAGAAAACTAAAAGCCACATCTAAGTCTTCATTTTACTCTCTCTGATGATGCTAGCTCTAGCAGCAAGATTAGACACCAAATAATTCTCGAAATCTATGAATTTGTGTAGAAACGAGAACAAGGAAGTGTTAAGCTACAAGCTCTCCTAAAACCTGAAGATGTTGGGAGGAGGGCTTATATCTTTAACCCCTCCCCACCCCACAACCCGAAAGCCCGTTTTGGGTAAGGGCGGATCATTAAAAGCCCACTTTTGGGGCACGATCTACCCGATAGTATCCAAAATAATTACGAGAATATTGGGGATACCATGTTAAGTTACCACCTCTCTTAAAACCCCAAGCTTTTAAGTTTTAAACAAAAGAATTCAGGAAGCATTTAGATATCGAGAAGAAGTGATTAGTAGAGCTTAGCGAGTGAGTGGATCTAATAAACTTTGTGTGACCAATCTCCATCGAAATAAGTAAAATTTCTTTTTATACTTTCCACGTAGTTATTTCATATTCATATAGATGAATAGCAGCTAAACTTGCAAGACTCTAAAATCATAATCTACAGAGTCAATCTATCGTCATAACAGGCCAAACTTTGAACCTTCTAATAATGGGATCTTGTACAAATATATATTCTATTGACATTAATTTACAATGATTTTCTAGGGAAAAAAAAGGCAGCTATTTGATTTATAAGAGCTTAATAATTGTGAGAACAACCTAGTTCCATATACTGGGATCACCTGGTACATGTATTTTTCTTTCCTTTTTTTTTTAATTGCAATTTTTATTTATATGTCATATCTAATTCGGAACACACAAAATAGTTTAAATTTTCACCCCACCCAATCAAAACTTCTTCCCCCATCAGAAAAAATGAATGTTAACATTACTATTACAGAAAAGTTTAAAACTTTAATATCGACTGTAAAACACAAGTAGCAGAAGTTCACATTAACTTCAAAAATCGAAATCTTCAAAAAGGTTTCAACTTTACTCATAATCTTCAACCCAAAATTTCAAAAACACCCAACTTCAATTATCAAAAAGACTAATCAAACAACCAAACCTATACAAACACACACACACACACATATAAAGATTGAGGAGATTGAATACCAGAAATGAGAAGATTTTCATCAAATTTAGACAAAGGAATGATCTGGGTCAGCTGCTTTTTCCCATTACAACCAGTAGATAGCTTATGAGCTTTAACACAAGGGAGGCTACAAGAACGTATGGAGCAACCTGGGCACTTGTACTTTGATGGCTTTTTTTGACACCCTTCACATATTGTATCTATTTTTGGTTTGGGGTTTGAGCTTTCTGTTGCACATGATGTTTCTTTGTAAGCAGCTTCTGCCATTTTTGTAAAAAGGGGTTTTTTTGTTCACACCCAAAATTGGTCCAGTTTTGAACTCATATATGTATATATGATACTGTATGTATATGCTGATAAATATTAGGGCTACAGTGGATTTTTGGATTTGGGCCTCATTTAACTAGTCTTTTTCGTTCTAATAATCAATTAAATTGGCTAAATTTGTTATTTATAAAGATGTACTTAATTCCTCTGGTTCATTATGCAAGACATTTGATTTTCAGCACGTAACTTTAGGTGTTTTGACTATATATTAAAAATTATTATTTTAAAATTTTACCTTTTCTGAAAAAAATATAATATTTTAATTTTTATTTAGAAAAAGAAATTTTAAAAAATAATGATTTTAATTATGTAGTCAAAGCACCTAAAATTACGTGCAGAAAAATCAAATGCGTTATATAATGAAGTGGAGGGAGTATATAACACAACTGGATGTTTGAGAAGTTAGAGGTTTGAGAAAAAGTTAAAGTTTTGAGCCAAATTAGAGGTTTGATCATTTGAAACCTCTAATATAAGTGTTGGTAGTTAGCGGATTGAAATAGATTTTTGGACTCAAAATTTTGATTTTCAAAAAGTTACTTGGCGGAATTTTTTCAATTAGAGGTTTGCATGCAATGTGTCAAGTTAATATACAAAAGTTAACTCAAACAATTAAATATCAAACAATTTGATGTAAAACGGTGAATTTAATTCGCTAGTCAAAATTACTAACTGAACCTGCTAATCAAAACAACTAACTCAGTTCGTTGTCCGTTAATTTAATTCGCTAGTCAAAATTACAAACTGAACCTGCTAATCAAAACAACTAACTCAGTCCGTTAATCGCTAACAGCTAATTATCAAATAGGGAGAAGGATGGACTTGCCTATTATCTAATGTTCTATAGTTGGTTGACTTTGGACTTTTGAATAAATAATTCAAACACTGGCCTAAAAATACTGACCTAAAAATTCGTGTGAGTTACGGACACTTAAATAACTTCTCAGTCAAAATTGTATTTATATATTAAGACATTTTTGTAATTACAAATATGATAAAAGATGAATTTTTCATATTTTTATAATAATTTCAGAATATTTATTTATCACTGAGGCTTGATGTAATAATGAACTTCTTTTCGTGATTAGTTTATAATTTTTAAAATTACTTCTCGTATTTTGATATGTATTTATCATGTCTTCTAATCTTGTGTACTCCTGTACTTTAATTCATATTATTTCCTAGCATGTTCCTATGTTGAGTCATCATTCACTACTAGCCTATAATCTGTGCGATGCACGGATTAACTAGACTATTTATTGTTTTATATAAATTTTTTATTTTCAATTTGTTTAACTTTGAATTAATATTTTACATATAATATAGTTGGTTTTTCTAATTTCTACTTGTAAATCAATTTATCTTGTTTTTAATTTCATAAATTTGACAAAAAGAGTTTCTAATCATTTTTCATTATTTTTAAAAACTTTCAATTTTTTTATCATATGACGTGCATATACATGAATATGATAACTATTGTTATACTTTATAGAATGCATAATCGGGATTGTTGAGTCTACCACAATAACTTTTTCATGCATTGAACTTTGGAATCTAAAAATATTTTATAACGAAGTTTTATGATTTTTTCAAAAAAGATTATTTCGAAAGAAATATTGCGCATGAACAACTTGGAAGAAGTTTATTGTTCACAAATACATTGGTACATGATGACATTGTATTCTAAATAATTAATTATTGATATATAACTTTGGAGTAGGAACTTTCAGCATCCTTTTGTTGACTTGTCATGGAATGTTTTAACAATATATTATACTAGGAGTGCTGCCCGCTACGCATGGTAGTAGTTAAGAGTGTCGTTTCTATTTTTGTAAGTTTTGTTTGACAAAAAAAAAATTTAAAGGCGGTTTGGTACATGTTGTGTACAGTTGTGTGTCAAAAAGCTTTGTTCAATAAAGAGATGTTTGTAGGACATGGCTTTGGGAAAAGTTAAAAACATGGAATGTTGAAAAAGGAAAGTATTGCACTGGTTTTTGTGCTTTGACTTTAGAAAGCAATTGTCCTAATAGAAAAATGTAGAAAGAAGGAAATGTTTGATGTTAAAAATTGGAAAAGAATTGTGTAGTAAGTTTGAAATTTTGTATGCATTAAGAAATAATAATTAATTGAAAAATGAATACGTTTATAAATGAATATAATATTTCGTCCCGAATATATTAATTTATAATGATTTTGTTGTACATTAATTTTATATTAAGTTATAAGTTGAGATTTGGACAGAACAATTTTCAATACTTTGGGCAGCTCAATTTTATTTTGACCTTATATTACCTATTTATGGCTGTGTGGAATTGATTGCAATTCACCTAACAACAATCCTATATGTAACTGTCTTCTATAAAGGAAAGAGGTTGTTTTAGTTCATCGTGTAACTTTTTCTTCACAATCTGTTCTTTGCCAACACATAGGTAAAATTGTAATTTTTTCATCTTCTTTTCAGTCGCTTATATGTCATCTTATTCGTAATGTGGATATGGTCTCAGGTATGGATTCGACTTCAAAATTTGTCAAGCTTCTCAGCACTAATCAATATCTTTCTAATGAATTGGTATGTGGTTTTTGATTAACATATTGTTCTAACTTTTGTAACGTATCTGTATTAATAGAATGAACAATTTTGGTCTTGAACAGACTGTACCCCATGTGATTTGTTTGAAATACAGAGCTTCAATCCCACTAACAGTGAAACTGGTTGTTCGAAATGGATATGAGATTTGGTTGGATTTTGATAAAAATGAAAGATTTGTTGGCTTGCGTTTCTTTTTCTCTCAATTATGTTTAAGAGGTGGCCAAGCTTTAGTTTTTGATTACTGTGGTGGTTTCATTTTCAAAGTGTACATCTTGAGTTTTGATGGCACTGAAATTGAATATCCGAGCATTGTTCATCATTTGCAAACATCACAGCCTCGTAATGGTATGAATGTTAATTTTCAATGTGATTTCAATTTTTTAAATAAATTGATTTGAAAGTTGTGCCTTTATCTTCTACATGTTAGAAATTTATAAAGTTGCATTTCCTCTTTTATCAGTTTCTGTATATGACGATGGTTGGATCTTTGCAACTTATGTTAAATCTGGAGATGTTAGATATGGATCTGTTAAATCTGGACGTAATGAAATTGTACGTCCACATTGATGGTTGTCTTTTTTTGTGAGAATTATAATTGTATGTTTTTTTTAATAACAATATTTGAAATGATGTAGGTTGTCCCGAAGTCATTTGTTGACCGCTTTGGTAGTATTGTTCCTAATAAGTTGGAATTGGTAGTGAGTTGTGGTATTTGTTTGGTTGCGTACTTCAATCATAGTGAGTGTAAGATAACTGGAATGGCAAGTGTATGCAACATGTTAAGGCTTTTTGATTTGGAAAAGTTTAATATGTTTGTTTTCAAATATGTGATGGGGAATACATTCAATGTTATGGGTTTTGATACTTCACTGACTGAAACAGCTATTTACCCTGTGCCTCCTATGTATGGTATAAATCTCAATTTTTGACATTTTTCATATTCTTTGAAGTGTTGTAATATATATTTATAAATTTGTAATGCAATTTGTTTTGTTGTGTTCAATATAAGGTGAAACTTATGATGGGGAGTTGACTGCATTTGAGATCTTAGTTCAGCATTATCACATGTTGCCATATTGCCATGGTATGGTATGTCATTTGTTGGGTTATTTCTGTATAAAATGTATTGTCATTTAATCTTTTATATAGTGTTTATTTCATTTAGTTGTTTCAAGTATGTAACTTCGTTTATACCTAATAATGTGTAGGATGTATCTGTTGAATTTAAAGACGTTCTTGATTGTTGGGATAAGGTGGATTATATTGCTGTTTATAAGGAGAATCGATGTTGGACGCTTCAGATTCGAAAACGTCGTAATTGGAAAAGGACTGCCATCCATGATGTTTGGATTGACTTTCGTGATGAATTGGAGCTTGTCGTGGGTGATGTACTCATGTTTGAGACGAAGGATGACACAATGTATAACTTTAATATTCGTATCTTGAGGGCAGTTGCTCATGTTCCGTAAAACCTGTAGGTTTCTATAATTGCTATGTCTATTGTGACTTTGTCTGTAGGTGTCTCTGTAGCTTTGTTTAATATGCTCATTTTGAGGTAAGTTCCTCATGTTCTGTAATGTAAACTTGACATTGTTGAAGTGTTATTTTGTTTTATGTTTTAGTTGACTATGTTTGTCAATGATTCTACCGTCTCTATGTTTAAGATTGAAAATTTAGGCAACTGTTGAATGGAGTTGATTGTCAGAATAAGTAGAGTAAGATTTACAAAGAAGAAGTTGTTGAAAATTTCCATTGCCTACATACAAAATATGATTCGGCTTGTACATACATCACAGTTTGCATTAAGTACTGATAAGAAGTCCATTTGAATAGAGTACTGATAAGAGAACAGAGTACTGATGTCTGATTGGTGTTTCTAACAAAACAGGGTACTGATGTCCGATTGATGCTTGTAACAAAATGGAGTACTGAGATAATTGGCATATGTTCATGCTTCACCTGTATATTGTAAAAATAATGAAGAAAAGAATATAAGTAGAAAGATAAGTAGTAAGTATTTATAGTAAGGCATTGTATTTGAATGTACCAAGATTTGATATTTCTGTTGTCTCGTAATTGAGATAATTCGTCCAAATGGTATGAAGATCCCGATGGATGTGCAAAGTAATATTAAAGATGTTCTATAAGTGTAATAAGTATTGTAAGGGAAAAATATTATAGTGCACCTCGGCTGTGAATGTTTGGCTGCTTTGTATAGTTTGATCTTGTTCTGTTTCCTCCTCAAAATTCCATCCGACCAATATATTAGTGGCAAGATAATGAACATCTTTTTTATTGATGTTGTCTTTGGTTATCAGCAATTTGATTGAGCAGTCCATTCCTTGGATAGTTTGGATTGGGTTTGGGAAAGATTCATCCTAGTAAATATATTCGACATTAGATATAGAAATGATAGAGTAAAGTGGTTTACATCATACAATAAACATACCTTAATTTCCACTTCTTCTACAGTTTTTCCCAATAAAGTTCTAACTTCTCTATCATTCAAAATAATTTGAATCCATCCAGTTGTATCAGAGGCAACGGTTGATATGTGGAACCTGTATGATACAGAATTAATTTCAAGCACTGAAGTAGTAACATTGTGCTTAAGTAGTAGTGTACCTTTTCAGTGTGTGTGGAACAATTCTGTTACAGTTTTTACAATACTGTTGTTCATTTCGGGCTTCCGTTTCTGAGTAGCATGTTGTGCAGAAGTGCTTTTTCCAATTGCTACTTTTTTCTACACACTTAAATGTTGCTTTACAAACAACATCCTCCTAGAAAGAAATGTTTTTAGTGTTCAAGTGCTTTTAATTGTTGTACTTATATGAAATTTGTAGTACCTGAATGAATTCCTCCCCCAACATTTTGATCTCACTTATGGTACAAATTTTACTTAGCTTTTTCGTCGTTGTGATATGATGTACTGAGAAATTAGTTTCCTTTAGCCTGTATGTAAATGCATTATTAAGATATGGAAACAGATATATGACATTGTAAGATGTTAATAGAACAGGTTGGAGTTACATTTTCCGTAGTTTCACTACGCTGTGATGATCGTAATTTAAGTAGAACCTTGTTGGAGAGTAGTTACAAATGTCTATTTCATCTGAAAATAAAAATTGTTAGAGGAAGTACACGTACAAATTATAGTTAAATTTGAATTGGTATTAGAAAAGACCTTTCCAGCTACTAATTTTCCCACTTGCGATGATGACTATAATAGGTTCTTCTAATTGTTTTGTAATTTCCCTTTCAAACTCTTCTGCAAACGAATCCCAGAAAGTGACATTGACCTTTTTCCTACATCACAATGTTGTTACAAACATTTGTTGTGTAACTGAAACCTCATATGTTGATATTGAGCTTTTGTATTTTGAAGTTTGCATTGTACTAACTTGCCGTCAGTGAGCTTGAACTTAATATTTACTTGTGCTTTTCCATATTTCTCATATCTGTTCAAAGTCTCCTTCTTTTGCAATACCCCTATAACATCTATAATCGATTTGTATAGGTAAGAGCTATCATCCATGTAATGTTTATTGAAAAGAGAATGTTACTATTTAAGGAACAAGCCTGTGAGATACAGGTGTTGTGTTGCCATTTTTTTTAGGTCCCCAAACTCATATAAATCGAACATATTTTGAGGGATATATATCTCTTTATCATCTAACAACTTTACTTTGGTATCCTGACTGAAAATAATTTGTCTATCCATGTGTACCACTCTGAATTTGTCTTGCTCTGTGTAATCCTTCACTTGAAAATTTTTCAGCATATATATCTTTCCGAGTTCAATGATTCTGGACATTTTATCAGAAAGATTCCCGGGTACAAAAGCATGCATCCTACAATTCTATAATGAAATATACAATTATTATGGCCAACAAAAGATTTAGGTTTAACAAAAGAGTTAAATGATCGGAGTCATTTACCTTAGAATCTAGCAGCAGAAGATTGAAGCCTTTGAAGACCTGACCCGTTTTAGTGATTACTTTCCAATGCCTTATTATACGTACTTTAACTTTCCAGTCTGTTCTCCCCATTTTCACATTTCTTAGATTGTCACAAGCTGTAGACATTTTTGGATTCTCCTTTGTAAGCTATGTTCTAATCTTCCTTAAGCTTATAATCAGATTTATTTTGGCATTGTGTAGATATTATTGGTTGAAACTATAAATGCATTTGGTTGGTGGTAGCTACCCCTAGTTTGTATTAATGGTAAACACATTTGTATTTTATTGATTAAAATATATTTGTATCAATTTGATTAAAAGTCCATCTTTGAAATGTTGTGTATGTCTTAAATTTGTTTGGGAGTTTTGAATTTGTGAATGCTGGTAATTATCAAGTTTCAACCCTGATGTACAATTTAGTTCAAACAAATTTCTTAATATACGAAGTAATAGTAATTATGCAAGCATACATATATGATTTCGATTAGAATTTAAGTAGTAAACCTGCAAGCATATATATGTTTCCCATTACAATGTATACATTACAAAAGAGGCAAAAACATTGTTTGTGAACCATACATATGGATCTACTTAATTAAGACTTAGATAGGATGGGTAATAAAAAAAGGTGACAAAACAGCTTGCCAAATCCGTACTCAGTTCTGCAAAAAGAAAGAAAATTGTTACTATCTTCAATCTCCAGAGACAAACAGTTTGAGTTTTGTAAAATTAAAATAGGCCACTTACATTTTCAATCTTCACAGCTTTAAAATTTGGTTGTTTAATTTCTTCTACAGTATACGCCTCACTGATCCTGGATCTAGTTCGGTTTGTTGATTTCTCAGTTGGAGGACTATTTTCCTTGCATACAACATCCTTGTCGACAGATACCTGGGAATAAACAATTTTTTTTCACTTATTATAGTGTTTTGTATTATAGTGTTTCGTAATACATTATAGTGTTTCACTTACCATTGTCATATCAATTTTGTTTGTATCAGGAACTGTCTTCTGATTTGGTGAGTGGTCGTCTGACATTTCTATAGGGTTAGAAATGTTGGATGCGGTGTAGACGTTGGAACCTTGCTTTACATTCTCTTCTTTCAGAATGATAGTAATTTTGTATGATTTTTTATCAAAGCTTTTGAGGATATCTGGTATTTTATTAACTCCTTCAACCTAAATCATGAAGAGGTTGAGGTGATATGTATTTGGTACAACATAAAGAGAAAATAGTAACATGTTTCACAAACCTCAGTTTCTTCGCCTTCCACGTCATAAACAGTTTTTACCGTCAAACGACAAATCTCATCATTAGGCCATACAATAGGAATTGTACCGGTTTCATCTGAACATAAGCTATATAAACGAAACCTGTTCAACAATGGAAGACATATTAAAGTTTTTACAGCTATTAATTGGAAATTGAATATTAAAGTATGTTTAAAAACCTTCTATCGGGATATGGGAGAAATCTTTGACATGTGGAAGTGGCAATAAAACCTCCCATCAACTAAGTTGATATCTTTGTCACAGTCAATA
This sequence comes from Saposhnikovia divaricata, assembly GCA_036435485.1. Classification (NCBI taxonomy): domain Eukaryota; kingdom Viridiplantae; phylum Streptophyta; class Magnoliopsida; order Apiales; family Apiaceae; genus Saposhnikovia; species Saposhnikovia divaricata. The sequence goes on from CM071598.1 coordinate 157,672,535, forward strand.
CAGAATGCAGAGTACCAATTCATTTTCTCATCAAATTTCTTAACTGTTATCTGGCAGGCCACTTTCTTCTGTATAAATATAATAAACGTAATTTATCAGATTATGTAACAAATAATATGTGCAGGTTTAGTAGAAATGTAATACCTCAAGATAATCTTCCTTCAACTTTTTTATTTCACTTATTTTCATTAATGGCACTTCTTGACACACATCTTCGTCATCATCAATATCCATGACATAGAAATTTGGCAAATGAAGTCTAATAAAAGCATGTGTCATATTAGTTTACTATTACAACAATTGAAGAAATGAAACAATTTAGTAAGTTCGATGAGGAAATTGCCTTATCCTGAGGGTTTTGACCGCAGAATGATCAACATTTATGTAAAATCGAGTTGCTGGGAAATTTGTCAAGTAAGGTACATCTGTAAAATTGGTGATATGGGTCCAAGCGTGGGGCCCACCATATGGGTCCAAAGTCCTATTTTTAATATTAATTTCGTAATTAATATTAGGGGTAATAAACAGCTCAGCAATAAGTGTCAGATAAGGACATTATCTCTACAAGACTTAGCCTCCAAGGCATCCAATTCGATATGGCAACAGACTCCTACAAGGAAGGAGTCTAGAACTTTCCTCAAGGAGGTGACTTATCTATTAAGTCTCCAACTCCTACCTTAATTCTAAGGCTTCTCAGCCTATATAAAGGGCCTGACCCCTCATACCTAGAACTACGTTGGCTTAATTCTCTAGCAATACAGAGATACGTAGGCATCTTGTGAGGACCGATCAGTCTCGAACGCAAGAACAGCCATTAAAGCTCGAAGCTCACCATCCCTTGTATTTAATACATACAAACCCTAGCCGCAGTATTCGTAACCCTCGTTTTTATTCCATAACATTTGGCGCCGTCTGTGGGAAGACAACATCAACCATGGTTCAAACACGAAGAACAACACCAGTTGCAACTGAGGCCATACCTCTCAGATCTGCTCCACCCATCACCGAACAGGTTCCCCCAGCATCAGGGGCGATTGCCCAACAAGCTCCGCCAGCATCAGGGGCGATCACCCAATTTCAAGTTTCTCAACAATCAGGGGCGATCCCCCACGTTGAGAGTACATTACCTCCGATTACCCGTACAAGACGAGAAACCAATCCTCTTCAGATGGTGGTCTCTCCTCTGATTGATCCGAACAACCCATTGCATGGGGTCCAGATCCACACTCCAGATCTCCCCGTGAGTACTAACCCGACATACGGGCTGCCTAATTATCCTCCTATCCAAGGGACAGGCCCAAGTGGTCACGCTTTGCAGATCCGAGATCGAGAGTATCACGATTATTCGGGTCCTTATACTGATGAAACCTCCTCCGACGATGAGGATGATGACCGTGATGAAGCTCCGAGGAGGCGACGTGCTAGTAGAGAACCTCGAAGGAGGACTCAAGACATCCGTGATGGACAATCTTTGACAACTGCTGAAAGGATCAAGGTTTATGAGGCCGAGATCTAAAAATTGAAGGAAGATATGGCAAGAGAACAAGCTAGGCTAATTCAAACTCAGCCTCCTCCAACTGCAGGAAGGATTCCGATCATTGATTTGGAGAGGTCTTCAAGGAGACAAAGAAGGGCTGATGCCTCATTCGGAAGAACAACCACAAGGATGGAAATTCCCAAGGGAAACCCCAAAGATCTGATGCCTCTCGGAGATCCTGATGATCCAACACCCCCGTTCACCGAGGAAGTGATGAATGCTCACATCTCTAGGAAGTTTAAGATGCCTACAATAAAGGCTTATGATGGAACGGGTGATCCCGCAAACCATGTGAGAACATTCTCGAACGCACTGCTGCTGCAGCCTGCAAGTGATGCCCTAAAGTGCAGAGCGTTCCCCCAAACCCTATCGGGCATGGCTCAGAGATGGTATATCCGATTGCCTGCGAACTCTATTGGCTCTTTTAAGGAGTTGAGTGCCGCCTTCGTTAGCCAATTCATTAGCGGAAGGGTGCATGAGAAGAGCTCCGCATCTCTTATGTATGTTGTGCAAGGAAAGAATGAAAATCTGAGGGATTACCTCAAGCGATTCACTAAGGAGACCCTGAATATCACTGATTTGGAAAATAAGGTGGCAATGGTAGCCCTGGAGCACGGAACCACTGACCTTTTCTTCAAGAGATCATTGGCGAAGCATCCCCCTGAGGACATGGCTGAGCTCCAACGAAGGGCTGATAAGTATATTAAAGCTGAGGATAGCTTGAAGAAAGAAACCACCATAGGTGGAGGAGGAGGTAACAATGACTCCAAGAAGCGAAAGCAAGACCAGGACTATAATGATCAAGAGTATGATGCTAGGGACAAGTATCCCCGAACTACCGAGGACTCCGACTCTGCCCCTAAGAAGAACCAAGGGTCAAGGTTCACTGAGTATGCAAGGTTGAATACTCCTAGGAGTCGAATCTTGTTGGACATTGAGAATGATAAGGATTTCAGATGGCCGAAGCCACTCAGGGGTGATCCCGCAAAGAGAAACCAGAATCAGTATTGCAGATTCCATAGAGACGTGGGGCATGACACTGACGATTGCAAGCAACTCAAAGATGAGATCGAGTTTTTGATCCGTAGAGGGAAGCTGAGGCACTTCACTAAGGGTGAAGACCGTGGTAACCAGAGAAGAGACTATAATAGAAGGGATGACGATCAAGATCGCAACCCACAACCCCGAGGGCCAGTAATCAACATGATCTCAGGAGGCCCGACTGCGGCCGAGACAACTAGGAACTCTCGAAAGGCTTATGCTCGAGAGGTGTTGCACATCGTGGGAGAGGCCCCGAAGCGTGCAAAAACTGAGGTAGCGATTAGCTTTGATGACTCAGACTTGGAAGGGGTGAAGTTCCCCCGTGATGACCCGTTGGTTATAACTCCTGTGATTGGAAACTCGGAGGTGAAGCGAGTCTTGATAGACAATGGAGCTTCCGTTGACATTCTGTTTCATGATGCGTTTGTGAAGATGGGATACACTGATTCTCAGTTGACCCCCAATAACATGCCTATATACGGATTTAATGGAGTAAAATCCAAAGTTGAAGGGACTATTCAGATGTTTGTAACTATTGGACAAGAGCCCAAGGAGGCCACTCGGATGTTGAACTTCCTGGTAATCAAGGCGGATTCAACGTACAACGCTATCCTTGGAAGGACTGGACTTCATGCATTCAAGGCTGTTGCCTCAACCTATCATGTGAAGATCAAGTTCCCTACCAGGAATGGTGTTGGAGAACATAAAGGTGATCAGAAGATGGCACGAAGCTGTTATGTAGCCTCGTTAAGGCCTGATGGAGTCGGGGGGCAGGTCCTTCCGATTGAAGACATGGAAGTCCACAGTGGTAAGGAACACAAAGAAAGGTCAGCAGAGGACATCACACAGAAGCCTCGGACAGCCATTGAGGCTAAGGCGTTAATTGACTTTGTGGTTGAGTGTACCATTGGCTACAAGCAGCAAGATTAGACACCAAATAATTCTCGAAATCTATGAATTTGTGTAGAAACGAGAACAAGGAAGTGTTAAGATACAAGCTCTCCTAAAACCTGAAGATGTTGGGAGGAGGGCTTATATCTTTAACCCCTCCCCTCCCCACCCCACAACCCGAAAGCCCGTTTTGGGTAAGGGCGGATCATTAAAAGCCCACTTTTGGGGCACGATCTACCCGATAGTATCCAAAATAATTACGAGAATATTGGGGATACCATGTTAAGTTACCACCTCTCTTAAAACCCCAAGCTTTTAAGTTTTAAACAAAAGAATTCAGGAAGCATTTAGATATCGAGAAGAAGTGATTAGTAGAGCTTAGCGAGTGAGTGGATCTAATAAACTTTGTGTGACCAATCTCCATCGAAATAAGTAAAATTTCTTTTTATACTTTCCACGTAGTTATTTCATATTCATATAGATGAATAGCAGCTAAACTTGCAAGACTCTAAAATCATAATCTACAGAGTCAATCTATCGTCATAACAGGCCAAACCTTGAACCTTCTAATAATGGGATCTTGTACAAATATATATTCTATTGACATTAATTTACAATGATTTTCTAGGGAAAAAAAAAGGCAGCTATTTGATTTATAAGAGCTTAGTAATTGTGAGAACAACCTAGTTCCATATACTGGGATCACCTGGTACATGTATTTTTCTTTCCTTTTTTTTAATTGCAATTTTTATTTATATGTCATATCTAATTCGGAACACACAAAATAGTTTAAATTTTCACCCCACCCAATCAAAACTTCTTCTGTAACACCCCCAGATCCGGGGTCAGAGATCTGGTGGTTACGGTCTTACATCCATTCATAATACTTGACTTGAGTCCACAATAAATAAATCACATGCTGTGACCCCACAATAATTACCACTCACACACACAACAGTTATAGTCCCAGAGATGAAATTGAAATAAGTCTTACATTAAAGGGTTACGAATAAAAGTTATTACAATCCCAAAAGGATAACATCATAGGTTTAAAAGTTTTGCCGTTGATTACATTAATTATACATATAGTTAAACAGGAAACAAAAGCTGTCTAACTATGCTACCTCAGCAATGGCGGCTAGCATCTTAGCGGGTAGTCCGGTGGGTCGGGTAACCTGCTTGCGCCGAGTGCGCCTGACGCGAGCCATCTGTCCTAGCTGTTGTTGTGACATAATATAAACAAAGCAAGGGTGAGCGAAAGCCCACCAACAAATATATAACTGAACGATAATTTAAAACAGTTCAAAGCTATCTCTTAAACCATATGCCATGCATTTACGGAAATGATGCCAGTATAATATGAACGATGAAGTTACAAGGTAACTTAAAGTATTTGTTTGAAGAAATATCTGCTACATCGAAGTAAGCGAGATATTATTATCGTTATTAAGAAGAGGAACTTGCAAGAAAGGGTTGCAATTCCAGTTATGACTCTTTTCCAACTCTGCCAACAGTAATCGTGTTGCAGGAAATAAATGAATTTGGATGATGAACCAATGATGGAGTATTCACCGCGCCCGCTGTTCCAATCTTGATGATCAGTCGAGATCGTACAGCTCAATTTAGATTTACTACCGGTAGAAGGAAGAACTGACGGCTTTACTTGTATACCGCCATGCTAGCTCTCCCCGGCCAACGGTTGGGCCAAGGGGATGGACCGGCGCTACTCGGCCTCTTACACGACTCCTAGTTCAAATAGAGTTCATGATTCTGAATATAACGTTCGTCCCCCTTTCCCCAAGTATAATACTTGTTGATAAGACTCCACAAAGTAGTCGTATCTAGTTGGAAAGGAAAATTTACCAATAACTCCCAAGCTATTACTTGGTAACGGATATCAACTTGTTCCAGTAATCTTACCCCTCGAAAGATGAGAAGGTAAACAACGACTTAATAAGTCAACAGCACCCGAGTTGCGGGTGAAGGGAATACTTTATGACCGGGAAGTCGACAAGATAAATAACATTTTTCCAAGTAAGGTTCCCTTATTATTAAGAAGATAGACTCAAAGATGAATGATGTCTGGGAACCTTTCTTGATATAAGATAATAATATGACTTCGAAATATTTTCTGTAATAATCGAAGAAGATTAACCTTATCGAGGTTATTCTAAGTATGGAATAAATATTCAGAGAATATTTATTGAGTTAAAATATTGAAAGAATATTTGGGAATATGAAAGAATATTTTTAATCAGAGTATTTCTCAAAATAATCCCTGAAGAAATATCAGGAGAATATTTATTGAATAAATAAATATTTAAATGAATATTCAAAACAATATTCATTAATTAATAAGACCTGAAAAGAATATTTAAGGTAATATTCATGATTAATTAGGAATTTAAATGAATATTCAAAAGTAATATTCATTTAATAAATAATATCCTAAATGAATATCAAGTAATATTCATTTAGTAATCCAAGCCTTAAGGAATATTCGAAATAATATTCGATAATTAAATCAAGCTTCAGATGAATATTAAAATAATATTCATCAAGTATTTAATATCTTAAATGAATATTCAAAAGTAATATTGATTTAATAAAATAATAATCTAAAAGAATATCCAAAATAATATTCATTTAATAGTCTCATCTTTAGAAGAATATTCGAAATAATAGTCGATAATCAATTCGACTCTGAATGAATATTGAGAAATATTATTCGTTGAATAGTTACGTTCAAATAATTATTTGAAGTAAGGATCGTTAAAATAATTAGTCTCGAACGAATATTCAAATAATATTCGTCGCCCAAATAATAGAAAATATTTACTTAAATATTTTCTTCCGAGGTAATCTCGATATATCAAGAAATATTGACTCCCGGTCTATTTTTGATTAATAAGATATATACGCCCTTCTATGAGGGTCTTACAATAACCGGCTTATAACTGATATATAACTATCTAGCTTATAAGCCAACAATAACATTTAGGGAACAAGTATATCAATTCAACTTGAAAGTAGGCATGCATGCAATGGCATATGTATATCAGCAATCATATATATATATATTTATTCAATCACAACAACAGCCTAAAAGAAGGGAATTGAAACTTGCCTGGTAGTCGAGTACGGTAAGGGGTAGTGGTAGCGGGTCCCGGTTCAGCCTGGTGATCTATAAATAGCCAAGGCATTCGGGATTAATCACTTAACATATTAAAAGTTAAGTTATACTTAAATCGAAACACGTTCTCGAGTTATCTCGTTATACCCCTATTAGTGGATTACTTATTATCACTGATCCGACCCGACATTCGTTCGTTAATACGACATGTCTCTGCACTTATACTTGGGACATACTTGAGTCATACGAGTTCTAAGGTTGATCGTTACGAACCAATATTATACTCCGAGTTTTATCGCCCGTTTTCTAAGTGTTTTACCAAAGTTACAAAAGAGTCGTCTTTTAGGGGTTCGTTCGCGTTTAACCTTTACTCGAACATTTTTAATAAATCGAAAAATGCTCTTTTTGACATACGGTTTTCTTTCACACCTTCCTTCTTACCCCTAGTATTTATTTACCAAGATTCGCCATGACGTTACATAGCTTACGAGGGTTCAATTTCAGTTACGAACTTTCGTTTACGGATTCGAACTACTTTTAGTAATTTGGTCATAAATCCTAAACCGTAAGTCCGTTTCACGTGATCTTTATATCAAAACAAAGCTTAGAACATTACCTATCCTATCATGGCAGATAAGGTCTCTGGACAGTAGGGGTTTGACATGGAAAATGGCATACAAAACATGGTATTGTAAAATCGGGCATTATAACGGCTGTAAATCGAATATCTATCAATTTCGAATCTTCCCTTACACATAGCATCCAACCCAAACAACATATACATGACTTATATACATGAACTGAGGCCAAGCAATGCCTTTCCGTTCATCTAAACTATTTTTAACATTTATCAAAACTACATCATATACATGCTTATAATCATGCTAATATCACATCTTATACTAAAACCCATCAAGAGCATGCAAAATCTCAAGGTAAAGCCTAGGGTTTAAAGTTGTTATACCTTCCTTGGAGTATGATCTAGCCTCACTATGCTTGGTATGATCCTTAGAAGTGCTTAAGCTTGCTAAATCAACCAAAGAAATCAAGGAAAAACAAGATTAGTTCATGAAAACACTATTCACCCTCCTCTTAAATCATTTTTTTGAAAATGGAAAAAGAAGAGATTGAAGCTAGGATTTTGAGGAGATCATTTATATGAAATGTAAGTCTCACCATAAAAGTTTCAAGATCAACAAATGGTTGGAAGTTGGATTTTGAATTTGGAATTTCTTGTTTGGTCGAATGGAATGAAAAGGAGAGAGATGATGGTTTGCTTGCTTTGTTCTCTTGGTTGGCTAGGCTAAATGAATTATTTGTGATGTTAAGATAATATCTTGGGTCATAAAGTAGCTTTATTAAAGTTATGATGCACTAGATGATGTAATTAGCAAGCCATGTGTTGATATTTTGGTGGTTTAAGGCTAACCAAGTGGTTTGTGTGCTAAGTACTTGGTTGCATTCTAATTGATCTAGTTCCTTGCTAGTTACTAGATATTTATCACTTGCATGTGCATGCATCTTGCTTCCTCTGCTTGATTCTTTGTTTGTTTATTGCTCAATTCCTTGATCGTTCGAGGGAATAACTCATTCGTTTCTAGTTAGGGTTTTACCGAAAACCTTCTTAATATTTATACTACCAATCTCCACCTTTCTTACTAACTTTCCATTTTATATTCCTTTAATCCATTCGTTAATTACTTAAGGCTATCAGTGTCCAGGGAACTCTCGGAGAAAATAAAAGTGCGGTTTTTCAGAATCCGACAGCTTTTACATACACTTATTTTCCCCCTGGATCACTAATACGAACTCAGAAATCCGTTCCGAATACCGGGTATATCATTATTATAATAATATTCCAAATTCCACCAAAATCACTATTCATCACTTATTTTTATTTAATTCCTATAATTAGGAAAATGAACCTGGTTCACTCTCGAGTGCTTCTTAACCTTTTTACGGAACCGCTGGACTTATAATAGATATTGATTTGGATGACATAAGAATAATCTTACTTGAAGTAATATACTTATATTCTTAGGAGATAGATCATTCTTATCTATGCCGTCAACCAAAAGTATTCTGCATGACATATAAGTAATTGAATTCAAATCCGTTCCATTTATTTAATAGATCTTCGTTACATCGCAGTCATAACCACCATTCATTCTTACATCATTAAATACATAAAAGTTTTAATCCCACCCAAAATCTGGGTTCTTACAGTCTCCCCTCCTTAAAAGGATTCCGTCCCGGAATCAGTTTGAAAACAAGTGGGGGTACTTTTCTTGCATTGCGCTTTCAAGTTCCCAGGTGGATTCTTCTACATTGTGGTTCTGCCACAAAACTCTGACTAGCTGAATGACCTTGTTTCGGAGCACTTGCTCTTTCCGGTCTATGATTTCCACAGGTTGCTCCACATAGGTCAGGTCTGGTTACATATCCACTTGCTCATGCTCTACAATATGCTTTGCATCCGGATTATACTTCCTCAGCATCGAAACATGAAACACATTGTGCACCTGCTGTAGATTCGGGGGCAATGCGAGTTCATAAGCTAGTTCCCCAATCCGTCTCAAGATCTCAAATGGTCCAATGTATCTGGGACTCAGCTTTCCTTTCTTCCCAAATCTCATTAAACCTTTCCAAGGTGACACTTTCAAGAACACTAGGTCCCCTACCTCGTATTCCTTGCCTTTCCGAGCTAAGTCGGCATATTTCTTTTGTCGATCCTGGGCTGCTACCAACCGTCCTCTGATTAGATCTACTGCATCTTTAGTTCGTTGGACCACTTCGGGCCCGAGCATCTTTCGCTCTCCAACTTCATCCCAATACAAGGGAGATCGACATTTTCTTCCATAAAGGGCCTCATAAGGTGGCATCCCAATGCTTGAATGATAACTGTTATTATAGGAGAACTCAACCAATGGCAAGTGATCATCCCAACTCCCCTTGAAGTCTATCGCGCAGACTCTCAACATATCCTCTAGTGTTTGGATGGTCCTTTCACTTTGCCCATCTGTCTGGGGGTGGTAGGCCGTGCTCATGTTCAGCCGGGTCCCTACACATTCTTGAAAACTTCTCCAAAACCTGGAGTTAAATCTAGGATCTCGATCGGATACTATTGCGACTGGGACTCCATGTCGCGCCACTATCTCTTTTAAGTAGATGTCCACTAGTCTATCGACCGTGTACCTTTCGTTGATCGGGAGAAAGTGAGCCGATTTCGTCAGTCGATCTACAATTACCCATATGGTGTCATGATTAGCCTTGGTCCTGGGTAAACCTACTACGAAATCCATGGCTATATGTTCCCATTTCCATTCTGGAATCTCTAAGGGATGTAGAAGTCCGCTGGGTCTCTGGTGCTCTGCCTTCACTCGTTGGCAGGTCAAGCATCTGCTTACCCACTCTGCTACGTCCTTTTTCATATTGGGCCACCAGTAATACTCCTTCAAGTCCCTATACATTTTAGTGCTACCGGGGTGCACTGAGTATCTTGAGTTGTGTGCCTCATTTAAAATCTCATCCTTGAGCTCCTGAACATTTGGGATCCATATCTTGTACGTGTACCTCATGATCCCTTCCTTGTCTCTTTCGCACTTAATTTCCTCCCCGGTCATTAGCTCTTCTGTGGAGTTCTTTTCTTCCTCCATCATCCGTTCCTGGCACAGTCTAATCTTTTCTAGCAATGGAGGTTGGATTCTAATTTCCATCAACTTTTCTTGGCCCTCTTCAGGTAACTTAACCTCGATTTCCAACTTCTCAAAATCCTTCACTAGCTCTTTCTCTGAAGTTATCATCTTGAGCTTCTCTTTCCGACTAAGGGCGTCAGCCACCACATTGGCTTTACCCGGGTGATATCGAATTTCACAGTCGTAATCCTTGATTAACTCTAACCACCTCCTCTGGCGCATGTTAAGCTCTTTCTGAGTGAAAATGTATTTGAGGCTCTTATGGTCTGTGTAAATCTCGCATTTTTCCCCGTACAGGTAGTGTCTCCAAATCTTTAAAGCGAAGACTATGGCTGCTAGTTCTAGATCATGCGTGGGATATCTGACTTCATAATCCTTCAATTGCCTAGACGCATACGCTATTACCTTGCCGTGCTGCATAAGCACGCATCCCAGTCCTTTATGCGAAGCGTCACTGTAAATCACGAAATCCCCTTTTCCATCAGGTAATGCCAGCACTGGGGCTGTCACCAGCCTCTTCTTTAACTCCTGGAAACTCTTCTCGCATTTCTCAGTCCATTCAAATTTCTCGGTTTTACGGGTAAGTCGAGTTAATGGAGCTGCGAGTTTCGCAAAGTCTTGGACAAATCTCCTGTAATATCCGGCCAGTCCAATGAAACTTCTCACCTCGGTTGGAGTAGTTGGCCGTTCCCAGTTTGAAACTGCTTCTATCTTGGAGGGGTCAACCAACACTCTTTCTCTATTGATCACGTGCCCTAAGAATTGTACCTCATTTTTCCAAAACTCACACTTGGAGAACTTGGCATATAACTGCTCCTTCCTGAGTATTTCTAAGGTTATCCTTAAATGTTCAGCGTGTTCTGCCTCTGTCTTTGAGTAGATGAGAATATCATCAATGAAAACTATCACGAATTTGTCCAAATATTCCTTGAACACCCTATTCATTAGGTCCATGAAGGCTGCTGGGGCGTTGGTCAATCCAAACGACATAACTAAGAACTCATAATGTCCATATCTGGTGCGGAATGCAGTCTTCGGGATATCTTCAGGTTTGATCTTCAGTTGGTGATATCCCGTTCTCAAATCAATCTTAGAGAAGTATTCAGCTCCTCTTAGCTGGTCAAACAAATCGTCTATCCTGGGCAATGGATACTTATTCTTTATGGTTAGCTTGTTCAATTCTCTGTAGTCGATGCATAACCTCATACTTCCATCCTTTTTCTTAACAAACAACACTGGTGCGCCCCAAGGCGACACACTGGGCCTTATCATGCCCTTATCCAACAATTCCTGTAATTGTTTAGCTAGCTCCTTCATTTCTACTGGGGCTAGTCGGTACGGGGCCTTCGAAACTGGCGCCGTCCCCGGGGCTAATTCGATGGCAAACTCAATTACCCTATCAGGTGGTAGTCCAGGAAGATCTTGTGGGAACACGTCCTCGAACTCATTAACTACCAGAATGTCCTGCAATCTTGGCACTTCCTTCTGAGTATCTATAACGTAGGCTAAATAAGCCTCGTTCCCTTTTCGTAACAATCTCTTGGTTTGCGCCATGGTCAGAATTTTCTGGGTCTGTCGCATCCCTTTAAACACTATTTCTTTCTTCCCTGGGGTTTTCAACTTAACCCTTTTCCCTTTACAATCTATCTGCGCATCATTGCGAGACAACCAATCCATACCCAAAATGACATCGAATTCCCCTAGCTTAAAAGGAATTAAATCGACATAGAAGGATCGTCCTCCTATTTCTAGCTTACAATCGGGGTGAATTTGATTAACCGGTACGATTTCCTGATTAGCTATTTCTACTTGTAAGGAATCTCTTAGTTGCTGGGTTTTAAGTTTCAAGTTATGCGCAAAATCTCTAGATATAAAAGACTTAGTTGCTCCTGAATCAAATAAGACATTTGCACTGACTGAATTAAGAGAAAAAGTACCTGCTATCACATCTGTGTCCCTCACGGCATCTTGTACTGACATATTGAAAGTCCTAGCAGTTGGTGGCCTATTTGAGGCAACCTTGCTTGCTCCTGATGCTGCTGGTTTGCTCTTTGGGCAATCCTTCCTCATGTGCCCTCGCTGTCCACACTGGAAACAGGTTGTGCTGTTAGGGATGACCGTGGTGCAAGCGGTAGCATAATGCCCAGCTCGCCCACACTTATAACAGTTTATCTGCTTCAGGTTGCACACCCCGGAGTGCCTCTTCCCACAAGTAGCACACAATGGCAATGGAGGTCGAGAAGGGTTGGAACGGGACATTCCTGATTGGTGGCCGCCCTGGCTCACACTCACACTCGCAGATGGTTTAAACCCTACACTCCTCCCTGGTAGGGAAACCGCTCCTCGATTAAACTTGGTTGGGGGTTTTCCTCCAGCGGATCTTCCGCCCATACTAACATGCTTTCTCTTTATCCCCCCTTTCTCTCTCTCTCTCTGCATCTGATCACTACCAGCCTCCACAATGGTTGCCTTCTGCACCAAGGTGGCATAATCTGTAATCTCTAAAACAGCCACCCTATTCTGGATCCACTGTTTCAGCCCTTGTTGAAACCTGTTAGCTTTCTTCTCTTCTGTGTCTACAAACTCTGGCACAAATCTTGATAGTTCAGTAAATTTAGCCTCATAGTCAGCCACTGACATATTGTTCTGTTTCAGTTCCAAGAACTTAAGTTCCATCTGGGTTTTCATGAACTTCGGGAAGTACTTTTCCAGGAATAATTGTTTGAACCTTTCCCAGGCTATGACAGCATCAGTCTCCATGTTTTTCTTGGCTTCCCACCAATAATTGGCCTCTCCCTTTAGTAGGTAAGTAGCAAAAACAGTCTTCTGAGCCTCATTGATACTCAGAATCTCAAAAGACTTTTCCATTTCTTTGATCCAGGCCCTCGCCTCAACGGGATCAGCCGATCCGTGGAACTTTGGGGGCTTAAGGGACTTAAAGGCCCTAAAGGAATTTGCCACTGAAGTGTTGTTGCTTGGTGGTGGTTGGGGGTATTGGTTCAAATTCTGCCTAAGTAGATCCATAAACTGGCCCATGGGGTTTCCGCCCTGGTTCTCCCCTTCCTGTTCTACTTCAGTTTCTCCACCCTCTATTTCCCTTTCAAATTCTTCAGAGTACAGGGGTTCATCCTCTGCTCCATACTGGGAATCTTCTTGCTCATTATAGTCCTGATCTTGTTCCTCACAACTTTCACGGTTTCCTCGTGTTGGTTGTGACTTTCTTGGTCAGTAGATTCGCGGGGGTTAGCCCTAGTGCCCATTCGTCTTGGAGGCATTTTACTGAAAATTTGGAAAGTTATACATTAGGTTCACTGATCTGTTTTAGAGGATTTTTCCTTGCACATTTCTTTACATGATTGGGTTTAAAATCCCACAGTTTTATATCTCATGGAAACTTAATCGAAAAGTAATACATATGCTAATAAACTCGTGATCACATCCCAACAAAATTGTAATGACTGAAATGGAAACAAATATATACCAGGTACCGAAAAGGTACAACATCCGAGTTACAACGATAGTTTAAAGTACAACCATCCTAACAACAACAACAAGTCAAAAGTGAAATATGCTGTCTATCTGTCTAGTCTGCAAAAAGGGAAAAAAAGTACAAGAAAACCATCCCTACAAAAGCCGGCACTACTATGTCCGTACATGACTAGACAACTAGACCACTGCATCACTACATCTGAAATCAGCCGTCACGACGAAACATCCTCCGAACCCTCCCCATGGCGATGCGGAAAACCTCCTCAGCCGCTGCTCTGTCTACCCTACCATGCCCATCAGTAGGCAACTGTCGCACCCTCACCCGAGCCCTCAGCTCGATGCGGGTCACAGCCCTATACCCAACTCTGTCACTGATAGTCCTCCTGCCCTGCACCCTCATCCGGGCGGCTCTCTCTGCTGCTAACTCACTCCTAGACTCTGCCAACCTGGCATCTGCCACAGACAACTCTCTATAAAGCCCGTTCACAATCAAGTTGTGAACACATACTGGGACTCCTCCTATCGGGGCATGAGGTGGGGTGGATGGCTCAGCTGGAGCGGCAGTCTCGGTCTGCTGGGGCTCTGGGGTAAGCTCCTCAAACTCGTCGGGGTAGGGGCTCACAGGTAGTGGTTGTGGGGTAGGGGCTCTCTCAACAGGGAGGAGTGGCACAAAAAGTCCAGAACTCCCTACAGCACCAACTACTGGCTCATCTATACCTCCCTCAACACCCTCATCCACCGGCACCACCTGATCCGTGGTCATGTCAGTGTCATCTCCCATAGTCCTGAACTCAGTCATAACCCAATAATCATCATCCTCAACCACTAACTCAGCGTCCTGTCCTGTCTGGACCCCCTCCGGGTCCTCCTCCCCCTCAGTCTCAACAACATCTGTGTCAGCATCATCCTGGACCTCCTCAGGGTCCTCCTCCTCAGACTCGATCACATCAGTATCAGCCTCAACCTGGACCTCCTCAGCGTCCTCCTCCTCAGGCTCAGTATCATCCTCAGGCAAGTGCTCATAGTATGGGTCCCTAGTCCGGAACATGTCCTCATCATGCTGTCTCGCAGCTGCCTCCTGGGCCGACAAGTCGCTCGCCTACACAAGACGAACTATGTTACTATCATGATACTTAAAAAGTTCCCGTAAGGGTTTTAGGTGAACCTGGCAAGGGTTCTTATTATATTATTGAATTTATTATTATATAACGTCGTATCATCTCTTGGGATATATAACTCTCGCTCTGATACCAACTCTGTAACACCCCCAGATCCGGGGTCAGGGATCTGGTGGTTACGGTCTTACATCCATTCATAATACTTGACTTGAGTCCACAATAAATAAATCACATGCTGTGACCCCACAATAATTACCACTCACACACACAACAGTTATAGTCCCAGAGATGAAATTGAAATAAGTCTTACATTAAAGGGTTACGAATAAAAGTTATTACAATCCCAAAAGGATAACATCATAGGTTTAAAAGTTTTGCCGTTGATTACATTAATTATACATATAGTTAAACAGGAAACAAAAGCTGTCTAACTATGCTACCTCAGCAATGGCGGCTAGCATCTCAACGGGTAGTTCGGTGGGTCGGGTAACCTGCTTGCGCCGAGTGCGCCTGACGCGAGCCATCTGTCCTAGCTGTTGTTGTGACATAATATAAACAAAGCAAGGGTGAGCGAAAGCCCACCAACAAATATATAACTGAACGATAATTTAAAACAGTTCAAAGCTATCTCTTAAACCATATGCCATGCATTTACGGAAATGATGCCAGTATAATATGAACGATGAAGTTACAAGGTAACTTAAAGTATTTGTTTGAAGAAATATCTGCTACATCGAAGTAAGCGAGATATTATTATCGTTATTAAGAAGAGGAACTTGCAAGAAAGGGTTGCAATTCCAGTTATGACTCTTTTCCAACTCTGCCAACAGTAATCGTGTTGCAGGAAATAAATGAATTTGGATGATGAACCAATGATGGAGTATTCACCGCGCCCGCTGTTCCAATCTTGATGATCAGTCGAGATCGTACAGCTCAATTTAGATTTACTACCGGTAGAAGGAAGAACTGACGGCTTTACTTGTATACCGCCATGCTAGCTCTCCCCGGCCAACGGTTGGGCCAAGGGGATGGACCGGCGCTACTCGGCCTCTTACACGACTCCTAGTTCAAATAGAGTTCATGATTCTGAATATAACGTTCGTCCCCCTTTCCCCAAGTATAATACTTGTTGATAAGACTCCACAAAGTAGTCGTATCTAGTTGGAAAGGAAAATTTACCAATAACTCCCAAGCTATTACTTGGTAACGGATATCAACTTGTTCCAGTAATCTTACCCCTCGAAAGATGAGAAGGTAAACAACGACTTAATAAGTCAACAGCACCCGAGTTGCGGGTGAAGGGAATACTTTATGACCGGGAAGTCGACAAGATAAATAACATTTTTCCAAGTAAGGTTCCCTTATTATTAAGAAGATAGACTCAAAGATGAATGATGTCTGGGAACCTTTCTTGATATAAGATAATAATATGACTTCGAAATATTTTCTGTAATAATCGAAGAAGATTAACCTTATCGAGGTTATTCTAAGTATGGAATAAATATTCAGAGAATATTTATTGAGTTAAAATATTGAAAGAATATTTGGGAATATGAAAGAATATTTTTAATCAGAGTATTTCTCAAAATAATCCCTGAAGAAATATCAGGAGAATATTTATTGAATAAATAAATATTTAAATGAATATTCAAAACAATATTCATTAATTAATAAGACCTGAAAAGAATATTTAAGGTAATATTCATGATTAATTAGGAATTTAAATGAATATTCAAAAGTAATATTCATTTAATAAATAATATCCTAAATGAATATCAAGTAATATTCATTTAGTAATCCAAGCCTTAAGGAATATTCGAAATAATATTCGATAATTAAATCAAGCTTCAGATGAATATTAAAATAATATTCATCAAGTATTTAATATCTTAAATGAATATTCAAAAGTAATATTGATTTAATAAAATAATAATCTAAAAGAATATCCAAAATAATATTCATTTAATAGTCTCATCTTTAGAAGAATATTCGAAATAATAGTCGATAATCAATTCGACTCTGAATGAATATTGAGAAATATTATTCGTTGAATAGTTACGTTCAAATAATTATTTGAAGTAAGGATCGTTAAAATAATTAGTCTCGAACGAATATTCAAATAATATTCGTCGCCCAAATAATAGAAAATATTTACTTAAATATTTTCTTCCGAGGTAATCTCGATATATCAAGAAATATTGACTCCCGGTCTATTTTTGATTAATAAGATATATACGCCCTTCTATGAGGGTCTTACAATAACCGGCTTATAACTGATATATAACTATCTAGCTTATAAGCCAACAATAACATTTAGGGAACAAGTATATCAATTCAACTTGAAAGTAGGCATGCATGCAATGGCATATGTATATCAGCAATCATATATATATATATTTATTCAATCACAACAACAGCCTAAAAGAAGGGAATTGAAACTTGCCTGGTAGTCGAGTACGGTAAGGGGTAGTGGTAGCGGGTCCCGGTTCAGCCTGGTGATCTATAAATAGCCAAGGCATTCGGGATTAATCACTTAACATATTAAAAGTTAAGTTATACTTAAATCGAAACACGTTCTCGAGTTATCTCGTTATACCCCTATTAGTGGATTACTTATTATCACTGATCCGACCCGACATTCGTTCGTTAATACGACATGTCTCTGCACTTATACTTGGGACATACTTGAGTCATACGAGTTCTAAGGTTGATCGTTACGAACCAATATTATACTCCGAGTTTTATCGCCCGTTTTCTAAGTGTTTTACCAAAGTTACAAAAGAGTCGTCTTTTAGGGGTTCGTTCGCGTTTAACCTTTACTCGAACATTTTTAATAAATCGAAAAATGCTCTTTTTGACATACGGTTTTCTTTCACACCTTCCTTCTTACCCCTAGTATTTATTTACCAAGATTCGCCATGACGTTACATAGCTTACGAGGGTTCAATTTCAGTTACGAACTTTCGTTTACGGATTCGAACTACTTTTAGTAATTTGGTCATAAATCCTAAACCGTAAGTCCGTTTCACGTGATCTTTATATCAAAACAAAGCTTAGAACATTACCTATCCTATCATGGCAGATAAGGTCTCTGGACAGTAGGGGTTTGACATGGAAAATGGCATACAAAACATGGTATTGTAAAATCGGGCATTATAACGGCTGTAAATCGAATATCTATCAATTTCGAATCTTCCCTTACACATAGCATCCAACCCAAACAACATATACATGACTTATATACATGAACTGAGGCCAAGCAATGCCTTTCCGTTCATCTAAACTATTTTTAACATTTATCAAAACTACATCATATACATGCTTATAATCATGCTAATATCACATCTTATACTAAAACCCATCAAGAGCATGCAAAATCTCAAGGTAAAGCCTAGGGTTTAAAGTTGTTATACCTTCCTTGGAGTATGATCTAGCCTCACTATGCTTGGTATGATCCTTAGAAGTGCTTAAGCTTGCTAAATCAACCAAAGAAATCAAGGAAAAACAAGATTAGTTCATGAAAACACTATTCACCCTCCTCTTAAATCATTTTTTTGAAAATGGAAAAAGAAGAGATTGAAGCTAGGATTTTGAGGAGATCATTTATATGAAATGTAAGTCTCACCATAAAAGTTTCAAGATCAACAAATGGTTGGAAGTTGGATTTTGAATTTGGAATTTCTTGTTTGGTCGAATGGAATGAAAAGGAGAGAGATGATGGTTTGCTTGCTTTGTTCTCTTGGTTGGCTAGGCTAAATGAATTATTTGTGATGTTAAGATAATATCTTGGGTCATAAAGTAGCTTTATTAAAGTTATGATGCACTAGATGATGTAATTAGCAAGCCATGTGTTGATATTTTGGTGGTTTAAGGCTAACCAAGTGGTTTGTGTGCTAAGTACTTGGTTGCATTCTAATTGATCTAGTTCCTTGCTAGTTACTAGATATTTATCACTTGCATGTGCATGCATCTTGCTTCCTCTGCTTGATTCTTTGTTTGTTTATTGCTCAATTCCTTGATCGTTCGAGGGAATAACTCATTCGTTTCTAGTTAGGGTTTTACCGAAAACCTTCTTAATATTTATACTACCAATCTCCACCTTTCTTACTAACTTTCCATTTTATATTCCTTTAATCCATTCGTTAATTACTTAAGGCTATCAGTGTCCAGGGAACTCTCGGAGAAAATAAAAGTGCGGTTTTTCAGAATCCGACAGCTTTTACATACACTTATTTTCCCCCTGGATCACTAATACGAACTCAGAAATCCGTTCCGAATACCGGGTATATCATTATTATAATAATATTCCAAATTCCACCAAAATCACTATTCATCACTTATTTTTATTTAATTCCTATAATTAGGAAAATGAACCTGGTTCACTCTCGAGTGCTTCTTAACCTTTTTACGGAACCGCTGGACTTATAATAGATATTGATTTGGATGACATAAGAATAATCTTACTTGAAGTAATATACTTATATTCTTAGGAGATAGATCATTCTTATCTATGCCGTCAACCAAAAGTATTCTGCATGACATATAAGTAATTGAATTCAAATCCGTTCCATTTATTTAATAGATCTTCGTTACATCGCAGTCATAACCACCATTCATTCTTACATCATTAAATACATAAAAGTTTTAATCCCACCCAAAATCTGGGTTCTTACAGAACAAAATCCTATAAAATATACTCTATCACAGCCTGGGCAGGCTCCTTGCAGTTCTTATCAATATGACCGACTTTACCACATTTATAACAAGTTAATCCTACTGGCTTCGCTTCCGAACATTCCTGAGCATAGTGTTGTTTGCACTAATACACGCAAGCGTACGTGGTCTCAAGTAATATAGATTTTATGTCAAGTTCGTTCCCACAGAGATCTAGTTTAGGTTTTAATTCAGCTAATGTACCTATGCAACAATGTATGGTTTTTACTCACTGCTAAGACAATTAACAAATTTGGGGTTTGCTTATCTAAAATTAACTAAATAACAAATTATTAAACTAAGAATTAATTAACTACGAGTATTAAAATTGAATTACTTATGCGAGAGAAAACGTAGGATCCTAACTTCATTAAATACTTCGCTTAGATCTGATGCCTTTAATCACTATATGTAATGGTTATGATAACTGATCGGATAACACGAAACAAGTACATGCAACCTGTCAGCATACGTATACCAAACTACCCATGCATCCACAAAAGAGATAGAAGATGAATAGACACCAATTATGCCTAGACCCTAAATGTCTATAGAATTTGAAAACATAACGGTTGAGGAACAAGTTATCCATATTGATCACATAGGGCAACATAATATATTTCTATTTATGCTACAAATCATGTTGATAAAAAATCATGAACCTATGCTAGCATGGCAAGTTCTAAATCCCAAGATCCACTTTCACTTCACAAGAGATTAACAGATTAGATGTTAGCTATGCATCTGACAATTAAGCACAACCATATGAGGATATCAGATATACATCACACACAGATCTTTAAAGCATCAAGAAACTAAAGCTCCATAAATAAATCCGTTAGAATCCCATGACAACGATTAGTTCATAATTGAACCGTTCGTCACCATGGGATTTGATGAAAACATGATGTAAAACAAAGACTGAATAAATATAATAATGCTAGAATAAAGAGTTAAGAAAACAAATCCAAAATCCAGAGTATCGCCTAAGAAAAGAATACAAAAGATGAAGTAGATGTTACTTGTCACGAGCGTTATTGAATCCTTCTCTGCTTTTCTCCCTTGTGATTCTAAGTTATCATAAGTAATGATTTGAATTACAATGATACAATGAGTTTAAATAGGCCTTAGACAACTTGTCCAGCAAGTAACTACCAAAAATTACAATTTACTTTCGAATTAGGGCAAAAAATCAGGACTTTCAGAAATTTCAGCATTCTGGGGCGCACCCTGCGCAGCAGGGGCGCAGTCTGCGCAGCTACAGGTTGTTTCTGGCGCACCCTTCGTGGTCTGGGTGCAGTCTGTGCAGCTGAGGTCTGTCGGATTGGTTTTTCTGCTTATTTCCTTCGTTTCAGCCCCTTTTTCTTCCGTTTCTTCTCCGCGAGCTTCCGTCTTCAATCCTTTAGCCTTAAAATGTTCATGGAAGCTTAAAGCAAGTTCCCATTCTTCATTCCAATGCTAACTTTCAACTCCAAAATCGACGGAAAATGCCAACCCTAGCTGAAATAACTAATCCTGCACAACTACACAAAACACATTAAAAATACAACATACTTGAGACCAAGTCAATCAATTTAAGCCGAAATGAAGCGATCCAAGTGGATATAAAATCCACTTATCACACCCCCAAACTGAAACCGATGCTTGTCCTCAAGCATAAACAACTAAACGCTAACTAATTAGTACCACTTCCGTAGGTGATCACGGTTGCATTTGGCATATGCAACAAGCCCTTTGAACCCCTAGGCAGCCCTAGTGGACGAGTAAGGTCTCGTGAGGGCCTATAGCGAATGTACCCACAAAATCCATCTAACAACAATGCAAAACCATGCAATGCATGAATGCAACTAATATGAAAATGCAACGATCCCCTCGAACTAACCAAAACAAACTAGCAAGCAAATATCTCAAAGAATGCAACGAAATCCAATTAGATCTCGACTAAATCCCCGTATACTAACAATACATGACAGAAACGTGCATGTGTGCGATGCTCATCAGATATACTCCTAACACTATGTCCAAATCATACCCATTTTTCGCCAAGACAATCACAAGTTTATAAATAGAATAGACTGTAAACACTTCATAACCTAGAGACACCTCCATCCTCATCTGAGTTATCCAAAAATCCATGCTTTATTACTAAACAACAACTACGACACATTATATACAAGCATGCTTATTTAACCATGCAATGGATGAGACCCCAAAAGGCTTATACAATAATACCCATGTAGCGAGCGTTAGGTTAGTGGATCCCAGACTATAAAAGCCTTAGGTCACTAGGCACAAAGTCCCCGCGAACTTAATTGCTCGAGTATTAAAGAGCTCACCCTGGTTAATTTTGCATATAAACATTTAAAACTTTTGATTCTTTTTTTTCTTCTATAATATTTTTTTTTCTTTTTTTTTATATGTAATCTGGAATGAGAATTCTCATCCAACCCTAGACTACTCATAAAGATATGAGCCGGCTACTAGCCATTTGACGCCTAGCCATTATTGACAATTATAACAATTAGCATGAAATCCCTGTTTTCCCCCAAACTTAGACTTTTTTGCTCCTACGCCATCAAGGGAATAACGAAAATTCTAAATATAATCAAGTGATTAAATCTCAAAACAACCAAACAAGCATGACCTCAACCTAGCCCAAAAGCAAACGACGAGATTGTGTAAAGATTTTGTTTCCGTAACATGCAAGTCAATTTCATAGGAACTATAAATCAACCCTTTATTCATCATTACCACACTCAAATAGACATCGATCTACCAATCAGAATTAGCTCATCCTAAGGGATCATGAAATGTGCATGCTATGCAAATGCAACTATATGGAACTCACATGGTATACGGAAACAAAATAACAAAATGCCCTATATGAAACAAAAATGGAATAATACGAACACATATGAATGAACTACCATTAATATGCAATATATGATTTCCTACATGAACAAAGACTCAACTAACACTACTTATCCCCCAAATCACCCCCAAACATAGAATATTCAATGTCCCCATTGAATTGAAGGTAATACAAGGGATAGTAGAGATACCTAAATAAAAATGCCGAAAAGCGTGGGCTGCCTCCCACGAAGCGATGTCATTGACGTCATTTAGCCGGACGTTGCTTTCTCACTTCATGGCGGTTTCAAGAGAATAACCGAACCATCCTCAACGGAAAGACCATTCATACGAACGTTGACATCTCGATTGATTACTCCCAACACAACTTTCTATCACTCTTCACCTTGATTTTTCTACCCGTCGACTTCTTCGCCTTCTTTTTCTTCCTCACACCTCTAAGGTGTTTTTCCCTCTAAGACGACTAAACAGAACACTTTTCTACCTCATCACCAACTATCCACCTTCTAAACACATTATCATGACCCTCTTCAAAAATCACTAACTCATCATTCAAAATGACGTACCTCAAATGCGGTGGAAGTTTT
Organism: Saposhnikovia divaricata; assembly: GCA_036435485.1. Classification (NCBI taxonomy): domain Eukaryota; kingdom Viridiplantae; phylum Streptophyta; class Magnoliopsida; order Apiales; family Apiaceae; genus Saposhnikovia; species Saposhnikovia divaricata. Next base: position 157,695,610 of record CM071598.1, read on the forward strand.
CTGAGCTTTACATTCGAGAGATCTTGTATGGAATGTTTATCAGGATCAATTTCCTCGAGCATCTTAACTGACTCAGAATTCTCCGAAAAATTTGGAACACTAGGCACTGCATCCAATTTTAAATCAGCTTTTTCTTGTTGGGAAGACAATGCAAGGGATTCCACAGAAAAGCACACTTCTGGATCATCTTAAATCTTCGTAGGAGCAAACACATTAAAAGTGGCCTTATCATCTTGCACCCGCATAGTTAGCTCCCCTTTCTAAAAATCAATCAAAGCTCGATCGGTAGCTAGAAATGGCCTTTCCAAGATGATGGGAATCTTCTTATCTTCCTAAAAATCTAGAATGATAAAATCAGCCAGAAGGATAAACTCATCCACCTTTACCAAGACATCTTCCACTATTCCTCTTGGATACGTGATCGACCGATCAGCTAGATGTAAGGAGATATTCATAGGTTTTGGATCAGGTAGACCAAGTTGTTTGAAGACAGACAAAGGCATTAGATTGATACTAGCTCCCAAGTCACACAAACACTTGTCGAAAGATAAATTGCTAATAGTGCACGGGATGGTGAAACTTCCCGAATCTTTAAGTTTAGGAGGCAACTTCTGCTACAGAACAACACTACACTCTTCCGTCAAAGCAACGGTCTCTAATTCATCGAGCTTCAACTTCCTTGATAAAATCCCCTTCATGAACTTAGTATAGCTCGGCATCTTTTCTAAAGCTTCCCCAAAAGGAATATTAATGGACAATTTCTTGAAAACATCCAAAAATTTCTGAAATTGCTTTTCTTGACTTTTCTGCAAGCGTCGAGGATATGGAGGAGGCAGATAGACATGATTGCTCATTATAGACTGCTCCGGAGTAGACTTTTCAGCAGACTTCTTGCTCTTTTCCACTTCACCATCTAGCTGATTTTTCAAATTGCTGATTCTGAACTTCTTCATCTTCCTTAGCTGCTAAATTTGGATCTTTTGTAACCTTTCCCGATCTCAAAGTTACTGCTTTCATCTGCTCATGGACTTCCCTCTTGCCTGGATTAGCCTCCGCATCACTAGGGAAAGTTCCCTGTGGCTTATTCAACAAGACATTAGCAATCTGCCCAATCTGATTTTCCAAGATCTTGTTTGAAACCGCTTGGCTCTTGCACATTAACCTCAATTCTTCCAATTCAATTTTTTCAGAAGAAGATTGCCCCGCACTTGCATGAGGCTGTTGCTGAAATCCCGAAGGTTGGAATTGTTGCCTCGAAGCATACTGTTGCTGATAACCTTGATTGAATGGCCTTGCTCCATATTGCAGATAAGGTTGCTGAGGTTGTTGAGTACCTTGATTGTTGCTCTAGCTGAAATTAGGATGATTCCTGTTGTTTGGATGATAGGTGGCTGGAACTGGTGCAGCAGGTCTCTGAAAATTAATCACCAATTGTGCTGATTCAGAAGAGATAGCACACTAATTCATCTCATGTGCGCCCGCACAAAGTTCACACACACTTGCAACCTGCTGAACTCCATAGTTGGTAAGAGAATCCACCTTCATAGTCAGAGCCATCAACTGAGCTGTTATAGCTATAGCTGCATCAACTTCCAGAATTCCTGCTACTTTGCCTTGAGATAGCCTTTGCGTTGGATTCTGATATTCATTAGCAGCCATCGTCTAAATTAGATTATAAACTTCCTCGTAGCTCTTAGCCCATAGAGCTCCACCTGATGCTGCATCTAATAAAGGTCTAGATTGTGCTCCCAAACCATTATAGAAACCATTAATCACCATCCAATCAGGCATACCATGACGAGGACACTTTCTAAGCATCTCCTTGTAGCGTTCCCAAGCTTCACACAAAGATTCTCCAGACTGCTATGCAAATTGAGTAAGTGCGTTCCTGATTGCTGCTGTTTTAGCCATGGGGAAGAATTTAGTGTGGAATTTCTGAGTAAGATCCTCCTATATAGTGATGGAACCGGCTGGCAAAAAGTGTAACCATCCCTTAGCTTTATCCTTTAACGAGAATGGGAAAAGTCTCAATTTGATAGCATCTTCAGACACCCCATTGAACTTGAAAGTGTCATAGATCTCAATAAAGTCCCGGATGTGCATATTAGGATCTTCCGTAGGAGCACCCCCAAACTGAACCGAATTCTGTACCATCGGAATTGTGCTAGGCATGATTTCAAAGTTGTTAGCCGTAATAGCTGGTCTGACAATGCTAGATTGGATGTCATTGATTTTCGGTTGAGAATAGTCCTTCAAAGCCTTAACTACTGCTTCTGCTCGATCACCCATCTCCACTACTGGTTCAAGTTCCTCTTCCTTTTTATCTGCTACTGGCTCTACTGTTGGTTCAAGATCTTCTTCGCTCTTATCGGTGACTAGATCGACGTCTTCCAGTTTACGATTTTGAGAACGTGTTCGCATACACACTCTAGTACAAGAAAACACCGAATAAACAAGATATGTAAGTAAACAATCCGAGTTAGTGAACTCTAATGACCACTGATGACAAGCACATAAACTAAAAATAAAACACCGATGATCCCCGGCAGCGGTGCCAAAAAACTTGTTTGCACTAATACACGCAAGCGTACGTGGTCACAAGTAATATAGATTTTAAGTCAAGTTCGTTCCTACAGAGATCTGGTTTAGGTTTTAATTCAGCTAATGTACCTATGCAACAATGTATGGTTTTTACTCACTGCTAAGACAATTAACAAATTTGGGTTCTGCTTATCTAAAATTAACTAAATAACAAATTATTAAACTAAGAATTATTTAACTACGAGTATTAAATCGAATTACTTATGCGAGAGAAAATATGGGATCCTAACTTCATTAAATACTTCGCTTAGATGCCTTTAATCACTATATGTAATGGTTATGATAACTGATCGGATAACACGAAACAAGTACACGCTACCTGTCAGCATACGTATACCAAACTACCCATGCATCCAAAAAAGAGATAGAAGATGAATAGACACCAATTATGCTTGGACCTTATTGATAAGTGGATTTTATATCCACTATTTGTCTTCCGTTCGGACTTAAAACGGTTGCAAGTTCTCGAGTTTCGTTGCCATTTGATGTGTTTTTGTGTAATTGGTGTAGGTTGTGTCGTCGAAGACATTATGGGCTAAAATAATGTTATGGTGGTGTGAATTTAATCCGGAGCTTGCACAAGAAAAAAAGAGCAAGGCAACAAGTCAAGTTGTGGAAGTTTTGAAGCTTTTCCAGGGCCAGGAAGGCGCCCTAGCGCGTGGTCAGGCGCTATAGCGCGCGAGGCTAGGATATCCAGGTGCCACAGAGGGCAACAGCACGCATACAAGCGCTAGAGCGCGCCAGGAGGAAATTTTCCAGGGATGCAGGAGCGCAGGGGCGCTCAACAAGGCGCATGGGCGCTCAACAAGGCGCAGGGGCACTCAGCAAGGCGCAGGGGCGCTTGCCCGGGGTGTTTAGCAATTTTTCCATATTTGTTTTGTCGGGTCAATTGTTATTGGGCCTCTTTCCTTAGGGCAAGTAGGAGGACATATATTTATGTATTTTCAGAAACCTAAAGGAGGAGGGGAAGCTATCTATCGTTGTTTTAGTTTTCATTTTAGTATCGATCATCATTTTCATCTATTTTTCTTAGAACAATTTCAAGGAAGAATCTCCAAGCTAGTGACAAGCAAGGAGTAATCTTTGGAACTTTTGTATTCTTCTACTTTGGGGATTTATTTCTAAACCTTATTTCTCTCTTCTTTTATTATTTGTTGTTTTAGAATTATGTTATCAATTGAACCCATGATGGTGCTAAGTTCAATTATGAACTAAACACTTTCATGGGGTTCTAATGGATTGTTTTGTGGATTCTAGTAGTTGATAGTCTTAATAATATATGCTTGTGGTTTATAATAAGGTTACCTAACATGGTTTTGTTAATTAATATAGATGCGTAGCTATCATCTATTTTGTCAATCTCTAATGAATGCGAAAGTGGATTTAGAGATTAGGGCTTGCCATGTTAGGATAGGTTTATGACGGCTTCTCCGCTTGTTGTTAGTATAGATTCGAAAGAACATTACTTCCCTATGTAGTTGATAATGGAATTTGTGATTAAATCGATTGTATCACCCAATCTCATAGACGTATAGTGAATTGGATATAATTGATGTCCGTAAAACTTCTATCTTGATTGTGGATGTTTTTATGGTTTGGTGTGAGTTTAATGAAAGATAGCTCTTACTACCTTAGCATTCCTACTGGTTCCTTAATAACCACATTGCATTGAATCTTGACGATTAATCTAGATGGAACAATTCATGAAATTAGAACCCTGTGTTTCTCTCATATAAGTTAAATCACCTTAGTAAACTTTTAGTAGTATTATTTAAATAAAACAACCAAATTTGATAATTGTTCAAGCGTTAAGAAATAACCATACACTGTTGCATACGCAATAAAATTGGCATTACACCTAGTCTCTGCGGAACGAATATTATTTATCACTTGCTATTTGTGATCGCGTATACTTGCGTGTTTACGAGTCAACAAGTTTTTGGCGCCGCTGCCGGGGACTTCGGTGTTAATTGTAGTTTATGTGCTTGTCAGCAGTGGTCGTTATAGATTACTGACTTGAATTTATTTTTGTTACTTATTATCTCGTGTCTTTCTGCTCTTTGTACTCAGGTACTTGAACGTGTATGCTAACACGATCGAAAGCTAGAGCTCAAGCGGAGTTAGAAAGACTAAGCGAGGTAATCCTACTACCGGAAGATGTTACTCTTTTTGGGATGGACGAGGTTAATGCTAATCCACCGGTACAACCAAAGGCACTCATGGAATATTCCAGGCCAAAGATCAATGATATTCAGTCTAGTATCATCAGGCCAGCTATCGCAGCAAATACTTTCGAGATTAAGCCTGGAACTATCCAGATGGTACAGAACACAGTGCAGTTTGGGGGTGGTGCAACAGAGGACCCTAATATGCATATTAGGAATTTCATCGAAATCTGTGACACCTTCAAGTTCAATGGTGTTTCTGATGATGCTGTGAAACTGAAACTCTTCCCTTTCTCTTTAAGGGACAAAGCTAAAGGCTGGTTACATTCTTTGCCGGCTGGGTCTATTACTACTTGGGACGAGCTTGCACAAAAATTTCTCTCAAAATTCTTTCCTATGGGGAAAATAGCTGCCATGAGGAATGCTATTGCTCAGTTTACTCAGGCACAAGGGGAGTCATTGTGTGAATCTTGGGAGCGTTACAAGGAGATGCTCAGAAAATGCCCCCATCACGGAATGCCAGAATGGATGGTCATAAATAGCTTCTATAATGGACTGGGAGGTCAGTCTAGGACTATGGTAGATGCAGCTTCTGGAGGTGCTCTTTGGGCTAAAAGCTATGAGGAAGCCTATGATCTGATCGACATGATGGCATCGAATGAGTACCAGTATCCGTCACAGAGACTTCAACAGCATAAGGTAGCAGGGGTTCTTGAGGTGGATCCAACTATAGCTTTAGCAGCTCAGTTAGAGGCTCTTAACATGAAGATAGATTCTTTGGCTAATCTTGGGGTGCAACAGGTTGCTAGCGTCTGTGAATTATGTGCAGGTGGTCATGACACTCGTCAATGTGCCATCTCTAATGAATCAGCTTAGTTCGTGAGCAACTTCCAAAAGCCAAAACAGCCAGTGCCTAACACATATCATCCCAGCAACAGGAATCACCCTAATTTCAGCTGGGGTAACAGTCAGAACAACATGCAGCAATCATCTTATCCTCCTCCTAATCAATAGTTTGGGGGTAGACAGTTCAACCCTTCTGGAATGCAACAGCAGCAGTATGCTCCGAGGCAGCAATATCCACCTCCGGGATTTCAACAGCAGTCGAACGAAAAATCTGAGTTAGAAGAATTGAGGTCGATGGTCAAGAGTCAAGCGGTATCACTCCAAAGTCAGGCTTCATCCCTCAAGACATTGGAAAATCAGATCGGTCAACTTGCAACTGCTTTACTCCATTGGCCTCAAGGAACTCTCCCGAGCAACACAGAACCTAATCCAGGAAAGAAGGAAGGCAAGGAACAGGTACAAGCTATTACTCTGCGGTCAAGAAAAGTCACTGGGGGCACAGAAAGTGAACAAATCGCAAAATAGGCTGAGCAAGAGGAAGTTGCAGAAAAGGAAAAGCAGCCTATCAATCAACCAGCAAGGCAGTCAGCTCTGTTAGTGACTGATCCTCCAGTGTATCCACCTCCACCGTTTCTTCAAAGGTTACAGAAACAGAAACTGGATAAGCAATTTGGCAAATTTCTGGAGGTCTTCAAAAAGTTGCATATCAACATCACATTTGCTGAAGCTTTGGAACAAATGCCTAGTTACGCCAAATTTATGAAGGGAATTCTCTCAAAGAAGTTAAAGCTTGCTGATTTCGAGATAGTTGCATTGACGGAGGAATGTAGTGCAATCTTGTAACAAAAACTACCTCCAAAGCTTAAGGATCCAGGGAGTTTCACCATACCCTGTACTATTGGTAACGTGTCATTCAGCAAATGCTTGTGTGATCTTGGAGCAAGCATCAATTTGATGCCTCTCTCAATCTTCATGACACTTGGACTTCCCGACCCAAAACCAACCAATATCTCGTTGCAGCTAGCTGACAGGTCGGTTACATATCCTCGTGGAATAGTGGAAGATGTCTTAGTTAAGGTGGATAAATTAATTTTTCCAGCTGACTTTGTCATCTTAGATTTTGAGGAAGACAAGAACATCCCTATCATTTTGGGAAGGCCATTCTTGGCCACAGGCAAAACATTGATCGATATTAAAAAAGGGGAGCTGACTATGAGAGTGCATGATCAAAATGTCACATTCAATGTTTTTAAAGCAATGCAACTTCCGACTGAAGAAGAAGAATGTTTCAGAATTGATATGGTGAAGTCACTACAGCATAAGGCAATGAATCAGTTGTTGAGTTCAGATGCCTTGGTAAGCACTTTACAAGGGGAATCTGATTCCGAAGACGAAGAAATTGCAGAATGTGTGCAGCTGTTGAATGCCAACCCTTTCCAAAGGAAGTTTAATGCTTTGCCGGAATCTCTCGGCCTATCTGAGCTTCAGAAATCACAGATTCATCTAAAGCCATCTATTGAAGAAGCTCATGAGCTTGAACTTAAGCCACTGCCGGATCATTTGAGGTATGCATTTCTAGGTGCAGCATCTACATTACCTGTGATTATTGATTCTAACCTGTCAGGTAGTGAGGAAGAAAAACTCTTGCGGATTCTAAGAGAGTTCAAGTCAGCCATAGGATGGACCATAACAGACATCAAGGGCATCAGCCCCTCTTACTGCATGCACAAGATTCCAATGGAGGAAGGGAGCAGACCTTCTGTGGAACATCAAAGGAGGCTAAATCCGATCATGAAAGAGGTTGTCAAGAAGGAGATTCTTAAATGGCTAGATGCAGGCATCATCTATCCCATCTTTGATAGTTCTTGGGTGAGTCCCGTTCAGTGTGTACCAAAGAAAGGGGGTATGACAGTAGTAGCCAATGAAAAGAACGAACTTATTCCAACTCGGACATTCACATGTTGGAGACTTTGTATGGACTACGGGAAGCTTAACAAGGGTACTAGGAGGGATCACTTCCCTCTACCGTTCATTGATCAGATGCTGGACAGACTAGCTGGTCACGAGTAATACTGTTTGCTAGATGGGTATTCGGGTTATAATCAGATTGCCATAGCTCCGGAAGATCAGGAGAAGACTACCTTTACTTGTCCATTTGGCACTTTTGCTTTCCGACGGGTTTCTTTTGGTCTTTGTGGTGCTCCAGCCACTTTCCAAATATGCATGATGGCCATCTTTTCAGATATGATTGGAATTAATGTGGAAGTCTTCATGGACGATTTCTCAGTGTTTGGGTCTTCTTATGATGAATGCTTGCATAATCTGAGCTTGGTGTTGAAACGATGTGTCGAGACAAATCTAGTGCTCAATTGGGAGAAATGCCATTTCATGGTACAGGAAGGCATCATTCTAGGTCACAAGGTGTCTAAAAAGGGCTTAGAAGTGGACAAGGCCAAATTGGAGACAATCGAGAAACTTCCTTCCCCTACCTCAGTTAAAGGAGTTCGCAGCTTTCTAGGACACGCTGGTTTCTATAGGCATTTTATAAAGGACTTTTCTAAAATTACAAAGCCACTCTGCAGTCTATTAGAGAAGGATACTCCTTTTAAATTCACTGATGAGTGCTTGAGGGCATTTGAGCATTTGAAAAAGAAGCTGACAACTACTCCAGTCATTACAGCTCCTAACTGGGAAGAGCCATTCGAGATGATGTGTGATGCAAGTGATTTCGCCGTGGGCGTGGTTCTTGGACAACGGAAGATGAATGTGTTTCATGTGGTCTACTATGCTAGTAAGACCCTGAATGATGCACAGCTGAATTATACAACCACTGAAAAGGAAATTTTGGCAGTTGTCTACAGGTTCAAAAAATTCAGATCATACTTGCTTGGTGCAAAGGTCACGGTCTACACAGACCACGCAGCCATCAGATATTTACTCTCCAAAAAGGATGCTAAACATCGATTAATTTGATGGGTACTCTTGCTTCAGGAGTTCGAGCTTGAAATTAAGGATAGAAAGGGGACTGAAAATCAAGTGGCTGACCATCTCTCAAGGTTGGAGCGGGGCGAGGAAATCAAGAAGGATGAGACTCTAATCAATGAACACTTTCCGGACGAGCAGTTATTTCTTGTGCAAGGGGAACTACCTTGGTTTGCAGACTTCGTGAATTATCTGGTAAGCAATGTCATTCCATCTGAGCTCTCTTATGCTCAAAAGAAGAAATTTGTGCATGATGTCAAATGGTACCTTTGGGACGAGCCTTACTTATTCAAGCAAGGACCAGATAAGTTGCTCAGGCGTTGTATTCCATATAGTGAGACGGAAGGGATTTTGCGAGATTGTCATGCCACTATTTATGGTGGACATTATGGTGGAGATAAGACAGCTGCTTGAGTGCTTCAAGCTGGATTTTTCTGGCCAACTCTATTCAAAGATGCTCATCAGTTCGTGATGAGATGTGATAGATGCCAAAGAGTTGGTAATATTTCGAGGAGGAATGAGATGCCTCTAAATAATATGCTTGAAGTGGAGATTTTTGATGTTTGGGGAATCGACTTCATGGGACCTTTTCTTCCCTCATGCAACAACCAGTACATTCTTTTGGCAGTGGATTATGTATCCAAATGGGTTGAGGTGAAAGCTCTACCGACGAATCATGCTAAGGTAGTGCTCAACTTTCTACACAAACAGATCTTCACTCGTTTTGGAACACCTCGTGCTATTATCAGTGATGAAGGAACTCATTTTTGCAATCGCCAGTTCACGGCTTTATTAGCCAAGTATCGAGTATCTCACCGCGTTGCAACAGCGTATCATCCTCAAATAAATGGGCAAGCCGAGGTTTCGAATCGAGAAATCAAAAGAATCTTGGAAAAGGTAGTGAATCCTTCGAGGAAGGATTGGTCCTTGAAATTGTCTGAAGCCGTATGGGCCTACAGGATAGCGTATAAAACGCCATTGGGTATGTCACCATTCCAGTTGGTTTATGGGAAAGCGTGTCATCTGCCAGCGGAGCTTGAGCATAAGGCATACTGGGCTTTGCAGAAGCTGAACTTTGACATGAAGTTAGCTGGTGAGAAGCGGTTGTTGCAATTAAATGAATTGGAAGAATTCCGTTCTCAAGCCTATGAGAACTCGAAGATGTACAAGGAGAAAGTGAAGAAGTGGCACGACAGAAAATTGATGCCCAAAACCTTTGAACCGGGCCAACTAGTACTTCTTTTCAACTCCCGGCTCAAACTCTTTCCGGGAAAGCTTAAATCAAGGTGGTCTGGTCCTTTCAAGGTGAAGACAGTGTTTCCACATGGCGCAGTGGAAATTTATGATAAATCACCTGACCAATCGTTTAAAGTGAACGGTCAGAGGCTTAAGCACTATTTTGGTGGTACGGTGAACCGTGAAGCGGTCACCGCTGTTCTTGCAACTACCTGAGTCTCAGTGAAAACGTCCGGCTAAATGACGTTAACGACAGCGCTTCTCGGGAGGCAACCCACGCTTATTGTAAGTTTTGTATTATTATTATTATTATTATTATTATTATTAATATAATTATTATTATTATTACTATTATTAGATGTGGATAATTTTTTTTGTTTTTTTTTTGTTTTTTTATTATTTTTTCAATTTTTTTTCTACTCCCGCAAGGTGCCTTGATGAATTTGTTGCAGTGTTTCAGGATACAATTATTTCGGATTTTGCAAAATCTCGGGGAAAAAAAAAACAAAACAAATATCAAAAAATCACAAAATTTTCAACAAATTGTGTCCAAGGCTGCGTCGCCATGCTCCAGGATGCAGCGCCAATTAGTTTCTGTCCGTGTTGGCGAGTGATGTAGAACGAAAAAAAATTCAGGGGCTGCCAAGCACTAGAGCGCCTACTCCAACCGCAAGAGCGCCGTGCTTACACTGCATTCCCAGGAACAAACGCGCGCAGGAGCGCTCCCCCTTGGTGCAACAGCGCGCCTGCCCTGTTATAAAAAAAAATCAAAACAAAATCACACCCAGCAGTTGCCCGAACCCCAAACACAAACACTTCAAATTTTCTCTCCTAAACCCTACACCTAATTCCTCCCAAAAACCCATTCCCTCATATCTTCAATTCCTAACTCTACCCAATCCCATCTCATCTCATAACCCAAACAAAAATCTATATACACCCACCTATACATACACCTATACACACACAACTTCAAATCCCTAAATTTATTCTTTCCCCCAAAATTCCAATTTACGAGCTTCAAGATTCAAGTTGGTGGAGGAAATTTGCAAGTTCACCTCTCGGATTCGTCATTGGGTATACTCTTCTCCATTCTTGTTTATGTACGAATTGTGTTCTTGCTAAATTTTGGAAACTTTATGTATTGGTGAATTTTTGGGAGAAGTTGCTTGATTTATAATTGCTAGTAGAGATTGGTGATATTGCATTGTGGGTTGTTGTTTTTTTTAATGGCTCCAAAGAGGTTAAGGGTTGTGAGTAGTAGAAGTTCGGAGGAGGAGGTAGAAGCGGATTATGATGTTGACAAATTTGTGTCTATGGCGGCACAACTTGAGTTTGATAATTTGTTGACGAAAGCTGTAATCAAGGAAAGGGGTTTCATTCCTTCTTCTGAGGATGGAGAATTGGGAGCTATGGTTAGAGAGTTGGGGTGGTCGGCATTTTGGGCAAAGCCCGTGGCAGTTCCATTGAGCATTGTAAGGGAATTCTATGCCAATGCAAAGGAAGATAAAAATGGGATCACTATGGTTAGGGGTCAGGCAGTGGCTTACAAGCCCGGGTATATACGTCGCATATTATCTCTATCGAAGCCTTCAGGTGCTGAGGATTGGGTGCAGAAGACCCGGGTTGATGTTGACTTAGATGCTATTATAGCGGGAATGTGTATACCGGGCACGGTTTGGAAGTGCAAGGTAGGTTCGACTGAGCCGAGTACTTTTCCCGCAGCTGCACTGATTATGAAATTTTTGCGGGGTGGCACTACAGGAGGGATTCCACATGCCGTGATTATTGCTGAGTTGTGTGTTCATGTTGGTGTCACTTGGCACAATGATGAGACTCTACACAGGCCGATGGGCTCTATTTATCATCATTTGATTCAGAGGTTGACGGAATGGCCGGGTGGCACTCCTCACCCTAGGGGCCTTGGTTATGTTGATATTGCTGAGGGAGGTAGTATTCCGCCACCGGTGGAGAGAGTGCATCGTCAGTCAGACAGAGCGGGACCTTCTCATGCACAAACGAGCCAGGGAAATGTGGTTTTTAGTGATGCTCAGTTCAGACGCATGATGAGGCGTTATGACACTACGAATGCCATGCTTCACAGATTTGCTACAGACTTGACTCAGTCATTGGATGGAGTGTACCAGCAACAGGGTATTCAGGTCACATGGCCCACTTTCGGAGCTCACCATGTTTATCCACCACCAGACACACCACCAGAGGAGGGTAACGATGCCGACGAGTAGGGGAGTATCTCTTGTACCCTTTAAATTTACCTTCAATGAGGACATTGCAAATTTTAAGTTTGGGGGTGATTTTAGGGTATCAAGAGTCATTGCATTGCATATAGTTGCATATTTATGCTAGTTCATGTTAGTATTTGTGCATTTAGTTTTGCCATGCCATTTAGAGTGCTTTTAAGATGCCATGTCATATAGATTTATTTAGGATTATTAATATCATTTTGTTCATGCATATCACATGATCCCATATGAGTGTCTGTTTCTGGCTCAATAGGTCGATGTTAATTTGAGTGTGATGACAATGAATAGAGGGTTGATTTAAGTACTTATGAAATTGACTTGCGTGTGTCGGGAACACAATCTTTTCACGGTCTCACTGTTTGCTCTTGGGCTAGATCGAGTCATACCTGGTTTGGCTGTTGGGATTTAATCACCTATTTATATCTAGAATTTTCAGTATTCCCTTGATGGCATAGGAGCACTTAACTATAAGTTTGGGGGAAAACAGGGATGTCATGCTAAGTGTTGTGTCGTAGTGTAATAATGGCTAGGCGTCAAATGGCTAGTAGCCGCTCATATTTAATATGAGTAGTCTAGGAGGGTGAGATAGTGCACCCATGTGTGAAAAAAAAAGGGCAAGAAAAAAAAATCGAAAGGAAAAAAAAGAGAGTTGTAAGTATAAAAAAAAAAATTTGAGTGTTTGTGAGAGTGTGTGTATGCGAATTGGCTAGGGTGGGCTCTTTAGTACTCGAGCAAGTAAGTTCTAGGGGATTTTAATGCCTAGTGACCTAAGACTTTTCCGGTCTGGGATCCACTAACCTAACGCTCGCTACATGAGTGCTATTGTATAAGCCTTTAGGGATCTCACCCATTGCACGGTCAATAAGCATGTATATGTGATGTTTTGTGTCGTTTTGTATAGTAAAGCATGAATCCTTGTCTACCTTGAATGATGATGGCGGTGTCTTTGAGTCATGGAGTGTCTAAAGTTCATTCTGTTTATAAACATGTGATTGTCTTGGCGAAGAATTGGTTATGCCTTCTATCTAGTTCGAGAGTATATCTAGTGGGAAATGCACACACCACGTTTCCGAGCATGTATTGTTAGTATACGGGGCCTTAGTCGAGCTCTGTTTGGAGTTGTTGCATTCGTTGAGGCATTTGCTTGTTGAGTTGGTTTCAGATAAATTGTGTGGGATCATTGCATTAGGACACATTCGCATTATCATGACATTTAGTTTTATTTGCATTCATTTATCACTTTAGGTTGATTTTGCATTGCTTGAGGACAAGCAACGGTTTAAGTTTGGGGGTTTGATAAGTGAATTTTATATCCACTATTTGTCTTTTTTCGGACTTAAAACGGTTGCAAGTTCTCGAGTTTCGTTGCCATTTGATGTGTTTTTGTGTAATTGGTGTAGGTTGTGTCGTCGAAAACATTATGGGCTAAAACAATGTTATGGTGGTGTGAATTTAATCCGGAGCTTGCACAAGAAAATAAGAGCAAGGCAACAAGTCAAGTTGTAGAAGTGTCAAGTTGTGGAAGTTTTGAAGCTTTTCCAGGGCCAAGAAGGCGCCCCAGCGCTTAGTCAGGCGCTATAGCGCGCGAGGCTAGGATATCCAGGTGCCACAGAGGGCAACAACGCGCATGCAAGCCCTAGAGCGCGCCAAGAGGAAATTTTCCAGGGATGCAGGAGCGCAGGGGCGCTCAACAAGGCGCAGGGGCGCTCAACAAGGCGCAGGGGCGCTTGCCCGGGGTGTTTAGCAGTTTTTCCATATTTGTTTTGTCGGGTCAATTGTTATTGGGCTCGTTTCCTTAGGGCAAGTAGGAGGACATATATTTATGTATTTTCAGAAACCTAAAGGAGGAGGGGAAGCTATCTATCGTTGTTTTAGTTTTCATTTTAGGATCGATCATCATTTTCATCTATTTTTCTTAGAACAATTTCAAGGAAGAATATCCAAGCTAGTGACAAGCAAGGAGTAATCTTTGGAACTTTTGTATTCTTCTACTTTCGGGATTTATTTCTAAACATTATTTCTCTCTTCTTTTATTATTTGTTGTTTTAGAATTATGTTATCAATTGAACCCATGATGGTGCTAAGTTCAATTATGAACTAAACACTTTCATGGGGTTCTAATGGATTGTTTTGTGGATTCTAGTAGTTGATAGTCTTGATAATATACGCTTGTGGTTTATAATAAGGTTACCTAACATGGTTGTGTTAATTAATATAGATGCGTAGCTATCATCTATTTTGTCAATCTCTAATGAATGCGAAAGTGGATTTAGAGATTAGGGCTTGCCATGTTAGCATAGGTTTATGACGGCTTCTCCGCATGTTGTTAGTATAGATTCGAAAGAACATTACTTCCCTATGTAGTTGATAATGGAATTTGTGATTAAATCGATTATATCACCCAATCTCATAGACGTATAGTGGATTGGATATAATTGATGTCCGTAAAACTTCTATCTTGATTGTGGATGTTTTTATGGTTTGGTGTGAGTTTATTGAAAGATAGCTCTTACTACCTTAGCATTCCTACTGGTTCCTTAATAACCACATTGCATTGAATCTTGACGATTAATCTAGATGGAACAATTCAGGAAATTAGAACCCTGTGTTTCTCTCATAAAAGTTAAATCACCTTAGTAAACTTTTAGTAGTATTATTTAAATAAAACAACCAAATTTGATAATTGTTCAAGAGTTAAGAAATAACCATACACTGTTGCATATGCAATAAAATTGGCATTACACCTAGTCTCTGCGGAACGAATCTTATTTATCACTTGCTATTTGTGATCGCGTATACTTGCGTGTTTACGAGTCAACACCTATATGTCTATAGAATTTGAAAACATAACGGTTGAGGAACAAGTTATCCATATTGATCACATAGGGCAACATAATATATTTCTTTTAATGCTACAAATCATGTTGATAAACAATCATGAACCTATGCTAGCATGGCAAGTTCTAAATCTCAAGATCCACTTTCACTTCACAAGAGATTAACAAATTAGATGTTAGCTACGCATCTAAAAATTAAGCACAACCATACGAGGATATCAGATATACATCACACACAGATCTTTAAAGCATCAAGAAACTAAAGCTCCATAAATAAATCCGTTAGAATCCCATGACAACGATTAGTTCATAATTGAACCGTTCGTCACCATGGGATTTGAGGAAAACATGATGTAAAACAAAGACTGAATAAATATAATAATGCTAGATTAAAGAGTTAAGAAAAAAAATCCAAAATCCAGAGTATCGCCTAAGAAAAGAATACAAAAGATGAAGTAGATCTAGATCTGTTTCTTGTCACGAGCATTATTGAATCCTTCTCTGCATTTCTCCCTTGTGATTCTAAGTTATCATAAGTAATGATTTGAATTACAATGATACAATGAGTTTAAATAGGCCTTAGACAACTTGTCAAGCAAGTAACTACCTAAAAATACAATTTAATTTCGAATTAGGGCTAAAAATCAGGACTTTCAGGAATTTTAGCATTCTGGGGCGTACCCTGAGCAGCAGGGGCGCCGTCTGCGAAGCTACATGCTATTTCTGGTGCACCCTGCGCGGTCTGGGCACAGTCTGCGCAGCTGAGGTCTGCCGGATTGGTTTTTCTACTTGTTTCCTTCGTTTTATCACTTTTTCTTCCGTTTCTTCTCCGCGAGCTTCCGTCTTCAATCCTTTAGCCTTATAATCTTCATGGAAGCTTAAAGCAAGTTCCCATTCTTCATTCTAATGCTAAGTTTCAACTCTAAAATCGACGAAAACGCCAGCCCTAGCTGAAATAACTAATCCTGCATAACTACACAAAACACATAAAAAATACAACATACTTGAGACCAAGTCAATCAATTTATGCCGAAATGAAGCGATCCAAGTGGATATAAAATCAACTTATCAAATGTCCTTTCTTTCCACACTTGTAACAAACTATGTTAGGCTTATTACAGATACTCGGGTGCTTTCTCCTACAAATCTTGCAGTCTTGTAGTACGGGTCTTGTTATAGTATGAGGGTTTACTCCTTGGGGTCTACGATCTTGTCCTCCGTTACCACCTCCAAACTTCTGAAAATTTCTCTGTCCTCCTGATCGATTTCCAAACCTTCCTCTATTGGGAAAACTCCTTTGACCTTCTGTCACTTGACTTTTCTCTACTTTCTCAAACGTTCTTTTCTTACAAGCTTTCTCCTTATGGTTCAAATCACTCTCCCCTTATATAATCATCGCCTTCTGAACGACAGCAGAATAGATTCTCAACTCAAACGCAGGAACTCTACTTCTTAAACAGGGTTTTAATCCATGCTGAAATTTCTTAGCCTTGCTAGCTTCGTTTCCTACATACTGGGGTGCAAACCTAGATAACTCTGTAAACTTAGCTTCATACTCCGCAACAATCATCCCTTCCTGTTTCAACTCCATAAACTGAATTTCCATCTGGTCCTATAAATAACTTGGTAGATATTTCTCATTAAACAGTTCTACAAATCTTGGCCATATAATCGCATCTCCTTCTACGGCCTTAACAGACTCCCACAAAAAATTTGCTTCTGACCTCAAATAAAAACTGGAAAATTCTACCTTCTGAACCTCATCAACCCTAACTAACGTGAAAGACTTCTCGATATCCATCAACCATGACTTAACCTTAATAGGGTTTAAAGTACCTTTGAACTCGGGTGGGTGAAAAGCTTGAAAAGATTTAAAAGCAACAGCGGGTTAGACAGCTTGGTGCCGTTGGTGTTGAACAAAAGTAGTTGTCTGGTGTTGAAGTAGTTGGAACATCTGGGCCATGGTAGGGTTATCTTGGTTTTGTTGATTTTGGTTATCATTATTGGTAGTTTGACGGTTTCTTTTGGGAGGCATCTTTCTGATAAGAAGGTAAACAATTGGTAAACAACAAGTAGGTATATATTCAAAAGAAACAGGGTTCCTCCGTCTGGTACCAATAGACGATCGGTTCCAATAAATCAATATGATATAGGTACAGTTGTAAGTTATGCAACAGGGTTTATATGAACAGGTCAATAAGTATGGAAATATGGTATGTAAAGACAGTATGTAAAAGCGATAGGTAAAGCAGTGAACACAGGGACATACGAAATATGCATACGTCGCCAAAGACAAAAACAATCTGACAACATCAAAGTTAAGGGTATACTAACCCTTCTACAAACAAGGGTGAATAAACAAACTAAAACAACAACCATCCGTCTACCAGTACTAGGAAAACAGGAAAACATCCTAGACTAATAGTAAGCATAACTGAAGCTAGTGGGCTCTACCAAATGTCCCACTCACAACTATCTCCACAGCAGCAATCTAATCACAGGAACCTCGGGTCTCACGAAGCTCACACAATGTCCAGCAAATCACACTCAAAAGTCTATGGGCCTCGGCTAATACATCATGTGTGATGGGGTTCCGGTGTAAACGGTGCCTAACAGCATCTTCTAGCATCCTGATACGTCCCCTCCAATCAATAGCAGTCAAATCTACTTGAAGCTGCGCCTTCACTTTTATCTTTTCAATAAGTTCCTTCAACTCTGCATTTTGACCTGCTAGACTCTCGCACTTGCGAATCATATCCTCGAAAGTAGGCTCAGGTACGGGCTCGGGAATTGAAAAAGATCCGATGGAGGACTCATCGTGCTCGGTGATAGATGGGGTCACAACTGGTAGGGGAACTGGAATAGGCACGGTATCGGTAACAGACATAGGCACAGGTACTGACTCAGTGGTAGGGACAAGAATGTCGGCACGGGCCGGGGGACTCTCAACCTCGGTCTCGGACATAACCTCAGTATCAGACTCGACCTCCACATCAGTGTAACGTCCCGACTTCCCAATACTGAAAATATTCTTTTTTATAATAAAATAGACTTTGATACAGGGAAATTTTAGAAAATTTTGGCTTGAAGTATTCGTAATTCGGACTATCCACCTGTATTTCAACCCGAACCAAAATTCCAATTAACAATTACAAATAAAACTTACTACGCCAACGATTCCACACCGAGGATCGATTCCAGGTTATGGTATGAAACAAGAATCTATACTATACATATTATTACCACTTCTATCTCACCTCTAAATACAAATCACTATACTGTCTAATGTGTAGCTTAATCCAAAACCGTGCTCGCCCTCGTTAGCGCTGAAATCTATTCCGAATAGGATCCTCCTCGCTCTCATTCGCATTTGAAATATAAGTAGATCATCCTTAAAGCTAACTACAAAGGGTTAGGTAAAACAAAGCAAGAGTGAGACAAGGAACAAATCGGAGGTAGTAACAATACAGCGATAGAGGAAAAATGAGAGAACGAGAGAGATAGAGAGAGAGAGAGAGGGAGAGAGAGAGAGAGAGAGAGAGAGAGAGAGAGATGCGAAAAAAAGCGTTAAGAGCAAAAATGAATGAAGAGAGAGAGAGAGAGAGAGATTAGTTGAGAGAGACCATCGAGAGAAATCCAGAAGACACAGAGGAGAGGCTGCTATTTTGTGAAGATAAGGCAGGGGTATTTCCGTAATTCAACCAAGCTGAAAAGCAAATAAAAACAAAACCTGGTTTAAATCATTTTAAAAATCAAAATTAAACAAAAAAATTAGTATAAAAATAAATAAAAAATTATAAAATATAATTTATGAAATTACAAGCCTCCCCATATTTTTAAAATATTTTTAGAATCAAAAATAAATTAAATATGAATTTTACAAGTTTTGATTCTTTAAATACAATAAAACTCTTAAAATCATTTTAAAATACTTAAACACCCAAAATAATTTTAAAAACTAAATAATTACACAAAGATAATATTACAAAAGATTTCATGGTTTTTTTAATAACTCCATTGATTTTATAAGATTATACGAAGATCAATAATGCATAATTTAAATAGATTTTTAATCATAAAAATTCAAATAAAAATACACAGACTAGTATGTCACACATACATCACCATATAAACATGTAAACATGATGTCACATATATTTTATCTTAAAAAAAAAAAGTTTACACCCTATAATCCACATTTAATATTAAATAATTAAATAGTAATAATTACAAATTTTCTAAGGCGTTATATCCTTCCCCCCTTAATAGGATTCTGTCCTCAAAATCGACCGTATGAAAACATATGACGGTATTCTCAAACATTTCTATTTCAACTTCCAAGTCATTTCTTTCATTCTAGAATTCCTTTATATCATTTCATGTCCTTATCATCTGCTCCTTAACCATACTCAGTTTCCCCATATATCGAATCTTTTACGTATATTGTCAATCCACCGCATAATCTAACTTGATATTCAATCTCTGCTTTAACCTCAATCCTTAAACCTGCTCATCAAAATTTCATTCGACGTAAATGTAGTTTACACCACTTAAAGTTTCATCGTCTCCATCTTTACTACTCTCAATCATTGATAACTCTTAGAAATCACAAAGGTTATAACAAAAGGGATCAATAGAATAGACAGGTATTAATGTATGAATATAAGATGAGTTTTGTTTGATAAGAATTTTTATAAAAGAATTTAACTGAGAGATCAATATGATCATTGAACTAATTTCAGGTTGCATTTGTCACTTAGGTCAATCGCCATAGCACAAGAAGGGGGCCAGCCTTTTGTACTTTCATGACAAACACAATCAGTGGTGTCCCACCAGACTTCTATCACATAGATAAGATGTCCCTGAATCCCCTATATACATACGGTTGTTCATCCCAGTCAGAATAAATAAGGTTAAGTATTCAGGGAAAAATAGAAGAATTTCAAGAGTTTCAAAAGTTTATGTGTATAATGTTGAATTAAATAACCCCTCGAAAATAGAGGTGTCTTTGAAAGAATAGAAATGTGTGTAATCGAATCCGATATGCGAAGTTCATCATCAATTGAAGTATAATCGATTATCAATAAGATCTGGTACCAACAAAACAAGGAATAATAGAAATAAATGTTAAGTCTCTTTAGGATATGAATAAGATCAACAGCTAGTAGTGAGCATCCATGCCCTTACCTCCAACACATGTCAGTAACCGCGTTTCGCATCTTGTTTACAGCCTTTTCGTACTCTCTATAACGTTCACGGTCTAACTAAAGTCGCAAAGGAATTCTAGAAGGTACACGAAAGTCTACACGTAGTGTCTTCCAAGCTGATAGCTCCGGTCGTCTATTTAGCTTATATTGTTCCGAATTATCTGCCTCGTCCAAAACTGCATCTCCGAATGAATCGAACTCCTGCTCGCGTGATATGTCGGGATACCAAATAACGTCGCAATAGTCGTCCTAATATCCTAAGGCGAATCTTATCCTAAATCGTCCTATCTAACGTCCCACTTAAATACATATACCTAATCGTCCTAACTTGTTTCAGTGACCATAACATGTCGCTCTGATACCAACCTGTAACGCCCCGACTCCCCAATACTGAAAATATTCTTTTTATAATAAAATAGACTTTAATACAAGGGAATTTTAGAAAATTTTGGCATGAAGTATTCGTAATACGGACTATCCACCTGTATTTCAACCCAAACCAAAATTCCAATTAACAATTACAAATAAAACTTACCACACCAACGATTCCTCACTGATGATCGATTCCAGGTTATGGTATGAAACAAGAATCTATACTATACAAATTATTACCACTTCTATCTCAGCCCTAAATACAAATAACTATACCATCTAATGTGTAGCTTATTCCAAAACCGTGCTCGCCCTCGTTAGCTCTGAAATCTATTCCGAATAGGATCCTCCTCCCTCTCATTCGCATTTGAAAATATAAGTAGATCATCCTTAAACCTAACTGCAAATGGTTAGGTAAAACAAAGCAAGAGTGAGCCAAGGAACAAATTGGAGGTAGTAACAATAAAACGACAAGAGGAAAAATGAGAGAACGAGAGAGATAGATAGATAGAGAGAGAGTGATGAGAAAAAAGCGTTAAGAGCAAAAAAGAATGAAGAGAGAGAGATTAGTTGAGAGAGAGAGAGACCATCGAGAGAAATCCAGAAGAAACATGGGAGAGGCTGATGTTTTGTGAAGATAAGGCAGGGGTATTTCCGTAATTCAACCAAGCTGAAAATCAAATAAAAACAAAACCCGGTTTAAATAATTTTAAAAATCGAAATTAAACAGAAAATTAGTATTAAAATAAATAAAATTTTAAAATATAGTTTATGAAATTACAAGCCTCCCCATATTTTTAAAATATTTTTAGAATCAAAAATGAATTAAATATGAATTTTACAAGTTTTGATTCTTTAAATACAATAAAACTCTTAAAATCATTTTAAAATACTTAAACACCCAAAATAATGCACTCAATAATTTTAAAAACTAAATAATTACACAAAGATAATATTACAAAAGATTTCATGGTTTTTTTTAATAACTCCACTGACTTTATAAGATTATACGAAGATCAATAATGCATAATTTAAATAGATTTTTAATCATAAAAATTTAAATAAAAATACATGGACTAGCACGTCACACATACATCACCATATAAACATGTAAACATGATGTCACATATATTTTATCTTAAAAAAATTTTACACCCTATAATCCATATTTAATATTAAATAATTAAATAGTAATAATTACAAATTTTGTAAGGCGTTATAATCAGCATCAGACATAATTTCCGAAGGATCGGACTCCTCGGATGAGCTATCAGAATCGGGAAGTAAAGGTGCATCATCGTCCAACTCCATCTCATGTAGTAATAATATATATGTATACATGCAGAATTTAAACAAGTTAAGTTATGTTAGTCCTAGTAATCTATCGCGGAAGGAAAACCTAAACCTATAATCACTCCCTACATCTATCACTCTTGAATCCTAATTGTGTCTACTTCTTTTATTAGTGATCCTAAATTCCTGGCTTGTTTCAGTGACTAAAACCCGTCGCTCTGATACCAACCTGTGACGCCCTCCCAACCTGGGGCCTAGATCGGAAGGTCACTGACACACTCTAGATGCAAACACCCTAAAAGGAAATATAAATATAACATGCTGACTGGCCCCAACTCTACTATCCAAGATCTTTCATAGGTAATGGTATGAAACAAGCAAGCCATCGTCTAACTAATTATTATTACAAACCTGAATTTAAAATATAATATTATTACAAGCCAAAGTTCTCAAAAGTTCTACTGCCAGTCCTCACAAATAACTAAAGATCTCCTCACTGAGCTGTTATTGCATCTACCTCGGGAGCTATCTCAAAACGTACCAACTCAGGGCCACGATAAGTGCGCTTCCTCGCAGTTTGGATTGTACGAACCATGATTCTTAGGTTACTGTCAAAAGTGTTAGACAAAATAATAATGAGCCAACGCTCAGCAAGTAACTAAAGATCTCAACTGAAAGCAGTATAACATGGTAATTCAAAAGATGACAGTAATTCAAGATATGATATGATTAACTGAAAAACAGTAACAATGATTCCGATATAAGAATTTTGCAGGGAATCAACTGATAGCAGGGTAGCAATAGATATTTCAAAACTGTGTAAAGCAATTGACATTTCAAATGGTAAACCAATTTCATTTCATAGTAAATTAAAAGTAATCATCACTTAAAGAAAACTGATTAGAGGTTTTTATTTAATAACAGACAATATGGGTCAGCCCATAAAGTCCCCATACCGGACATAAAGTCCCTCTGGACATTAATCCTCTCATTAAGATAGTTAGGGTTCCCAAGATGCAACACATTGGCCTATAAAGGTGTCTAACTGAACAAACCAGAACTACACTAATACACACTCAAACCGACAGAACCAGCATTACCCGTTCGCCCCGTCTCTCCAATCGTAATAATCCGTGGAAACCATTTAGACGGAGTTCCTAAAATTTTATTAAAAATCTCATTTTAAAAATATAAGATTTGAAAAACTCTTTTTAACTTCATAAAACATTTCTAATACTTAATCTTTTCAAAAACTTTTACTCCGAAGTACCTTCGACTCTCTGATAACAGATCAGTCCAGTCTAAGTAACTTCAAAGTAATTTTAGAAAACAACTCATTTTGATTTGCAATGATAGAAGTCAAAGGGTTTGACTAAGTTTTTCCGATATCAATGCATAGGGTACAAGTCTGAATCAAGAAGATATAGAATCAAATGAAATCAAGGCTTCGATCAAGGAATCAAGGGAAAAGATTCAAGTCAATGGTCAAAGATGTACATTTAGTTTTAGTTTAAAAACATTTGATCAAGTTATAAGGTTTAAAAATCATTAATAAAGGACATCAAGTTTGTGAAATAGTGTTTAGGTCATAATGATATTTGAGAAGTACTTAAAGTCAACACAGGGTATCCAGGTCATGGACATAGGTTAACTGGCAAAATGGTTTATCCGTCAGTCAATTAGGTTTGACCTGGAAAGCAGTATGGCATATATGGTCAAGAAGCAATTATAAAAAATTAGGCTATTGTAGGTTTACAGTTTGTAAAATAGTTGTTGACGGAATTATGGTTACATGAGTAGATAGGTTAAACAAGATTAATGATCAACATGGTATAAGGTAGGCATGCTTGAATCAACAGGATATATCAGTTCAAGAATTGTAAATTTTAAGAAAAGAAAGAGTTACTTGCCTCCGGTAGAATGCAACAGCTAACAGCTCAGTCGTTGATACTCAACCTTAGCTTTCCCTTTATTGCTAGGGCGTACGTCCTTCGTATCTACATAAATCATACTCAATACTTTAGAATACTATACTTCTAATATGACTCCTCCTAATCTACCTAAACGATTCCTATGTCGCATTACCTCTTAACATATATATATATATATATATATATATATGTATATATATATATATATATATATATATATATATATCACATTCTTATTATATAATTCAATAGGATCAGATAAGCGCACGTAGCACATAACATTTTTTTTTTTTTTTGCCAGACACGTAGCACATAACATTTATAACATGTAATCACGTAAACCATTTAAGCACATAATACACATTACCAGGCAAACTTGAATTCAGCTTATAATTTTGTACTATATATAGACTTTATAACTTAAAAACCTAACGAAAATCGGGCAGAGTTTCCTCTGTTTATAGGACTATCCCGTCGGAACATAACTGACTCATAACCACAACCAAATCAATCCGATGGATTAAATCCACCTACAAGCCCAATGGATTATATATATCATGACAACTTACAAATATACCACTTATCTCACATTCGAAATCACCAACTCAACTAGCATAAATAAATCATTTAATCAATTATCGAATAAGATTACTAAATTACATGTACTATACCATCGAATCATTTAACCAAGCTTTTAATCTAAAAATTCGAATACTTAGCTCATATACTTCCTGGATATCACATAAATCATATAATCAAATTCATCTAACACATAATCACAAAATAAATTTTTTTAGTTACTATTTATAATTGTGAAAATTTGAATAATTAGAATTAATATACAAAAATTCGAATCTCCTCTTTATAAAATCTGCAAATCACATACACATAATTATTCAACTGATTATAGTCTTTTAATCATCAAGAATATTTTGAATTAATATTGATATATCATAAAATTCGGATAATTGACATATATACATATAAATTCGATTTAATCTACAAGCAAATCGTAATAATTACACTTGCATGTTAATTAGCTAGAAAAATCATATAATCATCACAAACAATGTTTGATTAACAATAATCAATCATATGGCAACTTAAATAATTATTTTATTAACTTAATTAATTCGAAAAATTTGATTAATTACTATATTTTGAAAAACCTTCACATGCAACCAGAAATTCATACATAATTATCATTTAGACATGTTAATGATGCTATACGGCAGCCAGACCACCTTCTCCGATCAAAGGATCGCCGGAAAACATCATCGGAAAAGAGGGTTTCGGCAAAAAATCAAAAACACAAACAAAACTTCACATAAACTCGACTTTAAGGCATAATTAACATTATTCTATCATCTAATCACTGAATTAATCATTAACAGCTCTTGCATGCCGATTTTCGAACCTATAGATACAAATATATGCATACAACTCTTTCAAAAACTCTTCCCAATCATTAACCAAGCATAAAGATGTGTTATAAGTAATTAAAATAAGATTTATAGTATCGTTTAAAGCTAAAATCGCAAGAAAAGGAGAAGGGGATGAAGAACTGAGGAGAGTGAGTTGATGAGAGTCGAACAGAGAAGAGAATGAGATGCAAAGCTACTGATAAAGCCCCAGGGGCAAAATCGTAATTTGATAATGCTAAAAAATCTACTTTATTTTCAAAAACTAATTTTAATCATTTAAAAATCAAAATAAAATGGAGAATTAGGATAAAATTATTTTTAAAATTATAAAATAAAGTTTATGAAATTAGGAACAACCCTATATTTTTAAAATAATATTTGGATCAAAAATGAATTTTCTATGAATTTTCGAAATAAAGGTTCATTAAAAGAATTAAAGCTTTTTAAATCATTTTTAAATACCAAAACAGATATTTAAATATCCACACTAATTTTAAAAACTAAATCATATCACAAAGATAATAATTCAAAAAATTTCATGCTTTAAATCGACTCCAATGATTTTATATGATTTTCGGCAGATTAAAAATGCACTTTAAAAATACTTTTAATGCTCTAAAAATATAAATAAAATTCTGCGAGCATATACGACATATACCAATCATCACATAATCACATAAACTTGATTTCACACATATCTTAACTTCACAAAAATATACTCATCATATATTTCACATAATTTCCAAATTTTAACAATTAAATACATATTCAGAAATCGCAAAAAACTCTAGGTCGTTATAACTAATTACCATTATTTATATTATGTTATTATTTATTTTAATAATATAATAGTATAGATTGATAAGGTAAATATCGGTTAATTATCAATAATTATATTATGTTATTATTTATTTAAATAATATAATAGTATAGATAGATAAGGTAAGTACCATACTGTACCAAAACTTTTAATGTTTCGTCTTTATAATAACCTAAAAATAGAATCTTTAATGTTTTTATTAAAATAATTTTTTCTTAAAGCACTTTTATTTGGTAAACGATTTTTTTTGTAAATTATATTTTAAGATTTAGCCTAACATGTATTTTAACACTTCATATTTATTTGGATGTTTTCTCCTATTTTATATAATATACTTTAGACATGTGGAAACTTATTCGTTTAACTATTATATATATATATATATATATATATATATATATATATATATATATATATATATATATATATATATATATATAGTTGCACTCTAAGAAGAACATCATATATAAAGAACAACATCATAAAACTTTAATTTTTATAAACATTGAATTTATGATAAGAATCAAAAATTTTAACAACAATTAAACTTAACGTATTGAATCTAACGTAGAATCTCGTCCAAATTTAAAAATCAAATGTTACATAGAATCTCATATATATGTTTGTAACAATAAAATTATGTGTAATCATATTATATTTGATCATAATTTTTTGTTAGATTCTATTTTTATTCATTAAACATCATTAAGTGAAAATTAGAATCTAAATGCAATTTTATGTAAGATTATTTGGTATTCTTTATTGTTCTTTATATAAGGTTGTTCTTCATGGAGCAATACATAAATATGGAAACTGGTCACCAGCCACAGTTGGATATTTTTTTAATATCCAACCAACCCATCTTATACCATTAAAATGAATAATCAACGGCCAGGAATTGGTTAACTTACGCTATATTATATAGCGTAAGTTTAGTCTTTGAAAATTCCCATTTTACCCTTTGCTGTTCCGCTCTATTATATGTCTTAGCCGAGAACTACCCCAATTTCAGCTCAAAACAGACCTTCATGTTTTGAAATATCATTTTGTGAGTGTTCTTGAGTTTATACCTTCATCTAAATCATTTGGAGAGATATTTTTTTCTATAAATCTTTTACACCATCTAAAATATAATTTATACCTATTTCTAATCTACCAATCTTAATTTATTTACCCAATTTTTTTCAAATTTGAAGATTTTGAAGATTGAGCTTGGAGTAACAATCCCAAATTGAGATTTTGAAGATTGAGCTTGGAGTAACAATCCCAAATTAAGATTTTGAAGATTGAGCTTGGAATTTAAGGTTAGCTCTCTATTTAATCCATGGCTTCTTTCATTTTTTCAAAGTTAAAATCTCCTAATAAGACACCTAGTAAGATTGAGATTGAGATAGAAAATGAAGATGTTAACGGAAATCCACACACCCCTAAAATAATAGATCTTGATGATAATGATGAAGATGTTAAGAATGATGATGATGATGTTGATGATGATGGTGATGTTGTCTATGATGTTGATGATGGTGATGACAATGATGATGGTGAAGGCAATGATGATGGTGAAGGTAATGGTGTTTCTTTGGATGATTTGAATGATGTTTACCCATGTGTTGGTCAATTATTCGATAGTTTAGATGAAGCGAAGAGGTTTTATAGAGATTATGGTAGGCGTATTGGTTTTGAAGTAATACCGTATAGCCTAATCTTCAAGCAATACCGTATAGCAATCGATTATAGTATCCTCCACTTCATTGCCCGGTTTCAAAGAAACAACCGTGTTTGCACTACAATTGATTGGAAGATTTTTAGGCTTACCACATTCCCACCAATTTTCATCCAACCAATCCACTTTATTTGTCTTAAGAGGCTTTATAAGGGATCCTTTATCAAATTTATTACGATTAAGCATTGGAGCACTAGGACCAACCATAAAAGTTTCCTAAAATGAACATAGTGAACAAATGAGTTATTAATGACTTGCTAATTGACAAAGTGACATTGTGAAATTAGAAATAAGAAATTATACCTCAACCGGAGCCTCTTCGGTTTCGAAGTGTACACTAGGATCATCGTCGAATTGAGTAGGATTATGAAGTGGTTGACTAGGGCCAACCATAAAAGTTTCTTGAGTATCATAAGGATGGTCATAGCGTTCATACCCCTCAAAATAATTTTCCTTCTTGGGTTTTTTTTGCCTTTCTTGCCTTTCTTTTAGGCAAACAACTCTTGAAATCGGGCCTTTCATATGTTGGACCATATGTCTCGAGCATTAATTCATCAAATTTATTCACGAAGCTTGGCAATATTTCCTCGTGAAAAATCTCAGGCATATCATAAGAACAAAACCTACTCATGTCTGGCGTGGAACATATGATCTACAATACATATGAAGCAAGGACAAAGTATAAATATAAATACAAGAAAATATTCAACGAAACTATCTCAAACTATAAAAAATACGTACCAAGTCCATTGCCTTGGGATTGTCGAACTTGTCTTTTGGTTGTTGGAATAATTTCGGATCCTTACTTGGTTTTGAGGGCGGCAAAATCTTTAATTTGGTAACATTATTGTACCAATCCATATACTCCTCTACAGATATGGCATCCAAAGGGGGCCCCAAAATACCAACACCATTTTGCGCAAAGTCATTCTAAACAACTACATATCGAGCAAAATTGAGATAATGTTCATTCACAAAAGAATGTTCAGATCTCACCCTCAACCTTGCCATATCATCCGGCGGCGGTGGCGGAATGCTTAATGGAAAACCAAATTATCTTCCCACCCTTTCCGGAAGTTGATGTTCAACATCTTCAAAAACACAACCGACACATGAGCTACACCGACTAAAAAGTCCTGATGAAATTGGGGATTATAATGCCGATGGAAGCGAATATATGGCCTCCAATTAACCCATCTCGCATCAAAGTTATCAAACATCCCGGGATATGCATCAACATTGTGATGGACATTAAAGTACTTAGATTTTCCCGGGCCAACGGGATCAACCGCCCATGCCAAAGCCATAGGCCATATATACCGGGTTTGAGATGCTAGCATAGGTTGTCCCGGGCGCAACCTCTCACGTGCCCAAAGCATCAATATTGTAATGCATCCCGAAATGGACTTGCAATCCTTACGACTTGCCTCCCATAAATTCCTATATAGATAAGCAAGTGTTGCTGCACCCCAAGCATACCCATAAATTCTAGAAGTATCAATCAACAAAGGAATTAGTCTTGGATGAGAAACATTGTTTGATTTTGTGGGGAACAATATCGCCCCACATAAATAAAACACCTAGCCCCGTGTATATATTTCTAGAAGCGCCGGATCATTCTTGTTCGAGCACTTGCAATATCTTTCCCTCAAAAAATTTAATTTCACGCCAGCTCTAGTGAAAGCTTCATCCCTTTGCCCAAATGAAAGTTTCGGATCCGGCCAAAGACGTAACCAAAAATTTTTTACGTCAATTCTTCACTCAAAGTTACCGCCTCTCCTGTAACCGGAAGCCCCGTCAACATGTACACATCTTCAAATGTCACCGTAATCTCCCCGAAAGTAAAGTGAAATGTGTTGGATTCCGACCTCCAACGCTCCACTAATGACGTAATTAAAGATACGTCATTTTGCATAACGGCTCTCGGATTAGCAAACATTCCGAAGCCCCAATGTTCTAAAAGACGAACTTGATATGGCTCTAATTGCCATTGACTAAGAAATGAGGTACTTTGACGGATTTTAAGTCTATCTCGATGATCCCCAATCCATATTCTACTACTAATATGGTTATCTTGATCGATAAGGAGAGAACGATCAACCGGACCACAAACATCTTCCATCTAAAACTCAATACATACAAAAAACTTTAATCAAAAAAATATCCAAACTACAAAAAACATACAAAAAAATCCAAATTTTATCGACAAATCCAAACTTTATCCACAAATTCAAACTTTAATCCAATAAACTTTAATCCAATAACTTTTAATCCTAATAATTCAAAAATTATCCACAAATTCGAACCCTAATTCGAAAATTATTGACAAATTCAAACCCTAATTCAAAATTATCCACTAATTCGAACCCTAATTCGAAAATTATCCACAAATTTGAACCCTTATTCGAAAATTATCCACAAATTTGAACCCTAATTCGAAATTAATCCATAAATTCGAACCTTAATTCGATCCTATTCGAAAATTATATACATACATGCATACAATTTGATGATGTTGATGATACATACATACATACATACATACATACATACATACATACATACATACATACATGTACACAAATCTACACACAAGATGACATATAGATACAGGAAATAGACACAAAAAATTACTCACTTTATATGAAGAAATGATGAAATTGATGATGATTTACTTCCGATTCCGGTGGATTTGCGATTTATAATGGTTTTTGGATGATTCACTCAGCTAATATTTTGTAAAATGATGTATATGCAACCACAATACGCTCTATTATGTTATTTTGTAAAATAAACCCGGTTTTCGTCAAAAAAAACCGTTTACGTTATATAATATAGCGTAACTAGACCGGCCACGTGGCAGATTTAGGGATAAAATAGGAAAAAACTTACGCTATATTATATAGCGTAACACGATTAAATCCTGGACGTACATTTCTTTAGTGGATGGTTATAGATGGGTTGGATCAATATTAAAAAATATCCAATCGTGGCTATGGATGTGGCCCCTATATATATATGTATGTATATATGAGCAAAAGTGGGACTTGGCTAGAGCCCAAGTTGGTGGCCAGGACAACTAAAGCAACTTTTATATTTTTATTTGTTTTTTAGTGTGATTGTACTCTACTAATGTCTTTCTTTTTATTGTATCTTTTTGTTTGTACAGTGCTTCTGAAACAATATATAACCTTAATATTAACCTACGTTGCATAATTTTGAAAAACTAATGCTCCAAATTATCTCATAATAATCGTTAATTTATTTAATATGTAATGTTTTTATTTTATGTAATATTCACATGTTTCACAGAGGTAGTTCACTTGTGTATCAGATAGGTAGTTCACATCAGATAGGTAGTCACCAGTATCAGATAGTGTTAGGAATTATTTTGTCCTTGATGATAAGAACACAAAAACACCTTGAAAAACATATTTGTATAAGTTAAGTTTGTAACTTATCAACGGATATCCAGTCTATAAATATCCGTTGATGCGGCAGCTTATCGATTGATAAGTCTGCAACATACTGCTTTAATTCTCGACAGATAAGTTGTTTGTTACTGTCATAGTTGCTAGAATTCCTAAGTCATGTTGACTATCAATGGATATATAGAATAGGGTAGCTAATTGTATATAAGCTGTGCTATGTAATTCTGTATAAGTGAAGTGATGTTTCAACCGATGAAGCTTCTAAGTCAACAGATATGACACTCCAGCAAACAACATTCAACCTATTGATCGATGTCTGCTTCAACGGATAAAATGTTGCAACCAATAATGTCTTGATATTAGAGGTTGATAGCGACTTAACATGCCTGACAAATCACATGGGTTAATAGACTTAAAAAGGGTATGGAAGCCAGTATTGGAAACGAAGAAGAAAAAGAAACATTCCTTATTCTCATAAGCAATTTAGCTGGTAAATCTAGTGCAAACCTGTCCAAGACAATCCAGACAAAATTGCATCACATGGAGACAAGGAGTGGCAGCATACCCACAGAATACTTTGACTTTGTAATATTCGGTTATTTTGTAGGGTTTGTAAACTTGAAATATATATATATATATATATATATATATATATATATATATATATATATATATATATATATATATATATATATATATATACAAGTGTAGCAAGGCTGTGAACAGAAGAAAACACTGAGCTAAAACGCATAGAGCATTAGGTTTTTTTGTAAATAGTAAGTCTTGTACTTGCAGCTGTGTAAACTTTACACGGGTTATTTTCTTCAATACAACCCTCGGGTGGACTCGACAAATCCACCTGAAATTTTTAAAGAGTGTATTGTATGTTTGTTTATGTTTTTATTTCTATTCTATAGTTTTATCTGTTTATATCAGATCCATTTGTTGTCCTGTTAATTCGAAAGAATTTTCATCAAGATTGTATTCAACCCCCCTTCTACAATCTTGTGGTGTCTAACTGGGAAATAACAGATAGGTAGTTCACCCAGGAAGTTCACCAGGTAGTTCACCGGTAGTTCACCTGTATGGCTATATCAGATTTCAAAATGATTAAATATTACTTTTGAAATAATAATAATTTATTT
This sequence comes from Saposhnikovia divaricata, assembly GCA_036435485.1. NCBI lineage: Eukaryota > Viridiplantae > Streptophyta > Magnoliopsida > Apiales > Apiaceae > Saposhnikovia > Saposhnikovia divaricata. The sequence goes on from CM071598.1 coordinate 157,727,887, forward strand.
GATATATAATATTTTAAATTTTATGTTTTCGTATTCTTGTAATGTGTTTTTTACTAGGTATTTCCATTTAATTATGAGTTTTTTTAATTAAATTTTAATTTTTAAGTAATCGTTTATCATTTATTTTGTATTACTAGCAAATGAAAAATATTTAAACTTTAGTGTTTATTAAGTATAAGATATAAAGTAAATGAATGGGGCATATTAAATGGTGGACTTGGGTTTTGCACGGAAGCAATTGGGACAACTTGAGTGGGAATCCAGTTTTCATACATGGATCAAAAGTGGGATCCAAGAAACTAGGACTTGGGCTTCTGCATTGCGGATGGTAGGGGAGAGCACGGTTCGGTTCAGGGCGGTTTTGCCCCGAAACCGCATGTATTCAGTTTTAAAAATTGGAAACCGTAACCGCGACCGAACCGTCGGTTTTGGTTTCGGTTTTAAAGCTCGTTTCGGTTATAACGGTTCGGTTTCGGTTGTAAAAAACGAACGAAAAAATCATAAATATATTATAAAACTTTAAATTTATAAATTATATCGTTATAAATTTATTGGTTAAAAATTTACTATGAGTAAGTCTGTAACAATATAGAAAGTATACTCACACCAAGTGTTGAACCATCATCTTGGAGAGCAACGTTTGCAAGAGCACGAAAGGCTTTGGTCTTCTCATCAATTTCATCTGTAGTATATGCTGGGAAATATCAAGGAAAAGAAATGTTAATTAGTTTGGGAAAAAATTCAATATAAGAAATGTTAATCATCTTTAAAGGTGATTGGCAAAGAAGTATAGATACAACAAAAGTAAACTTCTTTTGCAAATCCTAGCACAAATTAATCTTAGCCACGTCATCCTGATAAACCATGAATACAAGATATAAAAACATAATTAATAATTTAAGAAAAAAAAATTTGGGGTTTTTTAACAATATATCCCAATTTAAAACATGGTTTGCAAATATGTCCTATATATATTTGAAATTTCAAATCTGTCCTAAAATCAGTTTTTCATTCAAATTTTAACAGAAAATGACCACTGTACCCTTTTTAATCAAATTTATTTTATAATATAATGTCTCATAAAAACATGATTTGATTAATTTAAATTATAAATTTTAATATTTTATTTGTTTAAGGGTGCCCCTGGCGGGGGCTGTGTAAGAAAATAAAACAAAAAAATATTTATTTTATGGTTAAAATTAAAAAAAAAGCTCCTGACGGGTCCTGTATTAAAAAATATAATTTTTTTTAGTTACTAGAATTTAAAAATTGTAGTATACTTATAATAATAAGTAATTAATAGAAAAGGGTATATTGGTCTCTATAAAACTTAAAAACTAATAATGGGACATATAATTAATAAATCAATATGATGGGACATATTCATAAAGTGATCTATTAATTTGGGACATATTATACAAATTCTCAAAATTTTTATTACAGTTCGGACATCATCCCTTTACTCATCCGACATCGTTTTAAAGCTTAATTATAATTCAAGATATAGTATATTTATTAATTTTAAGAATACATATAAATTATATAAATTATATATTTATTTATTTATTTTAATAATCGGTTCGATTTTAACCGGTTCGATTTTAACCTATAACCGAAATCGGAACCGAAAGTTTCGGTTTTTAAAAATCAAAAATCGCAACCGCCATTACGGTTTCGGTTTTGTTTTTTTCGGTTCGATTTTGACCGGTTTCGGTTCTGTTTTAATTCAATTTTTTGCTCACCCTTAGCGGATGGTCTTACAACCAGGGATAATAATGGCCTACCACTCCCATGTAGAGATGCACAAAAAACTCTTCGGTTGGGCTTTATCCGGGCTTTTAAAGAATCGGGAGGGGCTTTTTCAAAAATCAGGCTGGGCTTTCTCTAAAATATGAGGCCCGTTTTAGGCCCTCGGGCCGGGTCGGATCGGGTCGGACCGAGCTTTTTTCGGGTTTTTTTAAAAAAAAAAATTTATATAGGTAATTTTTGTCATTTTTTGCAAAGCTAATATATTAATATATAAAAAAATCTTACAAAAGAAACAACCTCTAAAGAGTTACGCCCTTGTACTTCTATAATCCAGAATACATAAGAAGAGATATCACAAAAGCTAATACTAAAAAAACTACTATCATAATCTTGTTTTATCATAAAACATCATTGCAACTCAAAAACTTTTTACTAATAATCTGCGTTATTACTTACGACGGCCGTAATCCAAATAAATCTCCTCGCATCATATGACCATTTCGTGAAGTACATCATCTACACTCAATTAGTCTTCTTAGAATAAGAGTTTGTCATGTATATTGTTTATTCTTCCTAGCTTCATGATCCTTCACATCGCCTCTATTACTAAGTTTAATATTCTTGATATTTATTAAAAATATTATTTATTTTATCTATAAAAAATCGAATTTTTATCCGAATTTCTTAATAAGCCCGGGTTTTTATCCGGACCGAACCGGACTTTATCCGGGAATTTTAAAAGCCCGGGCTTTATCAAGATTTTTCAAAAGCCCGGGCTTTTAACTGGGCTTTTCGGACCGGGCTTGATAAAAAATAGAAAACCCATCTTAGGCCCTCGGGGCGAGCCGAACCGGACCGGGCTTTTTTCGAACTTTTTTACGGATCGGACAGGACCAGATTTCGAACTTCCGACTTTTTGAACATCTCTACAGTCCCATGTGACAAATAAAGCGACTCTCTTCAAATATTTAACAAAAGTTAGTTTCATGTCAGTTAACTACTATTGCAAAATAGATTAAAAATCTATCTTCTTTTATCAGAACATAAACTTAAAAAACTGATCTGTTGTTTGTTGATGTAAAATTAATAATCATTGAACATCAATAATGGTGGGAAAGTGCGGTCGATCCAGGCTCCATTTTAAACTAATTCTTAAAACCAAGCCGTCCAGTAATCTGTAATTAGCTGCCCATCAGTCCAAATCTTCTAGTTGTCAGGAATTAATTTAGTAATACAGATTAAACTATTTATTGAATAATGAACATTATTACACGTTAGGTAGAGGAGCCAAAGAAGACTTGGTTCCGTGCATTGCTTCTTCCTTCAAAATTCTAGTCATATATAGTAAGGATCGGAATCAAGTAGAGCCAATCTGGGTTGAACCGAAAATTTTAGTAAAATATTCTTTTCCAATCCAGATTTTCAGTTTAAAATCAATAGAAATCTTTTCTTAAGTCCCCACTAGCTTCCAAAAATCAACAAATAATTTTAGTCGCAATTGTTTTAAATTTCCAGTTCCGCCATTGAATTGTAGTAGTAGTGACTAGTGAGAACCCAAGTATGTGTTTGGATCAATAATGCAGTTGCAGTGATACGCAAAATGATTTAAATATGATAAAAACCAATGTAACTTACTTCAATTATCGAAAGATAAATATATCCAAGTCTCCTTTCTTGTATTGTGGCTTGAACACAATCTAGTAACAGTGTCTGCTCACAAATTCACAATTGCATACTCACTTGTACGATAACAAATTAATACTCAACGGATACAAAACTGAACTGCCATTTCTATACATCTTGACAATAATATACAGTACATTGATGAATCACTCATGACAACTTACGAAAGGAAAAATTTCACAGAACTGTGATTAAACTCACAGAAACAATCATATCATTTTATGACCCTTGAATGTTCTTGCCTTTATTCGTCTGCAGCATCCGATTAGGGGGCGAGGGACTATGCTGAAAATTTATCGCACTGTCACTACTAACGTAAATAACCCTAAACATATCGTACTTGAGATTAAGAGACAAGCCTTTCAGATATGGAACAATGACATCTTTGATGTCTGACTTCAGAATATAGGAATAACAAGATTGCTGTGATTTCCAGACAAAAAAGTTGAGTATAAATTCATCAGGTACTGCATTCTTATTGTTCTCATCACGATATTTTTTGAGGCACACTCCTGATGTTACACCGTCCATAGAGAGGAAGCTAGATTTGAAAGTAGCTAAAATTGCATAAGAAAGGTCAACTTCTGACACATTATCTTCCCCTGAGTGAGCTATTACACTGAATGAAACAGTGTCGCCAGTGAAGAATTTGGCAGCTGGTGATCCGGTTTTGGATTCTCCGGCATAGGTCTCGAAGAAGTTGTAGTCCATTAAAACAGCCATGCTTGATATATTTGTCATCATAGAAATCTGAAATGAAATAAGAACAGAGGAATGAGAACGAAATCCGTGTGTGGAGTTTGGACATAGTGTTTCAAAAATATGTGCAAGATAAATGATAAATTTCTTACAATTGCAGAATTTAGTATCTTCTTGTCGTCGTCAGATCTCTTCATCCATGCACCATACCATATGATCTGCAGGACATATAGAACAAATTAAGTACATGGGGGCACACGCAAACACACACATAAATAAAACATAATGTGAAATATACCTACCATATTTCCATGAATACTTTGCAGGATAGAGCTGTGGACACAGCCAAAGGTTTCGGTCCACCACGAAAAGTGCTTGAGAGCATCCACAAGTTGATCAACAACTACTACCTTTGGCTTGAGTACCAGTATGTTTACATCCAAATTCCTGCTATTAAACGGCATGTAGCAAGCCATAGTGATTATATAAGCTGAGTGTATTGCTTGTGTTTTTCTTACTTGTAGCTTCTACTTCTGGAAAGATTTAAAAGCAAAAGTTTAGAATTTTTAGAAGTAATATCTGAGTTGAGAAACTGGACTAGATGTCTATATGTAACCCACACACTGGACACTGCCACGCAAGATTGTTCCACTGTACATCAGTACATTGCTTGTTGACCGATGACTCCTATCTTATAATACATTTTCGTGTTGAAGGATTGACTTCCTTAACTAAAAACGCCAGACCAAGTCTACTTTGGCTTCTCTAACATTATATTTATATTCTTGTATTAAAATCGAATCATTAAAAAATTTGTTGGTTTGATTTTTGTTATTATTATCCTAATTATTAAAATTAAATAATAATATTATGATAATTAATAATTAATTATTATTTTTATATAAAAAATGCTAATTTTTTAAAAAAAATTTATTAATTTTCTTTTTAGGTAAAACAGATCATCTTTTATATTTTGTTAAACTTAAATTTCCCCTTTTAAAAACATTACGGGTGATTCTATCTAATAAAATTAAATAATAATCTTACAATTACTACTACCTAGCCAATAACCTTTGGCAACTAAAATATGTTACCTTACCAATTTTTTCTAACTAAAACTTCTTTTCTTCTAATATTATCATGTGCGGTTCTATTTTACTAAAATAAAATAATAATATTATAATTATTAATAATTAACCAATTACCGTAACTAAAACATTTAATTAAAATTTAAAAAATTTACATAATATTAGAAAATCAGTGCATGCCACAGATTTTAGGCTAGTAATTAATTAAATGTAAAATATCATATAACAAATAGCACCAAAAAATATGTACTGAAACACATCTGAAATATATTACAACTATATCTCAGAATCTACTTAAATGAATACACTCTTTAAATAAATAACAATTCTCAAAGGAATAGGGCATTTTTAGTTTTAATAAATAAATAAAATTTTCGAATTCCGGATTGCATTTATCGAGATTCAACCGTATAATACATTTAGCAAATGATGATGCAACTGCATGTGTAATTATCAGCCACTGTGGTGACTTGTTACTCTCGTGGATGGCCAAACACACGTCTTGACTGGTATTATTATTTTCAATTATTACGGCCTTGTACACTACTCTTTAAAACTACGTTCTTAGCTGAATGGTCCTAATTTTTAAAAAGCATTTTCAAATTCTCGTGATTTTGATGATCATACATAACAAGCTGGTTATATACTGGACTAATATTTGTTTTGCAGATTAGTACTTAAATCATTTTTTAGCAAAATAGGATATCTCACCAAGCTGAAGTGCAAGCTTAATAACGCAACAAGCTGGTTCAAAAAAAACAAACAAACAAAAAAGACATAATAATAATTATAAAAAGCCAGACTGTATAATTGTATATGGGCTCAAAAAAACAGTTTTAAACATTTTCTATATAATTATCTTTAAATCCCTGTTTCATAGCAATTTGTTTCTAAAGTTTCTTTATCCAAACAAACTTTTTTCTTCTGGGTTTTCTAAAACTTTGGAACGTTGTTTTGTTAACGTTTATTTTCTTCTTCTGTTTTTCTTTTCTAAACGTTGTTCTTTTGAACGTTGAATCTGAATTAACCTTTCAACAAACTCGTGAGACTTGGTAGTCAAGACCGTTGTTTTTGTTGATCGTTTAATTTAGATTATTCGTTCACCATAAAGGACTTGTGGATTTTTCTTTCAAAAATTGTTGAACATTATTCGAAAAATACCACTAAGCTGATTTGATATATCTTTTATACACTTGAGCTCTATATACATAATACGATTCAGATTTCCTATTAGAGTTTATAGTTTGATTTGTATTTCTTTCTATCTTTGTATTGTTCAACTTATAAAGTTGGTAGTTGTTGAATTGTTGAGCTTGTGGAACAAGGGTTCAAGGAACAATAGCTAGAGGAGTTTATACTTGGTTTAGTATAGTTTTAGAGAGCTGTGTTCAAGTAACAAGGTGTTTCAACTAGATGCAATCAGTGACTAGGAAAATCAGAGAGATATATTATTGTATTGTGTAATTGTATTTTATTGTGATCAATAATTTATTCCTTTACCGAGTTAGTAGAGAACCAGGACGTAGACCTTTAGGCTATATGGGTCGAACCTGGCTAAAATTGCTGTGTGTTATTTACTTTCTACACTTTATTCTTACTGCACTGCATATCCTAGCTAGCAGCTTGTTTGTTAATTAATTGCATTCAATTAGCTGCCAGACAGCTTCTCGAGCACATTTTTTTTAATTGACCATTGTTAGTCATAACAGTTATTCACCCCTCCTCTAGGTGTACATTTTCACATTTTTGTGTTTGTTATTTTATTTTTATTTGTTATTCAATATTTTAGTTAAATTTCATTTGATTTGGTATTTGATTAAATCAATGTACTATTGAAAGTAGAAACTATAGCATAGCAAGGTTTCTACATGGAAATTAGCAAAAAAAGAAAAAAAAAAAACGTTTCTATAATGAAGTAAAACCAGCTTCTTCTTTTTTCCAGCTTTTAATTATTATTTCATCAAACATCACTCCCTCGATTAAAAGTAAACAGCTTAGTTACTGAATTAAGCTAACTAGCATGATAGCTCGTGCAAAGCACGGGCCATATAATAATTCATAGAATTTTTTCGTATTAGTCTACTTTACGTATTTCGATCTATTTAAGATGTTATAGTTTCAAATTATTATTAGATTCTGAACCGCGAAAGTTATATTTTTAGTTATGTTTGGTCAGTGTAAGAAGAATGACCGACTGAAAGCTATAAGTAAGAGTTAATTAAATGCCAAGTATTACCACAATAATCTTGTTGTATTGAAATACATCATAAAACAGCTGGCTTATTTATTTTGGGTGGATAAAGAATTAAATATTATATTATTTCTAATTTAATATTGTAAGAAATAATGTAATGTGACGAAAAAATAAAAGTAATAGAGTCATATAGTTCTGCTAATAAAATCTCAGCGCATATTTCCAATTTTGGATTTCAACGCACATTTCCAATTTTGGATCATTTTCTCCGACCAATTTCGGAGAACAAGGAGAATAACAAATTTATTCTAATAGTTGTGCACGTTCAAAATAAATATGTGATGTGTGTTTTTCTAAGATCATGGTATTTGACTATCGCAGATGTATCCTTTCAAAAGCAAATTAACCATAACAAAATCTTTTCTTCAAATACATTGTACTATATATCTATTCTCAGAAGTGAACTTTCAAAACCCCAAGGTAATATCTCAAATTTCAAGACAATCCATATTTAGACATGTACAAATTCAACAAAATACACGAGTAACTAAAATTAAAGTGTCATAACTCATAACGGGTTTTTAAAATGAGATGTGTTAATGTATGCACCAAATGAATTATGTTGTAAAAGTTCATATGTACAATAAAATTCAATCTATGAAAATAAGATAGACATAACTACGATAATGAAGCATCCCGAATATCATTTTAATTTGAGGTAACAGCAAAATGATAGCCGAAAAATAAAAAATACACATACCACATCTGTGATCATAAGACATTGTATATATCAGCAATTTTCGAGTTTATTAGTCTCACACCGGGTTGAAACTCGCATTGGAGTTTAAAATTCAAGTGAAATTGGTATATTACTATCTTATATATGGTTGTAAAAACTCATTTTGTATGAAGTTAATAACATTAGCATATTACGAAAATGCTGCAAAAATAAAGTGCGAGGGACAATAAATATCAAAATCATATTGACATTTTTTTACCAAATCCAAATCCCATATGTAAATTATTTCTTATTTTTAATATTTTAATCTATTTTGTTAATCAATCTATAAATTACCCGATAATAATAGGATTAACCGGTATAGTGCAAATATACTTAAAATAAAATATTATACTGATATCGAGTATAAATATATTTTACACCTTATTTATCATTTTTTGTATTCTGGCCATTCGACTAATATAGACATAATTGTTAAAAGAGAGAAATATTATAATAAATTTTTATATATCTATTTTTACTTCCGTCCGTTTACCTACTTGAGATAACTTCTACTAATTTTCCGTCACCTACCGCCTTACTTCGATTTTTTTTTTCTTACCAATTTTCGGCCACCTCAGTACCTTTCATACATAAAATAAAATATTATAATGATACCGAGTAAAAATATGTTATACACTTCATTCATCAATGTAACAATTTAATAATTAACATAATCTGGCCATTTGACTAATATATAGATATAATTGTTAAAAAAGAGAAATATTATAATAAAATTTTATAGATCTATTTTCACTTCCGCCCATTTACCTACTTGACATAGACGTCTACTTATTTTTCGTCACCTACCTCCTCACTTTGATTTTTTTTTTGACCAATTTTCAGCCACTCAGTACCTTTCTTAATTCTGACTTCGACGACATCATATTTGTCAATTTATATTTTCCCTCCCCGACTACCATTTTTTACTATTACATGTGAAAATATTTTAATGATTTTATCCCTAATAAATCATAAAAATAAACGTGAGCATAAATTTATGAGTATATGAATGGCATAAATTATTAAAATTAGTAAAAATTACTATCTTATATATGGTTGCAAAACTCATTTTGTATGAAGTTAATAACATTAGCAAATTACGAAAATGCTGCAAAAATAAAGTGTGAGGGACAATAGATATCAAAACCATATTGAGATTTTTTTACCAAATCCAAATCCCATATGTAAATTATTTCTTATTTTTAATATTTTAATCTATTTTGTTAATCAATCTATAAATTACCCGATGATAATATGATTAACCGATATAGTGCAAATATACTTAAAATAAATATTATACTGATATCGAGTATAAATATGTTTTACACCTTATTTATCATTTTTTGTATTCCGGCCATTCGACTAATATAGACATAATTGTTAAAAGAGAGAAATATTATAATAAATTTTTATATATCTATTTTCACTTCCGCCCGTTTACGTACTTGAGATAACTTCTACTAATTTTCCGTCACCTACCTCCTCACTTCGATTTTTTTTTTACCAATTTTCGGCCACCTCAGTACCTTTCATACATAAAATAAAATATTATAATGATACCGAGTAAAAATATGTTATACACTTCATTCATCAATGTAACAATTTAATAATAAACATAATCTGGCCATTTATCTAATATATAGATATAATTGTTAAAAAAGAGAAATATTATAATAAAATTTTATAGATCTATTTTCACTTCCGCCCGTTTACCTACTTGACATAGACGTCTACTTATTTTCCGTCACCTACCTCCTCACTTTGGTTTTTTTTTTGACCAATTTTCAGCCACTCAGTACCTTTCTTAATTCTGACTTCGACGATATCATATTTGTCAATTTATATTTTCCCTCCCCGACTACCATTTTTTACTATTATATGTGCAAATATTTTAATGATTTAATCCCTAATAAATCATAAAAATAAACGTGAGCATAAATTTATGAGTATATGAATGACATAGTTTTAATTATCAAAATTCAAATTATTAAAATTAATAAAAATTATGTGGGCAATTTTATCTTGAATAAATTATAAAATAAATATTGCTAATAGGTGAGTTATTTGAGCATGTAGTGAATGAGTTTAAAATGTTGCACAAAGAAGTGATTTGGTTTAGTGGTTGAACATGTGAACACAAAGTTACAAGTGTTGGCAGGTCATGTGTTCAATTCCTTTCAACTTCAAAATTTTTAACATTCATTTAAATCTAAGGACAAATTAGTAATTTACTAAATAAGCACAAAACCCATGTTGACCTATAATAGATATAAAGAATTACCATATTGTTAATACTATCATACTATGTCAAAGTATTAGCAGACTGTTAATTAGTTTTAAGTTATCTTTTCGTATTATAATAAAGTATGGAATGTGAATTTTAGTTCCATTCCATTCTCGTATTCATTCTATTCCTGTTCCCCTTCCATTTCGAGTAAATCTAATTACTACATCATCATCGAAATTACTATTTACATATTATATTACATAAATTAAATTACTATTTACATATTATATTACATAAGTATTTAATTATAATATAAATTTAATTATAAATATGTAAAATTTATATCCAAATTTATGTAATATAATATGTAAAATATTTACTATTTTAATTATATTTATATTTATATTTATAATTATATTTATAAATATGTATTTATATTTATAAATACATATTTATATTTTAAATATAAATATAACTGTTTATGCGTAAATTTTTTATTCTTAAATTTAATTATAAAATATGTAAAATATTTAAAACTGTTTATGCGTAAATTATGAGTAATTATAAATATAAATTTAATTATAAAATTACTATTTACATATTATATTACATAAATTTATTAACTATTTTAATTATATTTTATAATTAAATTAAATTAAAATTTATATTTTTTAATATGCGTAAGTAAGATAAAAATTGTCTTGACAAAAAAAATAACATTAAAATTGTATACTTAAGAGCATCTCCAATAGGGGTTGCCAAGAGGTTGCCAAGTCCTATGTGGCATGGCAACCTTGGTTGTTCACCTATTGGAGAATCATAATTGCCAACAAGTTGCCAACCAAAGTTGCCAAAAGTTGGCAATTTCCCCATATAGTTAAAACACATACAACTTCCCAAAAGTGAATTTAACATTACCCAAGTTTATATCTCCCATATTTATATGTGTTTATAAGATTATTTAAAATTTATTTATGGGATCACATTGGCAATTTTTAAAGTTGCCAACTATTGGAGTAGATTTTTAATAAAAGTTGCCAACAATGAGATGGAAGAGAAAAGAAATAAAAAAGTAATATATATGATGATGTGGTAGAAGTTGGCAACTCTATTGGCAATCTCTATTGGAGATGCTCTAATATTTTTTTTTTTTATTTGGTAAGCAAAGCAATGCATTAGAATAATCCACAAAAAGGTATGGCCATTATATGAAATGCACCAAAACCATAACAAACCATAACAGAGCCACTACATATGATGAACCAATCACTAGTCCTAGTACAACACTTCTACCTCCTCTGCTCGTGCTTGCCAAACAGCTACTCAGACGACCTCCTCTTCGTTAACTAAACCACCCCCAGCTTCTTCAATCTCTCCATTTACCACTTCGCCTGCTAAGTCTTCATCAAACATTGCCACAAACTGCTCCCCTACTGGCCCTAAGCCCATATCGTGACTCCAGATCTCGTGAATCCTTCCAAAAGGTTGAGAAATAATCACCATTTTCTTATAATTTTCAGCCCCATGTCTTGCCAAATACATTGCCATTTCGTTTGAATCTGTATCAATTCCCCTAGTTACCAGAGATAAATTTTCATCTGCCTTCCTTTGATTTAATTGCTGCACTATGTAGAGATGCTCCTGCGGAACGCCATTGTTCATGGAGTTAATCCATTCCCAATGAGCTGCAAGATTGTCAGTTTCAAGCTCTATCACATCCTGATCATCCAGATAAGCTCTAACCAAACCTTGAAACATAGCGTAAAATTCATTCACTCTCTTGTCCTCTATTCCCAGGGAACCAGCGAACAACCTGATTATCTTACCTCTTTGATCCCCAATCACCACACCAATCCCTGATCTATTCCCATTACGTAAAGGCTGATCAGAGAAGAAGCCACTCACATTAACCTTAACTGCACCAGCGGCTGGCAAACGCCACCTGACTGCTGGAAACTCCATAACAAATCTCTCCTGTCTTAAGAAGAAAACCACTATAGCCTCAGTTCTCACAAAGCAAATATATACTGCCATAAAACCCTTATTCAGATCCCAACACCCTCCTCGTAAACCTGAACTAAAACATTAACTTTGAACGTTTAGTCTTCCGAGTAGAACGAACCCTTACGTCCTCAAAAGACCTATGTCCAAGGCCCAATGTACAATAATGATTTGAACATAAATTCCTCTTTTCTCAGCCCAACACTTCCAATATACCTACACCCACTACATCAAATAATGGCCCAAATACAACCTCAGCCCACTATATAATTTCTTTCTGAATTTATATTAGATAAAGATACCCCCACTTAACACCATCCTTCAAGTAGGTAATTTCTACGACGACCCTGTTTAGCTAGATCATCCGCACCTTCATTACCATCTCTCCCAATAAATCGAAACTCTAGGTTAGCTGCTAAGACCACATTTTCCTTACCCTCCGGCAACAATGAATTAGGAAAAATTAAACCTCCCTTCACCTTAGAAATGTAGCTAATTACCTCCATACTATCCACATAAAACACACATTTGTAATTTGAATATTTACCCCCAACCGCACTTGCAAGATGCACTATAGCATGTAACTCTGCTAACATTGAATTAGATTCATCCACCGGTCCTGAAAAAATATACACTAAATTCCCTAGCCTATCTTTTAGGAACCCACCAATACCTGCCGATACCCTACCATTACTTTCAATCTTGACAGATCCATCAGAAAAACCAAAGAACTTAACTTCCCTATCCTTCAATTCACCAGCAATAACCCCCCCCCCCATTTTTCAATATCATACCCATTGGATTAACAGACCACAAATTTGCACATTCCCCCTGTACTAACTCAATGGCTTGACACCATTTGAGAGCCCTTATTTTGATTAAGTAGAACACCTCCTCCTCCTTATAAACTACCGACTGGAATAACTTCAAATTTCTATTCAGCCAAATAGACCAAACTGTTGAAGCTAACACTATAGCCCAACCTATTCGCAACTTCGAATTTTCGAACCACTTAATCCACTCCAAGATATTCCAATTTCTAACTATCCTCCATTTGCTACTTAATCCCCACCAATCAAATACCCAGTTCCAAATTTTCTTCGAAAAAATACAACTCCACAACAAATGCTCCTGCTCTTCAACATCAACGTTGCACATAATGCATTCCACATCATTAAAAACATTTGACAATCTTCTTTGCAGAAAAACTCTCGTTGGCAGAATCTTATGTTCCATTTTCCAAAGAAAATACTGAATTTTCGGTGGAACTTTAAGCTTCCAAATAATGTTCCACCCCCCATTGCTTGGATGACTCCCACCTGATAAAAACTTCCTACCATCAACTGAAGAATAAGCTTTGCCAGACTTAATCTAAATCAAGTAATCTGATCCCACAGAAAAGACAATAGATTCCACAATGTCATTTAGCCTTAAAGCTTCCTCCACTTCCCATGCTCGCAATTGCCTTGTCCATAGCCCTTCTGATTCAGTGTCCGGATTAGTCCATACATCACAAAACAATTTAACTGAAACATTTTGCAATTTAGACAACTGAAATAGTCTTGAGAAAGAATGATATAATTCCCCAGTATCCAACCATCTATCTTCCCAAAAAAGAGCTGATTTACCATCCTTAACAATCCATCTAAAATTATTTACTGATAACGCATTTGAAAAACCTGATTCCTCATTGATACTGATTATACCATTCAACATAGTAGATGTACTCTTATTCCTTAAAGCATGACCCAAGTCACCTCCAATTCTACAATCATACATGTTCCTAACCAGCCTTGCCCAGGAGGACTCTCTATTCGCCACCCACTTGGACCACCATTTCCCTAACAGAGATTTGTTTTTCTGTTGCATAGAAATGATGCCCAAGCCCCCCATATTTCTTGGTAATACCAGCTTATTCCAACTTAACATATGCATCTTTCTTCTCCTAATACCATTATCATCATACTCTCCCCATAAAAAAGCCTTTCTAATAGCCTCAATTCCACTACTAATCCCTGCAGGCATGAAAAACGTACTAAGCCAATGAGTAGGTAGACTGTCCATCGTAGCTTTTAACAAAAACACCCTCCCTGCCATATTCATTGAAGAACACTTCCAACTCGCAAGCTTCTTCTCTACTTTTTTAACCAAGGGATCCCAAAATAGTCTAATATAATTTTTATTTTATGCATTCAATGTACTTTTATTTAAATTTTAATGAAATATATTTTTGGGTGAAAAACCAAAATACCTACCAATTAATTCCATCTGCCAAAAATGCCTATAGACGGTAACCTCCGCCCTTTTTACCAACGAATCATATAACGCCTTAGAAATTTTTGTAATATTTATAATTATTTATTTAATATTAAATGTGAATTATGTGACGTGATTATTTTTGAGGAAGTGAAATATGTGTGATTTCATTTTGTGGTTTTAATTGATGATTTATATGTGTAAGATAAGTCTACGTTTTTTATTTTTTTATTTTTGGGGGTTAAATTCTATTTAAATCATGTTTTATTTATACTCTGAGAATTTTATAAAATCACCAGGATTAGTAAAAAATTACGAAATCTTTTGCATTTTTAATTTTATTAGTTTATTTGAGTTTTAAAAATATTAGATGGAATTATTTTGATTTTTAAGGATTTTAAAATGATTTTATGAATTTATTTGGGTCTTATTGGTTAAATCTTGTAAAAATGATATTAAATTCGTTTTTGACCCCAAAAATATTTTAAAAATATGGGGAGATAGATAATTTTATATTATACATTTTAAAAATAATATTGAGATTTTCTTAAATTTATTCATTTAATTTGCAATTGGCAAAGTGGGATTAAAGTGTATTTATTCAGAAAATTTTGATAAAATTCTAAACTATTTTTTTTCTTCTCTTTTAACATCTTAAGTCCCTAAAAAGCATCAGTTTTTTTTTGTCCCAAATTAACATCAATCTCTCGACCTGCTCTCTCTCTGGAATCCTCTTGAAGGTTCACTCTCAATTCCTATCTTCAAAATCTCTTATCCTCAATCTCTCTTTAATCCCTCTCTCTCCCCTCACTACTCGCCTATACTTATATGTGTATGCATCTCTAGTGCGTGTGTTTATGTAAAACAGAGGAGTGTGTGTGTAGTGTGTCAATGTGTGGCGGTGTGTGTGGGTTTGAGTGCACGATTACAGTGCTAACCTCCCCTCCCCTGTTCACCCCCGTTTTTCTTCCTTGTTGTCACGGCTGGCCGCGTGGGTGTGTCGGTGTGCAGAAACGGTGATGTGGGAGTGGTGTTATTGAGTTTCTGGTTGTGTGCGTGTATGTATTATTAGAGATTCGAAGGACGTAGATATAAGGGATAAAGGAAAGGCAAAGGCTGAGGGCTTTTGAGCTAAGTGACTAGTGTGAAAGCACCTTGTTAAGGCAAGTAACTCGAACCTTGTATCGAAGTTCAGATTCTTTCAATTATCCATGATTTGTTGTTTAAATTCTTATAACTTATTGTTGCTTCTTTCAAGTTAATTGTCGAACCTCTTGTACTATACTGTTAAATCATATTAACCATTGCTTAATCCTTAATACCTTCTTGTTTACTCTTATAGACTGTTGTTTAAACTATTGCACTTCCCTACTTATTTTAACTCTTGTTGAACCGAAAACCTTATTGTATGACATGCCTTTTGTGCTAGCTTAAACCTTATGTCATATTTATTTCCTTAATCCACACTAGCTTATCTATACCTTGTAACTCCTAAATTAAACTTTAAATCCAAAATCCTTGTTTTATTCTCAATTAATTAGTAATCCTTGTTGTTTATATTCCTACTTTTCCCGATCCATAACATATTTGATACCACTTTGTATTACCCCTCTAAATTGACAACAGCTTGATAAACCCTTATTGTTAAAATACGTGTGAATGACACTTGAATTCTACCTTGTGAGCCTTATGCATTTAAATCGAATTGTTTATTTTACCTTTAGCCATTTGTCCTTCAAGTAAACAGAAAATTTCCCTGCTCTGAATTTTTGTATAAGAAATTCTTTTGTTGAAACTTGACCCATTTCACATATATTTAATTAAGTATTTTGAATTTAGCGTAAGAGGCTAGGGTGGTCCTAGTCCAGCATATTGAATTTGCGTAAGAGGCTTGGGTGGTCCTAGTCCAGCAATAAAGGCCAATGTGTTGCCTAATTGGGAACCCAATTTCAAAGTCCAAAGGGACCTAGTGTCCGGTATGGGGACATTACGTGGCTGATCACCCGTATTGTCCGATTTTAATAAAAGGGCTTAATTTAAATTGAAATGCTTAAAAGGTGAATATATGATATAAAAAGAGAAATTGATTTCTCTCTCTCCCTATCTTTGGAATAAATTATAAATTGTCAATAATTTTGAAAGAGCTCAAAGAATGATTTCTTGTATTGTTGTATCCACATTTCTGTTGTTGATTCTTTTGCATCTATATTGTTACTTGCTGAGCATTTGGCTCACTTCTTGCTATTGTTTCTAACCATTTTTCAGTTAAAGAAGAAAAAGACACGAAGTAGGAGCTATATCTGAGAAGAACTTGTTGTGGACCGTAGACAGCCTAGATTTGCTCTGCTAGAAGGTCGGACATCTGAAGACAGTTAAGGCTTGTATAATAGTATCAGCTAGTTGTCTTTAATTATGGAATGTATGTAGCTTTTAAATTAAGGTTTTAGTGATATGATGTAATAGTTAGTTAGTAGCTGCTTGTTTCATACCACTACCTGTTAGAGATCCGGGTTAGTAGTGGGGTGTTGTATTATGACTTAATGTCTGGTTATCAGCTTGTATGTATTTAATTTTGGTTGTGGTGCCCCGATCTTGTTTTATGATCGGGAGGGCATAGTAGTATGGTTCACCTGATCGGTTTGGACAGGTTGAACAGGTGTTTATTTTTCTTAAGTAGTTGGAATTGTCATTTTTTTTATGAAATCTGGTTGGTTCAAAATACAGGTGGATAGTCCATATTACGAATACTTCATGCCGAAATTTTTAAAAATTCCCCTGTATCAAATTCTATTTTATTTAATTAATTCCAATAATTGAGTATTTTATTATAGAAATTACATTATCAGTATTGGGAAGTCGGGGCGTTACAGGTTGGTATCAGAGCGAACAGGTTTTTGGTCACTAAAACAAGCCAGGATTAGGTATAGGATAGGTGTAGGATATGATTTGAACCCTTATATGCATAGGATAGGAGCGATAGGTGTAGGTTATCATTAGGATAGTAGGTAGTAGGTTTAGGATATTCTTTTATCGCTTTAGTAATTTCTGTATGCGCTACATCGTTATCACAGGTGGTCGATGATAGGGATTATTTTCGGCATTTACTTCTTGTAGTTGGATTGTTAACTGTGTACCTTGAACTCTAAAAAAAAAACCGTTGTTCATATCATTGACTCTGTTGGTACCATGACCTTTATTTTCTCATTATCTGCACATCTTTTATTACATTTCTGAGTTGCCTAAATATCTCCTGTTAGAATTACTTGCTCAAGATAATACCTATGCTTCCCTGTTTCTATACATCGTTATAACTCTTGTGATCACAGATAATTCAAAATTCAGGATTTGTAAACTTTATCTCTATATGTAATTGCTTGTTGTTTACTTACCTGTTGTTTAATGAACTATTTATCTTCTTATCAGAATCATGCCTCCAAAGAAGAAAACACCTACTGCAAATCCTGAAAACCAGAATACTGGAAATCAAAATCCAGTTGACCCGACTATGACTCAAATTCTCCAACTTCTTCAACAACAGACAGCCGCACTAGCTCAGCAACGACCCGCCCAACCAATTGTGACCTTTAAGGCTTTTCATGCCGTACACCCTCCAGAGTTCAAAGGTACTGTCAACCCTATAGAAACTAGGGCTTGGCTTAATGAAATGGAAAAAGCTTTTGCGTTGGTTAGGGTAGGAGAAGATCAGAAGTCGAAATTTCTCTAAGTAGAAATTTTGCTCATGTCGAACTTCACTAAGTAGAAATTGTCCAAGTCGAAATTCTATGTAGAAAATCTCAAGTAGAAATTCTATGTAGAACTTTTGTCCTTAGAATAATTTTTCTGCAGATTACTTTAATATTGAATAAACAATATTATCTCTTTAACACCTTTTGACTTTTGATGCTTTACTCACCTAACCCACCTAACCCACGTGCTAGGTACTGAGTATGTCTTGTTTCACTTTCGGCCGTGAGTAATGCAAATCAAAAAGTCCAAAAACACCTTTTTATTCTTTTACTATTTATCTGTTTGAAAAGGAGATCAAAAAGTTGTTGGGTTGTCTTCTTTGATAAGAACAGATGATGAACACTCAAGAACACCAAATATGAAAGTACCCAGATTAATTCACAAAAATTAATTAAAATACACCCAAGCTAAATAATCACACCTGGAGTATTTAAATAATTTTTCGGATGAGTTTTCACTACAAACGAATTAAAGCTCACTTTTCGAGAAAATGAAAAGTAGATCTAGAAAATGAAAACTCACGATTCTTCTACCAAACACAAGGATCTATGTTTTGTATGTTAAACATATAGCTCTGATACCAATTGTTAGGTCCAAATGTGTTGTAGAGGGGGGGTGAATACAACTTTTCGAATATGAGAAGCAATAAATACGATGCAATAAACGAACACACAGATTTAAGGAATATATGTCTTATATATAACTTGAAGTGGTTGCTACAACATTCATTACAAAGTATAACAGAAGTTCAGAGAGAAGTGAATGATACTAAGCTCTGTGAATGCACTATCTCTCTTTTACAAGTGTTTCTCTCAAGAATTGCTCACTAAATAAAACATTACACAAGTACTTCTATTTATACTACATGTAATCTATGTCCTGTAGTCTTCAAAGACTAAGATATACGTGGCCCAATGATGTCCACATAAATCTTGCCTTATCTTGAAAGCTTGGAAATCTGCCAATCAGAAGATGCCATGTGTCATGTTGAAGCTGCACTCTAAGTAGAACTTCTACTTGAGAATTTCCACTTAGCCATCTCGAATTTCTAAGTAGAACTTCTACTTAGAAATATTCTACTTGGTCATCTAGAACATTTAGTACTTAGAAAATATTCTGGTCTTCAACTTGAAACTTCAATGCACATCTTGAACTTGTGATATCTTCATGTCTTCTTTATTCTTCACCAAGCTCTTGAACATGGATCTTTATTACTGACATAAACTTGCTATCAATGTCCTGACACTTGATGCACTGGTCTGGTTCATAAGTGACTAGTCTTGATAGTGTTTTTGCTTCTTGAATAAATTACCATATCCAATTAGAAATGTGGCTTTCCAATATTTGCTTTCCTTCTTGTTCACTTGAAATCAATTAGTCTTATTGATACTGATAGTTATGATCTTGATTCTTGGCTTTTCAAATCACTGAGGCATGAACAACTTTGACTTGAACTTCTCTCAATGATTTCTTCTTGGCTTGATCATAGTTAACATGTTGAATTGTATCAATTATCTCGTCTTCATTTAGTGTTGATTTCTTTGTGACTTCTTGTTCTTGATTGTCTTCTGGTTAAGTATCTTTTCCTTTAGTTGAGTTACATTAGTTATAGTGTTACAAGTTTACACACTCTGCCTTTCACAGAGTTAGCAAGGTTTGTTCCTGAGTATGTCAATACTGAGGCAAAGAAAGCTAAAAGATTTCAACAGGGTCTAAAGCCATGGATACATAGTAAGGTGGCGGTGTTTCAGTTAGAGTAGCCCTTGACACGGTCAGTATTGTGGACACTGGCCGCATCTCGCTCCATCCGCTTCTTTTCCACCACTATCTCAGACAGGTAACTCATGAGTCTCTGCTTTTCTTCCACATACATGTCTTCCACTTCGCCCCATTTGAATACATGTAATACTCTCTCCAGAAATGCAGCATCGTGAGTCTGTAGCAGCCATTTTCTACTCATATGCAAGAATGTTTGATTCTGGTCTGCATCTATGAATACTAAGGCATCAGCTGTATCTTCAGCATAAGCGTGTATCCAGTATACACTATCACTTCCTGGAACACCAATTGCCTCCCTTATCTCTCCTTGTTCTAGTGCTCCAGAAGGAAGAGTCAGAGCTTCATCTACATTCTTCATTGCTTGAAGAATATTCCATTTCTTCTCCATCAGCTCCGGCTCAATCTTCACGTTATCAAGAGGGTTTGGAGCAATGATATCACACTTCAACACCTCATTGCTCTTCTTGAATATGACTCTTTCAATGATCTTCACGGATTTTTCTTTAAGCTCAGAAGTGAATCCCTTACTCATCATTTGTCTACAGACAGCTTTGAGAGATTCCACTGAAAGCTCCATTAGATCATTTTCCTCCATGCTAACCCTCTTCATCTTTCCGTCAACTACCATCCGGACAAAATTTGGATATGCTGAGAATTCTGGACCCTTGTCCTCTGCTAGCTGCATTAACTGATCCCTATACAGAATGCTTAGCTCCTCAGATTGAGAGTATTGAATTCTTGTCGCAAGCAAGAACAACTCTGACGCAGATCTTCTCGTTATGAATAGGTCATCCACATATAGGAAAGATGTTGGGACTCCTTCTACCAAGGACAAAATAACCTGCCACTCCTTAAGTGTTGCATTGTATCCAACCCTGACTTTAGAAATTAATCTCTTCAATGCACTTATATAGTCCCCAGTCATTGGATTCTGCAAATTCAAGTTGTAGAACAGATCATCTGCATCCTTGTTATGAACTCCTTTCGCACAGGGTCCCATCATTATCTTCCTTGCTTCATCCCACTTCTGTCCTATCCTCCTCTTGTCAAGATCAACTTGAGGATCAGTTAGCCTTGCAAGCTCATGATCATACTGCTTCCCTTGGAGCTCTCCTTTCTTTTCTAGGAAGGCAGCACGTTCTTGCATCATCTTCATTTTATGGAACTGAGCTTGTTCCAAGGCTAACTGTTGAGCTTTAAGGGTTTCCTCATCAACAGGAATTTCTTCAGGCATTCCGAAAGACATCCCAGCACCTCCACCTTGTTCCTTCAGAGATCTCTTTATAGCATGTGCCAAAGGTACGTCTTCCATATCAGAATCTGAGTCAAGTACCTTCTGTACTGTTTCCTGATGACTCAGGTCAACGAATGGTTCATCAACCATTATTGCCTTACCCTTTCTCCTCCTCAGAGCCTCTTCATCAACAGACGGCTCAATTTCTGGTTCCGTGACAAGATCAGCGGGTTCTTCAATTTCTTCGATGTGAACTGCCTGCTGTCTCGTCTCCTTTCCACTCTCCCCCTTAGGTGAGTTATCCTAAGCTCCACCTTGGTCTTCAGATCCACCAGCTGCATAAGAACCTCCAAAACCAGAACCAGAGGCTCCCGCTCCACTAGCACCACCTGCACCAGCATCGGGGGGAGGTTGTTGCGACTCGAAACACTCCGGGGGCACAAAACTCCTGACTACGAACATCATTCTACTGATCTCCACAGCCATTTTATGCATTGTAGACTCCATTGCCCCCATCCTCTCATTGAGAGTTCTTCCCAAGACACCACCAGCATGGCCCAAGTCATTGACCTTGTTTGTCAAAGCATCAAAAGCTGTAGCTTGACTTGCCATTCTTGCTGCGTAGTCATCAAGAGCCCTTTGATTGTTTCCAATGTTAATCCCGAACTGCCCCATCGTCTGCCCAAACTGCCTCATCTGATTTTACATAGAAGTCATACGTGTATCAAGATTTTCAATATTAAGGGACGGTGTTTGGTTTAGGTGACCTCGCTCTAATACTCGTTCTGTTAGTATTTGGCGCTCGGTTTCGGGCCTTAAAAATGAAGGTCCCTCTCTCCCTAACCTCTCACACACACTCCCTGTCTCACGCTCGTGTATGTCTTCAATGATTGATCCAAAGTATGAAGCAGTACCTACAGAAATTGGATAAGCAAAATAATTGGCAGTTATGGGATCTATGTCTGTTATGTCCTGAGTTGGAATCTCAGGCTGAGTGGCTGCAAAGTGTTCTGGTACGACATTAGAACCGATCCTCTTTGCAGCATCAGTACGTACCGGTGAAGGTACGGCTGAAGTTGTTAAAACTTCATGTCCTCGTGAAGCAACAGGATCTTCAAAAGGTACATAATCCTCACCAAAATCCCTATGTGCAGATTGTTTAAGGGGAGAACCACTCTCGTGAGGTGGAGTGGTTGCGTGTGACACACTAGGGTTTGACTGGGGTTTTGAAGTAGCAGCATGAAAAAGTTTGGCTTTCTTTCGAATAAGTTGCTGCTCTTCGGGTTCACTCTCCTCATCATCTCCTACATATACATGTGCTGGCTTTCTGACTTCTGTTAACAGAGGTGAAAGAGAATAAGAATGTGTATCAGGCTCAGAAATATAGCTCTCACCCTGGGATAGATCCTGCGGGTTAGCAGTCTCTTGGGTCTCGGAATCAGATACATAGGAGGAGGAATGAATAGTATGCAGGGAGAGATTACCTGATTGATTACCTTGTGCATCATCGCTTTGCTCATCAGGAATCTCATCAAATGCCTCAGCATGAACAGATGGATTCTGAGCATGTGATGAAACTTGCGATGATTCCTCCAAATTGGTAACTCCTGCATCATATCTAAGCCACATTTGAATATTTTCAGGAACTGACATAGGTTTACCTTGATGTTTATCCTGATTAGCAATGGTTGAAAGTGACTTAGTGCCCATCCCTAGCGATGCAGATGTTGGGCTTCTGGCAAATCCCTGTCTAACAGCAAGAGCATCCTTCGGTATTAGATCATTAATCAGCATTTGTAGGAATCGAGGAAACCAGCAGACAACGTCAGTTGTAGTGAGATCTCTGCTTGCAGGAGATCCCATTGAAGCCACTATCTCAGAGAGAACTATGCGTCCATAATTTATATCCAGTTCTCTTGCTAGGGCAACTGCAAAGGTTTGCATTGGAATTTGAATTTGATGAAAATCTTTTTCGCGTGCCCGAAAACATCTTGTGATGGCCTCGAAAAAGTAATTCCATTCCACATGGAAGAATTGTTTTTGGATGTTTCCAGTGATCCGGCCAGTCGGAGGATAACATCCTATTTCTTCAAAGAATGTGAGGCGTTGTTCCGCTATAGGTTCTGCATCATAAGCATCTTTGATTGGGAATCCCAGAACCCTGTTGACAATTTCTTCAGTCACCTCATATTCTTGACCCGCTAAGGTAAACCTGAAACCAAAGGGGGTTGTTTTGCTCCCAAAAGTAACCGCACTAGTCCATAATTGCTGTAAAGCATCATGTACTAGTGTAGGTTTAGCAGTAAAAGCATGTCTAGCCTTGGAGTACAAATTAAGAAATCGTATCCAAAACTTAAATCGCGGGAGTTGATCACCAATTTCCGTAGAAATATTATAAAAATTGTATTTAGCAAGTGAAAATTGGTGAGCCATTTTAATTAAATGTTTTTCTTTAAAAGATGTGAATTTTTTTTTTAATTTTGAAAAACAAATAATTTACGAATTAACAGTTTTATCCCTTTTAATTTTTCGAGAATATCAAAAGACAATCTGAAAAGTTAAACTACGGAATATGAACAGTTGCCAATTACTAAATCTGAATATTCAAAGAAGATGAATATTCGTGTGTATACCAGTGAACTCGTGTGTGTATATGGATGAAGAATGTGGAAATCGTGTTTTGAACAGTTACACAAACACTTGATGTTTGTGTGTATGTATATGCGCGTGTATATGCGGTTACAAAACACACCAACACAAGGATTAATGATAACACAGTGAATAGCAGTCAAAAAATTGGCAGTAATTCGTGATTAGTATGAGTTTAATCACAAAAATACGGATTAAAGGTATGTAATTTGTGAAATCGCCCTGTTTTTGTGAAGCGGCTGCTGTGAAAATGAAATTAGGTAAAGTGAATGATGCATCGAGTTAGAGATATATATATATATATATATATATATATAGATGATTGTGAAATGACAAAAGTATCCCTGTTAAAAAGAGTGTTAAAGTCTAATTACATACAGGGAGGACTTAAGTCGAACTCTATCTCGAACATCAAGTCGAACTTCGAGATGAAGTTCGAGATAGAGGTTAACTCGAACAAATAAGCGTAAACAATCAATTTAACCAATTTTTCAGCAAAGACTACAGGGAAATCCTATCTCGAACTTTATTAACTTGTAGTAAACTTGGAAAATTCCCCTCCAGTAAAGGAAATAGGGAAATTCGAGATACGTTTCGAGTTAGAAGTTTAACTCTATCTCGAACATCAAGTCGAAATTCGAGTTGAGTTTCGAGATAGAGACTAACTCGAAGTTATTCTCAATTCTTTCCAAAATACCCCCTTGAAGCAAAAACTACATGGTAATTCAAGATATGTTTCGAGTTAGGAGTGTAACTCGAAAAATTCCCTTTAGCTTAACTGAGAACTCTATCTCGAACATCAAGTCGAAATTCGAGTTGAGTTTCGAGATAGACTAAGAACTCTATCTCGAACATCAAGTCGAAATTCGAGTTGAGTTTCGAGATAGACTAACTCGAAGTTAATTCTCAGTTCTTTTCAAAATATTCCCTTAATGGAAACCTCATCTCAATCTTTGAGATAAAATTTGAGATACTTTATCTCGAATATTTTTAAGATAGAACTAGGCACACTGGTAACTCGAACTCGAACACAGTCGAATTTCGAGATGAATTTCGAGATAGCCAACTCGAAATTCTTCCCAGACTTAGAATTTTCAAAACTTCACTCTGACAGCTTAAGTCGAAATTCAAGTCGAATTTCTAGATGAGTTTCGAGATAGAAACTAACTCGAAATTTTGAAGTTTTTTTTTTAATTCTAAGGCCTCTAATTTCATGAAAATCATAGGTAAATTTATCTAAAAATCATGCAATATTTTTAAATATTATGAATTTAACTCCCCTTATGATCATGCAATCTAACAAGCATAAATTCACAGATTTGTGCTATAAAAGACACTTAAAACACAATGAATTCATGCAAAATCACACTATATGCAACCTATAACAATCATTAATTAGGCATTTTAAAGTCTAAGCACATAATGATTAAGTAGCTTGCACATACAAACATAAACTTGGATTTTACAGATAGAAGGCTTTACTAACTTGTGTTAAGCATTCCCAATTCACCAACCAATCTATTGAATGTTACTTCATCAAGAGGTTTGGTGAATATATCTGCAATTTGTTGCATTGTGGGCACAAAATGTAGCTCCACATTCCCCTCCTCGACATGTTCTCTTATGAAGTGATACCTGATGTCGATGTGCTTGGTTCTTGAGTGATCTACAGGATTGTTGGTTATGGCAATGGTACTTGTGTTGTCACACATAATTGGAATTTTCTTGTGTTCCATGCCATAATCCTTCAATTGGTTCCTCATCCACAGTATTTGAGCTACACAGCTTCCAGCAGAAATGTACTCAGCTTCAGCAGTAGAAGTAGATACTGTATGTTGCTTTTTACTTTGCCAGGACACCAATCTTCTGCCAAGAAATTGACAAGCACCAGATGTGCTTTTCCTATCAATCCTGCAACCTGCATAGTCTGAATCCGAATAGCCAATAAGATTAAAACCTGTATCTCTTGGGTACCAAATCCCTAGATTTGGTGTGCCCTTGAGATACCTAAAAATTCTTTTGTCGGCTACGAGATGTGATTCTCTAGGATCCGCTTGGAACCTTGCACATAAACAAGTTGCGAACATTATATCTGGTCTACTTGCAGTTAAATAGAGGAGTGAGCCAATCATACCTCGATAGCTTGTGATGTCAACTGATTTACCTGATTTGTCTTCATCAAGCTTCATGGCTGTTGCCATAGGAGTCTTAGCTGCTGATGCATCTTCTAGATTGTACTTCTTGAGTAAATCTCTGACGTACTTGGATTGACAGATAAAGATACCATCTTTTCTCTGACTGATCTGTAATCCAAGGAAGAAGGACAGCTCTCCCATCATGCTCATCTCATATTTTTCCTGCATTAGCTTAGCAAATTTCTCGCACAAGCGCTCATTAGATGACCCAAAAATAATATCGTCCACATAGACTTGAACAAGTATTAAGTCATTTCTTACATTTTTATAGAACAATGTTTTATCAATTACTCCCCTAGTAAAACCATTTTCAATTAAGAATAAGGATAGGGTTTCATACCATCGCCTTGGGGATTGCCTGAGGCCATAGACAGATTTGAAGAGAAGATACACAAAATCTACATGTTCTGGATCAACGAAGCCAGGCGGCTGTTCCAGATACACTTCTTCTTCTAACTCTCCGTTCAGGAAGGCACTTTTCACATCCATCTGGAAAACCTTGAAGTTCTTGTGTGCTGCAAATGCCAAGAACATCCTGACTGCCTCAAGTCTTGCAACCGGTGCATAGGTTTCATCATAATCAATTCCTTCTCGCTGAGAATAACCTTTTGCAACCAAACGAGCCTTGTTTCGTGTTACAAGTCCGTTTTCATCCAGTTTATTTCTGAATACCCACCTAGCTCCAATTACTGATATGATCTTTGGTCGGGGTACCAGTTTCCAAACTTTCTGCCTTTCAAACTGATTGAGTTCCTCTTTCATTGCAATCACCCAATCAGCATCGCCAAGAGCTTCTTCTATTTCTTTAGGTTCAAGCTTGGATAAGAACCCAGAATATAAGGAAATATTAGCCAGGTCAGCTCTTGCAGTTCTTCTAGTAGTCACACCAGCATCTGGATCACCAATAATTAATTCAAACGGATGATCTCTATTCCATACCCGTTCTCCTGGAAATTGTCTTGATGATTCAGCTTGACTTTCTGAGTGATGGTGCTGACTACTTTGATTATTCTCACTAACTCCCCCTGAGTTAGTGCCAGCTCCTACAGAACTACTTTCAACTCGTCTCGAGCCTTGAACAGTTGTCCTTGAGCTGCTATTTACTCCCCCTGAGTTATTGCCGGTTCGTACTGAAGAAGTATCTCCTGATCTTGTAGAATTAGCTTGTTCACTAGACTCAGGTTCTTCATGTACACTTGGAACATTTAATGGAACAACCAACTCAGGTTCATCTTCAAGATCTTCTAAGTCCAGATTCTGAAATTTTAAGGACTCAGGTTCACTAGAATCTCTTGAAATTGATGAGAGTTTGGTATCGTCGAATCTGATGTTGTAACTTTCAGTCACTTTTCGATCATTCACTAAGAACACTCTATAAGCTGCCACCACATCTGTGGAATAACCAACAAAGATTCCTTCATGAGCTTTTGCTGCAAACTTGCCTAGATTTTCATCATCTATAAGTACATAGCATTTTGCTCCGAAGACATGAAAGTATTTGATTGTTGGTCTTCTGTTGTTCATTAATTCACATGGTGTCTTTTCTTTATCTTTTATAATCAAGGTTCTATTTTGAGTGTAACAAGCGGTACTCACTGCTTCGGCCCAGAAGTACAAAGGAAGTTTTGAATCATACAACAAAGTTCTTGCTGCTTCAACCAAAGTTCTATTTTTCCTTTCAACTACTCCATTTTGCTGTGGAGTTCTCGGGGCTGAATACGGACGACGTATTCCTTTAGATACACAGAAGTCATTCAGCACTGCGTTTTTGAATTTAGTACCATTGTCTGATCTAATCGTCTTCACAGTAAGTGTTGAAACATTCTCAATTTGAGTGATGTGATCAATGATTAAGAAAGGTACTTCGTCTTTCCTCATTGCGAACAATACCCATTTATACTTGGAGAAGTCATCCACGATTACCAAAGCATATCTTTTTCTAGACAAAGATAGGACATTCACTGGGCCAAACAAATCCATATGAAGAAGTTGCAGAGGCTCAGTAATACTAGAAATTTCTTTGCTTTTATGCGATGCTCGCTTCGACTTTCCCATTTCACAAGCTTCACAGAGTCCTTTCGGAGCGAACTCCATTTGAGGTAGATCTCTCACCAATTCTCGCCTCGCGAGTGCATTCATCGTTTTGAAGTTTAAGTGAGATAGCTTTTTGTACCATAACCAGCTTTCATCATCCGAGGCTTTGCTGTAGAAACAGGTGACCTCATTCTGATTTGCTGAATCCACGTCTGCAACAAAAAGATCTGTCTTTCGAACTCCTCTCAAAGCCAGTGAGCCTTCCTTGATGTGAGTGATTGATACACCTTTCTTGTTGAAGACAATTTCGTAACCTTTGTCACAGAATTGACTGATACTCAACAGATTGTGCTTCAGTCCCTCAACATAGGAAATATCTTCTATGATGACATTGCCAGTTTTCAGTTTGCCATATCCCTTTGTCACACCTATACTGTCATCTCCAAAGGTAACATAAGGGCCAGCCTTCATAACCAACTCTGTAAGCAGGGACTTGTTTCCAGTCATATGCCTCGATGCTCCAATGTCTAGCACCCATATGACTTTATTTCTATTCTGCTTAACGCCCTGCAATGTTAGATTGGTTAGACATTCTTCGGAACCCAACTTTGATTGGGCCCGGCTTTTCGATAAGATCGAGAATCAACAGATTTAACAACAGGAGATGCACTTTTCTTAACATTACTAGGGCTTTCGACTATCTCCTTTCCTTTCTCAGACTTGACAGATTTGTCAGTCTTAGGAGAAGGTTTGTCACTCCTAACTTTAGGAGGACTGACAGTCTTGGCTCTCACATGCTTTTTCTTGATGTTTGAACTAGCAACAGTATTTGAGCATGACTGGCTAGATGCATTCATTAAATGCACAAAAGTTTGCATGATGTTAAAAGTGCATGGCATACAATTAGGTTGACCACACTGTGCATGATTCTGATGCAGATTATTCATTGTATGTGTGGTAGGCATGGCATGTGCAGCAGGAACATTCATGTTAGCTTTGCATGCATAAGAAAGATGTTCAGTAGATTTACAGTGATAACATGCTTTCTTTATTCGTTCAGCCTTAACCTCTTTTATGCCTTTTTCTTTCTTGCCTTGTTGTTTAACAACCTTAGCTCCTAATCCTAATCTAGATTCATCTCTAGGGAAATTGATTTTAACTTGTTTGATAGGAGTTATAGGTTGTACTTTCTGGCGATCTTCCATCTCAATCTCATATCTAGCTATCAATTCAGTCTCTTCTTCTTCTATTCTAGGAACAAGGTGTTTGTAGATAGGTTTGACAGCTGATTTAAGAATGCTAGGTGTTTCCTTTTTAAGGTCACTGGAACTAGGGTCAATAGGTCTCTTTCCTTCTTTCTTAGGAAGGTCAGAATAATCAAGTCCTACACCTACTCCAGTTATCTTCTTAAATGTGTCATTATCTACATACACTTTACTAGCAGCTAGTTTGTAAGCTTCGCATTTAGTTTCTAACTCAGCTAGATTGTTCCTAAGACATGCTTCTACTTCTTCCTTAAGGACGAGCTTGTGTTCTAGAGATTTAATAAAGTCTCTTAGGGAAGTATCTACAGTGCAAGCAGCCTCTAACTCTTCCACTTTTGCCTCAAGCATTCTACATTTGGCAACAAGTGTTTTCTGTTCCTTTTGAGAAGAGTCTAGGCTTTTGCATATAGATCTCTTCACTAAGAGCCCCGTTCTGTTCCTTATAATCATTAATAGACATTTCTACTTTAAGAGTCAGAACTGGTACCTCTGGTTCCTCTGATGTCTCAGCCATGAGGGCAAAGTTTGCTACATGAGTAACATCTTCCTCATCTGAATCATCCCAAGCTCTTCCTTCTGTCACCAATAAAGCTCGTTTTCCATGTCTTTTCTTCACCAGCGATTCATACTTGCTTTTGAGGGCTTCATATGTCTCTTTTGGATAAGTCTGTTTAGGCTTTTTGCAGTCCGAGGCAAAGTGTCCAGCTTCACCACAATTATAGCATTTGAACTTCATTTTGAAATCCAAAGGAGATTTGTAGCTGGTATTCTTGCCTTTACCTTGGTAGCCTGACGAACTACCACCACCCTTAGTAGCCCGATAGTAAGATGAAGAATTTCTCTGTGGTCGGTTGCTCTTTCTGAATCTCATGTTGCTGAACTTCCTTGCCATGTATGCCACGACACTATCGTCCATGTTGTCCAGCTCTTCTTGGGTGTAGTAGTCATCATCACTGTTAGATGTGCACTCGTCATCATTATCAACTTTATGTGGTGCAAGTGATGATTTAGGCTTTGCTGCAACCATTGCCTTCTTAGACTCTTCCTCATCAGCAACTAATCCTGATGCAGTTTCTTTTCCCTTTGAATCATTGTCCCATGCTTGATCTTGAAGTTTTTCCAGCTCATAGGTCTTTAATATTCCATAATATTCTTCCAGAGAAGTTGTATGCAAATCTCTGGTTTCTCTTATTGCGTAGACCCTATGTTCAATGCTCTTTGGCTGGTTCCTCAGATATCTCGTATTAGTCTCAACCATGGGGAGAGTTACACCTCTCAGATTCAAATCCAATACCAACTGACTGAATCGTAGATAGACGTCTGTTATGCCTTCCCCTTTTCATATTCTAAAGGTGTCATACTCCATCTTGAGTATGAGTGTCTTGTTACTTCTAACCTCTGCAGATCCTTCCATGACAACTTCTATCTTGTCCCAAATCTTCTTTGCTGTAGTCAGACCTTTGACTATGTTGAACATTTCGTGATCAAGAGATTCCATCAAGGTTTGTCATACAGCAGTATCATAAGCTATTTGCTCCTTGTCAGCATCCGAAAACTCCGAGGGCTTTTTAGGCTCAGACCGAGGTGCTATAACCACCCCTCCTTCCGTATGTGCAGGAATAACCACCATAGGAACAAATTTACCCTTGTCAAGGACTTCCAGATATTCAGGATTAACAGTCTCTAAATAAAGTCTCATTCTGAAAACCCATTCTTCATAGTGATCTCGATTGAACATTGGGATCTTGAATGCATTTTTAGGAGCCATTTCAATTCTGGTCACTAAAACTTTCTAAGTACCCAAGACTAGGCTATGTAGAATTTATATGTAGAACTTTTGCCTAAGTCGAAATTTCTCTAAGTAGAAATTTTGCTCATGTCGAACTTCACTAAGTAGAAATTGTCCAAGTCGAAATTCTATGTAGAAAATCTCAAGTAGAAATTCTATGTAGAACTTTTGTCCTTAGAATAATTTTTCTGCAGATTACTTTAATATTGAATAAACAATATTATCTCTTTAACACCTTTTGACTTTTGATGCTTTACTCACCTAACCCACCTAACCCACGTGCTAGGTACTGAGTATGTCTTGTTTCACTTTCGGCCGTGAGTAATGCAAATCAAAAAGTCCAAAAACACCTTTTTATTCTTTTACTATTTATCTGTTTGAAAAGGAGATCAAAAAGTTGTTGGGTTGTCTTCTTTGATAAGAACAGATGATGAACACTCAAGAACACCAAATATGAAAGTACCCAGATTAATTCACAAAAATTAATTAAAATACACCCAAGCTAAATAATCACACCTGGAGTATTTAAATAATTTTTCGGATGAGTTTTCACTACAAACGAATTAAAGCTCACTTTTCGAGAAAATGAAAAGTAGATCTAGAAAATGAAAACTCACGATTCTTCTACCAAACACAAGGATCTATGTTTTGTATGTTAAACATATAGCTCTGATACCAATTGTTAGGTCCAAATGTGTTGTAGAGGGGGGGTGAATACAACTTTTCGAATATGAGAAGCAATAAATACGATGCAATAAACGAACACACAGATTCAAGGAATATATGTCTTATATATAACTTGAAGTGGTTGCTACAACATTCATTACAAAGTATAACAGAAGTTCAGAGAGAAGTGAATGATACTAAGCTCTGTGAATGCACTATCTCTCTTTTACAAGTGTTTCTCTCAAGAATTGCTCACTAAATAAAACATTACACAAGTACTTCTATTTATACTACATGTAATCTATGTCCTGTAGTCTTCAAAGACTAAGATATACGTGGCCCAATGATGTCCACATAAATCTTGCCTTATCTTGAAAGCTTGGAAATCTGCCAATCAGAAGATGCCATGTGTCATGTTGAAGCTGCACTCTAAGTAGAACTTCTACTTGAGAATTTCCACTTAGCCATCTCGAATTTCTAAGTAGAACTTCTACTTAGAAATATTCTACTTGGTCATCTAGAACATTTAGTACTTAGAAAATATTCTGGTCTTCAACTTGAAACTTCAATGCACATCTTGAACTTGTGATATCTTCATGTCTTCTTTATTCTTCACCAAGCTCTTGAACATGGATCTTTATTACTGACATAAACTTGCTATCAATGTCCTGACACTTGATGCACTGGTCTGGTTCATAAGTGACTAGTCTTGATAGTGTTTTTGCTTCTTGAATAAATTACCATATCCAATTAGAAATGTGGCTTTCCAATATTTGCTTTCCTTCTTGTTCACTTGAAATCAATTAGTCTTATTGATACTGATAGTTATGATCTTGATTCTTGGCTTTTCAAATCACTGAGGCATGAACAACTTTGACTTGAACTTCTCTCAATGATTTCTTCTTGGCTTAATCATAGTTAACATGTTGAATTGTATCAATTATCTCGTCTTCATTTAGTGTTGATTTCTTTGTGACTTCTTGTTCTTGATTGTCTTCTGGTTAAGTATCTTTTCCTTTAGTTGAGTTACATTAGTTATAGTGTTACAAGTTTACACACTCTGCCTTTCACAGAGTTAGCAAGGTTTGTTCCTGAGTATGTCAATACTGAGGCAAAGAAAGCTAAAAGATTTCAACAGGGTCTAAAGCCATGGATACGTAGTAAGGTGGCGGTGTTTCAGTTAGAGAACTATGCAATGGTGGTGGAGAAGGCTATGATTGTTGAAGGTGAAAGTGAATTATATCAGAAAGAGAAAGCAGGAAAGAAAAGGAAGATAGAAAGTACTGAGGGAAGTCAGAACCCAAAAAGTAATAATAATAATAATAATAATAATAACAAGTTCAAGCCAAGGAATGAGGATCGGTTTGACAAGAACCGAGGTTTTCAGAAGCCGAAGAATGGAAATGGTGGTCAAGGTAAACGTTTTCAGAATACCAATCAGTAGCTTGCAATCAGACCAGCCTTACCTGAATGTACAACTTGTGGGAAGAAGAACTCAGGAGTTTGCCACAGACTAAGTATTACCTGTTTTAAATGCAACAAGAAGGGACATTACGCGGGAGAGTGCCCGACTTCAAAACCAGGGATAACATGCTACAACTGCGGAAAAATTGGTAATATTGCTAAGGATCGCAAGGAGGCAGTTCAGTCAGGAAATATTTTGAGGATAGCCGGACCCCCATCGGTAAATGCTTTAAGGATAACTGGACCTCCATCTCAGACCCAGATGTATCAACCTAGAGCCAGAACCTTTAACATGACTATGCAGGATGCTGTTCAAGAAATGGATGTTGTCGCAGGTACGCTTCCTGTGAATTCAATAGAAGCTAAAGTTTTAATTGACTCTGGAGCTACTAAGTCTTTCATTTCCAACAAGTTTGTTAGTAAATTGCAATGTGAAATTCGACCTTTAGAGCAAGCTTTAGTGATAGAGGTGGCAAACCAAGATAGAGTCCCTGTCAATCAAGTGTGTCCTCAGTGTAATATAGAGATAGGTGGTTACCTTTTCTATGCCAATTTGATACCCTTCGAAATGGGAGAATTCGATGTAATCTTAGGAATGGATTGGTAGGCTGATTACGATGCACAGATTGAGTGTAGAAAGAAGCAGGTGAGATTAAAGGCAGAAGATGATAAGGAAGTGATATTTCAAGGACAAAGGCGGGTGAAGAAATTTCTGAGTATTATGCAAGCCAAGAGGTTACTTAGACAAGGTTGTGAAGCGTATTTAGCACACGTGACGGATGTAGAGAAGCAAGCACCAAAGATAGAAGATATACCAATTGTTAACGAGTTCCCCGACGTTTTTCCAGAAGAATTACCCGGTTTACCTCCAGATCGAGAAGTGGAGTTTGCTATAGACCTAATACCTGGAGCAGAACCTGTGTCCAAAGCACCATACAGAATGGCACCAGTGGAGATGAAAGAGTTGGCAACGCAATTGCAAGAACTTTTAGATAAGGGAGTCATAAGACCAAGTGTATCACCGTGGGGAGCGCCTGTGCTGTTTGTCAAGAAAAAGGATGGTAGTATGAGATTGTGTATCGTTTATCGAGAACTCAACAAGCTGACCATCAAGAATAGATATCCCTTACCTAGAATCGATAATTTGTTTGATCAACTTAAGGGAGCAGCTTATTTCTCGAAGATTGATTTAAGATCGGGCTATCATCAATTAAAGATCAAACCTGAAGACATTCCAAAGACGGCATTTCGCACAATGTATGGACATTACGAATTCTTAGTGATGCCATTTGGATTAACCAATGCCCCAGCAGCATTTATGGATCTTATGAATAGAGTCTTTAGGAAGCATCTGGATAAATTTGTGATAGTTTTCATTGATGATATCTTGATATATTCCAAGACCCGGGAAGAGCATGCAGAACATTTAAGGATTGCGTTAGAAATATTGAGATCAGAGAAGTTGTACGCCAAGTTTTCAAAATGTGAGTTTTGGTTGGAAGAGGTGCAGTTTCTAGGCCATATAATCAGTAGTGAAGGAATTAGAGTTGACCCTGCAAAGATAGAAGCTGTGGTGAATTGGAGCAGACCGAGAACGCCCACCGAAGTGAGAAGTTTCTTGGGATTGGATGGTTATTATATGAGGTTTGTTCAAGATTTTTCTAAGATCGCCTCACCATTGACCAGGTTGACTAGGAAAAATGAGAAGTTCATATGGAATGAGAAGTGTGAAGAGAGTTTCCAGGAATTAAAGAAAAGATTAGTAACAGCACCAGTGTTAGTCTTACCAGACAGTCAAGGAAACTTTGTGATCTAAAGTGATGCTTCATACAAGGGATTAGGGTGTGTATTGATGCAACATGGAAAGGTGATTGCGTATGCTTCTCGACTATTAAAGCCTCATGAGCATAAGTACCCGACTCACGATTTGGAGTTAGCAGCAATTGTATTCGCACTAAAGATTTGGAGACACTATCTATATGGTGAAAAATGTGAGATTTACACGGACCACAAAAGTTTGAAGTACATTTTCACTCAATGGGAACTTAACATGAGACAAAGGCGATGGTTGGAGCTGATTAAGGATTACGACTGCACGATTAATTATCATCCAGGAAGAGCGAATGTGGTGGCTGACGCGTTGAGTAGAAAGGAGAGACTGAACATGTTCACCATACAAAAAGAATTGTTCAAGGAATTTGAAAAGTTGGGATTAGAAGTCCAGATTTCAGAACCTACTAGTGAGAAGTTCTATACCATGACCTTTCAACCGGAACTACTAGAAAAGGTACGAAGATGTCAGGAGGAAATCATGAGCCAAGATATGAACACATTGACAGGTGAAGAGATTTGCACTCAGAAGGATGATAAGGGTATCCTAAGATTTTCTTCGAGGATTTGGATTCCCAACGTGCCGGAATTAAAGAATGAGATTTTGCGGGATGCTCACAGTTCAAGATATTCAACCCATCCGGGGAGTACAAAGATGTACCAAGACCTGAAGGAACATTTCTGGTGGCCTGATATGAAAAGAGAGATTGCAGAGTGGGTTAGTAATTGTTACACATGTCAAAGAGTCAAAGCCGAACATCAAAGGCCCAGTGGACTACTACAGTCGTTAGATATTCCTGAGTGGAAATGGGAGCATCTATCTATGGATTTCGTGGTTGGATTACCAAGAACGAAAGCCAATAATGATGGGATTTGGGTGATCATAGACCGCTTGACTAAGTCTGCGCATTTTCTTCCGATCAACGAAAGATTCTCACTAGATAAGTTGGTACAGTTGTATTTGAAGGAAGTGGTTATGCGTCACGGTGTACCAGTAACTATTGTGTCTGATCGAGATCCACGTTTCAACTCCAGATTTTGGAAACAATTTCAAGAATACTTGGGAACCGAGCTTAAGATGAGTACAGCCTATCATCCGCAGACAGACGGACAGAGTGAACGAACCATTCAAACTATTGAAGACATGCTGCGAACGTGTGCATTGGATTTTAAAGGAAGTTGGGACGAGCACCTACCTTTGGTGGAATTCTCTTACAACAACAGCTATCATGCGAGTATTGGGATGCCGCCATACGAAGCTTTATATGGAAGGAAATGTAGATCTCCTGTATATTGGGATGAGGTTGGTGAGCGTAAGGTGTTAGGATCGGAACTAGTACAACAAACGAAGGAAAAGATCGAAATCATTCAGAAAAGGTTGATAGCCACTCAAAACAGACAAAAGAAATATGCAGATCAAGACAGGAAAGATCTGAATTTCGAGGAAGGAGATAAAGTGTTGTTGAAAGTCTCACCTTGGAAAGGAGTTACGAGGTTTGGCAAGAAAGGAAAGCTCAGTACGAGATACGTAGGACCTTTTGAGATCTTAAGACGGGTTGGAAAAGTCGCGTATGAGTTAGCCCTACCGCCACATATGAGTCATATCCACAATGTCTTCCATGTGTCAATGCTAAAGAAATACATCCAGATTTGAGTCATGTGATCGAGTACGAGCCTATTGAGTTACAGCCGGATCTGTCGTATATAGAATAGCCTGTAGCAATTCAGGACAGAATGGATAGGAAGCTAAGGAATAAGACAGTTAAGTTGGTAAAGGTTTTGTGGAAGAACCCAAGAGTTGAAGAATCAACTTGGGAACTTGAGAGCGAGATGCTAGAGAATTATCCTCATCTATTTACTTAGGTAAGATTCTGGGGACAGAATCCCGTTAAGGGGGAAGGATATAACGCCTTAGAAATTTTTGTAATATTTATAATTATTTATTAAATATTAAATGTGAATTATGTGACGTGATTATTTTTTAGGAAGTGAAATATGTGTGATTTCGTTTTGTGGGTTTAATTGATGATTTATATGTGTAAGATAAATCTACGTAACTTTATGTTTTTATTTTTGGGGGTTAAATTCTATTTAAATCATGTTTTATTTATACTCTGAGAATTTTATAAAATCACCAGGATTAGTAAAAAATTACGAAATCTTTTGCATTATTAATTTTATTAGTTTATTTGAGTTTTAAAAATATTAGATGGATTTATTTTTGTTTTTAAGGATTTTAAAATGATTTTATGAATTTATTTGGGTCTTATTGGTTTAATATTGTAAAAATGATATTAAATTCGTTTTTGACCCCAAAAATATTTTAAAAATATGGGGAGATAGATAATTTTATATTATACATTTTAAAAATAATATTGAGATTTTCTTAAATTTATTCATTTAATTTGCAATTGGCAAAGT
Organism: Saposhnikovia divaricata; assembly: GCA_036435485.1. Taxonomy (NCBI): domain Eukaryota; kingdom Viridiplantae; phylum Streptophyta; class Magnoliopsida; order Apiales; family Apiaceae; genus Saposhnikovia; species Saposhnikovia divaricata. Next base: position 157,765,638 of record CM071598.1, read on the forward strand.
GGGATTAAAGTGTATTTATTCAGAAAATTTTGATAAAATTCTAAACTATTTTTTTTTCTTCTCTTTTAACATCTTAAGTCCCTAAAAAGCATCAGTTTTTTTTTGTCCCAAATTAACATCAATCTCTCGACCTGCTCTCTCTCTGGAATCCTCTTGAAGGTTCACTCTCAATTCCTATCTTCAAAATCTCTTATCCTCAATCTCTCTTTAATCCCTCTCTCTCCCCTCACTACTCGCCTATACATATATGTGTATGCATCTCTAGTGCGTGTGTTTATGTAAAACAGAGGAGTGTGTGTGTAGTGTGTCAATGTGTGGCGGTGTGTGGGTTTGAGTGCACGATTACAGTGCTAACCTCCCCTCCCCTGTTCACCCCCGTTTTTCTTCCTTGTTGTCACGGCTGGCCGCGTGGGTGTGTCGGTGTGCAGAAACGGTGATGTGGGAGTGGTGTTATTGAGTTTCTGGTTGTGTGCGTGTATGTATTATTAGAGATTCGAAGGACGTAGACTTAAGGGATAAAGGAAAGGCAAAGGCTGAGGGCTTTTGAGCTAAGTGACTAGTGTGAAAGCACCTTGTTAAGGCAAGTAACTCGAACCTTGTATCGAAGTTCAGATTCTTTTAATTATCCATGATTTGTTGTTTAAATTCTTGTAACTTATTGTTGCTTCTTTCAAGTTAATTGTCGAACCTCTTGTACTATACTGTTAAATCATATTAACCATTGCTTAATCCTTAATACCTTCTTGTTTACTCTTATAGACTGCTGTTTAAACTATTGCACTTCCCTACTTATTTTAACTCTTGTTGAACCGAAAACCTTATTGTATGACATGCCTTTTGTGCTAGCTTAAACCTTATGTCATATTTATTTCCTTAATCCACACTAGCTTATCTATACCTTGTAACTCCTAAATTAAACTTTAAATCCCAAATCCTTGTTTTATTCTCAATTAATTAGTAATCCTTGTTGTTTATATTCCTACTTTTCCCGAGCCATAACATATTTGATACCACTTTGTATTACCCCTCTAAATTGACAACAGCTTGATAACCCCTTATTGTTAAAATACGTGTGAATGACACTTGAATTCTACCTTGTGAGCCTTATGCATTTAAATCGAATTGTTTATTTGACCTTTAGCCATTTGTCCTTCAAGTAAACAGAAAATTTCCCTGCTCTGAATTTTTGTATAAGAAATTCTTTTGTTGAAACTTGACCCATTTCACATATATTTAATTAAGTATTTTGAATTTAGCGTAAGAGGCTAGGGTGGTCCTAGTCCAGCATATTGAATTTGCGTAAGAGGCTTGGGTGGTCCTAGTCCAGCAATAAATGCCAATGTGTTGCCTAATTGGGAACCCAATTTTCAAAGTCCAGAGGGACCTAGTGTCCGGTATGGGGACATTACGTGGCTGATCACCCGTATTGTCCGGTTTTAATAAAAGGGCTTAATTTAAATTGAAATGCTTAAAAGGTGAATATATGATATAAAAAGAGAAATTGATTTCTCTCTCTCCCTATCTTTAGAATAAATTATAAATTGTCAATAATTTTGAAATAGCTCAAAGAATGATTTCTTGTATTGTTGTATCCACATTTCTGTTGTTGATTCTTTTGCATCTATATTGTTACTTGCTGAGCATTTGGCTCACTTCTTGCTATTGTTTCTAACCATTTTTCAGTTAAAGAAGAAAAAGACATGAAGTAGGAGCTATATCTGAGAAGAACTTGTTGTGGACCGTAGACAGCCTAGATTTGCTCTGCTAGAAGGTCGGACATCTGAAGACAGTTAAGGCTTGTATAATAGTATCAGCTAGTTGTCTTTAATTATAGAATGTATGTAGCTTTTAAATTAAGGTTTTAGTGATATGATGTAATAGTTAGTTAGTAGCTGCTTGTTTCATACCACTACCTGTTAGAGATCCGGGTTAGTAGTGGGGTGTTGTATTATGACTTAATGTCTGGTTATCAGCTTGTATGTATTTAATTTTGGTTGTGGTGCCCCGATCTTGTTTTATGATCGGGAGGGCATAGTAGTATGGTTCACCTGATCGGTTAGGACAGGTTGAACAGGTGTTTATTTTTCTTAAGTAGTTGGAATTGTCATTTTTTTTATGAAATCTGGTTGGTTCAAAATACAGGTGGATAGTCCATATTACGAATACTTCATGCCGAAATTTTTAAAAATTCCCCTGTATCAAATTCTATTTTATTTAATTAATTCCAATAATTGAGTATTTTATTATAAAAATTACATTATCAGTATTGGGAAGTCGGGGCGTTACAGACCACGCATGTCTCACATGCGTACAGAGTATGCACATGTCTTATATGCATGGTCTTCATAAAATGGAATTCTGCTTCCACATGCGTATTCGAGATACGCATTTGAGTATGCGTAACCTGAGACACGTAACTGAGAAATGCGCATCAAAAGCACTGTTCATCGTCTTCACAGACGCGAACGGGTGACGATTTTTTAGGCAAAAAATGTCGAAATTCCAGCCAGCCTTCGTTCATTACCATCCAAGCTTCGTTCAGTACCATGCCATACACCAAAATGATCGCCTTCTCCCCCTCTACAAGCCTATACCATTCGATTTTCGTTTGTTTCACCGGATTCGAAAGCCCCAAAATTCGACCTCATTTCTCCGATCTATTTTCCGAGTAGCCCATACACGCCCCTGCGAGGCCAGAAATCAACAAATCAAGATGGAAAAATGGAGAGGGAGCTCTGCGCTTCGTTTTGATGTCCTCAGTTTGGGTGGAAGTTGCCGGAATGTGATGGACGGTGTTAGGTCCGGAATAACGTAGAAGGGGGGTTGAATACGTTATTTAAAAATATTTCGATTTTTGATATGGATATGAGATCAATAATACTGAATCGAAATAACACAACTGTTTGAAAAATATCTTTGAATAGATAAAACCCGGAGGTTTGCTACACAATCGAATCCTATGGATCAGCTACAAAATCAAACACTCCTAGGATAGTTTAGGCACGAGGACCTTCTACCCGACACTTCCTGAAAGCGAGCTAAGCCGGCTTCCCTACTAGATGGACTGTCTAGCAGCTTACACAGAGAAGATATAAGAGAGAGAAGGGAAAGTTGTGTGTTGAGGTGTGTTTTGAAATGAAATACAACAGGCCTATTTATAGGTTTTAGAAAGTTACTATGTTATACTATTCCAACAACCCCCGTGGGCCCCACCAGACACTTTTTGAATAGTAGCCGCCATGTGCACAGTAACCGCCATTTGCACAGTAACCGCCATTTGCACAGTAACCACTATTTGCACAGTAACCACTATTTGCATAGTACCTGCATAGTTACTTAGTTAATTTTCAGAGTAAATTAATTTTTGACAATACCTTGAGATATTATGTCTATCCTTGATCGTCAATAGGCTTTGGCAATTCTTTCTGTGAATTAATGTGTTGACCTTCTCGTAAGTGCTGAAACTTAGTGCACTGGTCTGGTTCACAAGTGACTAGCACTGATCTTGATCTTCACACCTTCGTTACATTCCAATTGATTAACCTGCAGCAGTATCTTCAAATAATATAAATACATGGAATCTTTTTGGCCCTTCAACTGAATCATCTGTACATCTTATTCTTTCACTGAGGCTTGATCATGTTAATGAACTTCTTTCAGCGACTTAATCCTTGTTGATGCATGTTCTTCAAATTTCACGATCCATGTATAGAGTTAATATTATTTATCTTTTATCCTAGTTGAGTTATATATGTCCTCTATTACATAGTACATTACATTATGCTTTACAATCTCCTTCTATTTTATTGTTAGGGTTTGACAAGCAAATTCCTAGAGGATAACTCAACTGATACAACAACAAAAAAATAAAGTTCAAAGATAAATAATATTAAAGTGCATTCTGGATCATATATATACATTTTCCAGATTTCTAAAATTAACCAAGTGCAAGACAATTGTTCCTTTAGACTGAACAAATCTTCAAGTTCTCCTTTGCTTTCTTTCCACATAGCACTAATACTCCCATTAGATTTTCCTTTCCCAAAATAAAGTTAATTCCGTGTCAACAACCTTTTCCTTGCCCTTAAGCCTAGTAGATTTTTCTTGGGCATCCACCTTCTCCCCCTCAGTTGGGTTATCCTCCAGATTAGTAGGATGTGAAGTTGGTAAATTAGACGAAGATGGCTTTGCCAAGGAGTTGATTGCATCATTTAACTGGGTTGCCATGGTATTCAATTGAACCTGGAATACATCATGTTGAATAAGTTACAAATTTTTGATTTCTGCAATGGACTTACAGATATTTGGCAACTCTTTCTCCATTGTTTGGACCCGTGTAACGTGTCTGCTATATTCCTTTCTGGTTACAGGTGCATGTGGTTGAGTAGGTTGCTCACTCGTACGTTCTGCAGGTGTTTCACTCAACACTCTATATTCACTCGGTATAGTGGTTTGGGTTATACTTACATGTTCTGTTCGTGTTTCCCTCAACTCTCCTCCAGAGCTTCTACTGATATGTGTACCTGCAAATGAAATCATCCTAGCCCCTTTTTCAGAGGTCACGGATGGTGCAATGAAAGTTCGTGAGCTTCCATCCTCGCGTGAAGCGAGTTGCCGACCACTGGTAAAGAGTGGTAAATCTCGAAAGAGATCCAGAGATTTTCCCTCTGGGAGGTTAAACTTGAATCGATTGAATGGCACAAAACCCAAGTTTCCCTCGACTGTCTGTGAAGACACTTGGTTCATAAAAGAACCACCTACCGATGGATCTTTTCGTAAAATGGAAGATTCACCAGCAGTTATTGAGGTAGGTAATTCCACCTCGGATGCCTGTGAAGGCATTTGATCTTTAGAAAGATCATCAACCACTCTTATGTTCCGTGAAATGGAACTCAAGATAGTTGATCCCGTCAATTCAACCTTATTTACATTTTCACTCATTTGACAAGGAAGAATTGTTTCAATAACAGTTGCAGTTACCTCAGGTTCATTTGGTTTACTTCTTTTAGAATGAGGTAGAGCTGCTGATGTAACTAACTCCTTATGTGGTGTTGCTGAGGCACTATCTCCCTCAAAAGTGTTGATGGCTGGTCGTTTAAGTGACAATTGAGGTGTTGGAGTTTGTTGTGTTTGTGTTTGCATTTGTAGAATGGGCTCTTCGACCTGTGTTAGAGTCGGTGGGATTTCTTGCTCTTGGTCGGGTAAGATGGCCACTAGGGGCTGTAGAAACTGTATTTCCTGTGACACAATAGGGAATACAGAGGTTAGAATAGCAGGGATGGAAATATTACCTTGTCGTATACCTGCTCTCACTGGTCTTGGTAACAACGGGAGTGGGACAGTCTTTAGATATTCAGTTAGGACTGTAGGCACATCCGTATAGTTCTTTTTGCTTATGTAATTAATTACATTCGTCTTCATGTAAGAACATTCCACCTTTCGACCATTTTCGAAGCGTACCCTGTCTTCATCATTCAAAAAATCATTTAATATTAGTTGTAGAAACCTTGGATATAGACATTTGACATTTTGAGTCCGAACATCTCTTCTTCCGAAGTGTTTCATCTTTAAAATGATTTGACCAAGCACTATTTTTCCAAAATTAATCCTCAAATTATTGGCGACCGCGTACCCTATTTTTTGAATAAATTCAGGTATTCGATCTTGATTTGTTCTATCTGAGGAAAAAACATAGTTAAGAGTATGAAAGAAGAAATTTCAGTACTGGGTTAGAAACGTTCTAGAAAGATTACCAGTATTGAAATTGCCATCTTGGTACCTTATAAAACGAAAGAACATTTCGATCTGTTCAGGTGTAGGATCAGAAACAAGATTTTCCATAGGAAAATGAAGAATTCGATTAACATCTCATTCAGTGACTCTAATCGACCTACTAAATAGTCGATATGTGATTGCACACCGTCTTGTCCAGAAGTGTTAACCGCACTGCAATATAGTTCACGCAATGCATCATGGTTAAGCTGCACTGGTGTAACTAAAGCATAGCGAATTAATGAATGTTCATTCAGAAATTGTGTCCAAGCCCGAAATTGCTCATCCAGAATGGTTTCGATTTGCTGAATGGAAATAGGATTAACTTTAGCAATTAAAAAGCTTCCCTGTAATGCCATTTTCAAAACTTTGAGGAAATACAAAAACAAGGGTTAGTTTTTATAAAGGATGATGTATAAAGCAAGAATATGAAATCCGATCTAAAAACCACCAGCTAGATTGAGAGATCTTTCCGATCAAAACTCGAAATATTCAGCAATTGTGTGCATATGCTCTGTATATCTGAAAAATGATGATGTTAAACACAAACAAAAACTCATCATTTATAAAGTTTCAAGGACTAGTGGGTTAGGTTAGAGCGTGACAGGTTAAGTTAGAAAAGAAATTAAATGCATTTATCACCGCTCAATAATTCTAACCAAACAACCTAACCAACCGAAAAACATCTTATCGCCGAAACCTATCAGCCTATATACACACACACATACATACTTATTATTTCTAATTATTGTGGATTTAAAATAACCAATCAGTAATTCAAGAATTATTCCACAATAATCAGACAAACTCATAATTAAATAGACATAAAATTAACAAAGTATCATTAATTGATATATGTCAATAAAATATATTTAATTATGCTACAATTGACACAATTATTTACTAACTGATTACCATAAAATATAGCATTTATAAGCATGGTAATTAATATAGAGATAACTGTAATATGAGGACTGGATGCAAATAAATTCACAAGTCCTAAACATATGGACATTTAAAATACATGTGAACTTATAACAAATTGCAGTTATTGATTATCCAAAATTAATTAGACATATTTAACATCCCAAGTTCACCAACTAACTTGGAGAAAGTGGATTCATCCAGTGGTTTAGTAAAGATGTCTGCAATTTGTTGATCTGTGGGAACAAAATATAATACCACAGTTCCATTCATGACATGCTCTCGTAAGAAATGATACCTGATATTAATGTGCTAGTCCTGGTATGTTGAACTGGATTATTGGCAATGGCAATGGCACTCGTGTTGTCGCATAGAATTGGAATTTTGTCCAACATGAGTCCATAGTCCTGAAGTTGATTCCTCATCCACAGGATCTGAGCACAACAACTACCTGCTGCAATGTATTCTGCTTCGGCTGTCGAGGTAGATACTGAGTGTTGCTTCTTGCGGTACCAAGACACCAACCTTCTTCCTAGAAACTGACAGCTTCTAGAAGTACTTTTCCGATCAATCTTACAACCTGTGAAGTCAGAATCTGTATAGCCAACTAGGTCAAAACCTGTACCTTTAGGGTACCAAATCCCAAGATTGGGGGGTTCCCTTAAGGTAGCTGAAAATACGTTTAACAGCTATAAGATGTGACTCTTTAGGGTCAGCCTGGAATCTAGCACATAAACAAGTTGAGAACATAATATCTGGTCTACTAGCAGTTAAGTATAAGAGAGAGCCGATCATACCTCGATATTTCGTGATGTCAACTGACTTACCAGATTTGTCTTGATCAAGCTTGACAGCAGTTGGCATCGGGGTCTTGGCAGTAGCTGCTTTTTCCATCCCATACTTCTTCAGAAGATCCTTTATGTATTTTGACTGGCAGATGAAAATACCATCAGGCTTCTGAACAACTTGAAGTCCAAGGAAGAAGGACAACTCACCCATCATGCTCATCTCGTACTTACTCTGCATTAGCTTAGCAAATCTCTTGCATAGCAAATCATTAGTAGAACCAAGTATTATATAATCCATATATACTTGCACCAGAATTATATCATTTTTATGCTTTTTATGAAAGAGAGTTTTGTCGATGATACCTCTTGTAAAACCATTTTCAAGTAAGAACTTGGAGAGCGTATCATACCATGTTCGAGGGGCTTGCTTGAGACCATAGAGAGCTTTGAAGAGAAAGTACACAAAACCTTCAAATTCCTTGTCTTCGAACCTAGGGGGTTGTTCAACATAGACTTCTTCTTCTAGATCTCCGTTCAAAAATGCACTTTTTACATCCATCTAAAAAACCTTAAAGTTGGAGTGTGCAACAAATGCTAAGAACATCCTGATTGCTTCAAGCCTTGCAACTGGAGCATAGGTTTCATCATAATCAATTCCCTCTTCTTGAGAGTAACCCTTTGCTACCAATCGAGCCTTGTTCCTCGTAACAATACCATTTTCATCCAGTTTATTCCTAAACACCCATCTAGTGCCAATTACAGATTTATCTTTTGGTCTTGGCACCAGCTTCCATACTTTCTGCCTTTCGAACTGATTGACTTCTTCCTGCATTGCAGTTACCCAATATGGATCATCTAGAGCTTCATCAACCTTTTTAGGTTCAATTTGAGATAAAAATCCTGCGAAATTGCATTCATTCTGTGTTGCTCTTCTAGTCTGTACACCTGTGTCCGGTTCACCAATGATCTGTTCAAAGGGATACGCTCTACTCCATACCCTTTGTCTCGACAGATTTGATCTTGATGATTCCCCAAGTTCATAATTGTGTTGAGTGTGGTGACTAGTAGATCCAAAATCATTGTTTGCTCCCCCTGAGCTGTTGCTTTCAGAGTGTGATGAATCAGAGTTTAATGAATCATTAGCAGTAGATGCATTCTTTGATATTTCTTCACTTGATTGGGGTTCATTTTCATCATTCACTTGCTCCCCCTCAACATGTGCTGCAGTCTGATCTACTTGTATAGATTGAACAATATAGTCTGAAAGAGTATCAGAATTTTGTAGATAAACATTTATTTCTTCATTCTCAAATCTCAACTGGTCATATTCATCAAAATCTTCAAGTCCTGTTATCTTCTTATCATCAAAAGACACATGGATAGATTCCATGACCACTTTTGTTCTCAGATTGTAGACTCTGAATGCTTTTGTGGATAGTGGGTATCCAACAAAGATTCCTTCATCAGCTTTTAAATCAAATTTGGAAAGCTGTTCTAGATGAGTCTTAAGAACAAAACACTTACATCCAAAAACATGAAAGTACTTCAGGTTCGGCTTCTTATTTTTCATCATCTCATATGGTGTTTTACCATGCTTGTTTATGAGTGTAGCATTCTGTGTGAAACAAGCAGCTTGCACAGCTGCAGCCCAGAAGTAAGTTGGCAGCTTTGCTTCATCAAGCATGGTCCTTGCAACTTCTATGAGAGTCCTGTTCTTTCTCTCTACTACTTCATTTTGTTGTGGAGTTCCAGGTGTAGAGAATTCTTGCTTTATTCCCTTTTCTTTACAATATTCTTCCATGGCTGTATTCTTGAACTCAGTGCCATTATCACTTCTTATGATTTTCACTGTATGCTTAGATCCTTTGTCCAGTTGTCTGACATGCTCTGTCAAGATTGATGCAGTTTCTTCTTTCTTGTGCATGAAATACACCCATGTATATCTGGTGTATTCATCAATAATAACCAACGCATATCTTTTCTTTCCAATAGAGATTATATTTACTGGACCAAATAAATCAACATGCAATAAGTGATATTGCTCAAGAATTGAGGATTCAGTCTTACTTTTGAATGAAGTTTTCCTTTGTTTTGCCTTCTGACATGAGTCACATAGGCCATCTGGAGTAAAAACTGATTTGGGCAATCCTCTCACAAGATTTTTCTTCACTAGCTCATTAATGCTGTTGAAATTCAGATGAGAAAGTCTCTTGTGCCAGTTCCAGCTTTCTTCAATTGATGCTCTACTCAGTAGACAGATTGCAGAGCCTTCAGAGTTTGTTGAAAGCTTGGCTTCATAAATGTTACCATGCCTGTATTCCTTCAGAACAACTTTGCCTGTAGATTTGCTTATAACTTCACAGTGTTCTTCAAAGAAATCCACATAATAACCTCTGTCACATATTTGACTCACACTTAGCAGATTATGTTTGAGTCCTGAGACTAGAGCTACAATTTCAATGATGACATTCCCAAGATTGATATTGCCATATCCCAGAGTCCTTCCTATGTTGCCATCTCCATAAGAAACATTCGGGCCAGCTTTCTTCACAAATTCTGATAGCAGGGCTTTATTTCCAGTCATATGTCCTGAGCATCCACTGTCCAGAACAAGGATATTTTTCCTGTTACCCTGCAATCACAAAAACCACTAATGATTAGTTTTAAGGACCCAGACTTGCTTAGATCCTTTGGCCTTATTAAGTTTGTTATCTTTTGCAGCAGAAGTCTTATCAGAGTTTGTGCTAACATACTTTTTATCAGAATTTATACATGTAGAATCAATCTTGAATTTATTCAAAGAGGGTTTAAGTTCATAATAATCATAATACAAACTATGATACTCTTTGCATGTATAAATATAATGTCAAATACTGCCACAGTGAAAACAAGGATTCTGTGGCTTAAACCTAACTGAACCACTCTTAACTCCTGACTTAGGAGGTGTAGAGTTTATATTTTTATTCTTCCTACAAAAAGTAGCAAGATGGGTAGGATTTCCACAGTTGTGACATTTCTTCCTAGGAGCATTGGGAATAGGCATATACTTATTGCTTTTATTGATGCCTACCTTTTCATTTCTGTTTTTCCTAGGTTTTTTTACATTGTTCACTCCTTTTATCTCCTTCAGCTTGTGTTTAAGTTGTTTCTGAGACATTATGTCAATATTTACTGATTTGACTTCATCCTGTTTTGGTTTGTCAGATTTTGGTACAAACCTCACAGGATTAATTTTGGGCTTTGCAGCCCTTTCAGTAAATACAGGTTTAGAGGTCTCAGCTTCTAGGTTGGCAGTTTTCTTTTTATCAGTGTATCCTAGACCATGTTTCCAACAACCATTCTCTAAGATACTCTGAGTAGTTTTACCAGAGTTAGTCCAAGTTTTAATAATGTTTCTTTCTTTAGCAAGTTCAGATTCAAGATAAGCATGCTTTTTCAATAATTCAGTTTTAACAATAATAGCATCATCTCTCTCTTTCTGAATTTTTAACATCTGGACTAATTCTAATTCTAGATAGTCATTTCTCTTTCTAAGGTCTAGACTTTCAAATTTTATTCTTTCATTTTCTAAAGTCTGATCTCTATAGCTAACATGCAAGTTTTTAAGAAAGAGTCTTAACTCAGATATATCAGTAGTATCAAAAGCTAGAGTAGAGTGAGGTACCTTGGTCTCAGTAGCTTCAGAGATACTATCAGCATTTGCCATCAAGGCATAGTTCACCTCATCTTCAGAGTCTAAAGTGTCAGCCCAGTCCTTCTTCTTTGTGATGTAAGCTTGACATTTATCAACTTTGGCTTTCTTGCACTCAGGTGCAAATTGTCCTTTCTCACCACAATTATAGCATTTGATCTTGGACTTGTCTACTTTCCCAGACCTGCCTTCTTTTCCCTCAGCTTTTCTGAAATTCTTCTTTTCGAAATTTTAATCTCTTCGTGTTTTCTCTATCATGATTGTATAGCTTTTTGGATCTTAACTGTTGTATAATAATAGAGTGGCTCTGATACCAATTGTTAGGTCCGGAATAACGTAGAAGGGGGGTTGAATACGTTATTTAAAAATATTTCGATTTTTGATGTGGATATGAGATCAATAATACTGAATCGAAATAACACAAATGTTTGGGAAATATCTTTGAATAGATAAAACCCGGAGGTTTGCTACACAATCTAATTCTATGGATCAGCTACAAAATCAAACACTCCTAGGATAGTTTAGGCACGAGAACCTTCTACCCGACACTTCTTGAAAGCGGGCTAAGTCGGCTTCCCTACTAGATGGACTGTCTAGCAGCTTACACAGAGAAGATATAAGAGAGAGAAGGGAAAGTTGTGTGTTGAGGTTTGTTTTGAAATGAAATACAACAGGCCTATTTATAGGTTTTAGAAAGTTACTATGCTGTACTATTCCAACAACCCCCGTGGGCCCCACCAGCCACTTTTTGAATAGTAGCTGCCATTTGCACAGTAACCGCCATTTGCACAGTAACCACTATTTGCATAGTAACCACTATTTGCACAGTAACCACTATTTGCATAGTACCTGCATAGTAACCGCGCATAGTAACCGCGCATAATAATCGTGCATAGTAACTTTGCATAGTATTACTATTTTTGGCTGTTTCATTTGGGCTTCTCTCTTCTGTTTCAAATATTCTGCTGAATTAATTCATCTCAGAAAATAGTTCAAGTACCAGATTAATTTAATTATTTTGTTATAAATAATTAATTAATCTGTTACGTAGTTAATTTTCAGAGTAAATTAATTTTTGACAATACCTTGAGATATTATGTTTGTCCTTGATCGTCAATAAGCTTTGGCAATTCTTTCTATGAATTAATGTGTTAATCCTTCTCGTATGTGCTGACACTTAATGCACTGGTCTGGTTCACAAGTGACTAGCACTGATCTTGATCTTCACACCTTCGTTACATTCCAATTGATTAGCCTGCAGCAGTATCTTCAAATAATATAAATACATGGAATCTTTTTGGCCCTTCAGCTGAATCATCTGTACATCTTATTCTTTCACTGAGTCTTGATCATGTTAATGAACTTCTTTCAACTTGATCCTTGTTGATGCCTGTTCTTCAAATTTCACGATCCCTGCATAGAGTTAATATTATTTATCTTTTATCCTAGTTGAGTTATATATGTCCTCCTCTATTATATAGTACATTACATTATGCTTTACAGACGGGGAGGATAAACGGAGAGGCGAACGAGAGAGGGAGAGAGACGCCGACTTCATGTGTACAAAAATGACGTCATATGACATCATCACGCATTTCAGAGATGCGTGACCTGCAATGCGCATGTCAAAGATGCGTATCTCAGACTACGCATCTGAGGGATGCGTAATTCGTGGGCAAAAAGGGTGGACGCTCCCGCATATGGGCATTTCGGGCAGCTTCTACAGAAAAGTAGTGTAGTTTGGTCATTTTCTCTAAATTTTTCTCATTATTATAAGTTTTATTCTAAAAAATAAATTTTATTAAATATTCAATACATTCTATTATTAATTAAGTAAGTAGAAAATCAAAAAATATTTTAAACTTAATAAACTAAAAATATACAAATAACAATACCAGTATTTTATTAATAAATCAGTTGTTCCAAATTTGAATCATGGATAACAATTTGGGATAATCTGTTCCAAATTTAGACAGTGATCCAAAAATTCAAATTTAAAATTCTCTTTCAACAGTAATCCAAATTTGGATCAATGAAGATTGTTGATCCAAATTTGAATCACCTATATTCACTAATCCAAATTTGGATCAATTGGTTTAATATTAAAATATTGGTTTTATAATTTGTACACTTTTAGTTTATTAGATTTAAAATTGATTTGTCATTTTTAATTACTTACTAATAATAATAAAATTTAATAAAATTTAATTTAGAATAAAACTTATAATAATAAAAACATATTTTAGAAAAAATTTAAAAAAAGTACATTAAATGCATAAAATAAAAAGTGCATTAATTTTAATAATTTAAAAGTACAATATAAAAAATACTAGACATTTGGATAAACAGTTATTTATGAAAAGTATATTTAATTAATTTATTGTATATAGTATAAACACTTAATAATGGTTAAACATTAAATTTAAGATTAAATAGTTTAATGTAAATTTATGTAATATAATATGTAAATAGTAATTTGAATGAAAATTTGGATCACACTTAGTTCATCAAAAATTTGGATCAATTGATTATTTTAATTTAAATTTTTAGATCATAACTATTGTAGATGTCTTAGCATTTTAAACTATTTATTGAATATAACTAAAATTTATTAAGTGGCATGCCATTAATTTTGGATTTTTTTTAATATCATAATGTATTAGATTATATCATTATGGATCATATCATAATGTATTAGATTATGCTTGTAAAATACACACAGAATGAGATTTGCTTATACTCCTCGAACTCCATAATCATCTCTATTAGTTTTTCATTCTTATAAAAAAAGTAGAGTACAATAAATGTTCATACTTGTTTTTCATAATAATAAACAACAACAACAACAACAACAACAACAAGAATAATAATAATAATAATAATATTATTATTATTATTATTATTATTATTACGAATAATTTGAATTCCAATTATATATTGAAGAGAGGGAAAAAATATTTGAGAAGGAATAAAATAATTATTATATTGATTATTGATTACATAAAATAAGAGACAACTAATAATTTATCGAAAATAGAAATTTGTTAGGAGTCCCTAATATTTTACGTAATCACAAAATATTATTAAAATTATTAGCTTATAACCCATGCAAAACATGGATTATTTTTAATTTTTTTTAAATTTACTTGTAATGTAGTATAATATAATAAATATTAATTTTAAAATGTTTTGGAAGGATTTTAATCTTAAATTTTTGTATATAGCAACTTTTATTATTAAATTTTTATTTCAAAAAAAACTATTATTATTAAATTTAAATTATTATATTGTTGACGTTAATTGAACCTTCAACCTTTCTATATAACAATTTTTAGTATTAATTTTGAATTAAATGTTATTGACGGAATTCGAACCTGAGTCCTCTACATATAAACATTGTTTAATATTGTATCCAATCGTCATTAAAAATCTAAAAAACTGTAAATGAAAGGAATAACAAAAATGAGGAGTTAATCAAATTACAACACCCGTTATCTTATTATAGTTTAGTATAGATAGATATCAAATTCATAGAACTCAAGTAGTTGGAGCGATTCTCGCTCATCACTTATTGAAATCTAATATTCATGGTTAGGAATATAAACCTACTTGTTAAAAAAATAATAATTATTATTTATATCGCTGAGACGTAACACCAAAATCAAAAGCCTATGAACAATCTTTTCAACTAAAAATTTTCAGAGGTCAGACCAGATTTACGTGTGAATGTCATTCATTTTACGTGCGTATAAGGTACCAAAACCACATCTAAAAATCAGGAACCACATCTAAAAATCTGGAATACGAGTGGTTGATATGAAATCTATTGTAGTTGTCTGCTCAAATCGAAGCTCAAAAGGGGTTTTGTAGAAGCATTAACATAAAGACAATGATTTGTTTTATTTATGAAACTACCCAAATGAATACGGCAAAGCTTGGTGATCACACACTCGTCTCTATTCTCCACCTTTGGCTTCTCTCGTTAGGTAACTGGAACAACCAACAATCATTCTCTTGTTATTCCTTCCATTTCTACAGTAGGTGTATATATACATGTACAAAGACCATGAATAGTCAGTCACATATCTTCTTCACATAGATAACATACAGCTTCAAGTTATTCATTTCAAGAAATGGCAACTACTACTGCTCGATTGGCTCCCATTATTTTCCCAAGTAAACTTCTTCGTCCTGGTAATTTACAACCCAAGATTGAACTGCCCGAGTCATCAACTAGGACTCCTTTCTCATCTGTCGCCCCAACCCGCCGCTTTGAGCAGTTTCCGGTTATTGCATCCAGAATTCAACCTCAGAAAAACCTCGAAACCATATTTGAGGAAGAAACAACTTGCTGCACATCAAGAATCACTTGATCATAGTATGAGCCTCCACCTGATCCTAGCAACATGATTGACCTACTAGTATTTATAGTAATTCATGTAGAATTTTAAACAGATGTTCTGAATTTCATTATTCATAACTTGTATGCTCTATTATCTAGTCTGACATTGTATAACCGCCAAAGTAACATGTTTTTTTTCTTAAGATTATCGACTCATAAATGAAACTGAAATCAACCATTAGCCCTCTGTTCAAACTTTGCGATGTCTTTCAAAAGCATAATAATTAAACACTGCATTGGATACCTCATCCATTCAGTATTAAAACTATGAGATGTGATATAATTCTGATAGCTTTATATACGGCCAAAAAACAGAATACATAATAGCAAAGAATACACAACAATATATAATTTCCAAAGAAATTCTACCAATATTCATTACATTCCCAGGAACCCGAATACCTTAGCTTACTTCCCTCTCAGACTGGTTATGCCGTAGATAGGTGCTAACTACAATATTATATTATATCAACTATATATAAAGACAGATCGCGTAAAAGAAAAAAACAAGAAGCAACACACCAAAGACACCAAAGTGATAATGCAATGTAGCATCACCATTCATCAGTTGGCAGTTGAGCAATTATCGACATCTCCAACTTGACATTCATTATAACTTCAAGCTAGCACAGTATACCTCCAGATCTGTATTTGTCATCAGACTTTGTCAATTGTAATAGCTTATAACCTACAACAGGGAAACATAAATAAGGGTGAAAATGTTGCACATGTATCATAAAGCACTAAGATATGAGTGAAATGTGCTCATAAGAGATGGAGCAAAAGTATTATCACAATATTCTATAAAACAACTCAACAATGGTCTTTAGCTTTACAATTACAATTTGAAACGGTAAGAAATATACTTGTAAGACACAACTGATGACATATGAACAACTAATTCTAACTTAATAGTATATCTGATTTGCAGCGAACATAATGTAAAATTTAAAATCAGCAGAAAGAAAAAAATTAAAAACTTGGCTCCAATTTTATACCAATGGACTATACCTTTTCTAAAAGAAAAGAAGTTGCGGCGAACACACACAGAATCAAATGACTAAATACGCACCCAATATATCGCCTTAAACAAAATTAAATATATTGTTTGAAAAATACAAGAAAATATACAATATTAAATACCAACCTCAGAACCCTGCCATTAGGGGACTCTACATTTTGAACTATAATACTGATTAGAAAGACAAACAAAACCATGCGGTCTAACAGGAAGTTTACTAATCAACTACACAGAAAAATTCATAACTGTCAGTTAATTTACTACTATATTTCAGTCCATTTTCAGTATCGTTTCAGCAATTACAGTGTCTGGAGTTTCATCAGGCATCAGATATCCTAAAATATCCTTTGCCAATTCGAAGTTTGAAGTTTCCTATTTTTTATTAGTGAGAACAAATAAATTTACAGCAGCTGCTGATGTAAACATGTTCATGCTTAGCATAACCGGATATAATCGATCTTTGTAAAAATCATTGACTGTGCATGTGGTAATTTATAGGCAATGCCCAACTGAATAGGGAAAGTGTATATTTATTATTTTCAAAGCCAACAGAAATGAAATCTCCAAGAAGCATCACATTTTCCACCCATACTTGGACACCTAGCATTTCATGGGCCACCCTATCAATGTCATTATTTTGCCTCTAATCCCTCTGAAGTGATAGCGAAACATATATATCTTGAAATTAATGCCAAAAGTAGGAGGCGGCACTAGAAGCTAAAATTGACTGAAGACCCCCAACGATGCCAACTACTGCCTCATTTGAAGCCAGTACCATTCCCTCAGAAATCTCATCCAATGGCACAGACATAGGACAAAATGTACACCCTATACATATTATCTTCCAAAATATTTCTAATCCATCCTTCCTCTTAAACACTACAGCTTTCGCACACCCTATAAATATTATTCTCAGAATACTGCTAACCCATCCTTCCTATTCAAACACTAAAGCTTTCTATTTTCTCACTTTCAAACATTGTGATTCTCTCTTCATCGTCAACTTTACTTCTGAAAGAAACGGTAAATGGCAAATTCACGCATAGCAAGGTTTGTTACCGAGGTTGCACCACCACAAATTGTGTCGGTCATGAGAAACCGAACATCAAAGATTTTAGATACGATCAAGGAAGACGACCGGGAAATCAGTGTGAATGATTCTCACATGTTCGCTGCTACGAGTTCATCGCCAGTGTCATCCTCAGCTGCCCCTCCGTATAAAAAGATACCAAGTTGTTTTACAAAAAAGTTTCAAAGAGCTTTTATGATATTTGGTTACTGAAAGCAAAGTTCTTAACCATCTTAAGATCCTAGTTGAG
This sequence comes from Saposhnikovia divaricata, assembly GCA_036435485.1. Taxonomy (NCBI): domain Eukaryota; kingdom Viridiplantae; phylum Streptophyta; class Magnoliopsida; order Apiales; family Apiaceae; genus Saposhnikovia; species Saposhnikovia divaricata. The sequence continues at coordinate 157,783,555 of CM071598.1, forward strand.
TCGCACTATGTTCTTACAAATATGAATATGTTGGTTCTCTTAGTCCGCAGAACTTAGTTGAAGTTCTTGCTGAGACAGGATAGAGAATGTAGAAATAACAGTACAGAAATGTGAAATTTTCTGCCGTAGTTTTTAAAAGTTGCAAATGTAATATGTTAATATAAATCTTCAATTCCTCTGCTGTACATCAATCTAATATGAGTTCAATGCTTTAACATGTAAGATTAATGCTGCCTGACCATTATGACCAATTTAAACCACTTAGTGCACATACATTTTTATTGACTAATTTAAATCAGTGTTATTTAAGGAGAAAAGTGAGGCAAAACAATCTCCTTATAGAAAATATGCATCTAGAGTTACACACACATAAATATATGTATCATACCAACATATGTATATAACTCTCTGCCACAAATGATAATGTATAGAGCTAATATACATATCTGTTCACACTCCAAAACAAAGAAGAACAAGATGCAGTTATGTTTAGACTTGAAAGTATAATAGTCACTATGACTGGCAAGAGAGAGACAGAGTCTCAGAGAGACAGTCAATTAAAAGGAAATATAGAAGAAAAAGAGAATCATATATCACGAAGAAAAAAGGTCTAAAATAATCTTTTATTAAGAGTTACTAGTCAATCGCCTCAACATCATGAAATTGGACAAAAAACAAGAAGCGAACCATTAGTTGAAGTTGGTTCACTTGCTTATTGACTAACCATCCATTTATAGCGACTTGTTAAAATTATCAATTGACATGGCTGAAATCAGTTAAAGACACGACAGATGAGAACCAAATAGAAGAAAGGTTGTAAAATGCAGAGCACCACTCAGGCAAACAGAATATTGAAACATGGCATGCAAATTAGCAACTCCATTGAAAACTTTAGCACAAGCCAGAAGTTGCAGGGTAATTTTACTTCTGCAGATTCCGGACGACCATAAATGTCTGGTAAAGGTTACAGACAAACATTAGAGGCATGATTTTTTTGAGTTTCTAAAACATACAACCAAGATGTGCGTCCTAGCAATTTCAAATGTCAAAACCATTCCAAGTTCATGATTTAACTAAGCAATAATAATGTGCATAATGGTAGCATTCAACATAGATTGTCAATTGGTAATTTAGCAACTCGGAAGGGTCTTTCCAGGGAAAAAATTAGCTTCCTTGCATTACTTATTAGCTGAACTTTCTCTTCCAGTGCAATTTTTTGTGTCTAGGTCACCGTGTTCAGGATTAGGTACTTTGTTATTTTCAGTTAACAGAATATTTACCCATCAAAAGGGACCTAAAACTAATTACACTAGTATACGTGAATCCTACAGCTTCATCCTGTATGTAATTTTAATTTTCAGTTCAAAATTTCTATGGGGGTTTGGAATAAAATTATAAATAGCCCAAAATAAAACATTAAAGATAGTGTCAAGAAGGATGTTAAACTAAGTCAGATGTCCTACAGTAAGTCTTAGGATCTACAGTAATTATATGATGTAATCAGTTACGTAGAAGTGCTTATATTAGGTTATATATACTTAGCACCACAGCTCTTGTAATTCATAACAAATATATTAGAATTTTTGTTCTGTAAACTCTCTCTCTCTATATTACTCTCTATACTATATTGTTACTATATCGTTAAGATGGTATCAAAGCGAGTTTAATCCTAGGGAAACACATATCAGAGTCTTAGAAAAATTGGAGAAGAGCAGGAGGAAAAAACACACTGCCAAGATTCAACAAATTCGGAAAATCATCAAAACAAAAAAACAAATATACCACTGCGAAGAGCACTGAAAGGGGAGGCTGCAGAAACAAACCAAATAAAGAACCAGGCTGACACGCGCCCTCACGCGCCGCCGTACGCGCGGCAGCGCCGCTAGACGCGCCCACGCGCCGGCGCGTGAGGCTGTTTCTGGGCAGTTTTTAAAGAAATTTCTTCCGGGACTCTTGTTCTCCTCCAAAAACCGAATCCAACTGTGGTACTATCTCTTGAATCTGAGCAGTTTTGTTTTCTGTCAAAATTATTGTTTGTTCCTTCTGACAGTTTTGTTCTCTGCTGGGTCTTTTTATCTGCTGGGCCTTATTCAGTCTCTATAAACTACTATATATATAGATATATAGCAGTAGATATTATTATATAAAGTTCAATAATTATTGATTGGATTTTACTCTATTTTAATATAAAATGGTGGAAGTTTTAGATAATACATCCAGTAGTAGGGTGTTAGATAATACATCCGAGAGTAGTGCTACAAGTAGCATGAAATCTGGATTTCATAGTACTCCGTATGTAAGCCCTAAATTTAACGGAAAATTTTTTTTGGAATGGTCCAAAGCTTGTACAATGGCACTTAAATCTCATAGAATGATGAAATATATCAATGGGAAAGCCAAACAACCTTTGGAAAGTGATACTAGTTTCGATGATTGGGAATCTGAAAATGCCATGGTGTGTTCATGGTTATCTAACTCTATGGAGATTGATATTCGAAAAACATATATCTTTATCGATACCGCTGAAGATGTGTGGAATTCTCTCACTCGGACGTATTCCTTCTCCGGAAATGTAGCCAAGCAATTTGAGATCAAACGGAAGATGTGGGCATTGGCTCAGGGAAGCCACACATTAGCTCAGTATTACTCTGAGCTTACATCATTATGGAGTGAATTGGGACATTACACTATATTTGAGTGTAAACATGCTGAAGATCAAGAAAAATATCAAAAGATGATGACTGTAGAAAAAGTGATGAAGTTTCTTGATGGATTGTCTGACGAGTATGATTCAATAAAAAATCAACTTATTGGACAAGTTCCATTTCCTACTGTGGAAGAAGCCTATGGTCGTGTCAGGTTAGAGGAAAGTCGAAAGCAAAGTATGGCTCCGGTCGTCTCTTCTGAACAATCTGCACTCTTAACTGGAAATGTTCAGCAATCTGAGCCAGAACAACCTGAACAGGTACCAATGGCTTTAATGGGTGAAAGATCCAGTCTTCAATGTGACTACTGCAAGAAGTTAAACCACACTCGTGAAACGTGTTTTATCCTGCACCCTCATCTCAGAATTCGAGGACGAGGAGGGCGTGGCCGAGGTGGTTACCGTGGTGTCTCATCTGGCAGAAGCACGGGTAGAGGAATTCCCTTTAGTGCTCATCATGCTGCATCAGAATGTGAGTCTTATTCTTCAACAGGAACGATGACTGCTTCAGAGGTCAACACCCTCTGGCAATTAATGTCACAAATGAACACCACTCCACCTACAGCTAATTCTGCTCATGCAGGTACACCTTGTCACTTTACCTCCGATAAATGTCATAATTCATGGATTATTGATTCCGGAGCATCAGCACATATGACTGGAAATTCTAGTTTCCTAGAAACATATAATGATGAAACAGGCAATATTCGTGTTGCCAATGGAGCTATTGTACCTGTTCATGGACAAGGCACTTCTCACTGCCTCTCATCATCATTGCCACTATCTGATGTGTTACATGTTCCCTCCTTAACAGCAAACTTATTATCTGTTCAACGTATTACTGAAAAACTTAATTGTTCAGTAACCTTTTTTTCCTCCCACTGTGTATTTCAGGATCTGGCGACAGGCAAGGTCCTTGGCAATGGTAAAGTGGTAGATGGACTTTATGTTATGGAAGGGAATTCTATTTCTCCCTCAACTTATCGGTGTCATCCAAGTTAAATTCTGCTTTTGAATCTTTGTATCAGTGGCATAGACGGTTAGGTCATCCATCGTTTGGTGTTTTAACACATCTATTTTCTGCCTTAGTAAAACACTGTAAGAAGGAAGATTTTTTCTGTGAACCATGTGAATTAGCCAAACATAAAAGATCATCTTATCCATCCAGGAATAAACGAAGTTCTACTTTATTCTCTATTATTCATACTGATGTTTGGGGCCCATTCAGACATCCTACACATGATGGGTATAGATGGTTTGTTGTCTTTGTTGATTGTTATTCTAGGCTTACTTGGGTATATCTTCTAAAACAGAAAAGTGAAGTTTTCGAGCTTTTTAAATCTTTTCACCACATGGTACAAACACAGTTTAATGCATCTGTTAAAATTCTTCGGAGTGATAACGGTACTGAATATGGGGGTCCATTTATATCTTATTTGGATACATGTGGTATAATTCATCAAACTTCTTGTGTCAAAACTTCTCAACAAAATGGGGTAGCCGAAAGGAAAATTGGTCACTTACAACAGGTTGCTCGGTCGCTTATGTTAACAATGCATGTTCCCAAATATCTTTGGGGAGAGGCAGTCATGACTGCTGCATATCTTATAAACCGACTTCCTTCTAGTGTCCTAAAATTCAAAACACCGTTGTCTTGTGTTCTTGCACCTTCTTTGCACCCACTACCCCTTCGAGTATTTGGGAGTGTATGTTTTGTTCATAATCATGCTCCCTCTCGGGATAAACTTGATTCTCGGGCCCTCCGCTGCATTTTCATTGGGTATTCACCAACTCAGAAGGGATATAAATGTTATCATCCTCTCTCACGTCGCATATTTGTCAGTCATGATGTTAGTTTCTGGGAGAACATTTCTTATTTTTCTCCGGGTTCCTCCTCCTTGCTTCAGGGGGAGATAAACCGACACAGTCTTGATAGTAAAGCAACAGATGAGTCACAGACACTTCCATTTATTAATATACCTATTCCAAACACTAGCTCAAACAGGTTATCTATTCCTCCGAGTAATGAGTCAGATGATCTAAATAGATTGGATATTCCAGATTTGATTACATATTCCAGGCGGAAAAGAAATGATATCACCACTTTACCGCATCCAGAGACCTCTGACCTCGAGACAGATCCTGCATCTCCTGTGTTTGAGCCTGAAAATGGTAATACTCTTGATCCTACTCTAGATCTTCCTATTGCTGTAAGAAAGGGTGTACGCTCTTGCACTAACCATCCTATCTCAAACTTTGTATCTTATAATGCATTATCTCCATCTTCACTTGCTTTTGTGTCATCCTTGTCTAGTATTTCTGTTCCGCATACTTGGCAGGATGCTTTATGTGATCCTAAATGGAAAGATGCTATGATAGAGGAAATGAATGCCTTGAAACATAATGGCACTTGGGAGTTAACTCATCTTCCCGCTGGAAGGAAGGTAGTAGGATGCAGATGGGTATTCACTGTGAAACAGAAACCTAATGGGCTGATTGACAGGTACAAAGCGAGACTTGTAGCAAAAGGGTATACTCAAACTTACGGGATTGATTATCAGGAAACTTTTGCTCCAGTAGCAAAGATGGCCTCTATTCGAGTCTTGATATCATGTGCAGCAAATCTTGGATGGGAACTTCAGCAATTGGATGTAAAAAATGCATTCTTACATGGAGACCTGAAAGAAGAGGTTTACATGGATATTCCACCAGGTTTTTCTACAGCTGCGACCATTGGGAAAATATGCAAGCTAAAGAAGACTATTTATGGGTTAAAACAGTCTCCAAGGGACTGGTTTGGCAAATTTCAGGGAGCAATGATTAAATTTGACTACAAACAGAGCAACTCAGATAACACCATGTTCGTAAAAAGACGAGACGAAAAAATCACAGTGTTGATTGTTTATGTCGATGATATTGTGATCACCGGCAACGACACCTGTGAGATTGCTAATGTTAAACGCAAGCTTGCCTTTGAATTCGAGATGAAGGACTTAGGAAAACTACGGTATTTCCTTGGTATTGAGGTCTCTAGAAGTCCAGGTGGTATCTTCCTCTCACAACGGAAGTATACACTTGATCTTCTGAATGAAACAGGGATGTTGGGATGTAGACCTGCATAATCTCCAATAGAAGCAAATCATAAACTTTGTGGAGATGTTGGTGAAATTGTCGAGAAATCTCAATATCAAAGGTTAGTTGGTCGACTAATCTACCTTGCACATACAAGGCCAGACATATCATACGCAGTGGGAATTGTTAGTAGGTATATGCATGATCCTCGTCAACCACATTTGGATGCAGCTTATATGATATTAAGGTATCTTAAGGCTGCTCCTGGAAAAGGAGTAATGTTTACTAAAAACAATCATCTCGGGGTTGAAAGCTATACAGATGCAGATTGGGCCGGATGTCAAGACGATAGACGATCTACTTCAGGATATTGTACATTTGTTGGTGGCAATTTGGTTACTTGGCGAAGCAAGAAACAACCCGTGGTTGCCTTATCTAGTGCTGAGGCAGAATATAGAGCTATGGCTAAAGGTGTACGGGAATTATTGTGGATAAGATTGTTTCTAGAAGAATTGGAACTTGCATCTGCAACTCCAATGAAGCTACATTGTGATAATAAAGCCGCTATTGCCATTGCACATAATCCAGTTCAACATGATCGAACCAAACATATCGAAATTGATCGACACTTCATAAAAGAGAAGATCAATAATGATACCATTGGTATTCACTTTGTAAGATCGGAGGACCAGATAGCTGACATATTTACCAAAGGTTTAAATCAGAAGATGCTTCATCCACTTATTGGCAAGTTGGGCATGAGTGATATATATACATCAACTTGAGGGGGAGTGTCAAGAAGGATGTTAAACTAAGTCAGATGTCCTACAGTAAGTCTTAGGATCTACAGTAATTATATGATGTAATCAGTTACGTAGAAGTGCTTATATTAGGTTATATATACTTAGCACCACAGCTCTTGTAATTCATAACAAATATATTAGAATTCTTGTTCTGTAAACTCTCTCTCTCTATATTACTCTCTATACTATATTGTTACTATATCGTTAAGAGATAGACACAGTCCAATGACGTTAGACTTGATCCTATAAGATGAATGTTCTGACAAACAAAGTTATCTTCTTTTCATTCCTCGATTTGTTTTAGTTTGCTTCCTTTTCTATCTGAAAAAAAAAACCTCATATACATTAATAGCTAATTAACATATACTACTGACAAGTGACAACTAATGTCGATTTATCAATGCTATTATTAACAGACCTGAAAGCAGTTAAAGAATAAAGTTTAACCATTACCTCCTACATTTACAAAACTGTCCTGGCAGTCGGGACTTCCAGTTTATTTGTTAATAGCGCTTGCCCATATGGGAAGATCTCATTCCAGCTTTGCGCTTCTTGTTTGTTTCTAATTCAACACTCTCCTTCAATTTCGCTAGAGCTGTACCAGTGCAGACAAAGAGGCTCAGTACAGCAAAAATAGTTAATAAAAACTCAACATCGTTAAGATTGAATGTGAACATGGCATTCGACATTGTCTAAAAGTGATCAATAATGTTCAGAAGGGAAAAGGAGATGCACGAAAAAAATTATTGGTTTATACTTTATAGAACTCAAAGAAATTCAGAAAGAAACAGAGGCAACAAGTGTCCGGAAAAATAGAGAACATGAAAGTTGATGATTGGAATTTTTCAGATGAAGGTGGCAAATACTAAAGACAGCAAGTTGGCAGTTATGACATCCCCAAACTTGGAATCTCAAAATATATTAGAGAAAATTTACCAGCAGCGTACACAGGGCGGAGTGGCTCCAATGAATCAGGGGTAACAGAATGATGAGAGTAAGAGTTATTATCGGCTTTCCGTAATATCTTCTTGAATCTTCTTTCCTGAAAAAAGGGTGAATTTAACCCTAATATGATGAGCATATGGAAGATATAATAACTTTGAAATATATTTAAACTGGTAATAGCTTTTACTGAAAACTCTTTTTTCAGAAAACTGTCGTTACATTTATTAAATTATCATCAGGAACTGATCCATAGACCATTGCTCCGCATCAAGATTCTCGGGAAACAATACTGCTTTTACTGATTTGGATATAAAAACTAAAAAACTAAAGAAACTCTAACTTGAAGGCAAATATCAATATGGCACGAAGGGCAGAAAAGTGATACAGTTGGACCCCGTTCCTAATATCAAGAAGTTAAATAAGTACACATGTTGAAGTAGGACTAGGCATTCTACTAAAAGTCTAGCCTCGTTGACTGTTTATTAAAGTAAATCTTTATGTATTATGCATAGGCTAATTTACTGAAAAGAAGAAATAATATAAAGGAGCTCCCCCCCCCCTCCCTCTCCAATTTACTTTTCCCAGAAAGGGGCCATCTCTCGCTACTCGCCAGATTTTTCTATTTAAAAAAAGGAGTAAAAACAGGTGTTCCAAATTATCAAGTACCGTATGTGCACATACACATATATAAACACTGAGATGGACGACTAAAAAGAGAAGAGGACTAAAACTGGAGCCCACAGTCCCTATCTCCATGCAACTGATCAAGTAATAGCACTTCACTGATCACACTTGTTGAGGTACATATATTAAGCTATACAAATATCACATGGCCTCTCTTTCTATCTTCTGATAATACATACCTGATGATTTAATACTAATATTTCAAATCTGATTTTTCATGTGAATTGTGGTAGAAATTAATCAATTGATCAGACTAAGGCCTAGAAGAAGAGAAGGAATGGTTTATACGATTCAATTACCAACTGCTGCTTGTTCTTCACCATCTCTGTGCATCATATAATTATCTTCCTGCTTAAATACTAACATTGTACCAGACTGTTATTAGGATAATTTGCACTTAATTCTACAACACATTATAATTAGGTCACAATCTTAATCAACTGAGAATCTGAGATCATGGAAAAGAATTTGAGGTTTACAAGTTAAATGGCGAAGAGAAACAACCACTGAAATACTTCAAAATTCAATAAAAATAATTTGTACTTAATTCTACAACAGATTATAGTTAGGTCACAATCTGATCAACTGAGAATCTGAGATCATGGTGGAGAAGGATTTGAGGTTTTATAAGTTATCTGGTGAAGAGAAACAACCACTAAAATACTTCAAAATTCAAGTACTCTGAGTTTAACTAGACAAAGACAGTCCTATATAACATGGGGAGGGGGGGTTGGGGGTGGGGCAACCGCGTCACCATAGTTTAGAACAAACAGTCATGATGGTTGATTTAAAAAAATATGGATATAAATACAGAAATTAAAGTACATTTATGAATATTGATATTTTTTTATTAATATACGAATACTAAAATATTTATGCATTATTAGTATATTTTAAGTAAATCGATGAACAAAATTTTGCCACAGAAAATTTCATTTCCTGGCTCCATCTGTCCCAAAGCCTCTCTGTATTGTTCCAGTTATTCTCTTATATGGTAACAAATATAGGTCAAACTGCCTCTTGTATTGTTCCTGTCAAAGAGTTGTTGGGAGTTGTTGCAATATTAGATGGTTGTTGGGGGTTGTTGTAACAGTAGAGGGGTCGTTGAAGTTTAGTTCTATATAAGAGGCAATTGCCTCTCCTTGTAATATAACCCCAATCAATCCAAATATCAATCTTGTTCCTATATTCTAACATGGTAACAGAGCAGGTAGCAGAATAATAGGGCAGGACGGGTTTAAACTAAAAATAATGATTTTTTGGTTAAAAAAAATGAAAATAACATTTTTTTGGGAGGGGTGTTAAAAATACCCATTTGGATACGCATTTGAGATTTGGGTAACGTGGGTTACGCATTTGGAATTGGGGTAATAGGGGTTACGCAAATTTTAGTCGGGTAATACATGTATTTTGGAACCTTAAATACGCAATTGGCTGTTAGGTAATATGGGATACGCATCTGTGACTTGCGTATCAGGGGAAACGCATCACCATCCTGCGTTATGACGTCATATGATGTCATTATCATCTTTCCCACAGAGAGAGCTCAGAGACGACGATACATGGCGATTCCGGCGAGTTTTTTCGATCGATCCGTTCGTCCACATCCGAAACTTTCCCAACACATACCATATCCCGTTAGAATCGTCGTTTGAAACTCTACACATCTATACCACTTTTATACCACTTCTAATGCACGATTGAAAACGCCCAATTCCCCTAATGTTCCGATTAAATCTCCGGTGAGCTTCACACGCCCCTGCGGGGCCAAATATCGCGAAACCAGACAGGGGAGGAAGGTAGAGTGACGTGTGGGGATGTATTCCATGGGCTCAGATGAAACGATAGTTGAGAGATAGCTGAGATAGCTGAGATGCGACGGAGGATGACGTCCGGCGCGATCTGTGAGGATGACGTCGAATGACGTCATCACGCATTCCAGACATGCGTTACAGATGATACGCATTACGTACATGCGTATCTGCAGTACGCATTTGCTGTTTGGGTAATCAAATGGGTATTTTTCACAAGCCTTCCGGCAGATCGGTATTTTCAGTTTTTTTTGAAAAAAATGGTTATTTTCAGCATTTTTTCCTTATTATGTCCAGCTTTTATAAATCTGAAATAAGTTCTTAAGGGAACTTTGCTCAATTTCTGTTTCTACCTCATATCCCACCAAACCAAACCAGAATAGAGTTACAAAAGAATACCAGTGCAGATCTTCAAGAAGCGAGGCACTGGTGAAAATCCGGCTTGAAACCACAACAACTATATACGCTGCCACATGCCTCCGGTTAATCCGCCTCCAGCAGTCATACAGCCAGCGCGTGGAGCTTTTTTCAGTATAACAAAGGCAGCTAGGATTTGTTTTAAGGCTGTTACTTTGCTTTACAAGAGAAGAAAAACCAGTGGGCTTAATTTCTTGGGTTGGATTAGGACTCATCTGGTCATAAAAGGGGGAGTTGGATAGCCTGTGTGACCTGTGTCAAATGGGCTAGGCTGTTCTAATGATTAGAAGGGAAGGAAGTCAGCTTCCTAATTTAAAATTTAGCAGGAGTTATTATTTTCTTAAATAAACTGATTATATGTATTTAGATCTATTTTTAACAGTTATTTTCTTAAGGGAAAATTCTGTTGGGATCTTGGATACAAGCATATCATTTTAGTTTAAGAGTTTGCCATGCTTGAAGATTTAATTGTGCGGTATACAATTGGTTGATTGATATTACGGAATCCCACCATTTTATTATGTTGCTGTAATTTAAATAGTTTAGGGGGTTAAATTTAGGCAGGTGATGTTCCTTGTCAAGGCGAGTTCATTCATCAAGCCGATTTAAAGCAGAAGAAGTAGTTGTATTTCAGACAACACAGTTCACTACCATCAATTCAAAGGAGCAGAAGAAGTAGTAGTATATATACAGATATATACTCACAATTCACTGCCATGATGACAAAGCAGCAGAAGTAGTAGTATATATTCAGATATATGCACACAATTCACTGTTATTTCTTTACATTCATTTTCCTCAACAGAAGGACGAATTCGTGGACGATCTTAAGGGATGCAGTCTACCAAATCTATCGTCCTAGTTGTTTTCGTTCAAAAATAAAAGATGCATTTGCAGCTCCTCTGATTTTTTTGATATGGCCTAAAATGTACGGCGTGGTCACGAAGTCGAGTCCCGGTATTCCCAAAATTCTCAATTTCAATCCTAGAGATGGGTCTAGTTGCAAGCTTAGGTTATGCTCAAGGGCTTCTAAGTGTTCCACTCTTCAATCCCAAGATAGGTTTTTTATCCCAAGATGGGATTTCGAGTGAGGGGGCGTGTCAAAGAGTTGTTGGGAGTTGTTGTAATAGTAGATGGTTGTTGGGGGTTGTAATAGTAGAGGGGTTGTTGAAGTTTAGTTCTATATAAGATGCAATTGCCTCTCCTTGTAATATAACCCCAATCAATCCAAATATCAATCTTGTTCCTATATTCTAACAGTTCCACTTGTTTCGCTGAATTTCTGGGCATTAAACCAAAAATGCAAAACAATCCATAGAGTAGTGAACATCTCTTACATTAAATCCTGAGTCCGGAAATTCTCCTCAGTATGACTCGGAGGAATCATAATAATCGACATAGTAATACTAGCAACTAATATCATTGTCAATTTGAGAAAGATCACAAAAATCCTCCCATCTTCTCAGCGTCATAAACAATAAAGAAGTGCTACATGAAGCAATGTTAAATAAGTAATCTATTTGGATATATATGCAGAGCATGCTTCTCTTCTATGGGAGAATGGATGGAAGCGCAACTTGGAACATGTATAGCTAAAACTAGTAGAACACAATCTACCTACATTGTCCAGAAAGTACCTCATCGTTATGCAGCAATGTAAAGCAGCGTCCTACCAAACCTGCTCTTGCTGTTCGACCAGCTCGATGAATAAATGTCTTGATATATGGAGGTGTATCGTAGTTTATAACATTTCGTACGCCCTCAACATCCATTCCACGAGTCATTGCATCTGATGAAACAAGAACTTGAACTTCTCCCGTTCTGAAGGCCTTCAATGTTTTGCTGTTAAATACATTTAACCCTCGTCAGACTTCATATTGTCAGATAACGACAAACAGCTACTACAAATAGAAGTTACAAGCAAGTACATGAAATGCACAGAATCAGCTTTTCTAATTAATTCATGAAACTCTATATTGGTTATGGAGGTTCTACTGCAGAATATCATATTAAAACATGAAAAAATTATTATAATTAAATATAAATTCTTTTAATACAAAATACAATAGAGAATCTCCAAGAGACTCTTACAGCCCCTTTGACTTGCCATAAAAAAGTAACTCGTTACTTTCTCATGACTTGTAAGCAGAAGTAATTTTATGCTTACAAGTTAAAATGTGTTTGCATAGTTTATTAACAATGTATATTTATAAATCATATGAAATGCTATAGCCTATATATAAGTAGATAGTTAAACATGAAAATACGTCCCATTATAGTACAGTCCATGAAAATGTGCACTTGTACATCTTAGGCCAAAAACTATTTGCCTGATGGGTGACTTTAAACTTATCTTCATTTTACCTTGGAGTACCGGTGTCGGACACTCGACACTCGGACTTGGACACTTATTTTAAGCCAAAAACATGTGCATTTTTTAAAATGTTGCCGAGTGATACTTGGACACGTACCCATGTCGGACACTTATAGCCGAGTCCGAGTAACATAGTGTGAATGTGAATTCAGGGAACCACGTAGTTGAAGTGCACAAGGACTAAGTATACATGTCAATATATGCTACTTTAGACCTCGAGTTTTATACAAGCATACTTAAGCATCTCATTGAAACTTAGTTCATCAAGACATTTGACCTTCACTTATGCACATTGAGTCTTTGCTACGGTCCAGTTTTAATGCTGAATAGGCTCTTGATGTATGCATAATGGAGTGTATTGAAGGTACCTTCTTACAGCCTGATGTTGAAGACCAGAATACTCCATAATCTTAATATTCAAATCGCCAAAAAAATTAAGTAAAGAACATAGTCTATGTGTCGAATCGACAGATGATGTGAAGACAATGCTCTTCTCAGCGTGCAGAGATTGCAGCAGTGCAACCAGATACAGGGGTTTACAGTTTGGCTCACATCTCTGCATAAAGATGAATAAGTTGGCAATTATTGAGCAACACAATTCATACAAAAGCTATGTTGTTACTGAAACAAAACATGCCCACTGGTAATAAGGAATCATATCCCATATATTGAGGAAGAACAATCATTTGCAGTTGATAAGTTTAAAAAGATTAAAGAGAGGCAAAACTTTTGTAAAACATTTCAACAGCCGCTAATATTGTGACATACCTAATAAGTTAAAACTAATCAATTGTTCTTCTTATCTTCGGGAATGCATGGGATAATGGTATTTACAGGATAATAATTCATAAATTTTGAGAAAGGATTTATTAGCTTTATCAGAAATACGGGATAGAGTAAACTATGAGGTCATACCACTTTCAATAATTGCATCTGCTCAGGAAACTGATAACGCATTTGCCCCGTTGTCAAGAACAAAGGATGATGAAGCTCAAGCTGAGCAAGTTTGCTTGGATCTTGGGTAAGTGTGGCAGATAAAATCATCTTTGCGAGCCTGGGGTAGGGTTTTCCCTTGAATCCCCTCTCTACCCCACTGGAAAAAAAATAACAATAACATGTAGGTGTTAACATGAAATGTGATTGGCATGTTCAGATAATATATTCATATAGATCCCAAGATATACTGAAATTCCAGAAGTACATGACAATATTCAAGAATAATAACTAGGTACAATCAGTCTGCAGCCTGCTAATTCAACATTACAGGATATTTCTTTCGATAACACAGATCCCATCTGAAAAAAATATAATCCATCCAACTATAGTTCCAAATTTGGCCGCCTACGAACTCCTATTAGAATGGAACTGACAAGTAGAAAGACATATTTAAACTTTGAGTATCTGCCCTATATTTGCAACTCTAACGTTTTCTATCACAACTCGCAATATAAGAAACCCTATACAATTGCAAGTTTAGTATGTGCTTTCTATTGCTAACTCTGAAGTTATCAACTAAAATCATACATGGCAATGCACATAACAGCAAAATATATCAGTTTAAAAAGTAACCAGGACATAAAATCGCTGTGGACCCATAGAACATTAAAGACATGTGGCATAGTGCCACAAGATTTAATCACATAGAGCTTACGTTCTCCTTGTAGTCTTTACGGATCCAAAGGCCGTAGGAAGAAAATTTTTGGCATGAGGAAAGAGACTTCCATCACTTGAACGGGTCAACTGAAGCACAGTAGGCAGCCAAGACTGGTATGCCTCTCTTAATAACCGATCTGTTTCATCTACTACCTAAAATACGTAAATGTTAACTTGTGACTAAAATTCAGGACAAAAAATATACTGATAAATTCAGCCTTATTGTGGAAAGCACTTACTACTGTCCCATATTAAGAGCAAGTCCAATGCAATGCTAAACTTGGTGGTGCCATTGCTATAATTTGGCACCAAATGCAAAAAAAATCAACTCCAAAGGAGTTGCATATTTAGATGCAAATATGCATAAATGCATACTTGGTGCCAAATTTGCATCCAAGGATGCATATATGCATCTAGTCACATCATCAAATAACTATAAATGTAATGCAAGTTTGTCTACTTTAAATGAAATTTGGATGAGTTGGACAAAAAGTTAGTTAGATACGGAATTATTTGATTGCAAAATGCAACTAGCATTGGAGTACATGTTAAATTTTAGCATCAAAAAACAATTTTTGGTACCATATTATAGCAATGGCTATAGCTATTTTGCATTTAGCATTGGACTTGCTCTTAGAGGCCAGCTTATCATCTAACTTCTAAGTGTACAGCAGTTAACCTTTCACATCAAAGACACAATATTCATTTTTATAGCAAAATGCACCAAGATCAGGATAGTTTGATATGGCAATTGTTTCCTAATTTTAGTTTACAATTTACATATACACCTGTAGCGTGAAACATTCATAGAAAGAATGGATTGGACTTCAGACTCCAACATTACTAGGTAAATGAAAAAGAGGCAGGCTTGACTGAAAACTAGCCTACAATGTTTATGTCTACCAGACAATACAAATTCACGAAAACCTCCAGTATTGAGCAATCAAAAAAATTCTTAATTTACTTCTATCAAGAGGAGGAGATTTCTTTATCTAGAATTCTCCAACTAATACAAGGCTGACCTCTTTTCTTAGTTCAAGTAACAATTGATTTCAAGTGGTAACTATGGTTACTCAACGGATGGTGATACTTACAAGATAGCAAAGATGCTCAAGTGTGAAACCCTTGGTGTTATTTATATGGTCCATCAGCCTTCCAGGTGTCGCCACTAATATGTCCACTGAACTTTGCAGCTCATCTGAAAAATCTTCTGGATCATAACAGATACCTGCCTCAAGCTTAGGTCTCTTAATAAGTTCTGAAATTTCGTCAGCAATCGAAGATTGGCCAACTGCTAAACCAACTGATAAACCCACTGCAGGGGCAATAGTGTTGAAGACTTCTTTAACCTAAAAAATTGAGATGTTACTTTTTTCCCAAATAAAATGAAGGTATTATTTGACCACACTAAGCAAGACTTTGCAAAATATTAATGAACTTCAAGTTACAGTACTTGTTCTTCATGCAACTGATGAAACCTGAAACTTTAACCGTGATTATAAACAGTAAGCTCATGCTTTCATTGTACAGACCTCGATTTTTGTGTTCAATCATAGTTCTTTTAATCTGTAAGCATTTTTATCTTGTTAAGAAAAGGGACCTACATTTAATAAAATGAACTGCATTCAAAGTTTCAGAGAGCCCTGTCAGTTTATTAGGTAGTAACAGACATGATGCATAACAAATTTATGTGTAGTCTATCAACATTACTGTAAGAGCTTCATGCATTGTAGCGTTATCTTAAGTTTTGGAATTTATTTGATCCCAGAGAATCTATTTAGTAGTCGTACCAGAGTGCTACTTTCACCGTATCCACAATAGTGCATACAAGACAAAATTATATACAACTCCAACCAAATCATACAGACCATCAAAAGAAGAAAATTGCTGTAAAGAAACACATAAAACATATAACAAATCAAAAAACTATAAAGCTTAGTTTTTTATGCATATGTATTTCATGTATAAATATTGTTTAGATTAGTGCTTTTTGTGCAATTCACACTAGGCATGCAGTACGAAAACTTATTAACCTGTAAAGCTAAGTCACGAGTGGGTAACACCACCAAAGCACGAAGATATTTCACAGAACGAGTTGATAGCATTTGCACAATTGGCAAAGCATAAGCTAGAGTTTTTCCACTGCCTGTAGGTGAGTTTATACAAAGGTCCCGCTCAAAACAACCAGGTCCTATCGTCTCTTGCCAAACTGCAAGTTGTACCGGAAAGAGCGAGGCAATTCCACTAGTCTGCAAAGCTGCAGTCAACCTAGTTGAAACAATTACAATCAAGCCAAGTGCAGAAAGATTCAGCATATCTTTCAAGGAAACAAGTGCAAATAACGACACCTGCTCCATGCATGTATTATCAAGTGCAAAACTATTTCAGCCTTGTTTTGACAATATGCAGACGTCTCACCAGTACAAGCATGTGTGAATTCCATTACAGCATGTACTTAAGGTGATTAACATATATTTTCTTTACAAGCAAACATAATATCTCTTAATTAAGTTAAATCGAGAAAAAAAGTAATGAGTTAGAAGTGGATACACTATAAACAAGTCATTTACATCTAAAGGAACCTAATTCGGTTAAAAAAAAGACCATTCAATTGTGAAAAAAAAACCGAAACAGATACTCTTGGAGTCGCAAAAGATAACCTTTTTACTCACTTTGGCCTTACCAAAAAACTAAACGTGCATTCCTCCTACGACGAAAACAATACACAAGCCACAAATTTTAATCAACTTTACACACACACACACACGCAATTTGATTCCCAGCTGGCATTAGATAGTGAAATTCGGGGCAAACTAATCGTACATAAATCAACACAATGTGAAGTAAAAAACACAAGTAAACTCAAACCCCATTCCTAAACCTCAATTCCTCCCCCCTTTTTTTTCATATTTTCGACAAATACATACAGTATACCCAAAATCAACAATCAAACTATCACTATCACAAGACTTATATCCACACTCACCACCAAATTCAAAATCAAGAACTGAGCAAAGTAAAATTTAGCTACAACATAAAGATAAAAAAAAAGAGCAAAAAAGCAACAATCTTTATAATATTTAGAGAAAAAGAGCAAAAGGGGTGGTGAATAAACAGTACTTAGAGTCAAGCAAAGGGATTTGATCAAGTGGGCATTTTGAAATAGAATCAATATCTACTGGGCTTCTCATCCATGGCAGCACTGGTATATTCTTCTTCTTCTCATCCTCGTGTTCTTGCTTCATTCTTTTACTACGTCTTTCTTCAGTTTTCATTAGTTTGTATGTGTATGTATATTATGTGTGTTTGGACTTTGGAGTGTGTTGCAGGTTGCAGGTTGCAGGCTAAGTGTATACAGGGGATGTATGTATACAAGAAGAAAAGGGCGAAGTGTATACAGGGGATGTTGTAGGAGGCGAAGGATTTGGGCCTGTTAATTTGGGCTTTTGAATTGGGCCGTTCAAAAAGTCGGAACAAATTAATAATTGGGTAAAGGAATAAAAGTGGAAGTGGGCTATATTGTTTATTTGATCTATTTCTTTTTACTTTCCTCGTTTCAAATGGTTGATTATCTAAAGTTAGTGTTATTGAAACTAGCATTTTATCCGTGCTACGCATCGAAAAAATAATTATAAAATTTTGAAATAGTTACAAAAATATATAGTGTATCAAAAAATAAATTATTTTGTTATATTTTGTTTTGAGAGTAACGAACCCGATATTCATCTCAAGTAACTTTCTTCAAATTATGTGTGCTTGTATGGACACGTGTTAAAAGATTTTGAAAAATTGTGTATATAAAAAAAAATTAATATCAAAACACATTCATTTGATATATGATAAAATTTACCTGAGATGCATATCAATTTTCCTATTCCCTTTTGTTTTTCAGGTAATTTAACGACATTTTATACTATTTTTACAGAAAGTTCGGTTCAATAGAATTATGTTTTGAGGATAAGGTGTAGAGAACAATAAAAACATAGTTATTAATATAATTTTTTGGAGTAATTCTAGAGGTCCCAAAAAATTTCAAAAACAAATCCCAAAAAGTGAGTTGTCATATTCTGATTGGTTAGCGTTCTATCCGTGCTACACACCAAATGATAAAATTTATTAATTAATTAATATAAACATATTATTTTCATCATTATTTATTAAAAAAGATAATTTCATTAAAATTTAAGTATAAAATTATCTTCAATTTATACCAATTACATTAAGGGCTTTTTTGATAAATATATTGTCAAAAGCAAATTTTTGCAATTTTACTTTTGTTAAGAAAAACTATTTGCAAAAATACTATCTTATTTGCAAAAATACTATCTTAGTTGTAATGGCTGCGCAGCAGGTTGCATTCAGTTGCATATGTGGTTGCATATGCAATTTTTTTTTACTTTTTTTTCCCATACCTGCTAGTTGCATGTGGTTGCATATGCAACTGCATGCAACCTCATATGCAACTAAATGCAACTGAAAAATAAAAGTGGAATTTTCATTTTTTTTTTGCCAGCTTTCAGTTGTATATAAGGATGGCGCAGCTGCATATGAAAATTCAAATTTCAATTACGTAAAAGGTTAGTTGCATGTGGTTGCATATGCAACTGGATGCAACCTCATATGCAACTGACAATTGAGAGTGAATTTTTTTATTTTTTACTAACTTCCAGCTCTATATAAGGGCTACGCCGCAGCAAAAAAATGGAAATTTAACTTTCAGTTTTCAGTTTTTATTGTTTTATCTTAATTTTATTTTTCATTTGATTTCTCTCATTTTTGAGAATCTTTCAACCAAGTTCATAAGTTTTTTATCCATATTTTCGGTTTTGTTATTTTGAAAATTTGATATATTTAATTGTGCAGTTCAATGGGTTTCTATAATTTTTATTATATTAATATTCAAAATATTTGCATGGGTCGCGATCAATTTTTCGAATAGATATTAAAAATTCATAAACACTTATTTCTAACGATCGTTATAAATCATTAGATTTTCTCTCAAAAAAATGTTGCATGTTTCACCGATATAAGAAAGTCTCACTACTGTGCAAGATCCATTAAACGATTTTCTTAATTTTATTTTTCAATTGATTTCTCTCATTCTTGAGAATCTTTCAACCAAGTTCATGAGTATTTTATCCATATTTTAAGTTTTGTTATTTTGAAAATTTGGTATATCTAAATGTGCAGTACAATGGGTTTCTATATTTTTTATTATATTAATATTCAAAATATTTGCATGGGTCGTGATCAATTTTTCGAATAGATATTAGAAATTCATAAAAACTTATTTCTAACGACCGTTATAAATCATTAGATTGTCTCTCAACAAAATGTTGCATGTTTCAGCGATATGAGAAAAGCTCACTACTGTGCAAGATCCATTAAACGATTTTCTTAATTTTATTTTTCATTTGATTTCTCTCATTTTTGAGAATCTTTCAACCAAGTTCACAAGTTTTTTATCCATATTTTAAGTTTTGTTATTTTGAAAACTGGTATAATTAAATGTGCAGTACAATGGGTTTCTATATTTTTATTATATTAATATTCAAAATATTTGCATGGGTAGCGATCAATTTTTAATATAATTTTTTCGAATAAATATTAAAAATTCATAAACACTTACTTCTAATGACCGTTATAAATCTTTAGATTGTCTCTAAAAAAAATATCATGTTTCAGCAATATGAGAAAGGATCACTACTGTGCAAGATCCACTAAACGATTTTCTTAATTTTATTTTTCATTTGATTTCTCTCATTTTTTAGAATCTTTCAACCAAGTTCATAAGCTTTTTATCCATATTTTCAGTTTTGTTATTTTGAAAATTTGGTATATTTAAATGTCCGGTACAATGGATTTCTATAATTTTTATTATATTGATATTCAAAATATTTGCATGGGTCGCGATCAATTTTTCGAATAGATATTAAAAATTCATAAACAATTATTTCTAACGACTGTTATAAATCATTATGTTGTCTCTCAAAACAATGTTGCATGTTTCAGCGGTATGAAAAATGCTCACTACTGTGCAAGATCCATTAAACGATTTTCTTAATTTTATTTTTCATTTGATTTCTCTCATTTTTGAGTATCTTTCAACCAAGTTCATAAGTTTTTTATCCATATTTTAAGTTTTGTTATTTTGAAAATTTGGTATATTTAAATGTGCGGTACAAAGAGTTTTTATATTTTTTATTATATTAATATTCAAAATAAACTTTCATCTAATCTACTTTCCTATATGTTTGTTCTATATCATTTTTACAAATTTATGTTCTTTTATTAGTGAATTGATTTACTGTAGAAAAATAAACATTATCAATTAACTAAACAAATCCAATATATCCTGTTTTTTGAGTAAGATATGACTGTTAGAGTTTATGGTGATTGCCATCAGCTTGTTTTTAATGACAACTTAAAATGTGTATATTCAGTTTGAGAGTTGAATTTTTATTCTTTTCTATCAGAATATGGTATATTAAATATTAGTTGTATGTTACCCATAAATAAAAAAGGAAAAGTAGTTCGATATGATGGTACGAACCCCAAAATTTTGGATATACCGAATCCGAAATTTTGGATTTAGGTTTGGATATAAATTTTAAACCCGTAATAGTTTCGATTTGCATTTGGTTTTTGTTGTACCGAACCGATATCCTATTCGAAATCCGAAACCCGATCCACTATCGAAACCCGATACATAAATAATATAATATTATAATTTCTAATTATTTTATGTAATATTTTAGATGTAAGACTTATAATTTTATTTATTTTTATTCAAATATTTCATTAGAAATAGTCAATACTAATTTAGTAATTAGAACTTCTATTTTTCAATCTCAAATTTTATTGATATATTTAGGATGTAATTTTATTTACTTTACATAAATTTTTTATTTCTATGTATAAAAAGAATTATTTTTTTAACATATTTTAAATTTTAATTAGTATATTAATTCGTATAATATGTTATATTTGACTACTTAAGTTAATCATTTTAATTTTTTATTTTTGTGTAAATATAATTAATATTGTTTGAGTGTAACAATTATTTTAATTTTAACTACATTTACTAATTTTGGATACCCAAAAAAACCAAATATAATTCAAAATCCGATGATTTTGGTTTTGGATATTGAGTTTTGGATTTGGGTTTATTTTTAAAATCCAAAAATATTTGAATGTGGGTTTGGATTTTATAAAATTATATTTAATTGAATAATAGTAGATTTGTTCAAATTTGATTGCACCGTATGATTGTAGATTGAGAGTTTGAGATATTAAAATATTATATTTTATAATATAGATAAAATAGACCCATGCATTAAAATAATATATTTGTATTATAAACAATTAATAAATACGCAATTTTGGAAAATGACTGTATACATAGAGAGTGGCGCAAAGAACAGATGTGCTAGTATATAATAATATATTTGTGATTGATTTTTATAATTAATTTAATTTTAGAAGTAAATTCTAATTGGCTCTTATATATTATTATGAAAATTAATTCATAATATATAATAATGCAATTATGATTAATTGTAAATCAAAAGAGTGGAAAATTCATATTGCGAAAATCGCTTAATATTATATATTTGTATAATCCTAACTGATTTAATTTTAAATATTAATTTATTATAAATATTTTTTACATTAAAAAAATATGTAATATGTGGTTATGTTAAATCAAGTCATTCATATATATATTTAAATTAAAATTGTTAATTAACCATGGTTAGTATACTAGGATGAGAATCTTAAATAAGGAAAACTTTTAATATAATATGATTGGTCTAAAATTTAGGAATGATCTCTGATTGGTCCTAAAATAATTCCTCAAATCTGATTGGTTAACTGGATGGTGTGGTAGACTCAGGTATTATAATAAAGGATTGGGTATCGGATAAGATCGGCAAGAGCATCTTGTAAGAATTAATTGTTAAATCGGGCATTAATCGAAACAAAAACTGGATGTATTTTAATATTTTAACGAGCGTTCTACCCGTGTTACGCGCTGAATAGTAAAATTAATTAATTAATTAAAACATTTTATTTTAATCGTTATTTAGGAAAAAAAATTAATTTCATGAGAATTTAATTAATTTGAGTATAGAATTACTTATTCGTCATTTTATACCAATTGTAATAATATTAATAATATCAAACAATTATCATAACATCCACATCCTCGCTGAAACGTTCTAAACCCCTCTTTATTGTTTTTTCTTAATTTAATTTTTCATTTTTGATTTTTCTCATTTTTTGGAATCTTTCTACCATGTTTATAAGTTTTTTACCCATATTTTAAGTTTTGTTCTTCTTGAAATTTGGTATATTTAAATGTGTAGTATTGTGGAATTCTAGAATTTTATCATAGTAATTAAATCAAAAAATTTGTATGGGTCACGATCAGTTTTTCGAATACATATTGAAAATTCATAAACACTTATTTCTCACGACCGTTATAAATCATTAGATTGTCTCTAAAAAAAGGATTGCATGTTTCAGCGATGTGAGAAAGGATCTCTACTGTGTAAGATCCATTAGACGGACTTTTATTAGTAAATTGATTTACTATATAAAAATAAACATTATCAATCAACCAAACATATCCACTATATATCTCGTTCTTAGACTAAGATACGACTGTTAGAGTTTATGGTGATTGCCCTCAACTTGTTTTTAATGACAACTTAAAATGTGTATATTCACTTCGGGAGTTTGAAGGTTGATTTTTTTTTTTATTAGAATATGGTATATTAAATATTAGTTTTTTTTACCCATAATTAGGGATGACAAATTAATTCGATCTAATGGTACCTGATCCAAAGCCTAAAATTTTTTATATATCGAACTCGAATTTTTGGATATAAGTTTGGAATTAAATTTTAAACCCGAAATAGTTTCGATTTGGATTTGGATTTCAGTTGTACTGAACTGATACTCGATCCGAAATCCGATACATTTGTTTTGTTTAGACAAAACAAAATTAGTAAATATCTTTGTATGTTTATAATATATCTACCAAGTTATTAAGTTTTTTTTCACTAATATTTAAAGTTTTTTTGATATCAAAAATAAATATTATCAACCAACCAAGCGAATTTGATATGTTTGTTCTTAAATTATGATATGAGAATTGAATACTATTACTTTAATTCAAGAATACAAAATTAAACAGGGCACCTTTTATTAGAACAATATATATTTTTATGTATTGACCTATATAGTTATCAATAATAGTGACTTTTATAACGAAGGTTGTAGTCGTTCCTCTCTCTCCTCCTCTTCAAAAAAATACTAAACTAAAGTTTAGGGGCTGACATCAGGTTTGGTTGATGATAAGCACCACTTTATCGATTTCCTTGATTTTGCATTGTTTTTTCAGTAAAAATCTATCTTTATTGAGAGTCTAGTATCCCGTTGGCGGGTTTTATCTACTTATATATTGGATTTTGTACTTTCCCCTTATGAATGCTAACTTTCATTTCTTTTTCTTGAGTTTACTTTTTTTTCAATAAATATATCTCCTTATTGAGAGTCTAGTACCCAGTTAGTGGATTTTGTCTACCCATATATTGGGTTTTGTTTTTGCTTTTTGTTAGAGTAGGTTCTTTTATTTTGGAATCCGGAATCTTAGATCTATAAGATTTTGTTATATTGGTTCATTGATTTGAATAGTATAGAATCGTAGTTATGGTCGGTTGTTTGAATACATTCTGACAAATCTTTACGATTATAATAGATTATTTGATTATTTTGCCAAAAAGGCTAAATATTTTAGTGATATAAGCGGGTGATGTACCATAATTTAAGATCTGATCAACGATCGTAGTTTGGATGAAAGAAATCTGCATATGATTTATTTTAATATGTGTTTGTCCAATCTTGATTATTTTTGTAAGTTGTGTATGACCTTTTATTGATGAATTAATTACCTATAAAAAAATAGCAATTTATAAGAAAATTTGATTTTTTTTTAATTTTTTGTAGAATTCGTATGTACTTTTATTGATAAATTAATTATCTATAAAAAATATTGATTCATAAGAATATTTGTGTTGAGTTGACCAATTTACTATGAAAATATTCACTAACAATATTTTCTTTGACTTTGTAATGTGATGATTTATACACCAAACATTATCTAATACTATTTGAGAGTATATTTAGTAATACGAATAATTCAAATATATTGTTAGGTCAATTTGTTTATCCCATTAATTATTGCATAACAAAAAAAATCGATACGTAAAATGTTAAAGATAATTAGTTTAAATTCATTTTAATAATTTAATTGGTTGTTAGGTTTTTTTATAATTGATTAATTTAAAAATCTATACTATTATATAAAAGCCGAATCATTAAAAGTTTGGTTGGTTGGTCGGTTGTTCGGTCGGTACGGTTGCTGTAGATTTTACTTATTTACCCTTACTTAACTTAATGGTACATGTTATTTTGCGTGATACTTAATTATTTATAATTACTAATAACTACTAAATTTTCTTTTCAAGTGAAACATGTTATCTTTTCTATTTTTCAATAACTAATCAATTTCTTTTTCGTGTAAAATATGAGCAATTCGATTTTAATAAAATAAAATATTATAATTATAATTTACGTAATTATCCTAACATTATTTATAGTTACTAATAACTAATAAATTTCCTTTTCAAGTAAAACATGTTATCTTTTCTATTTTTCAATAAATAATCAAATTTTTTTTGGTGTAAAATATGAGCAATTCTATTTACTAAAATAAAATATTATAATTATAATTACGAATAAATAACCAATTACCTTTTTAGCTAAAATGTTTTACTTTTTTTTTCCTAGTAAAACCTGTTTTGGTAGCTTTATTTAAGTAAAATATTTCCTTTTTCAGGTAAAATATGTATCTTTTTTATTTTTCAATAAATAAACAATTTCCTTTTTCATGTAAAATACAGTTTATCTGACTAAAATTTTTCATTTCCTAAAAACACTCAGCAATTCTGTTTAATAAAATAAAATATTATAATTACTAATAAATAACCAATTACCATTTTTAACTAAAATATGTTACCTTTTCTGTTTTTTTATTTTTTTCCAATTGATTTTACTTATTTACCCAAAATGGACTTATTATTTTACGTAATTATCCTTTCATAATTTTTATAGTTACTAATAAATAATAAATTTCCTTTTTCGGGTAAAACATGTTACCTTTTCTATTTTTCAATAACTAATTAATTTCCCTTTTCACATAAAATATGAGCAATTTTATTTAATAAAATAAAATATTATAATTACTAATAATTAACCAATTACCGTTTTTAGCTAAAATACATTACATTTTTTATATTTTTTTTCCCAGTAAAACCTGTTCGGATAGCTTTATTTAAGTAAAATGTTTCCTTTTTCAAGTCAAATATGTTGCATTTTCTATTTTCAATAACTAATCAATTTAACTTTTCACGTAAAATACAGTTTATCTAACTAAAATTTTTCCTTTCCTAAAAACACTATGAGCAATTTTGTTTAATAAAATAAAATATTATAATTACTAATAATTAACCAATTACCTTTTTCAGCTAACATACGTTATATTTTCTATTTTTCTATTTTTTCAATAAAATCTATTCCATTTGCTTTATTTAAGTACAATAAAATAATAATATAATAATAACTAATAACTAACTGATTACGTTTTTCAGCTAAAACGTTTTATCTTTTCAATATTTTCAAACTAAAATCCATCATTTTCTAAAAATATCACGAACAACATATATAAAATTATATCAGATCATATCATTTAAAATATTAAGCCAAAATTTATGTTTTAAATTTTTTAATACAAATTAAAAACATTCCCGTTATATTAACGAACATCCGTGAACGCACGGTTTTTAAGCTAGTATATTGTAAATTTTGAACGTGTATTTAGAATAATGTGATAAATATTTTTCAATTTTTTAAAATTTTTAATTCAATAAAAGTAGATTTATTCAAATTTGATTGCAACTTATAATTGTAAATCGAGAGTTAAAGATATTAAAATACTATATTATATAATATAAAAAAATAGACTGTGGTATTAAAATAATATATTTGTATTAAAATCAACTAATAAATACACAATTTTGGAAAATGACTCTATACATCGAAACAGGTGCAAAGAATAGATGTGTTATTATATAATGATATAATTATGATTGATTGAAATCAAAATTGTGATTAATTAGTTAATAAGTTGTTAAATATAATTGATATGGTTAATATCAGTGTTTAAGTTTTGCAGGGAAAAACAGAGTTTAAACAGGAAGCAGTCAGAGTTTAGTTAAACTCTGACGGTTAGAAGCTGAACAGAGTTTGCTATACGCTGACATTGGAAGCTCGACAGAGTTTGTTAAACTCTGTCTGGAGGCAGCGTCTACTGGTCAACGGTGATTGAAGATTTATTATGGAAGCAATATCTTTGAAGATTGGATAGCTGTCAAAGAGATTGAGTTGACTAAGGAGACGTGTAGCAATCTTGATTGATAACAATTGTATAGCTAATATATAGGAGTATCAATTATCGATTGTATAGCAGCTGTATACTTTATAAATACAGTTAGGTTAACCCTAGAAGGGTATCGATCGTGTAATAGAATATCATTCATTGTAACCTAAGCAGCTCTATGTGATAATTTACATCACTGAGAGAGAAGTTAATTTCAAACAGTTTTTAAAACTTTTAAAGAACTTATTGTTATTCTCTCATACTTAGTTGATTATAAGTGTGTATTCGGCCTAACAATTGGTATCAGAGCTTGATCTGTTAATTTAATACAGTTTAAAGATCCACACACACACACACACAACTATAATCAATGGCAGAAATTCCTCCTCCTACATCAGGCTCTAGTGCTGAGAAGGCTCAACCTGCAACTGTGAGTCAATATAAAACAATCAGGGTTCCTATTCTTAAGCCAGCAGAATACTCAACCTGGAAGGTGAAAATGGCTATGTTTCTGGAAGCTACAGATCCAGAATATCTTGACAGAATTTATGAAGGCCCTCATAAGCCTACAAAATTATCTGTTGTTGCTGCTGGACAGGAAGCTAAATCTATTCCAAAGGAGAAGAAAGATTTGACTTCTGAGGATATTTCGTCCATTGGAAAGGATGCAAAGGTTAGACATCTCCTTCATAGTTCTTTGGATAATGTTATGTCTAACAAAGTGATCAATTGTAAAACTGCAAAAGAGATTTGGGATGCTCTAGAGGTTAGATGTCAGGGAACTGCTGCAATTAAGAAGAATAGAAGGAACATACTCACACAGGAGTATGAACACTTTGAGGCTAAATCTGAAGAATCAATGACAGAAACCTTTGACAGATTCTGTAACTACTTAATGATCTGTCACTGGTTAATAAAGAATATGATCTAGAAGATTCAAATCTCAAGTTTCTTCTTTCTCTACCTGAAAAGTGGGATGTCAAAACAACCACTATTATAGACAACTATGATCTGGCTGATACTGATATTGATGAGATCTATGGGCTGCTCAAAACTCATGAACTAGAAATGGAACAGAGAAGCAGAAGATCAGGTAGAAAGTCAAAATCTGTTGCTCTAAGAGTTGAAGAAAGACCCTCAAAGAAGGAAGCATTCAGGAAGAAGGCAAAAGGAAAAGCCTTGGTCATTCATTCTGAAAGTGAGTCATCAAACTCTGATGTTGACTCAAATGCAGATGAATCATCTGATTCTGAAGATGATGAGGAAATGATGGAAATGGCTGCTTTGATGGTAAAGACTTTCAAGAAGATGGGTTTCAAGAACTTCAAGAAAGGAAAGAAATTCTCCAAGAATGATTCAAAGTTTGACAGGAAGAATTTCAGAAAATCTGAGAGAAAGGATACCAAATCTGGGAAAAGAGACAAGTCTGAGATTCAATGCTACAAGTGTAAGGAGATGGGTCATTATGCTCTTGAGTGCAAGAAGGGTAAAACTGAGAAGGCACTCTTCACTAAAGGCAGAGATTGGGCAAATACCTCTGACTCAGATGAGGATGTAAACTATGCTCTCATGGCTACTACTATTGATGAAGCTGTAGATTCAGAAAACAAGGTACCTCTAACTACCTATGCTTATAACATTGATGATATAACTGAATTAAGAATTTATCTTAAGTCCTTGCATATCAGTTATAGGGATCAGACTTTAGAGAATGAGAGAATCAAAACTGAGAATTCTGAACTCAAAGAGAGAAATAAGGTTGTAGAAGAGAAACTTGTTAATATACAGCAAGTTCAAAAGGAGAGAGATGATGCTGTCTATCTTGAACAAGAGTTGTTAAGTCAGTATAAACAACTAGAATCCGAGTTGGAAAAGGCAAATCACATTATTAAAACTTGGACTCACTCAGGAAAAGACACTCAAGAAGTTTTTCAATCTGACACTGTAGGTCTAGGTTATTCTGAGAAAGATGAACTTAGATTTCAGAATACAGTTAAGATTAGACCACCTCTTCCACCTAAGAAATTTGGAACATTTGTTAATGGAATAAATGAACCTAGATTTGAAGGTAGAAAAGAAGCTGTTAAAAATGAACCAGTAAAAACTAATGTTAAATAGGTTAATATTGGTTTAATGACAGATAAACTACTTAAGCATAAGCTGAAGGAGTTAAAATCTATTAAGAAACAGAAAGTGTCTAGAAAGAACAGAAATGGTAAAGTAGGCATTACTCAAGGCAACTATCCAATGCTTGCTACTTTAGCTCCAAGAAAGACATGTCATAACTGTGGTAGTACTAACTATCTTGCTAGTTTTTGCAGGAAGAACAAAGACATTAATTCTTTACCTTCCAAGTCTGAAGTAAAGAAAGATAATGTTAGAACTATACCACAAACTTTATGCAAACACTGTGGAAGCACTTGGCATTCTATTTATACTTGCAGAAATTATCATGCTATTTATCATAATTACTATGAACTGAAACCTAATCTGAAATGGGTTAGAGTTAATTCTGCAAGTGTAAACTCTGATAAAGTTAGCTTAAACTCTGATAATGAAAATTCCGCTGCTAAAGCTAACAGAATTAAGAAAGCCAAAGGATCCAAGCAAGTCTGGATCCTTAAATCTAATCCTCAGTAATTGTTTGTGATTGCAGGGCATCAGGGAAAGCATCCTAGTAGTGGACAGTGGATGTTCAGGACACATGACTGGAAATAAAGCCCTGCTATCAGAGTATGTGGAGAAGGCTGGCCCAAAAGTTTCCTATGGAGATGGCAACATAGGACATACTCTAGGATATGGAAATATTAATCTTGGAAGTGTCATCATCACAAATGTAGCTCTGGTTCCAGGACTCAAGCATGATCTGCTATCTGTGAGTCAAATCTGTGACAGAGGTTTTCATGTAGATTTCCAACTCGAATACTGTGAGGTTATAAGCAAAACCACAGGGAAAGTTGTTTTAGTTGGACAAAGACACAACAATATCTATGAAGCAAGCTTGTTGACAAACTCTGATGGAAAAACAATGTGCCTGTCAACAAGAATGTCAAATGAGGAGAGTTGGAAGTGGCATAAGAAACTTTCTCATTTGAATCTGAACAACATCAATGAGCTGATAAGAAAGGATCTTGTTAGAGGGCTTCCAAAGTCTTTACTAAATGTTGATGGTCTGTGTGATTCATGTCAAAAGGCCAAACAGAGGAAGACCTCTTTCAAGAGCAAATCTGAATCTTCAATTGTTGATCCATATCATCTGTTACATGTTGATCTTTTTGGACCAGTAAATGTCTTGTCAATTGGAAGAAAGAAATATGCTCTAGTTATTGTTGATGAATATACCAGATACACTTGGGTGCATTTTCTAGCAAAGAAGGATGAAACTGCAATAACACTGATGGAGCATGTAAAGCTACTGGACAAAGGATCAAAACACAAAGTCAAGATAATCAGAAGTGATAATGGAACTGAATTCATAAATACAACAATGGAAGAATTATGCAAGAACAGAGGAGTGAAGCAAGAATTTTCTGCACCTGGTACACCACAGCAAAATGGTGTAGTTGAGAGGAAGAACAGAACCTTGATAGAAGCTGCAAGAACTATGCTGGATGAAGCAAAATTGCCAACCTATTTCTGGGCAGAAGCAGTTCAAACTGCTTGTTTTACTCAAAATGCAACACTGATCAACAAGCATGGAAAAAGACCATATGAGATGGTGAGGGAAAAGAAGCCAAACCTGAAATATTTTCATATTTTTGGGTGCAAATGCTTTGTGCTGAAAACTCATCCTAAACAGTTGACCAAATTTGAGTTGAAAGCAGATGAAGGAATTTTTATTGGCTATCCAGTGTCAACCAAGGCATTCAGAGTTTACAATCTGAGAACAAGGGTGATTATGGAATCTATTCATGTGTCATTTGATGACAGAAAAATCACTGGACTTGAAGATGTTGATGAACATGATCAATTGCATTTCGAAAATGAATATCTAATCTCTGATGAAATAAACTCTGATGACACTAGTCCAACAAACTCTGTTGCTGCAAACTCTGAACCTCTACTGGTACACACAGAAGAAATAGTACAGTCTGAACAAAGAGGAGAACCAGTTGAGGGGGAGCATGATCAGAGTGATGACTCAAATTCTGATAGTGAGTCAACTGAAAATTCTGGATCAAACTCAAACTCTGATGACTCAAACTCTGAAAGTCCAAATTCTGACAGTTCAAACTCTGAGAGATCAAATTCAGGGGGAGCCTCAGAGAATGAAGAAAAGCATCAAGATAATCAGGAGAACATTGATCAAGGGGGAGGATCAACCATTGATAGAAGTCATTTACCTACAGCTAGGAAATGGACAAAATCACATACACCTGATTTAATCATTGGAGATCCAGATGCAAAAGTTAGGACAAGAAGTGCTACAACAAATGAATGTCTGTTCCATGCATTTCTGTCCAAATCTGAACCAAAGAAAGTGGAAGAAGCTCTTCAAGATGCTGACTGGATAACAGCAATGTAGGAGGAGTTAAATGAATTTGAGAGAAATGAAGTATGGACCCTTGTACCTAGACCAAAGAATAGATCTGTTGTTGGTACTAGATGGGTTTTCAGAAACAAAACTGACAGTGATGGGGTTGTTACAAGAAACAAATCCAGACTTGTGGCCAAAGGCTATTCACAGCAAGAAGGAATAGACTATGATGAAACTTTTGCTCCAGTTGCAAGATTGGAGGCAATAAGAATCTTTCTAGCATATGCTTCTCACAAGAAATTCAAGGTTTTTCAGATGGATGTGAAGAGTGCTTTTCTGAATGGAAAACTTGAAGAAGAAGTGTTTGTTGAACAACCACCAGGATTTGTAGATTCCAAGTATCCAGATTATGTCTACAGGCTTGACAAGGCACTCTATGGACTTAAACAGGCACCAAGAGCATGGTATGAAACTCTGGCTCAATTTCTTTTAGAAAGTGGGTTCCACAGAGGTACAATTGATAAAACCTTGTTCTATTTCAATCTTGGTAGTGATCTGTTATTAGTTCAAATATATGTAGATGACATAATCTTTGGATCTACTAATGATAAACTCTGTAAGAAGTTTGCCAAGCTCATGCAGTCTAGGTATCAAATGAGCATGATGGGAGAGCTCAGTTATTTTCTAGGGCTACAGGTGAAGCAAACAAATGATGGAATTTTTATCAATCAAGCAAAATATACCAGAAATCTTCTAAAGAAATTTGGCATGCTTGACTGCTCATCTGCAACAACTCCTATGGCAACAGCAACAAAGTTGGATAGAGACACAGGCTCACCAGTGGATATGACAAACTATAGATGAATGATTGGGTCACTTTTTTATCTAACAGCTAGCAGACCTGACATCATGTATGCAACATGTCTTTGTGCAAGATTTCAGGCAGATCCAAGAGAACCACATCTAACAGCTGTGAAGAGAATCTTCAAATATCTTAAGGGAACCATAACTTTAGGCTTGTGGTATCCAAGAGAATCAGACTTCCAGCTTCTTGGTTACTCTGATGCAGACTTTGCAGGCTGTAAGATAGACAGAAAAAGTACTAGTGGAAGTTGTCAATTTCTTGGTGATAGAATTGTTTCTTGGTACAGCAAGAAACAGAAATCAATCTCTACATTTACAGCTGAAGTAGAGTATATTGCTGCTGGTAGCTGTTGTGCACAGATTCTGTGGATGAAGAATCAATTACTGGATTATGGATTGAGGTACAGTAAAATACCTATTTACTGTGATAATCAAAGTGCTATTGCTATGACAGGTAATCCAGTACAACATTCAATGACCAAGCACATCAGCATAAGGTACCATTTTATCAGAGAACATGTAGAAGAAGGAAACATTGAGCTTCATTTTGTGTCTACAGAACAACAGCTTGCAGATATCTTCACCAAGCCATTGAGTGAAGCCGTATTTACAAGGCTGGTAAATGAACTAGGAATGGTCTCTAGTTTTGACTAGAGATATTGGTTAGACTCAAAACTCTACTTATGTACTGTGTTGCTCATATTTCTGTAGTATGTTAATCTCTGTTATGCAAACTCTGCTCAATGAATGTTAAACTCTGATAGCATGCTTTTAAGTCATACACTGTTCACTGTTGAATAAACTCTGAGAAACTCTGTTAATGTTTCTTTCTGAACATAAATACCGATGAAGATACATGTATGAAACATTTCTCTCAGCAATTAGTCATGAATCTTTCTAAGTTATCTGTGATCTAATCTTAAACTGTACAGAAAGTTCACACAGCATGATACTGTTCTATATTTATAGCATCTCTTACTTTATTTATCCTAAACTCTGAGTCTGTAAATACTGTGTGCATTGCCTCTCATAAATAATTTCTGATTTTGATGAGCTCTAAACTCTGTTAGTTATACATTGTTAAAATAGATTCTGTTATTAGAACAACCCCAAAGCTAAACTATATAGATTTTTAGAACTCCTTTGAGATCATGTTTGTAACCAGGACGATCCAGGAACTTACTGGTACATAGTAAGGGCTAAAATTCTCTGATTTTTGGTGACTAGTTTCAACCTCTGATTACTGGAGAAAGTTAAAAAAAAATTGGGGGGTTATAGGTTAATTATTACTGTATATAAACTATTTAATACAGAGTTTAGCATTCATCATATATTCAGTGTTTACTATGAGAGTTTGTGCATCTAGTGTTTACTGATTTATTTTATGGATTTTATGAAATACTAGATGCTCTAAATACTGATCTAGTAAACTCTGCTCTACACACACGTATATTCACAACTGTGCAGTGTTTGAAAGGATAACAGTAATTAAGTTGGAGAATTGATAAACACTGATGGATTTTGTTGAATACTCTAAGGTAATATTTTATTTCAGACAGAATATATACTTGGAGTACACAAAGAGTTTTTGACATTTGCATGTAATATTTGCCAGTTGTTTAATTGTGTCAGACAGTTAAAGCTTATTGGAAATAGGAGAGAGAACAGCAGTTATAATAGGTATTATTACTGCGCGTGTAAATAACTGTTCCACTGTTTACGTGACACGTGTCCCACTCACACACTTAACAAGAAATTGGTTGCGTGTTTAATGTCTAAAACGATTGGGTTTTGTTTTTCAATTACAGATCTAATCAAAATCATTTCATTATTCACTTTTTCATCTTTACAACCACAAACACACAACATCACACACAATTTCTCTGATACTTTCACTTAAGCATTTTCAAAAACACTTTTCCATATACTCTCTTCTGTCTTATACTGTTCTAATGGCAACCAAGAACTTTGTGGCTCAGGGATTAACTTTTGTTACCAACAATTATGCTGCAATTCTAGACACTGCTAAAGCCCCAGCATCATTTCATCTGATTCAAAACTTCTTAAGAGACTCTGAGATTGGTAAGGCTCTTGTTCAACCAGAGACACTCTCAACCACACAAATTTCAATCTTCTGGAAAAACTCGGTTTATGATGATGGTGGAGAGAATGGGACTCCATCAATTGTGTTTACCTATAAGGATCAAGAGTTTGTTATAACTCCTGCAACTGTTCGTGAGGTTTTGGATTTTGACACTCACACTTCATACTCTGTGGCTGTTGTGGGTCAACTAAAAGAAATGTTACAACAAATATGGTTTTCTGGTTCTTTGGATAATATTGGGGATGTCAAAAGGCCAGGGCTCAGGAAGGAGTGGAGCTTCTTCTTTGATTGCATTACTCGTGCATTTGGCAAGAAGGTCACCAACTGGGATGCAATTCCTGGTGAAAGTCTTCAAATCGGGTATTCTCTTCTTAATGGGAGTAACTTTGATTTTGGTCGTCTTGTACTTATGAATTTAGGTGAAAAACTTGCAGAGTCTAGTACAACTGTTTACTTCTCACGTTTTTGTCAATCTTTATTCTCTGCTTGTTTACCAAATTTGACAATTGCTGTTGAGGATGTTATCCAACCTTTCCAATGTCATAAGAGAATGTTCTCTGATCTGACAAATAAGGATGCTAACAAAGAGCAAATACCAGAGTTTATCTATCCTCTTGCCCTCAGAAACTTCCTCAACCAACCACAAGAACAACAAGAACCACAAAATGAACCAATCATTGAACCTCCACAGTCACCACCTCAACCCACAAACACTGACCCACCTCAAACCATAAACACTGAGCCAATCACTACAACTACATCTCCACAACCACAATCTTCATCACACCCTCAACCTCAACTACAATCAAAACCTAGGAAACCAAAGAAAAGCAAGGCTATAAGGCCATCAAGAAAACAGAGGATGGCTGAAGCTTCTAAGCCAAAGAAGTATAAGGAACGGGCTAACAAACCTAAATCTCCTTCTATACCTGATGATTCTATTTCAGCTGAAGAGAGAGCAGAAGTGAATCCTCCAGCTAAGAGAAGGAGATTAATTCTTGATTAATTTTGAAGCTCCAGAGGTGATTTCCAAGGATATACCTACTGTTGAGACATATACTGCAGAAGAAGCTGCCAAAACACCTGTTAATGTACAAATGGATGAGGACAATAGAGAAGGCTTTACTGCTACGGATGATTTTGTTGAAACATTTATACCATTCTCTGATCACATTAATGTTCCTCTTTCACCTATCATTGCAAATTCTGAAGAAACTGGTGCAGCTAATCAGCCAACTGTAGTACTTGATGAAACAGTGGCATCACACACTGAGTTATTCTCTGATGCTCACCAGGTTCTTGAACATGGTGAAGAGGTTGAACAAGTTGAAGTTCCAAAGTCTGTTGAGGATAGAGACACAACTGCAGTGAATGTTACTGAAACTGCAGAGATTGTTGAAGAAAATGTTGCAGTGCATACTGATCAAGTTGAAAATACAGCTGTTGATGTTGAAGATGAAGCAAGTGCAGAGTCAAACTCTTCTCAGAGTATACCAATTCAAACTGATGCAAGCACACATCTTTTTCTAAACCCTCAGATCAACATAACATTGAAGCCGAGCACTTTGCCAAGAATTCAAGGGATTGGTATAAGTCAAACTGTATTTTTCCTGTTGAAAGAGCAGCTAAATTTGTTCATCAATCTGCCACGAAGATCTCAAATCCTGATATTATCTCAAGTCTGCAAGCAACCATTGTTCAAGTCAAAACTCTGAATGGAAGATTTGATGAGTCTCAAAAAGCTATTAATGAATTGAGAGCTGATGTTGTTGCTAGAGATATGACTATGCAGAGGGATAATCAGACAAAGTTTAAGACCATTTCTAAAGCTCAAGAAACTCTGTTTCAGAGGCTGGGTCAAGTTGAACAAAATCAGAATGTATTGTCTGGGAAGATTGATTCCATTGCTAACTCCTTGGAGCCGATCACTTCTATCTTGATTCCTGATGATGTCAAAAAGGGGGAGAGAGTTGCTAAAGACAAATGCAAGCAATCTCAAACTCTGATCAGAAAGGATAATGCTGGAGATGGAGGAGCAAGTAATAAAGGAAGGGGCAAAACTGAAGAACTTCAAACTCTGAAAACTAGCAAGTCCTCTAAATCACAGTTTGTTGGGATAAACACTGATACTCAAGGTACTAAAGACCAAGAGTTTGCTATTATCTTCTAATCCACAGACTGATGAAGAATTGGCTGCTAAGTTGTTTATTGAAGAAAATGAGGAAGGAGTTACAATTGAAGACATTAAAGCTGAAGAAAAGAGTTTACAAGAAGAACATCTCAAGGCTTTAAAGTCTGGTAAGTTAAAGAAAGGAAAAACTCCTAGGCCTGTTCTTAAAGGCATTGTGATTAAGGAAAGTGCTGATGTTAGTCAAAAATCACAGTTATCAAAGAAATCAACGGCAGCAGAAGCTAAACTCAAGCTGAAAGGCATTGAAGGAGAAAGTTTACAGAAGAAAGAAAATACAACCTCTGTTTCTACACAAGTTGTACAGAAGAAAGAAAACACAATCTCTGTTGCTACACAAGTTGTGTCTAGACCTTTATCTTCTCAGTTGCAATCAGTTTTTGGGAAAGGAACACTTCATGATCCAAATCTATTATCTGGAGTTTCTATGGATTTTTCTGATGGAAGAGCCTTGTCTGGTAAGGTTGGAAACAATAAGGGTGGTCTAGGCTCACACAAGGACAAAAGGAAATATACTGGTCCTAGAGATCCTTCTTCACTGGCTGTTCCAGGTCGTGGTGTCACTCAAGAGAGTTTGGACAGACTGGAATCAGTACAGTTAGTTTATCAGAAGAGTTTAAAGAAGGACTTTCTCTTGTACTTCATGGCTGATGGGACAGTATTTAGAATTGGTGAGAATGATATTGGTTTGAAATATTGGGAAGAATTAGAATATGTTCTATATCTTTTCAAGGTGAATAGTCAAAGGACTCAATCAGTTGCAAATGTGCTCAGAAAGAAAATGCTCCAGAATTTGGCAATCAGAGGGATGAAGTGCAATAGCAGATATGTTCCTAAGTACAGAGATTGGAATGGAAATCTTATTGAAATGTAGAAGGGTACTGCGAAATTAAAGACTGATTTTGGAATCACAGTACTTGACTTCAATTCACAGTCCGAAGAAGTCAAATTTATTAGACTGG
This sequence comes from Saposhnikovia divaricata, assembly GCA_036435485.1. Lineage (NCBI taxonomy): Eukaryota > Viridiplantae > Streptophyta > Magnoliopsida > Apiales > Apiaceae > Saposhnikovia > Saposhnikovia divaricata. The sequence continues at coordinate 157,821,115 of CM071598.1, forward strand.
GAAATGAGATGAGAAGAAACAAAATCTATGATCTTAGATCTGCTATCTATGAGACAGATGAGAGTGATCCTCAGCTAAGAGAGATTAAAGAAGCTATGGAGATTGAGCTTGAAAATGCAGAGAAAAGATTGCTCATAGATTATCTCAGAACAACTCCAGATCTTGAGGAGATTAGAGATTAAAGTCTGTAAGAATTTTCTTGTTATTTGTAGATTTTTGTTAAGTCAAGTTTAAACTCTGCTTATTTTAATAAACACTGTGTTTGTATGAAATTGTTTTGACATCATCAATTATTGTTAACTTGTGCATTTTTACTAATGAACAAGTTGGGGGAGATTGTTAAATATAATTGATATGGTTAATATCAGTGTTTAAGTTTTGCAGGGAAAAATAGAGTTTAAACAGGAAGCAGTCAGAGTATAGTTAAACTCTGACGGTTAGAAGCTGAACAAAGTTTGCTATACGCTGACATTGGAAGCTCGACAGAGTTTGTTAAACTCTGTCTGGAGGCAGCGTCTACTGGTCAACAGTGATTGAAGATTTATTATGGAAGCAATATCTTTGAAGATTGGATAGCTGTCAAAGAGATTGAGTTGACTAAGGAGACGTGTAGCAATCTTGATTGATAACAATTGTATAGCTAATATATAGGAGTATCAATTATCGATTGTATAGCAGCTGTATACTTTATAAATAAAGTTAGGTTAACCCTAGAAGGGTATCGATCGTGTAATAGAATATCATTCATTGTAACCTAAGCAGCTCTATGTGATAATTTACATCACTGAGAGAGAAGTTAATTTCAAACAGTTTTTAAAGCTTTTAAAGAACTTATTGTTATTCTCTCATACTTAGTTGATTATAAGTGTGTATTCGGCCTAACAATTGGTATCAGAGCTTGATCTGTTAATTTAATACAGTTTAAAGATCCACACACACACACAACTATAATCAATGGCAGAAATTCCTCCTCATACATCAGGCTCTAGTGCTGAGAAGGCTCAACCTGCAACTGTGAGTCAATATGAAACAATCAGGGTTCCTATTCTTAAGCCAGCAGAATACTCAACCTGGAAGGTGAAAATGGCTATGTTTCTGGAAGCTACAGATCCAGAATATCTTGACAGAATTTATGAAGGCCCTCATAAGCCTACAAAATTATCTGTTGTTGCTGCTGGACAGGAAGCTAAATCTATTCCAAAGGAGAAGAAAGATTTGACTCCTGAGGATATTTCGTCCATTGGAAAGGATGCAAAGGTTAGACATCTCCTTCATAGTTCTTTGGATAATGTTATGTCTAACAAAGTGATCAATTGTAAAACTGCAAAAGAGATTTGGGATGCTCTAGAGGTTAGATGTCAGGGAACTGCTGCAATTAAGAAGAATAGAAGGTACATACTCACACAGGAGTATGAACACTTTGAGGCTAAATCTGAAGAATCAATGACAGAAACCTTTGACAGATTCTGTAACTACTTAATGATCTGTCACTGGTTAATAAAGAATATGATCTAGAAGATTCAAATCTCAAGTTTCTTCTTTCTCTACCTGAAAAGTGGGATGTCAAAACAACCACTATTATAGACAACTATGATCTGGCTGATACTGATATTGATGAGATCTATGGGCTGCTCAAAACTCATGAACTAGAAATGGAACAGAGAAGCAGAAGATCAAGTAGAAAGTCAAAATCTGTTGCTCTAAGAGTTGAAGAAAGACCCTTAAAGAAGGAAGCATTCAGGAAGAAGGCAAAAGGAAAAGCCTTGGTCATTCATTCTGAAAGTGAGTCATCAAACTCTGATGTTGACTCAAATGCAGATGAATCATCTGATTCTGAAGATGATGAGGAAATGATGGAAATGGCTGCTTTGATGGTAAAGACTTTCAAGAAGATGGGTTTCAAGAACTTCAAGAAAGGAAAGAAATTCTCCAAGAATGATTCAAAGTTTGACAGGAAGAATTTCAGAAAATCTGAGAGAAAGGATACCAAATCTGGGAAAAGAGACAAGTCTGAGATTCAATGCTACAAGTGTAAGGAGATGGGTCATTATGCTCTTGAGTGCAAGAAGGGTAAAACTGAGAAGGCACTCTTCACTAAAGGCAGAGATTGGGCAAATACCTCTGACTCAGATGAGGATGTAAACTATGCTCTCATGGCTACTACTATTGATGAAGCTGTAGATTCAGAAAACAAGGTACCTCTAACTACCTATGCTTATAACATTGATGATATAACTGAATTAAGAATTTATCTTAAGTCCTTGCATATCAGTTATAGGGATCAGACTTTAGAGAATGAGAGAATCAAAACTGAGAATTCTGAACTCAAAGAGAGAAATAAGGTTGTAGATGAGAAACTTGTTAATATGCAGCAAGTTCAAAAGGAGAGAGATGATACTGATTTTGGAATCACAGTACTTGACTTCAATTCACAGTCAGAAGAAGTCAAATTTATTAGACTGGGAAATGAGATGAGAAGAAACAAAATCTATGATCTTAGATCTGCTATCTATGAGACAGATGAGAGTGATCCTCAGCTAAGAGAGATTAAAGAAGCTATGGAGATTGAGCTTGAAAATGCAGAGAAAAGATTGCTCATAGATTATCTCAGAACAACTCCAGATCTTGAGGAGATTAGAGATTAAAGTCTGTAAGAATTTTCTTGTTATTTGTAGATTTTTGTTAAGTCAAGTTTAAACTCTGCTTATTTTAATAAACACTGTGTTTGTATGAAATTGTTTTGACATCATCAATTATTGTTAACTTGTGCATTTTTACTAATGAACAAGTTGGGGGAGATTGTTAAATATAATTGATATGGTTAATATAAGTGTTTAAGTTTTGCAGGGAAAAACAGAGTTTAAACAGGAAGCAGTCAGAGTTTAGTTAAACTCTGACGGTTAGAAGCTGAACAGAGTTTGCTATACGCTGACATTGGAAGCTCGACAGAGTTTGTTAAACTCTGTCTGGAGGCAGCGTCTACTGGTCAACATTGATTGAAGATTTATTATGGAAGCAATATCTTTGAAGATTGGATAGCTGTCAAAGAGATTGAGTTGACTAAGGAGACGTGTAGCAATCTTGATTGATAACAATTGTATAGCTAATATATAGGAGTATCAATTATCGATTGTATAGCAGTTGTATACTTTATAAATACAGTTAGGTTAACCCTAGAAGGGTATCGATCGTGTAATAGAATATCATTCATTGTAACCTAAGCAGCTCTCTGTGATAATTTACATCACTGAGAGAGAAGTTAATTTCAAACAGTTTTTAAAGCTTTTAAAGAACTTATTGTTATTCTCTCATACTTAGTTGATTATAAGTGTGTATTCGGCCTAACATAAGTATTTATGAAAATTAATCTATAATATATAACTATATTTTATAGTATGATTGTAATAGATATTTATGAAAATTAGATCGTAATATATAATTGTATAATTTTGATTGACTTTAAATTAAAAGATTGATAAGTTAGTAAATATTTTATCACATTAAAAAATATTTAATTTATGCATGTACTAAATAAAATAAATTTTGTATTTCAAAATTTTTTTAAGTAACCAAGATAAGTAGGAGAAAATTACTAAAATAAACATATTTGAGCTTGTTTGGTCCGATTTACCGGCGGGACACGTTAAACCGTGTAACGCGATATATGTGGTAACACGCTATTTCGTCTTCCATAACACGACATGATACGGTAGAATGGGTAGCGTGTTTGTGCAATACGATGTACTGTGTTCCGTATTAGCCGGGTGCGCAGCATAATCATGGTACACGCTCTTCCGTATCATGTCGTGTTACGGAAGAGCGTATAGCATTTCCGTATCATGTCGTGTTACGGAAGAGCGTATAGCGTATCCAGCTAATACGGAGCTTCGTGCAACGTGTCAAGCTAATATGGAGGGCGCAACTCCGCATTCCATCGGTAAAAAGGGCCAACTTTCTGAATTTCAATATTTTGGGCATTTCAAACTCAAAAATGATTATTTAGGATCATCACCCGATAGGTAAAATTAAGATGAGAATGATATGATTAATTTAATTTCAATGATAATTTCTAATTGACTCTTATATATATATGTAAAATTAATCCATAATATATAATAATGTAATTATGATTAATTGTAAATCAAAAGAGTGGAAAATTAAAATTGCAAAAATCGCGTAATATTATAATTGTATAATCCTTATTGATTTTAATTTTATAATAATTTATAATGATTATTTTTTAACATTAAAAAATATGTAATATGGATATTTAGGTTATAAGCAAATATTTAAATCAGGGAACAAGTATAACAATAGAACTTGAATGTAGGCATGCATGCTATGGCATATGTATAACGGAAAGCATATATATTCACAACAACAGCCTCTAAAAGGATTTGAAACTTGCCTGGTAATCGAGTACGAGTAGAGGTAGTGGTAGTGTGTCCCGGGTCAGCTCGGCGATCTATAAATAGTCAGAATATTCGAGATTAATCACTTAACACTTTTTAAAAGTTAAGTATCAACTTAAGTCGAAACACGTTTTCGAATTATCTCGTTATACACCTTTTAGTGTAACTCTTTTTATCACCGATACGATCCGACATTTGTTCGTTATTAAGACATGTCATCATACTCACACGTGGTATATACTTAAGTCGTATAAGTTCTAAAGTCGTTCGATTACGAACCAAGATTATACCTCGAGTTTTATCGCTCGTTTTCTAAGTTATAACCAAAGTTATACTTTTAAGGGGTTCGTTCGCGTTTAACCTTGATTCAAACATTTTTATAAAATCGAAAAACGATCCGTTTCACATGAGGTTTTCTCTCACACCTTCCTTTTTATCTCTAGTATTTAATTACCATGATTAGCCACTGACTTATGTATTTTACAAGGGTTCAATTCAAGTTACGAACTCTCGTTTACGGTTTCGAACTACTTTTAGTAAATCGGCCATAAATCCTAAACCGTAAGTCCATTTCACACGATCTTTATATCAAAACGAAGCTTATAACATAATATACCCTATCATGACAGAATATGACACTGGACACTGAGTTAAAGCTACTGTGATGCACGATTCCTTAAGGTTAACGAAATTTCGGCATTACGACGGCTATAAATCGAACGTTCTAAAAATCATAACAACACAACCAAGCCACACCGGGCATCCATACATCTTATACACATGATTTCTCATCTCAAAATGTCCAAGAACATATCACTTCATCATATTAATCATCATGTTACCAAAATCACTAAATCACTTAACTAATCATGCTTATAACATACTAACATAATAACTACTCTTAAACCCATCAAGAACATGCATAAACTTAAAGTAAGAGCTAGGGTTTCAAGAGTGTTATACCTTCCTTGGTATGTATATGAGCCTAACAAGCCTTGATCTAGTCCTTAGAACACCTTATGATGGCTTAGATCAACCAAAGAAACAAGAAAAACAAAGTTAGTTCTTGAAAAACAATATTCACCCTCCTCCTAAATGATTTATTTGAAACTGGAAACAAAGGAATTTGGACTTGAAATTTCTAGGAGATTAGTTTCTTGAAATATAGAACTCACCTTAAAAGTTTCAAGATCAAGTGATGTTTGGAAGTGGGATTTCTCCATTGGACTTGCAAGAAGGCCGAATGGAAGTAAACAAGAGAGAGTTTGCGTTGCTTGGTTGATTTTTTTGACAATAATGCATAAAGTGAAGTGGTTTTAGATAATATCTCATCTTATGTTGCTTTAATAAAGTGATGATGCACTAGATGATGTATTTTGCAAGACATGTGTTGATCATTGGATGGTTTGCAAGCTAACTATGGTTTGATTTAGCTAAGTACTAGTTAAGCTCTAATTGATCTAGTTCCTTGCTAACTAGTTGGTCCCTAGATATTTTCCTTACTTGCACATGCATGCATCTTGTTCTCTGCTTGCTCTTTTGTCCGGTTATTGCTCAATTTGATTGATCGTTCGCAAGAATATCTCAATCGTTTTTAGTTAGGGTTTTACCGTAAACCTTCTTAACATTTATACTAGCATTCTCCATCATTCTTAATCTAGCAACTATTTACCAAGGTGATTAGAAAGAGAAAGTAAGTACACTATACATTAACATAATAACAATTATATAATACCAATTTTCATATGAACCAGGAACAACTTTTTATATCTGCCACATACATATTCAGTCAACATAACAAAAAAAAACAGCCTATATACCATGCAGTGTTTGATAGCTTACAAAAAATATTGAAGTTGGTTTTTCAAGCAACCTAACTTACAATTTGTCAAGATTACATTCTAACTTACAATTGAAGAGTTGTCTACGCTTACAACAAAGTCTGCATTTTGCTAAACACGAGTTTGCCCCAAACGCAGAGGTATTGAGTTGAGATTCTGTGTAATATTCGTATTTCTAACATATGTAAAAATCATATCAACACAAGTACACAACTCTCTCACAATATACATAACTAGCATAATAGCCCGTGCGAGGCATGTACCATACTCTAGCATTGCACTAAAAGGTGTGTTGTTTAGAAATTGAGATGTTGGAATTTAAAAGTTTTTATAGCCATGAAATATATGAGTCCTTAATCCTGTAAGTGAAATGTATGAACCAAATAGAACACAATCAAAAGTGTACAATATCCCATAGTGTACATGAACCACATATTATGGTAAAATTTAAGAGTCAAATGTTTGGGAGGTGTTTAAATTGTCAGTACAATGTTGTTAAATGTCCAGTCGCTACATGTAGTCATGTATGTCAGAATCTGGCAATGTGTGATAGATCCGGCTCTTATTAGAAAACTTTCTTCCCTGCCTATCACCAGCAGTGAGAAGTAGACCTAATTCTGAGGGAGTTGCAGTAACATCGGGAGCTGTACTTTGGCATTCTCGCAACAAGTTGAATACCCCATTAGGCCACTACCTGCATGCCTCCCCGTAAATTCAGCAACCCATACATGTGGCTGGCAAAATCCACAGATTTGGTCATGTACGCCCAAATTTAATATGATATTGCTTTCATCTACAGCAAAAATAGATGGACAAAACCATGAAATATAGCATCATTATTTCTGCTCTCAAACTGAAATGACTATATTTCCAAACATTTTATTCAGATTACACAGTTGACAGTTTCAATCAAAATAAAGCAGAAAAATGTTTTCCAATACTCAAAAACCAATCAAAAAGTTTTCTATCTACATAGGATTTATGATCATCTTGCTCACGATATAGGCATGTTTATATTATCTAAACCTGAGGGACTTATAACATATTCATAACACCTCACAATCTGTATGCAAATGATAATACATTGACCAATAAATCTACCCCTCAGAACAGGTACATCGTGGTAGTGCACATGTTAGAAGGCCAGCATCCGAATTAAATCCTTAGCCTGCTGGAATATATCACAATTGGAGGGAGAAATTATATCCTATATATAATTGGCGTAAGGGGTTTAGGTGGTCGTCTGGTCGTCAGGGGTTAAAAGATAATTTTATTAGAAATTAGAATTGGGCCAAACAACGAGTTGGGCTTGGTTTAAAAGGTAAAACTATGCAACCAAGTAAGTATTTTTAATTTAACAAATAAGCAGATAAATAAAGAATGCATTAAAGTAAATAACACATGAAAAAGTTGAGAAAATTATTGTTAACCAAAATTAATACAAAGATAATTTAGACTAAAGTTTAAAATATAATTAAAAAAAACTTACCACAAAAACGAGTTTCAAGAAAACCTAATTTTTTTAAAAAAAATTGTTTTTAGATTTTACAACAAACATGTTTTTAAAATTTATACTAAGAAAAGTCAACACAAATCAATAAATTCACATTTTATTATTTTGCAAAGATTCTAAATTCAGTACTAAAGTTGTAAATAAATTAAAAAACAATCCGAAAATCCAAAATAAAATAATTAATAGAGAATCTAAATATAATAAGTACAAAAAATCCTATAATAATTTAATAATTTAAAAGTTACAAAAATAATAATTTCATCAACAATAAAATTTAAAGTAAATGAATAAAGAATAAAACTAATAAAATATTCATCATCCACTTAATTAATTATTATTATTATAGGAAAAAGAGTTGTAGTAGTACAAAACTTACAAACAATTAACAAATAAGGATAAAATAGCAAAAAACCATAATGAAAAATAAATCACAAATTCTTTCTTTCTATAAAATAAACAATTATACAAAGCATACCATCAGGATTTCAATTCAAAAAACAATTTTTTTAAAAAGAAGAATTTACATTTAATTACAAACCAAATTTTTTTAAAGAAAATATATGTAAAACAAGATATATAATTTACAAAATAAACGCCAACTCAAAACAAAAATTCTAAATTTAGAAAATTAAAATCAACAATAAAATTTAATATAATGCACTTAAAATTAATATAATTTTAAAAAAAATCGTTTATCAAATAAAAGAATTTTAAGAAAAACATTATTTTAATAAAAATCATTAAAAATTCTATTTTTAGGTTTGACAACAAATATGTTTCTAATATTAATAAACAAGGTTAAAATAGCAAAAAATTATAATTAAAAATAAGTCGCAAATTCATTCTTTATATATAATAAACAAGTAAACAAAGCATATCATCAGAATTTCAATTCAAAAATTAATTTAAAAAAAACAAGAATGTACTTTTAATAAAAAAACAAAAAAGAATTTTTTTAAGAAAATATATGGTAAAATAAGATAATAAAAAAGTAATCAAAAAACATGTCATAAATGACACCAAAATTCAACAAAATATAATCTACAAAACAAATTAACGGCAATTCAAAAAAAAATCTAAATGTAGAAAACTAAAATCAACAATAAATTTTAATATAATGTACTTAAAACAAATATATACCAACACAAGAACATGAAAAGATAGTACAAACATTTTTTAAAAAAAGTACAAATGTATGTGTGTTCATAATTACATATACATATATAAAGAATAGTTAAACAAATAAGTTCCCACATGTCTAAAGTATATTATATATATTCTAATAAAATTGAAGAAAACTTACCAAAAAATATGAAATATTAAAATACATGTTAGGCTAAAACTTAAAATATAATTTACAAAAAAAATCGTTTACCAAATAAAAGTGCTTTAAAAAATATTATTTTAATAAAAATCATTAAAAACACTATTTTTAGCTTTGACAATAAATATGTTTCTAAAATTTAAATTAAAAAAATGTGAGCACAAATCAACAAATTCTTACTTTGCAAAGAAAAAGTTTAAATTAACAAAAAAAAAAATGAACACAAACTAATAAATGAACATATTTTGAATTAGAAATCAATCTAAACACCCACAAAATAAATATATGTTAAGTCTAAATATAATACAACATAAAAACCCCTAAGATTACTTTAAACAAAAACATATAATAAACACCACACAAGACAAAAATATAAAATTAACATGAAAAAATTATCAATATTCAAACAAATAAAAAAATATAATACCACACATATTTCCAAAAAGTTAAAAAATGTCTTTAAAAACAATAAAAACACTATGACAAAATATCCAAAAAATTTAAGATAACCATTAAATTACATAATCAAAATGATAAAAAAATAATAATAAATTGCTACACGAATATAGTACCTACATGTTTCAAGTATATCATATGTAATCTAATAAAATAAAAAAAATCAAAAATAATTATGAAATAATAAAAAATATGTTAGCCTAAATTTTGAAATAAAAATTATAGAAAAACCATTTATTAGAAAAACAAATGTATACTTACAAACCATATAACATATGTATTATTATCATTAAAAGAAAAAACAAATTATTTAAAATGCTATAGAACTAAATTTTCAAGAAAAGAAAATTATAATCAAAATTGTACTACAAAATATGAATAAAGTTACCCGTGCGATGCACGGGTAGAAGTTGTATCAAATAACCATGCCAACCAGTGTATGTGTATGAATAATAAAATATACAAAGATTTATGACCATGCCGCGCATGGTATTGACATATTAAGATTATGTACAGCTTAGGGAACTTTTCTTTGAATTCTAAAACCTCAAAAAGTGTATGCCAATGAAAAATATCCTGGTTATCATATCTAGGTTTCCATCCTGGCACATTGTCACTAGAAACGCTAAAATCCTGGATGCCTAGATGAATGAATGCCAGTATGTAAATTCCCTAACCCCTAAGGAGAAAAAGAGAAAATAAGGTCTGAATTAATTGAGCAACAATTGGTACCTTGTGCTGAGCTTGTAGTTGGATTGGGCTCTGATGCAGGAACTGTTTTGGAGGCTCGAGCAGAGGTATGTCCTACAAAATTAAACAATGATGTTAAAGACATGGGTGTAACCATGTAAAACGCCGGCTGTCACTGCAAGCAGGCACTATAAAATGTGTAACTATAATAAACCACATATGCACGGCACTTATGACCAGCAGAACTGAACACGATGGCCGAAAAAGCTATGCACCAATTGCTACCTTGCGGTGAGCTTGTAGGGGGATTGCGGTTCGATGCAGCAACTGCACAGGAGGTTCCTGTTACAAACACTGATTAGCTTCCAAAAGTGCTGGAACATTGATTTGTTTTCAAAATCAATGTATTCTTCTTGAAGAGGATTCTTTAAAATATGTAAATACTGTACATTAGTTTGAAAAATCCAAAAAACGAAGAAGGCCTAATTCATATTAGATTATATACATGTGGCTCCACTACATCAAATACACTATTAAAAAAAAATATGAAGCCTGCAACTCCCTTTAGCAAGGTCTAAATCTCATAAATTGTCACAACTTGGCTTGCATATTAAAAAACAATGAATAATTGAAACAAATTAAACTAAAATGATATAAACAATAAGTTCCCAAATACAATGCACCCATCACTAAGGTATCAAGAATTTCGGGACAACAGTCTTAGGTGATTGGGTTAATAAAAGTAAATACTTTCTACTGGCCTTGGGGGGGGGGGGGGGGGGGCATAATGACACACCTGGTCTGCCTCTCTTTCTCGAAGGCCCTTCGCCTAGTTTCAGATACAAATAGAATCAGAAGATGGTCGGCAACCAATAATCGATATGGGATATGAAACTTGAATTTAATTTCAAGCCACACAGTCAGGGATTTACTGACACTTAGTAGACGCAATGTGGCCACCTACCCGTTTTTCAGAATGAAAATAAAGAAAGGATGGCCCGACATGCCAATGATGATATAGAGCACAATAATCTAGCCACAACTTACTCTTTGGTGCGGAAGTATTAACCCTATGCCTTGATAATCTCCTGCACTCCAAAACCACCTCAGTTACCGTTATTAGACAACGGCCTCTCTTCCTTGTCGGAGCATCCCTATCTTTAATTGTCACGTGGACACATAAAAAAAGAGAAAAATTACCGCATTCAATTTTTGATCACACAACGAAGAACACAGTGGTTTAGGCATATGTAATGGAAGACGTATTCATGCGGCAGTTGCGACGACATAAAACAATATATTCAAGATATCAAGCTAAAATTCATATAAATTGCGATGGCAGTATATAATACATTCATAGCATTAACCTAAAATTCAGATTAATCACTCCTCAAACTCACAGAACATATCCAAATTTATACTCATAGTATACTGTTTTACAGAAGAGAAGAAATTTACTAAAATGTCATTACAAGTTTGTTCAAAAATAATAACTCATATATAATTTATTTTAAATGATTTATTTTATGTAGCAAAATTTGGATTATTTATTGCTTCTTAAATCTTAACATGTCTATTAATTTATTTAAAATTTCAAAGGGGATGCTAAAACCCAGAGTTATCATCTGACACCCACTTTCCTTTAAATTGCTGCAAACATTATAAGCACTCTGAACTATATAACATCTTTAGTTTTCTTTCGTCTAAGACAACCATCATTTACTTTTGAGAAACTCATGTGTTCTCCATCTCCCTCTTGCTGAAACGTAAATGATAAAATTACCTAATCATTAAAGGACAAGTATAACTCTTTTGTTTTATGGGCCGGATACTGAAAGGTGTACTATTTCAAAGATAGTACAATTGATTTCCCCGCTGCAAATAGTTAAGAAAAAAATACATCAAACTATAAGTGATAAGATGAAAATTATATTAAAATATATAAGAATACATCTATGGAAAGCCAAAATATCTGTTGCAAAGCTTCAATGGACCTCACACATAACAATGGAGGCCGAAAATGCAGTAACAAAATATTAGGTAAAAACAATTAAATTATGTTATTTATACGGCATTCCATTATTCCCATATATGTAATATACTCTATACAGATAAATTGCAGGCATGTCGAGTTAAATTTATAGTTGTATAAAACCAGTCTAGTTTTACCATGTTTGCAAACGACAATCATCCACATCCATACTGAGATAAAAGTTGAATAATAATGAAGCAGATTTCTAATAGATTCTGAAATTACTTGAAGTCACACAGTGCTTGAAACTGATTTTGCTGCATCTTCGGCTTGTTTAACCAATGCCATCCCTTCACTTAAGACATGCTGCATCAAGGAACAACAAAATATTGTTAAGATGGTAGCCTTTTATGCATACCTTGCTAAAAGCTTGCTTCTAGCAAAAATAGATTCACTATGCAATATACTTACATGCTTGAAAATAATAGAAACTGGATCTGGCCCTTTAGGTATTTTGGAAAAGAGTCTGTACATCCTAGACAAATCATCCACCTAAAAAGTAATGGAAAGAATTAACATACCAAGCTAAAATCATATAACCAAATTGACCAGAAGAAGTCCAATGAGTACCTTGTCATCCCTAAGTAATGCACGACAACCAGAATGTTCCTTCTCGAGTAATTGTGTAGCATACACGGATAGCAGCTCATGTTGCACTTTCTAGAACAAAAACGAAAACAATATTAAAAGTTGATTAGAATAGAAAATAAATCACCAAAACTTGAGCGAAATGCAAAAACACAAATAAGTAACGTAGTTGGATGGCATCTTGCCATCTTAGACCATTGTACTACCACTACATCATCCATCCTCGTGACTAAATAAAAATTTAATGATGTTTTTGGCAAGTAATTTTAGGAGAACAGACCTCAAGCAACTTTAGCTCACTACTGAAATGTAGGTAGTAGGAAACCCTGTCCTCTCGTCGAAAACACTCTTCTGCCTGGAATTGCAAGAAAGATATTCATAAATCATTTAGGATTTGAGAAATACCCGTAAACTTGAAGAATAGGAATAATGTGACCTTTAACAGAGATTCAGGACAAGAATCTTCAAGGATCCAGTTTAAAGCTTTTCGAGAATAGTAAGCAACAGTATCAGTGGGCATAGCTTTTTCAAAGTCATTCTTATATTGATCCATTTGACGCATTCCAATTTCAACCAATATATCTAGAACATTCTTCAATAAAAGATCAATCGATCTGTTCCCCATCACTCACTTGATCGATCTGTATAAGAATACATTTTCATGAGACCTGAATGAAAATCAAGAAAATATTGACCATCTAACAGAAAAGAAAAGAACATACCAAAGATATTACACCATCCCTTACTTCAACTTTCAGCCCCTGATAGACCTGAAAAAAGGTGCAAGTCCCAGCAATATTAAGAGCAGGCTAACTTTCTACTGTCTCTGCTACATCATAATGCATCAGTAACTCCAACTGAGTGTAACACACTTCCAAAGAATGTACATCATACATATGTAGGAATCAACAGCTGAAAAAAGAAGTGCAAAACTAATAGTTATCAGATCTCATAAGCACGTGAGTCCAGCTTCATTTAGTGGAGGAAGCGACCTCCGAGAAATGAAGTACAAATCAAGATAGTGAAAGAATGGAGATAGCCACCTGATCATGACTTTATGGCTGATCCATCTATTCACAAGCTCTCTCAACTTAAACTCATCAAGCTTCTCTCGCAAAGAAGGCAGTACCTGGATCAGAATCAAACACATCAAAGTTAGCTCTAAAAAAATGGCCAAAAGGTTACATCCTGGTTGAGCAATAGACATTAGAATCATAAAACATGCTCAAGCAACACAAAAGCCTTCAAATAGGCAAGATGGTCTACAAGGCAAGGTTGTCCGATAAAGTTGAAAAATTGCAGAGGTGGGTTGGCGATGCGGGAGAATAAGAAATTCATTCAAAAGGCGAGCTCAGCAATAAGATCTTGCAAGAGGCTTACTTGATTATGGGGATTTACTTGATTATGTATTTTACCTTTGACTTTTTGGTTCTTATCTTTTTTTGGCTTGCCTAAAAACCGAGGACCCAAATATGTAGGCTGGATGCAAGATGATTGTCTTACACCAGATGCCTCGATACAATGTGCAGAGTTCTTGGGCTCTGATTTGGAATTGAGGATCTGAGAACAGTGTGGCTTATAGCACATCTAAGCGAGAGATCAAATTCTAGAAGCATAATGTGCCTATATTTCCTCAGCAGTACAGTTTCTGGTTTTAGGTCTCTGTAATTATCCCCAGCATATGCTTGTACTCCATAGCAGGGAGCACTTCTGCTTCTGCTCCATAAAACCTGTAAACATCGAAATAGCTAAAAGGCTAAAAATATGTACAAGTTTTGAGTATTAGACTTCAACAAAATCATTTATATATAAATAGAACTAATTATATGAGGTGCCATTCCATAAGGTCCCTAAACAGATGCAAATATGACCTATAGTGTGTTGTGGCCCATCGTCTCACCCTAAAGACCTGCCGAGTCACTCCATTCGTATGAGAAGCTCATCACAACATCGTCAGTTATACACAGACATCTAATGGATAATAGTTGTCACTAGAACCATTTTGATAATTCAGGTTACCCTGCAATGTGTACATGGCTAATTGTTTTATAGCTGAAACATGAAATGCTCCAGATATTCGCATTTGCAAACATCTATGGTTCCTAGAAATCTAGAAATCATACCAGATACGAAAGATGAACACTTACAATTGTGTAGTAAGTAAATCCATCAAAGTCTGAGAAATGATTCTTTCAACATTCATTTTCTAATCTTGAGATAGATTGGTAGGTAAAATATTGCAAGACATGTATCATGTTATCAAGTTTAGTTTGGCTTAGTAGTTTAGCTAAATCTTATGTTATCAAGTTTAGTTTATCAGTTTCTACATCGAACAAAATGCAAATTAGAATACCTGAGACTGAGAGTACTAGGCACGATTAACTGGAGGAAGCTTTTAGTCCCACCAAAATCATTGGTATAACAGCATGAGAATGGAGTATATGCATAGAATTCCATGAGAATCCAAAGATAAATAATCCAATTCATTTAAACACATCATCATACAGGTGGTGCCCTCCGTATTCAATGCACCTAATCATCTTTCTGCCGATCGAACGGACGTTTGATGAGGTTATCGACTGAGACACGTAAACAGGCCAGAGTAGGAACTGGAAGGGTTCATACATATAATATATAGCAGCAGACAATAGAGATGGAGATACACGGATTTATAACGGAGCTGACCTGGAATAAAATGATTCACGGAAGGGGTATGTTGCAGTATTATATATAGAATAGATGAAAAAATTACAATTTGGAGACACAGAAATAAGAACGTACAATTATAGTTTATACATAATAGATATGAACTTGCACAAACACCATTTCTGAGATATATCATACCAATCATATCTGCCAAGTACATTAAACTGTAATTACAAAAATGTCGAGCACGGACCAGCAACAATAAGACATCTATTAACTCTTTTTTTCGAAAGAAAGACCATTTCCAAATGTTAGTCACTAAATTCTTATATTTAGAATGTTAATCTCCACTTTCTACAACAAACTCTTGTTATGGTTCTATGGTGCATCACCTGTAATCAAGATTCTTTTTAAAAGAAGCATTTTCTCTCATGCCTGATGAGGAAACAGGATGCTCTTTAATCCGAGACAGAAGTATGGAAACTTGGTCAGTTGCAATATTAAGACGATCTTTTGACTTGGCAGATTCTGTGATGAGAGTTGACACCATATTCTGTAATAACTGCACCCGTTCTGCGTGATCGCTTGAACTAGTATGGAGGAGCTTGGCAGACGGAGTGCTGATTCTACGCCATCGGAGGGGAAGGTACCTCTCTGGGATTTGAAAGCAATTTCCAGTTGAAAGAACTCGAAGGGCATGCCGACAAAGTATTCCGGAGAACTCAAACTGATGGCAACTGCAACTTATAATTCCTTCCTGTGGAGACCAGTAAACACTCCTTCCTCCTTCAAGTTTTGTATGGTGTCTAACAAGAAAAACTTCATCCATCTGAAATGATGCATAATGGGCCGCCAAAACAAGTTGTTCTTGAAGCTTCGAAAATGCAAAAGGGGTCAATATTATGGCAGCATGCGACTCCATAGGAGCCCCAGTTTTTAGACATATGTTTTGAATATTCTGTTGCATTGTTTGTTGCTCTCCTGCTTGATCTTTAAAATCCACAGCAGTAGCAACCTTTAACAGAACTATGTTAGTTGTAGCAAGTAATAACTATAAATAATATGTTTTGAATTAGAACATTTAAATCATTAGATGTGTGTATACAAAGCATGCATAGACTATAGATACATCTCATACAACAATTTGTTGCATCAACTACAGTCTTAGATAATTTAACATGCCAACCAAACCTTTGTTTACATGTTACTATACAAGTTCATCATCTTCAATGAGTCCCTAACATCTAAAAGAATCAGATGGGGGAAGTTTGAAAGTAGCTGCCATCATTTCACAGATCTGTCCACTTTTCATATTAAATTTTAATTTGAAACAGGTAAGACTGTAATGAGCATGTTGATTATAATGTTCGTGAAAATGTTCTTGAACAAATTCCATAAGTAGGCTCGTGAACATAAATCGTGAACAAACTCAATAAGTAGAGTCGTGAGCATAGTACATGAAAAAGCTCGTTTACAGTCCTAGACTCCTAGCCATGGGAGATTCTATTTGTGAAACCAGGTTTTACATTGTGCACACTATTCTTCTACCACTGGAGAACCTTTGTACAATTACTGGGATGCATAAGATTAAGTTAGGTCTGCTTATATTAAGTAATTCGAGACTTTTTTCTAATGGAGCATGCTTATGTTTGTCTATAACCTGTCATCGTCGAAACACAGGGCAACCATATGAATATCTCCAATTAAAGCAGTAGAGAAAACATAATCAAAATACGTATATATATAACACAAAAGATAAAATGAACATACTTGCTCCACAAAATGTGAAAGCCTTGTTTGTGCACTGAGAAACCGTTGGATGAAAGCATTAATAGACTTCGCATGTCCAGCTGTGGTCATTCCGGCAAAGAAATAGCTTCTTAAGTACGGCAATGCCCAAAGAGATCTTAACGCAAACAAACTTGCTATATGCCTGTTAGTATGAAGTCCAAAGGAAGTGACCATGTCCCTCCACCCAAGTTCAAATTCCTCAATTGACTCCATATTAAATAATCGATAAAACTCCACCTTCCACTCATTGTAGCGTTCTCCCAGGACTGCATTAAACCAAGATGGGAACTTTGCCACAATTAACCATATGCAAAGTGCATGCTTGGTGGTAGGCATCTCAATTGATATTGCTTCTTTCAGACACATATTTTGATCCGTTAATATTGTCTGTGGAGCCTTCCCATTCATGAAACCGGTGAAGGCCTTTAACACATGGAATGAAACAGAATAGTAAGTTCACAACTTCATCAGATTACACCTTTATTTGCATACAATATATTCAAACATGAAACTTCGTCATGTAAACTACTCATACATGAAATATTAACGTGTTCATCAGAACCAAGTATAAGGAATAGGAAAGAAGCAGTAAACAAGAAACATTCAATATAATCTTAGGTTGAAGGTTTAAGAGGCCATTAATATATAAAAGTCCAGCAAACAAGGCATACGAATTCTTATAGCACATCTAAGGACAACAATGTCACTACTTTGAAGTGTGGCTATATTAGCCAGAAGTCCATTTCAAATTATAATTTAAATGATGCTAGACCTGAGAACAAAATACATGCTCATCACAAAAAGCAATCGAATGCTAGAAGTTGCGGCAGCTACAATTGACAATTTGTCAAGGCTTGGTTATTAAATTGAACTGATTTGTAAAGGCTTTGTTATTAAATTCCGAATCTTCCCTCTTAAATTTTGAAGACGACAGCGGAGTTGAATAGTTCAGAGACAATTAACAAATGTGCTAGGAAAAAAATGGTTTACCTAAGAGCATATGATTATTCTACGACTTACCTTCAGAGCCCAGGAGAACGATCTCAAGTTTTCCTCTCTTAGAAGAACGCAACCAAAGAAGCAAGGCATGCCATAGTTATTCATTCCAACCCATATTCCAAGGGGCATGTCAAATGCAGTTAAGCGACGGGTAGTATCAAATACAAGTGCATCACCGAACACCTCATATGACCTGATTGAAGAAGCATATGACCAGGCAATGTTCTCCAGCCTGTTGTTCAAATCAAGCGTATACTGAAACTGAAAATTAGGGTCTTTATCCTTAATATTTCTGCACATTCTTAGTAAATCTATGCTCTCGTCCTCTGGATCAACTTTCCTAAATGACTGAAGTAGATTTCGAACATCCTTCTCCGTGAAGGGCAGATATCCAGGTTCCACACGCTTCTCAAGCTCCATGAGCCTCATCATCTGCTGTACTGAAATTCCAGTTTTGGCAAACATAAGAATCCTGCTCTTATCTGTATCTGAAATGGTTCTATATGCAGGAAGAAAACGAACTTGGTTTGCCTCTAGAAGTTCATGATTATGATTGTTTCCAAATCCAGTAACTCGCCATTCTGCTGCTCCCATTTCAGTTGTCTTGCTTATCCGCATATATGCTTGACAATTACATCGTGAGGACTTACGATTCCTTTGAGGCTTATTTTCAGTCAAGGCTTTGACAGGAGTATTGCCTGCACGGTGGCAAACGAAGTATCGTCTAGTAAGGCCTTTTCCAACCCCATCTTTTCCTTCTGTGCGATGCCGGCGAATAGAAAATCCATTTCTTTTGGCAAATTCAGTGTAGAAGTCATATGCAGCATCATGAGTGGTAAATCTTTGTCCAATATAAGGAATGATATCATTTGATTCCGAGGAGAGTCTTGTTTCATCTGGTGATTCCTCGGTGCTGCTTGTATCATCCAAAGACAGAGACCTTTGCTCAGAGTGATCATCGTAAACCACCATGATATTTTCAGACATCATAGCCCCCTCAATTCCTTCCTACAGTATATATGGAAAGTAATTGAATATAAAATCCACCACCCATAGGGGCTAATTGCTACACTAACTAGTCTACCACTGGACGAGAGGCTACTAAAAATGTAGCAATTACTAGCAAGGTAAAATGTTGAGTAATTCTGATATTTTCGTAATTTGTGAACAGCAACACAAGTGAAACGAAACACAACCCTAAAATCAATCGCAAGTTAAAATTCAAAAAGATCAAGTAGTGGATTAACAGTCGCCCAATTGATATGGACACACTAACTAAACTTGAAAATCCTAAATCAATTGTAATTTCAAATTAAAATCAGAGATGAAGATGAAATCAAAACTCAATTATTAATTTAGAATACCTTTGATTATAAGATGATGATATCAACAGCAGCCGATTGAAAACCCCAAATCAATTGGATAACAAACGACAGATACTAAACTACATATATACGGAGATAGATCGAGTAGCATCGAATTCACTTCATTATGTATGTATATATCAATATGTACACTAAAACTCACATTATTTTCTTCGATGTATTTGCTGTTTGGTGTCGTTTCTTACCTTTCTTTCACAGCCAGGCTCTTATGAGCTAATGGTACAAGACAGGGGTGGGTTACGTGGGTACGGTTACCGGAGACTGTTATCAAAATGTATACGTGGTTTGGTTCGGTTTAGTTTTTACCTATTAATCGTAATTAAACGGTTTGAAAAGGTTTTTTTGGGTTCTGTTAATTCTAAATCCAAAATAACCAGAAAAATACATTCATGCGTACTCTCAGCCACGTATAGAGCAAATGTGTATAGTCTTTTTGCCACTAATTTAGCAACCCTGTTTACGCGGAATTCGAGTATAGCACCACGCATAGCTGTGATGCGAATCAATCTTATTTACGCATATGTCAATTGCGTAGATATCATTTTTTTTTCAACAAGGCTAGCTCTCGCATATGGTTCATGCGTAGCTGAGTAAATTCATTTAAGAAATGCGTGAGTGAAAGGGAACCACGCATTTTACACATGCGCAGGTTTTGGTTTTTTTTTTTACAAAATTTATTTAAAATAAATAAAAAATCTACTAGATCTAAAACTCGAAATAGAAATATTGAACTCCAAATGTTAACTGTTGATCCCCCAAGAGAATAAAGATAAAATTTAAAATTGTAATTAAAAAAATTGAATATTTCTTACTGAGTCCGGTGGCCTGATTTTTAAAAAATCGGGAGTCAGTTCCGATTTTTTAAAAATCAGGATAAGTTAGGATTTAGGGTTTAATTTGTAAATCCTAAACCATAAATTCGTACTTCATTCTGAATATTTCTAAAACCCAAAATGGAACTGTTAAACCCCAAGATTAACTGTTGAAATCCCATGAAAATATAGATAAAATTGAAAAATTTTAATTAAAAAATTGAATATATCTAAACTCCAAATGACACCCGTTAGAATCCTAAATTGAATGAGAAAATCAATATATATATATATATATATATATATATATATATATATATATATATATATAAAGAAGGATACGCGGGAGTTTAGGTAGCGCTCTAAGATCGTCTCAATCTATTTTTCTAATTTTCTTAGAGCTTACAATTTAAAATAGTAATTAATAAAAAATATCTTTTAACATATTAAAATTAGAATAGGTGTTTCAATTTATAGGAAAGACATATAATTAAAAGTTCTATTGAAAGTAGAATAGAATAGGTGTTTGAATTTATAGGGAAGACATATAATTAAAAAGTTCTATTGAAAGTAGAATAGAATATGTGTTTGAATTTATAAAGAAAACATATAATTAAAATTTTTATTGAAAGTAAAATAGATGTTTAAATTTATAAAAGAGAAGAATTCGAATTTATATGAAAGACATTTAAGTAAATGGTCATTTAACATATTGTGAGCAAAGTTCTATTAAAAGTAGAATAGATGTTTAAATTTATAAAAAAGAAAAATTTGAATTTATATGGAAGACGTTTAAGTAAATGATCATCTATCTGCTATATAATAGTTTCTGTAATGTGTTATGAATAGTTTTTCTACTCATTTTAAGTCTTCGCCCTCAATCTTCTACTTAATTACAGGATATACCACTACCAACTACATGAAAACATCAATGCTCCTAGGCCCTTGCCATGCACGCCTTACTATGTATAAATTAATAATAAAAAAAACATAAAAGAGGTATCTACCACTAAATAATTTTGAGTAACCCCTAATTTTAAATTGTAACTTCTTTGAGTAGCTTACCAAAATAGTAACATATTTGCTAAAATGTTATTTGATTATTTTTTGAGTTGGATATTCTTATTTGTATAACTTCTTTGAGTAGCTTACCAAAATAGTAACATATTTGCTAAATTGTTATTTGGTTATTTTTTGAGTTGAATATTCGTATTTGTAGTAAGTCATGAATATAATTGAGCTAATAAGATGAAAACAAGTAATATAATTTAAATATTATCCCATTAATTTCAAATTTCATAAAACAAGTTTAGGGTGTGCATACAACACCACCCTAAATAAAATTTCTGTAACATCCCGAATGAAGTTAAATTTATTTTTCCCCATCAATTAGGTAAACATATTTGCTAAATTGTTATTTGTTTATTTTTTGTGTTGGATATTCGTATTTGTAGTAAGTCATGAATATAATTGAGCTAATAAGATGAAAACAAGTAATATAATTTAAATATTATCCCATTAATTTCAAATTTCATAAAACAAGTTTAGGATGTACATACAACACCACCCAAAATAAAATTTCTGTAACATCCCGAATGAAGTTAAATTTATTTTTCCCCATCAATTAGGTAAACATATTTGCTAAATTGTTATTTGGTTATTTTTTGAGTTGGATATTCGTATTTGTAGTAAGTCATGAATATAATTGAGCTAATAAGATGAAAACAAGTAATATAATTTAAATATTATCCCATTAATTTCAAATTTCATAAAACAAAGTTTAGGGTGTGCATACAACACCACCCTAAATAAAATTTCTGTAACATCCCGAATGAAGTTAAATTTATATTTCCCCATCAATTATGTTCTTCCTAATGGTGTAGTGGTAAGTACTAAGTGGTGTCCTAAAAAGCAGATTTCAAATTCTCCATCTTAAGTTTGAAACCACCGACAACTTTATGAAACATCACTCATCATAGCCATGCACGCCTTATTATGTACAAATTAATAATTAAAAAACATAAAAGAGGTATGTACCACTAAATGTCTTTAACTAAATGATAAGCTTGATTTTAAAACTTACCAAAATAACATAGGGTACTGAACCATTTTTTTGGTAAATTTTAAAAAGTAAAAGAATTTGAAATATTAAAATCCAATTACCAACTGTGGTGGCGTTTGGTACTCTCTTCTTTTATTTCTATTTATCAGGTGGTACTCTCTTCTTTTTAAAATCCAATTCAAGTTCTTTGTCAAGTAACAGTGAAAAAAATTGACGAGAATGTTAGTTGGTACTACAGTAGATGTACAGGTTGTAAAATTGAGATCTACCGTGAGAATGGAATTTTTAAGTGTAACAATTGTCCAAGAATCATACCTTATCCAGACAAAAGGTTTAGTTATTGATTCAAAAAAAATAAAATTAATGCTGAAATTTAGTTAATAATTGAAAATTTTGTTTTACAGGTTCAGAGTGTGCACTTTTTGCTCGGATGCCAGTGGATGTATTCCCATTATCTTTCATGATTCTGATGTTAGCAGAATTACAGACACAACTGTTGTGGACATACACTCAGAATGTTTAACCGTAAGTTTTATAATAAATTTCGTTTACACAAAATTCTGCGGTCATTCACAAACTATGATTTATTGAACAAAAATTAGGTTGAAGAGGAGGACAAATTTCCTCAAATTCTTAAACGCTTGATGAATCAAAAGTACACTGTTACAATAAAGCTTCAGGATGACAATCTCAAACAGGGGTCGACAGTGTATGAAGCAGAGCAAATTGTGGAATCTTTGGAAACTTTGGAAACTTGCGACAGTTTTGACCCAAACAAAGAAGTCTCAATGGAAATCAAGGGAGAATCAGCAATGAAAGTAAGAAACACTACATGCATTAATTAACTTTTGATCAATACTAATTCTATTAAGACAAAATAATTTTTTTAATAATAGGAAACTCAAAGGGAGCAAATCCTAAATGAAACTCCGCCTACCGGGAATTCTACAAATGTCAAAACTATAAAGAGGAAGGACATCGAACCAATTTTATATGATCCGAACGATAATCCAATGTTGGAAAAGTTGAAAAATATCAAGAAAGAAAAAGTAAGTTGGTTTTAAATGCTTCATTTAACAACATTTCTGTATATATTTTATTTATCTTATCATCTTTCTCTACAGATATGAAATATGGGGTCAAATCAAGCATGCAACATTTTTCCAAGGATCCTAGGGAGTTGCTCTTTTCAAATTGTACTTTTTAATTAAACGAAACATTTGGTGGTAATTGAGTGGATAACTTTATTGTTTTTTCCAATCCGACCAAATCATCAAATTTGCATTAATCAATGACATAGGTGCTGTTAGACAATCTATGAAAATAGTACTAAATATAGCAATTATGTGTGTGAGCAACAGAATAATAAAATAAATAAAAGAGGAGGCAGGAACGGAAAAACCCGAGTCCAGTGCGTGACTGTCTCCTTAAAGCGTATTAGCCCTCACCGTATGTGCGAGCGAAACGCCTCCCAGGATAAAACGGATTACAGTGAGGCTACATAAGAGCGTCACTCTCAGCGAGCTTGAGACGAGCAAGAACTATCACCAAAGGAGGAGAAAGATTGTATATGGGAGGAAGATGTGTGTTTTTCTCAATTAATTATCCTAGACCCTAAGGGGGTATTTATAGGATAGACAAGACTTGTTCGCTACACAACTGCCTTAATTAATTAAACGCGTTAATTAAGATAAGACAGTAACGAAAAGATAAGGATAATGATAAAACTTGTGCACTACACAACTACAATATCTGTAATCAAATCAAATCAGATTACACAATATCTATAATTAAATCAAATCACGGATTTGACCAAGTCAATCAAATCCATAATTTCCAACAATCCCCCACATGGATGAGATTGATAATGTAGTAGCACAAACCAGACAGACAGACACGGAGTTTGGCTTGGTGATAGACTCTTCGATCAGATATAGCATACGATAGGTAGAGGTTTGCTCCTTGAACCTTCGCTTGAGTAAGCATACCGACCTTACTGGCAGACAGTGGAGGTTTGCTCTTTGAACTGTTCGACCGTTTGTGTAAGCGATGATATACTTATCACTATATCCTTTCTGACTCGTTCAGCTCTCACGATTATGTCCATTTTGGCCATGGAACATCGTCCTGGTTCTGCAGGAGTTTCTAAAGAATTGTGCCTCACAATTCTCCTTTGAAGCGGCCCCACTTCTCTCCCACATAGGTGATCTTTATCTTATAGAGTAACCCGCGTTTACTCAACCGAATTTCATGCAATCAAACTTGAATTCCGTGTATTCGTCAAAGATCATTAAAAGCATAAAGTTTAACCTCGTACCATACGGGTCTCACTGTTTCTTCATCATAGGAATAGGCCAGGGGTTACCCCCACAGTGATTTGGTCATCATGATTTAGTTGGCCCATTGAACCAAGTTCTTGGGACCTCCAGTCAGCAATGGTTGGGTGTCCACCATGATGCCGTTAAGCAATAGGCTAAGGCCCATCCCTCTCGATGATTTTACAACTATCTCTCGGTATAACCAGATTCTTTTGGTTTAACCGGATTATCTCAGTTTAACCATCTGGTTAGTGGATCCACAACATTATCATTTGACTTTACATCGTCAATCCTGATAATTCTCGTTGAGAGTAGTTGTTTAATGATATTATGTCTTCGTCATAAAGGCGAGACATACCATTACACACACAACAATGTAATCTCCCAATTTGCAAATTATTTACATAAAATATGCATATTGAAGACACATTTTCTTGTCATTTAGGAATATCCTTTACAAAGTGACTACCAATTCACCCTCTTACACGCATATATATTATGCAATAGACTCGTATTCCATCATGAATCGAGCTATGTTTAATCGTCTATCTAGGATTCCATGACCTGGCTGCTTTCGTTAATGTGAACTATATTCACAAGTGACCTTTAAGTTCTTAAAGTCAAACATCTAACATCCATACTATATCCACATAGTACAATTAGATGTCTTTTACAATGCAGCCCAAACTCACGAGTATATCTCAAACACCTTATTCTCATTGCAAAAAAATTCAAGAGACTTCCATTTGACTCGTGCATCTACTCAGTTTATAACCAACTGTGTAGCCTATGTCTGATTTTTGTACAATTTAAAAATGTACAACAGACTTCCAATCATTCTTGAGAGATCCTTGTTAATCTATACTTGGATAGATACATCATACATATTCAATCTAGCTATACTAGATTTAGTTACGTTGATCTCTTCAAGATTCACATCACCAACGTGTGACACGTATCCTTTTGGATTTTTTTTTTTAAAGTTTTTTTAAGATTTTAATCTCCAAAATCAAAACTTTAAGTCTCATCCAAATTGCTAGAGATGATCTTCTTGTCATTACTTCTCGTAATAATCAGATCACTCACGTGCAATTACAATCATTTTATCACCTCATGTGTAAATAACATATACACACTTGTCAATTCACTGATTTTTTATCAATTTGACATCTCAACATTGACATATGTCACATTTTGGTAATTACTTTACCAGTCATTAGCTAAGGCTTCAATTCTAATAGACATTACCAATTTTTAGCGTCCCAAAAATTAGCAATTTCAATTCACCTTATTACCAAATTTAAGCGTCCCTAAACTGGCAATACGCATTATACAGTTTTTCACATTTGAACTTCCTCAAAATGAAAAACCGAGTCAATAATTTTGAAGCCATTGCTTATCATAGAAATATCAAATCTAATATGCCACTGTTTTGATGTCTATTTTGATTCACAAAATATTTCACCTGGTCATAGTCTTTCCACACTTGCCTTAGCAACAAACCCTCAGGTTATCTCACGTAGATTTCTTTTAAATCTTCATTTAGAAAGACTATCTTAATGTTCATTGATATACTTCTCAATTTCGCAATACGATAAGTATCATCTTAATGAACATTATTCTCGTAAATCAAGAAATACTATCTCAAAATATATCAGGTCTTCACTTTGACTGTAATTTCTAATTATCAGTCTGACCTTATACTTTTCCTTTACCCATGTATCTATTTTTCAATTTGAAAAAAAATCCGTTTGGGTCCTAATGGTATCTTTCTCGCAAGAAGATCCATATAATTTCAAACATGATTCTACTTAATAGAACCACTATCTCTATTCCTTAACATCCTTTTCCCCCACAAGGGATATAGAGAGTTCATATAACGTTATAGTCCATTTTCTAGCACACATGTTAGAAAAACTTGACTCATTGACTTCTTAACTTTGACCAATTTCCCTCTTAATATTTTCTTTCATCAAAGAATTATTAGAGGAACGCGTATCTTTTTCAAGCTTTGAGGTTCACCACTAAGCAAATCGTTAAGATATTCGGGACTATCGAATTTCTTATCATATGTCTTTTGCTCTGTTTAGGTTCATTCTCACATTAATCCAATAACTTGGGAGTTCATTTGGATCACTTACGGATCTATGTGGAACTACTTAGCTTAATATATAAGCATTCCCAGATTCCGTAGTTGCATACAAATTAGAATCTCATTATTTAGATTCATGTATAAGATATCATTAGACACAATCGTTGTCTATATCCATCCAAAATACCTAGATTATTTTGGATCACTTTTAACCTTTATAGGTATCAGTATCAAGATATCTCCAAGATACCCCCCACAATTCAATTATTTCTAGGAATGCTTCGTTGCATTCTAGAGTTCGTTCATAGAAAATTCTATTATTTTCTCTTCAAGATACCCCCACATTTTTAATATTTCTAAGAATGTCAAAATACATTCCAGATTTAGTAGGAAATTTTTAATATTTCCTTTCATGGTATCTTGTTTAAGGAATGATTAGTCCCTTCATAACTAACATCCTCAGATTCGGTGATAGACCGAACTGATCACAATCATTATGCATCTCCAATTAGAGCGTAACTTGAGCCTGCAACTACTCCATCTACCTTATGCGAGTAAGGTATTGTGGCCTCATGAATATTCACGTTACGAAACAAAATTCACCCAGTGATTATTCACTACCAAAATCATTCTTAACCATCTTAATTTTCCGTAGTAAGTTGGTTTTCAGTCTCGAGCTTATAGAGTATATTCTTCTCTATAAAGCTTCATATTTACTCTTTAATGAGTACACATAATCAATGTATTACTATAAAGTAATTACACAACTTGTTACCACCTCTCACTAGAGCAGGTTTCAAACGACCATGATCCCATCATAAAGAGATTCCCAATTTTCCTTGAATTAAATACTTCAAAACAACATTCATCAATGGTTTGATTTCCAGGTTGTCGGAGAAGACACAATGGTCTCACTTAATACCCGACTTCCTTACAGTCATGGCCTGTTGTTGACAAAATCTCCCCATATCGAAATCATTGAAAATTCGTATTTAATTCCGTGTTTCATAAACACAGAAATCTCATAATCGTTTTGTTTAATTATAAAATCTCGAGTCATTACAGATTTTATCTTGTTTTTATTAAAACCTCTCAGGTATTAATATCATGTTCAAAGAACTTTCTTGTTCTTCTCACTGAAAAATTCAACCACTGAATTTCTCTTAAATTTCAATTTGATTCATAAAGAACCTAATTTTCTTGCTCATCACTGGTACAACCAGAAGAGACCCAAGGAAGAACATAAACTTCCAATAAATCCACAATCAGTGATCCTTGATCAACTTATGCGTTAGGGTTAACAGCATTCTAGATTTCTCCAAATTTCAGCATATAGAGCTGACCGCAATGCCATATTAGGTATCACATGGATCACCATAATAGGCTCGTGTGCCACTGCCATATTAGGTATCACGTGGATCACCATAATAGGCTCGTGTGTCACTGCCGCAGCAGATCGACACCAACACGAGAAATAATAATTTAACCAGATGTACGAAATCCAGTTAGAAATTATAATTCTCATGTCGACCCATATCCTGTACCCATAGGTACTAGGATCATTAGGTTTTTAATGTTATTTACCGAATATAAACATCAAGTCTGTACATCTTGTTCTCACCACCTCATGCATAACAAACGAGAAACTCAATTAATAAACAAATAATTAATTCAAAATTAATTATTCCTAATCGAATTAAATTATTTCCAATGAAAATTTGATAATACATGAAACTCTAATTCATTCCAAAAATTAGTACAGCCTGTACGCGCACCATTACATATCGGCCAGTACAGTACATATTCGGGACAGATAAATCATAACTATTTTACACTTCGTATTCGTCCGAGGCAGCATGCCATCACTATATTCATTAGTTAATGCATAAAACCAATTAACCACAGTTACAATAAATCCCAACAATCAAAACAATTAATGGTAGGTACCATATTAAACAATTAAAAATGTACCTAAATCAACTTTATCATCACGTAAAGTTTCTAACCAATGAATAGCCTTCCAGCACCATTAACATTAGTATTAATGACTTAGACATATTAAAGCCACACTATTGATTATTATAACCAACTGCCATGTATTCTCATAGAGTCATAGATAATCATTACATCCAAAACAATACACAAGCACGGACCCTGATCTATCAACTGAATTTGATCTAGATAATACAATATCCTGTCAGACAAGTTCACAAACCCACGAAGCGCAAATACCACGTATATGCTATTAAAATAAATTGTCCATCTTCACATTATAAATTAACAAAGGTCAAAAGATTTACCTGTTAATTAGTTATAAATTGAACAGACAAACACGAATTCACGTGGCGATACCATAGTTGATCGTATGAACTTTACTTCAAGATTGTTTCAAAGACACAACATCCGAACAAATAGAAAATATATAAACAAACAGCCTGGTTCTTAAACCCTCCATCACGGATTAACCGTACCTAAAAAATACAAACTCATATTCGTGTAATTACTTAAACGAACAATCAAACACAAGATTGTTAGTCACATATATTATAAGCACTATACGTGGACAAGTCGGTACTTAATTCAACTGGTTACTCAAACAAACAATTAAACTACGTAAGTACATATCACAGATATAATATAATACGCTTTAAGATTGTTAGACAATCTATGAAAATAGTACTAAATATAGCAATTATGTGTGTGAGCAACAGAATAATAAAATAAATAAAAGAGGAGGCAGGAACGGAAAAACCCGAGTCCAGTGCGTGACTGTCTCCTTAAAGCGTATTAGCCCTCACCGTATGTGCGAGCGAAACGCCTCCCAGGATAAAACGGATTACAGTGAGGCTACATAAGAGCGTCACTCTCAGCGAGCTTGAGACGAGCAAGAACTATCACCAAAGGAGGAGAAAGATTGTATATGGGAGGAAGATGTGTGTTTTTCTCAATTAATTATCCTAGACCCTAAGGGGGTATTTATAGGATAGACAAGACTTGTTCGCTACACAACTGCCTTAATTAATTAAACGCGTTAATTAAGATAAGACAGTAACGAAAAGATAAGGATAATGATAAAACTTGTGCACTACACAACTACAATATCTGTAATCAAATCAAATCAGATTACACAATATCTATAATTAAATCAAATCACGGATTTGACCAAGTCAATCAAATCCATAATTTCCAACAGGTGCATCATTACATTATAGTACAGTTCCGAATCGAAAGTAAATGCATACACAATGCATGTTTGTCATGTCTGGTAAGTTGCTTATTTGAGGCAGAAGTTGACATCAACTTATATAGATGTGTTTGTGTACCAGCCTGTATGGGTCGAAAACGAGTTTATCAAGCTGTAAGTCGTAAGTAATGTTATACGTTCTTTTTAATAATCCAAGTCCACTTATGCTGTTTTTAACTAAAAATTTTAATTTTGTTAATAACGTCACCTAGCGATCTAGCACAATTTTTTAATTTTATTATTTTAAAATTATTATCAATAAAATGTTAATCAAGAAAACAATAATTTCTTTAAATTAACATATCTTATTTATTTATATTAAAAGTGTATAGTCTATAGAAAATATGTAACTTCAAAATGTATATAAAATTTATTTTTATATAAGTTACAAGAAACATGTTTTAGCCCAACTGAAAATTTTCAAATATTAGATTCTTTTCTAAAAATTTTGTTAGTTTAAACATAAAAATCCTTATAAACACGTTAATTTATGTTTAACTAATATTAATTATACTTTAAGAATTATATAAAGTTTTCGTTTTGTTAGTTGCTTATATTTATTTGGATACCATATTATTTAGGGAACTTAGTTATAAATGAGAGTAGTTCGTTAATTATCTATAAATAATAAATACTTTTGTCAAAAATAAAACACAAATTTTATATACATGCATGGAGTGTGGAAGTTACAATTTATTTAAAAATTTTCTCTACTGCAATTAGGAGAAATGAATAAAAAAAATTATGTAAATTTTAATTTTGCTGAAAGAAATTGTTTAATATGTGTTGAAATTTTCAGTTGTAACATCTCAAAATTTCAAGCAATTGACGTCTTACATATAAACTACTTTATTATTTTACTCAAATCTTTTAATGTTGCTATGCTTTTTAATACATCTTTTTTAGGTGTATATCATCAACCTACGACAAAAATTAAGATACAAGAAACATGTTTTAGCCCAATTGAAAATTTTCAAATTTAAGATTCTTTTGTGATAATTTTGTTACTTTAAACACAAAAATCCTTATAAAAACGTTAATTTATGTTTAACTAATATTAATTATACTTTTATAATTAATATTAGTTAAATGTTTTGTTAGTTGCTTATGTTTATTTGGATAACATATCTATTATTTAGGGAACTTAGTTAAGATTGAGAGTAGTTCACTAATTATCTAAAATTAATAAATACTTTTGTTAAAAAAATTTATCAGATTTTTTTATATACATACATGGTGTTTGGAAGTTACAATGTATTTAAAATTTTTATCAATTTGGAGAAATGATTAATAAAAATCAATGTAAATTTTTAGTAGAGTTTAAAGAAATTGTTTAAGAAGGAGTGAATTTTTCAGTTATAACATCTCAAAATTCCTACCAATTGACGTCTAAAATATAATTTACTTTATTATTTTTCTCAAAACTTTTAATGTTGGTATGCTTTTTAGTACATCTTTTTTAGGTGTATATCATCAAGCTACGACAAAAAATAAGTTACAATAAACACGTTTGAGCCCATGTGAAAATTTTCAAATCTTTCTTTATTGAATCTTTTTTTAGTTTAAACACAAAATTCATTATAAACACGTTAATTTATGTTTAACTAATATTAATTATATTTTTATTATTATATAAAGTTTTTATTTTGTTAGTTGCTTATGTTTATTTGGATAACATATATATTATTTAGGGACCTTAATTAAAATTGAGAGTAGTTCATTAATTATCTAAAAATAATAAATACTTTTGTCATAAAATTTTAACAAATTTTATATATATGCATGGTGTGTGGAAGTTAAAATGTATTTAAAATTTTTATCTACAGGAATTAGGAAAAATGAATAATAAATTTTTTTTATCTACAATTGGTGGGGAAAAATTCTAAAGGTTTCACGTTTTACTACTAGAGGTGATAATTGAAATATGAGGTCAAATCAAGCATGCAACAATTTTCCAAAGACATGATGATTTTGTTCTTTTGAAACATTACTTTTTTATTCAACGATAATTGTGCTTTAAGGCATTTTTTGGAATTGAGTGGATAGCATTATTACTTTTGCCAATCCAAAAAAATCATCAAATTTCCATTAATCAAGGACATAGCTGCATCATTATATTAAAATACAGTTCCTAATTGAAAGTAAATGCATACATAGCAAGGTTGTGTTGAATATTCATTGTTAACAATATAAGAAAATTTACAGTTCTCTCGCAATAACCTAAAATTTCATATCTCAAATAAAACATCTACAACAATGTCAAGAAACAAGTTTGATAATATAGCAAATCTTCATCCGGTAGATATGACTACAAAATTAAGGTTAGAGAGAGGTGCAACAATTGGTGGGGAAGAATTCAAAAGCTTTAACGTTCTACTACTAGATGCAGAGGTGATAACCTTCTTCTCTTCTTCTCATACGACATTATTACTTATGCAATTTTTTCTTAATATAACAATACCTCTCTGCTTATACAGAAAAGTAGAATCCATGGTTTTGTACCAACTGCATGTGCTGAAGATCTTTATTCACAGCTAAAAGTTGGAAGGGTTTATAGCATTAAAAATTTTACTGTCCAACTTTATGAACCCACTGACATTTTTAGATGCTTAAGAAATGGTACACAATTAATCCTATCGAAAGATACAAATATAAAACCGCTGGAAGTGAATACATCACAGATTGCAGAAGATGAATTTGATCTCTACGATCACAGTGAACTAAAAGGGTTATCTCAACAAAAACTTTACCTAGCAGGTTTGTCCATTAGCCTATATTCTTTTAATAAATTCTGTTAACTTCATATTGGTTGTACAAATTAATTGGATAAATGTTGTTGTTGCGTTCCTCAGATGTTGTAAGGATCATAAAAAAACATAACACCTTCAGAGATGTAAAAACAAGAAGAGGATTTAATCAAACTCAAGCAAAGTTCACCATCACAGATGGAAGGTAAGCTCTGAAAGTATAAGTTACATATATCATGTGCTTATATATATCATGCAGTATTAACAGGTTCAATGAATTAGGTCAAGCATCAATGTAACATTCTGGGATAAGTTTGGAGCTAAATTTGAACAAGACATGATGCAACAATTGGAAAAACCAATTATCATAATCATCTCATGTTGCAGAATTGGAAATTAAAATAGTACGTTCAAAAATTTAACATACAATTCCTATCCATTATTTCTCATATTCTATTCATATCATTTTGCAGATGAAGTGGACATCTCTAATATAGGACCAACCAAGTACTACCTCAACCCGAAACATCATAGTGTCCAACAATTGAGGAAGATGTAAGTTTGTTTGTAATAACGTATTCAATCAGGAAATGTATCTTTCTTTGTTCATGTATTATGTTAAAAAAATAACAGGTTGAGAAATAGATGTGTTTGTGTACCAGCCTGTATGGGTAGAAAACGAGCTTATCAAGCTGTAAGTCGTAAGTAATGTCATACGTTCTTTTTAATAATCCAAGTCCACTTATGCTGTTTTTAACTAAAATTTTTGATTTTGTTAATAACGTCACCTAGCGATCTAGCACAATTTTTTAATTTTATTATTTTAAAATTATTATCAATAAAATGTTAATCAAGAAAACAATAATTTCTTTAAATTAACATATCTTATTTATTTATATTAAAAGTGTATAGTCTATAGAAAATATGTAACTTCAAAATGTATATAAAATTTATTTTTATATAAGTTACAAGAAACATGTTTTAGCCCAACTGAAAATTTTCAAATATTAGATTCTTTTCTAAAAATTTTGTTAGTTTAAACATAAAAATCCTTATAAACACGTTAATTTATGTTTAACTAATATTAATTATACTTTTAGAATTATATAAAGTTTTCGTTTTGTTAGTTGCTTATATTCAATCAGGAAATGTATCTTTCTTTGTTCATGTATTATGTTAAAAAAATAACAGGTTGAGAAATCCCGAATTTGCCAAACAAATTACTGAAGACACAACCACACAGAGGAAAAAAATTGAGCTGCTAACAATAGCTGAAATAAGAAAAAAAGGAAAAGAATTTATTGAGGTATCTTCTACTATGCTTTTACCAAAATTATTGTCGCAATTACTACAAATTTTACTAATGCATTATGTAGTGTCAAGTGAGGACCCATGTCACGATAAATTCTGTTGAGGAAAATGCAAATTGGTATTACAATTTATGCACAAGCTGTGAGCTTCCAATCAAATTTGAAAATGGATTGTTTCTATGTTCTGACTGCAATAGAATTGTGCCACATCCCGACAAGAGGTGTGCAACAAATATCATTTTTACTACGTTTCATTGTGACTAAGTCTGGAAAACTAATTTCAAACATTTCCATTCCTTATATACAGGTACAAACTTAAGGTTGTTGCTTCTGATCAAACTGGTGGAATAGAAATTGTATTGGAAGATAGAGAAGTCCGCACATTGATACAAAAGCGAGCAAGACAACTTTATGAAGAGGTTATTTCAATTACATAAACTATATTAAACAACTTCACTTGCCTAACTAACGACTAACTAACACATCTAATCGATATACAGCACGAAAAGGAGAAGAAGCAAAACATGTTACCTGAGTGCTTAAAAAATATCGGAATGAAGGACTACACTATCATTCTACGCATCAAAGAAATTAACGTGGTTAATAACTTTAATGTTTACTGGGCAACAAACATTTGCAACAATTGGGTGAAATCAAATGAGGATACAATGCCAAGTAGTATTCAAATTGAACTATCACCGTCACAAGTAAGTTACTATATTTAACAATTTCATATAGTTTCCAAGTTTTCCTTCTAAGAAATTACTCACAACTCCTATGTCAGGCAACCAGTTCTACTTACCACCAACAAGGAATGTCCGACCTCAACTTCCAATCTACTTAGAAGGAACATTTTTACAGTAACAGACTACCATTTTGTATCTGTTCTAAGTACTTTCAGTTCACATTTCCTATTGAAACATTTTTGTAAGCAAGAAAACTATCATCATTTTAATGGACTACCAAATGTATGAATTGTTTGTTCCACATATATTTTTATTTAACGGCTTCAATTTTTTTGTTTTTTTATTTAAATTGGCCCAGTATCGCGGGCTTAAATCCTAGTTTAACATATTGTGAACGATATTTAAGTAAATGATCATTTAACATGTTGTGAATAAATTTTAAATATAAAAAGTTCTCTTTAATATATTATAAATAGAATATGGTTCAAATTTGTAAAAAAGAAGAATTCGAATTTATACGAAAAATACATAAATAAAAATTTAACTAAAAATAAATTAAATGTTGAAATTTATAAAGGAGAAGAATTTGAATTCTGTAACAGTGGATCACTTACCATATATTAAACAAAATTTTCTCATCTGTATATAAACTCTACAAAAGTTTATATAAGTTTAATTAGGTTTTTCAATCAAACTTACAAGCAACTGACTTTGTGATTTTTGTTTGTCCAGACGGCCATAATTAACCAAAAGGACCAGCGTGCATATACAACCAAAAGGACCAGTGTGTATATACGGGATTGGAATAAGGGATTGAAAATCAGAGTTGTTGTTAGTGGCATGGTCATGGTACGTTATTATTAGTTTATTATTTCATTGTTTTTTTTATGTTTTTTTATAGCTTTTCTTTGCAAATCATTGTGTCGTTTAATGTTAATATTTATATTACACTTTTTTATATTAATATTTGTTATCGTTTAATAATTCTTTCCATGTTCTTTAACTTAGAGCATTTTCAAAAGTCTCATATCTCACTTCTAATTGTAATATAAATAATTAAATATTTTTAAATATTTATTTGACAAGATGCATTTGCATTCCTAAAGTTTTGTAAATTTAACTTTTTAATTTCATATTTATCAAAAAAAAATTATATATTAACGTGTCACTAGAAATGTGTTTAACGGGAAAACGGCTCAATAAAAAAGATTGTATTAGCTATTAGAATTTGATGCTGATGTCATAATTTTTTTATAATTTTAGGATTCGATTTTATGGATAAAAATTATTTTATGTTAAAGTTGGGATTTTGGTTTTAACGAGAGAGCGGCTCAATTGAAATAATCGTGTTAAACAAAAAATCGGTTCATTAGAGAAGATTATGTAACTATTAAAATTTAATATTGATAATATGATATAATGTAAGTATGTATTGATTTTTTTTTAAAAAAATTGTAACGCCACTGTGAAGCGCGGCTTTATCAACTAGTGACCTAAATAATTCAAAATGGGTACACCTATTTGACCTTATGTGCAACAGTGCAAGTGGTCTAAAGTGGGTTTGTTGTTCTGTGTGATTATTACTTTGTAATGTATATGTCCATCAGTTAAATTTGTAAGCCAACATGTTTTCATTATACGCATATTCTATGCGTACCGGATTTGTTTTTTTGTTTGCTTGTTAGGATGTAGTGAGCATTAAAAAACCAAACAAAAAATAGGACATACGCATACTCCATATGCGTACTCCCTTGGTTAAAATGGGCAGCGTCCGTGACAATTGGTAATTTGGGCACAAGGTACCCATTTTGAGTTATTTAAGTCATTTTTTCAAAAATCAGGCACATTGGAGCAGAAATTACTATATCAATCACAAACTTACTGTTAGAAAATGGAAAGTTTGAGGAATATTTATAATATGCTCTTGATGTAATTTTCGGAAACTAACAATTGAAGGTTGTTCCTTGTAATGAGGACTTAAACTTTCATGTTTGGATCTAAGACATTTTCTTAGTGTAATCCATAAATAAATTGAGTTGAAAGAAGGATGTTTGAAATGGGTTATGTGGGTTGTTTAGTTGAAATAACTTATATCCCACATTGAATTGGTAATGAGAGGTTGGTGGCTTTATATAGCTCCATGTGCAAGTGTAGTGCACAATTACTAAGGCATGTGGGTGTGCATAGTTGTAGTGTGGGCCTCGCGCACACATACACACACGCGCCGCCGCCGCCCGCCTCGCCACGCCACGACTCAGGTCGGGTTGAAGGGCGAATGTCTCGGCGTCTCGCGTACGCGAGGTGACCTGGGCGAGGAATTTTATTACCTGTTGAAGAATTGATAATTGATTTATTTTAACAGGTTTCAGATTTATTTGTTGCAGCAGTACTGGAAATACTGATTGGATCAGTACTTTTATTAAATCCTGATGGACCTGGTCAGATTATTGATTTATTTTAACAGGTTTCAGATTTATTCGTTACAGCAGTACTGGAAATACTGATTGGATCAGTACTTGGATTAAATCCTGATGGACCTGGTCAGACATCAAATCCTGACGGACATCAGATCCTGATGAGTACCGAATCCTGATCCTGATGGACGTCAAATCCTGATGCTACTGTAACTGAAAATAAATCCTGATCTGCTGCTGTTAATGCAATTAAATCAGAATAATAAATTCTTTCCTTTTATATCAGTTACGTTTTATTTTAGTATATTATATATGCAGAATATAACGTTTGGGATAAAAAAACACGACTGTGTTCTCTCCTTCCTCTTTGTTCTTTCTCCTTGTCAATATATACAGATATACTACATAATTCTCAGGCGAACTGAGGTGCTAGTCGTTGTTGATCTCTGGTGTATCTGTGAACACATTGATCTGAGCTGTTTTATCCTGGAAGTGATATTGCTGCAACCCAACACAGCGTAAGTAGGGCAATAATCTCTTCAAGAACAGTAAAGTCTTCTCGAATGGCTTGGTGACTCAGCTGTTCTTCTCTCTTGTTGTCTTTGTTAAAGCTACTGTAAAAGATAAGTATTTCTTATTTTTCTTGTTAATTACAGTTACTAATTATATTCTTGTTTATGCCTTCGTGATTTGTTTTGTTAATTGATTATATGCCTGCTCTTGTTTAATATATATCACTGCCTCATTGTTGTTATAGTTAATTTATACCCAACACTTACCAACACTAGATAATGGTTTGTAATGAAAATAAACAAAAATAGCATACTAACACATGAATATGTTTTAAGATATTATAACATTAAAAAAATTAGAATTTACAATGACATCGTTTTTTTATCATAAAATTATAGGTGGGTTTACATTCAAATTTAGAATTAAAAACTACAATATTAATAGTGATTACTATACAAAAATAAGTGAGACGAAGGGAGTATAAATTTACAAAAAAAATGCTTTGAAAAAAAATAAGAATTACTTAAAAACGCTACTGAATTGGATACTTAGAGGCCGTTTAGATAAACTTAAAATTATTACTTATGATCTAAAGTTATTTAAAGTGATAAGTGGAAAAAAAATTTAAATCAATACTTGTTTGGATAATTTTGTATAATGAGTAACTTATGTATTATTAAAAATGTAAAAATAAAAATAAATTTGATAAATTATTAATTTGAATGATAATATTAACTTTTATCAAATAAAATCATCAAAATTAAATAATTCGTTCAGAAAAGTACCTTGTACCAACTTCTGGCTTTAAGCTGTTTTTTTAACTTTAAATCATTTTTCTAACTTATTACACAAACAAACATTTTTTAACTTAAAGTTAAAAATCACTTTAAGCCCCAGCTTAAAGCCCTAGTAGCATTTGCGTTCTTCCCCATAAACGTTATATTAGTAATTTTCTTTTATTTTTAATTTTTTTATTTAATAACTTATTGATTACCTTTTTCAGCTCTATTTTGTTTTATACTTACGGACAATTCTATTTTCTCATTTTCCAAAAATATCATGAACCCTTATATTTAATGAAATAAAATAATAATAAAAAATTACTAATAACTAACTAAACTATATTCTCTCGTTTTCCAAAAATATCATGAGCTGTTCTATTTAATAAAAGAAAATATTAATATTGTAATTACTAATGCTAAAACGCAATATTTTCTTCTATATTTTCTAACTAAAATCTCTCATTTAAAAAATATATATAATGAGCTACATATATCTATTTATCTATTTCCCCCAAACTTAGACTTAAGTGTTCTAGGCCATCAAGGGAATAACGAAAATTCTAAATATAACAAGTGATTAAATCTCAAAACATCCAAACAAGCATAACCTCAACCTAGCCCAAAAGCACCCAATGAGACTGTGTAATTAGTTTTGTTTCCGAAACAAATAAGTCAATTTCATAGAAACTATAAGTCAACCCTCTATTCATCATTACCACACTCAATTAGACACCTACCTACCAATCAGAATTAGCTCATTCTAAGGGATCATGAAATATGCATGCTATGCAAATGCAACTAACATGAACTCACATGGTATACGAAAAATAAAAACAGAAAGTCCTATATGAAACAAACATAATTAATACGAACATATATGCATGAATTACTACTACTAATATGCAAAAAATGAAATCCTACATGACACAATGACTCAAAATCACAATTATATACACTACTTGTCCCTCAAACCACCCCCAAACTTAAAATATTCAATGTCCTCATTGAATGGAAGTAAATACGAGGGAAAGTAGAAAACATACCAGTATACAACAATGCTTGGGTTGCCTCCCAAGAAGCGCTTCTTTAACGTCAATAGCTTGACGTTACTTCCAAGCCTCCATTAAGGATGATAATAGTTTGCCTGGTCCTCTCTTCGTGAAACTTCATCGTCCTCATGGCGGCACACTTTCTGCCCCTTCTCCTCGCTTGGCCTATTCGTATAACAAATATGTCCTATTCCAATGCCTTCATCAGCTGACCCAAAATCTGTCAATTTGTAGAACAACACACCTTCGCGGGCTTCGGTTGAATATAATGGAGGAGGATAAATGTAAGTTTCTGAAGCCTTTGGGTCCTCAAAGAGAACTTCCTCCATTGGCTTTAATGCACTACCTCCATCTTTACACACCGAGACAAGTAGAAGATCTGCATCTTTCCAATGTTCTTCAGCCTCTTGGTACGCACATACCAATTCTTGAAATTTGTGCAGCTCATCAGTGTCTGTCCCATATAGTGCCCTTTCCAAATCATCCACCATCTTAACATGATCAAATTCCTCACATGGCTTGCGAATGCTCACCTCGTCTTGGAAATTGTCTTCTTCAATTATGCATGCAGTACCTTGCTCCAAGTCATCATTATTTTCTGGTATTGCTTCTGGTGTGAATTGTTGTTTCTCTTGTTCCAAGGCTCTCATAGCTTGAGCAACTAGAATCTCCAAAGATTTGAGAGACTCCTCGCTACTCTTTACAAACATCATAATCTCCTCCCTAGTAGGAACCTCATCTGACTGAAAAGTAGGAGTAGGTTGCTGATGTTGAAACTCTTCACTTCCATAGTAATATGACATATCTGGAACATCTTGCTGGTACTGTTGAGGATGGTATGGAAAATATGGTTGTTCCTCATAAGTGACATATGGATCAAATCCTTCGTAGTAACAATATTGTGATGGATCATGAACGCCCAAACAATGCTCACATTGATAAGGCATGGATGTACTCGAATATGC
Organism: Saposhnikovia divaricata; assembly: GCA_036435485.1. Lineage (NCBI taxonomy): Eukaryota > Viridiplantae > Streptophyta > Magnoliopsida > Apiales > Apiaceae > Saposhnikovia > Saposhnikovia divaricata. Next base: position 157,861,786 of record CM071598.1, read on the forward strand.
CCACCATGGCAACTCCTGACCTGCCATCTTCAACTACTCAAGTACCTGAAACACACCGAACTAAACAAGATAGGTAAGAACTAATCCGAGTCAGTGAACTCTAACGACCACTATTGACAAGCACATAAACCAAAAATAAAACACCGATGATCCCCGGCAGCGGCGCCAAAAACTTGTTTGCACTAAATCACGCAAGCGTACGTGGTCACAAGTAATATATGAATAAGTCGAGTTCGTTCCCACAGAGATCTGGTTATGGTTTTAATTCAGTTATTGTACCTATGCAACAATGTATGGTTATTACTCACTGCTAAGACAAATAACAAATTGGGTTTAATTAACTAAATTAACTAGGAAGTAAATTAACAACTAAGAATTAACTAACTAACAAGAATTGAAATTGAATTACGTCTACAAGAGTAACATGGGATCCTAACTTCATTAAATACTTCGCTTAGATCTGACGCTTTTAATCACTGTATGCAATGGTTATGATATCTGATCGGATAACACGAAACAAGTACACGCTACCTGTCAGCATACGTATACCAAACTAAACATACATCCACAAAAGAGATAGAAGATGAATAGACACCAATTATGCTTAGACCCTATATGTCTATAGAATTTGAAAACATAACGGTTGAAGAACAAGTTATCCATAAAGATCACACAGGGCAATATAAGTATTTTCATCTCATACTACGAATCATGTTGATAAACAATCATGAACCTATGCTAGCATGGCAAGTTCTAAATCTCAAGATCCACTTTCACTTCACAAGAGATTAACAAATTAGATGTTAGCTACGCATCTAAATTCAATAAGCACAACCATACGAGGATATCAATTATACACCACACACAGATCTTTAAAGATCAAGATACTAAAGCTCCATAAATAAATCCGTTAGAATCCCATGACAACGATTAGTTCATAATCGAACCTCTCGTCATCATGGGATCTGATGAAACCATGGTAAAAACAAAGTATGAAAAGATACAAATAAATCTAAGTAATTGATATATAATGGTTCTACTAAATTACAATGGTAGGATGTGTTTATATAGGATCTAGAAGTCTTGTCCACCAAGCAATTGCCTTTTTAGAGTTGGAATAGAAGATTGGCAATTTCCGTTCTTGAATGAGAATAGAATTGCAAATTCCATGTGTAGATCTGATTCTGGAATGTTCTAGCCACCCAAAGCAATTACCATACTTATTAGAAGTAGGAATTATAGCAATTTCCTTGTCAAAGTTGAATTTCTGCAGTTCGGCACATAATACGTTTCCTAAACTGATTCTGTTTTTAAGGAAAATTCGTAGCTAACTTTTCTTCAATATTTCTGGGCCGTTCCAATTGTAAGTGGACATCTGGACCACTTTAGAATGATAGGGAATCTCGTTATCTTCGCGTGGACTATAAGATCGCCCAAAACGGACTTGTAGAACTCAAGATATGGCCAAAACAAAAATCTGAAAATCTGGCAGAATTTCTACGCAGCAGCATGCCGAGCAAAGTGCTTCACCAGGCAACTTGCTTGGCGCCATTCTGCTGAATCCGGGGCAGATTGCCTCGCGAGGCAACTTGCCTGGCTGCAATCTGCGAAAACTTGATTTTTCTTCGTTTTTTCATCTTTTCTTCCCGTTCCTTTTGCATGAGCTTCCGTCTTTCATTCTTAATGAGTTGTATACTTCTTAAGAGTTGATATTAGCCTCCATTCTTCGTTCCATATCCTCAATCAACTCCACAAAACGACGGAAACTACACCTTTAATCGATATTTCTTCAACCCTGCACAATTAACAAAACACATCAAAAATACAACAAACTTGAGGCCAAAGCAATCAATTTAAGCCGAATTAGAATGTTCCAAGTAGATATAAAATCCACTTATCACACCCCCAAACTTAAACTGATGCTTGTCCTCAAGCATAAACAATTACAACTGACTAACTAGTACCACTTACGTAGGTGATCACGGTTGCATTTGGCATATGCAACAAGCCCTTTAAACCTCTAGGCAGCCCTAGTGGACGAGTAAGGTCTCGTGAGGGCCTATAGCGAATGAACCCACAAAATCCATTTAACCTAATGCAATGCAATGCATGAATGCAACTAATATGAAAAATGTAACGATCCCCGTCAAACTAACCAAAACCAAATAGCAAGCAAATATCTCAAAGAATGCAACTAAATCGAAATAGAGCTCGACCAAGTTCCCGTATACTAACAATACATGAACAGAAACGTGCGTGTGTGCAATGCTCATCAGAAATACTCCGAAAACTAGGTCAAAGATCATACATGCTCTTCGTCAAGACAATCACAGGTTTATAAATAGAATAGACTGTAGACACTTCATAACCTAAGAACACCTCCATCCTTATCCAAGGTAGACAGAAATTCATGCTTTATTACTAACTACTACGACACATATATACAAGCATGCTTATTTAACCGTGCAATGGATGAGACCCCGAAAGGCTTATACAATAATACCCATGTAGCGAGCGTTGAGTTAGTGGATCCCAGACTATAAAAACCTTAGGTCACTAGGCACAAAGTCCCCGCGAACTTAATTGCTCGAGTATTAAAGAGCTCACCCTAGTTAATTTTGCATATAAACAATTGACACTTTTGACTTTTTTTTCTTTTTTTTTTCTATATGCAATCTGGAATGAGAATTCTCAATTCCAACCCTAGACTACTCATATAAATATGAGCCGGCTACTAGCCATTTGACATCTAGCCATTATTGACAAATATTTACAACTAAGCATGAAATCCCTGTTTTTCCCCAAACTTAGACTTAAGTGTTCTAGGCCATCAAGGGAATAACGAAAATTCTAAATATAAACAAGTGATTAAATCTCAAAACATCCAAACAAGCATAACCTCAACCTAGCCCAAAAGCACCCAATGAGACTGTGTAATTAGTTTTGTTTCCGAAACAAATAAGTCAATTTCATAGAAACTATAAGTCAACCCTCTATTCATCATTACCACACTCAATTAGACACCTACCTACCAATCAGAATTAGCTCGTTCTAAGGGATCATGAAATATGCATGCTATGCAAATGCAACTAACATGAACTCACATGGTATACGAAAAATAAAAACAGAAAGTCCTATATGAAACAAACATAATTAATATGAACATATATGCATGAATTACTACTACTAATATGCAAAAAATGAAATCCTACATGACACAATGACTCAAAATCACAATTATATACACTACTTGTCCCTCAAACCACCCCCAAACTTAAAATATTCAATGTCCTCATTGAATGGAAGTAAATACAAGGGAAAGTAGAAAACATACCAGTATACAACAATGCTTGGGTTGCCTCCCAAGAAGCGCTTCTTTAACGTCAATAGCTTGACGTTACTTCCAAGCCTCCATTAAGGATGATAATAGTTTGCCTGGTCCTCTCTTCGTGAAACTTCATCGTCCTCACGGCGGCACACTTTCTGCCCCTTCTCCTCGCTTGGCCTATTCGTATAACAAATATGTCCTATTCCAATGCCTTCATCAGCTGACCCAAAATCTATCAATTTGTAGAACAACACACCTTCGCGGGCTTCGGTTGAATATAATGGAGGAGGATAAATGTAAGTTTCTGAAGCCTTTGGGTCCTCAAAGAGAACTTCCTCCATTGGTTTTAATGCACTACCTCCATCTTTACACACTGAGACAAGTAGAAGATCTGCATCTTTCCAATGTTCTTCAGCCTCTTGGTACGCACATACCAATTCTTGAAATTTGTGCAGCTCATCAGTGTCTGTCCCATATAGTGCCCTTTCCAAATCATCCACCATCTTAACATGATCAAATTCCTCACATGGCTTGCGAATGCTCACCTCGTCTTGGAAATTGTCTTCTTCAATTATGCATGCAGTACCTTGCTCCAAGTCATCATTATTTTCTGGTATTGCTTCTGGTGTGAATTGTTGTTTCTCTTGTTCCAAGGCTCTCACAGCTTGAGCAACTAGAATCTCCAAAGATTTGAGAGACTCCTCGCTACTCTTTACAAACATCATAATCTCCTCCCTAGTAGGAACCTCATCTGACTGAAAAGTAGGAGTAGGTTGCTGATGTTGAAACTCTTCACTTCCATAGTAATATGACATATCTGGAACATCTTGCTGGTACTGTTGAGGATGGTATGGAAAATATGGTTGTTCCTCATAAGTGACATATGGATCAAATCCTTCGTAGTAACAATATTGTGATGGATCATGAACGCCCAAACAATGCTCACATTGATAAGGCATGGATGTACTCGAATATGCCCACCATGGCAACTCCTGACCTGTCATCTTCAACTACTCAAGTACCTGAAACACACCGAACTAAACAAGATAGGTAAGAACTAATCCGAGTCAGTGAACTCTAACGACCACTATTGACAAGCACATAAACCAAAAATAAAACACCGATGATCCCCGGCAGCGGCGCCAAAAACTTGTTTGCACTAAATCACGCAAGCGTACGTGGTCACAAGTAATATATGAATAAGTCGAGTTCGTTCCCACAGAGATCTGGTTATGGTTTTAATTCAGTTATTGTACCTATGCAACAATGTATGGTTAGTACTCACTGCTAAGACAAATAACAAATTGGGTTTAATTAACTAAATTAACTAGGAAGTAAATTAACAACTAAGAATTAACTAACTAACAAGAATTGAAATTGAATTACGTCTACAAGATTAACATGGGATTCTAACTTCATTAAATACTTCGCTTAGATCTGACGCTTTTAATCACTGTATGCAATGGTTATGATATCTGATCGGATAACACGAAACAAGTACACGCTACCTGTCAGCATACGTATACCAAACTAAACATACATCCACAAAAGAGATAGAAGATGAATAGACACCAATTATGCTTAGAACCTATATGTCTATAGAATTTGAAAACATAACGGTTGAAGAACAAGTTATCCATAAAGATCACACAGGGCAATATAAGTATTTTCATCTCATACTACGAATCATGTTGATAAACAATCATGAACCTATGCTAGCATGGCAAGTTCTAAATCTCAAGATCCACTTTCACTTCACAAGAGATTAACAAATTAGATGTTAGCTACGCATCTAAATTCAATAAGCACAACCATACGAGGATATCAATTATACACCACACACAGATCTTTAAAGATCAAGATACTAAAGCTCCATAAATAAATCCGTTAGAATCCCATGACAACGATTAGTTCATAATCGAACCTCTCGTCATCATGGGATCTGATGAAACCATGGTAAAAACAAAGTATGAAAAGATACAAATAAATCTAAGTAATTGATATATAATGGTTCTACTAAATTACAATGGTAGGATGTGTTTATATAGGATCTAGAAGTCTTGTCCACCAAGCAATTGCCTTTTTAGAGTTGGAATAGAAGATTGGCAATTTCTGTTCTTGAATGAGAATAGAATTGCAAATTCCATGTGTAGATCTGATTCTGGAATGTTCTAGCCGCCCAAAGCAATTACCATACTTATTAGAAGTAGGAATTATAGCAATTTCCTTGTCAAAATTGAATTTCTGCAGTTCGGCACATAATACGTTTCCTAAACTGATTCTGTTTTTAAGGAAAATTCGTAGCTAACTTTTCTTCAATATTTATGGGCCGTTCCAATTGTAAGTGGACATCTGGACCTCTTTAGAATGATAGGGAATCTCGTTATCTTCGCGTGGACTATAAGATCGCCCAAAACGGACTTGTAGAACTCAAGATATGGCCAAAACAAAAATCCGAAAATCTGGCAGAATTTCTACGCAGCAGCATGCCGAGCAAAGTGCTTCACCAGGCAACTTGCCTGGCGCCATTCTGCTGAATCCGGGGCAGATTGCCTCGCGGGGCAACTTGCCTGGCTGCAATCTGCGAAAACTTGATTTTTCTTCGTTTTTTCATCTTTTCTTCCCGTTCCTTTTGCATGAGCTTCCGTCTTTCATTCTTAATGAGTTGTATACTTCTTAAGAGTTGACATTAGCCTCCATTCTTCATTCCATATCCTCAATCAACTCCACAAAATGACGGAAACTACACCTTTAATCGATATTTCTTCAACCCTGCACAATTAACAAAACACATCAAAAATACAACAAACTTGAGGCCAAAGCAATCAATTTAAGCCGAATTAGAATGTTCCAAGTAGATATAAAATCCACTTATCACCTATCTTAATGGTGTAGATACACATTCCATTTTAGCTCCAAGTACCCTCTTTTTGAAGTTATGTAATCATGAACGGAGTTAAGTTTAGAACCTTCATCTTGGATACATTTAGCACATTGTTGTTTGGCACGAAAGCACTATATTTCCAGTTTGGATAAATGTTTTTGTGTTGCTTTATTAATACATTAACGAAAAGGAATATTACATGAGATTATAATATGGTATGTAACAATAGTTTGTTGTTCTTATTAGTATTCAATCATATTGACCCGAAGTAAGTGAAATCTAGACGTTTCAATAAATTTCTGTTAAATGCTTGGAGACTTTTCTAATTCTTTGATTCTTTAAAATGGAGTATCTTTTATAGTATCTGCAATATGAAGGAACAGAAATGGCTACACTTAATATTTCAGGTTTGATTATAAGCTAAGGTTATTCATATACAATTCACAAGTTCTCCTCCAAAACTTGAGAAATTGATGATTGCTCTAAATATTAATCTGTTAAGTTGTACTGAATCGCAGTGTGCAACTCAGTTAGACTCAATGTTGCAATCATTGCCAACCCTGAGTCGAAACAACGTTTTTAAATCCATTGGAAGTTGAATTCTTAAAATTGATGAATACTGTTTTTACATATGTTTTATGGCCCTATCACGATCAAATCTCTCTTTAGCAGAGTAAATGGAGCCTTAATTTGTATTAAGACCCCCGTTGGTATTGTTAGTCACAGAGGCATGTCTGTATACATCTAATAATAAGCCTAATTGTCTGTAATGATTTGCATTACCTACATGACCTCTTAACTGAAGGAACCTCTAGTTGTAGAGTTTCTACTTGTTGTAGTGCTTATAACAGGCATCAAATTCTACCTGTGTAACTGTAATTAAAGTCAGAGAATAATGCTTGAAAGAAGTTCCAAGGATCATGCCTCAAGCTTGAAGACCAAGACTGTCAAAATAAACACAGTTGGAATTTGGAGAATGAATATTTGCCTAAGTACCAATTCGAGAAGTATGTTTGTTATATTTGAGAAGTCTAGCATTCGAGAAGTCAGGAATTCGACATCTCAAAAGACACTGTTCGATATCTCTGGAGGTCAACTAGTCAAAGCCTCATTCGAGAACTCAAAGATTCGACATGTCTAATACTCTATTCAAGAACTCTAGGAGTCAACAAGTCAAAGCTACATTCGATATCTCAAGGAGTAAAGAAGCTATTCGATATCTCAGGGATTCGATAAGTAAAATGCTCTATTCGATATCTCAAGGATTCCTGGAGAAAAGACTTATTCGAGAAGTGATTCGATATGTCAGCTCAACAGTATTCGAGAACTCAGAGTTATCAATTAAGCCAATTCTAGTTCTCGAATCACCAACAGAGTTACTTCTCGAATACAATCTTGGAGACAAAATACTGAAGAATTGTACAAGTCAGAAACCTGCAACAAGCCAAGACGCTTTATGGACCACATATTGTAAAGCACGTTGGAATGCCTACAAAGAAGCTTGGAGAGATAGTACAAGAGACAAAGAGCTAAAGAAGTTGATCTGAACAGAGTTCTAAGAAGTCAAATCTGTAGTAGTTTGGATGTTTACTTAAATAGGATAGACACATTAAAAAGCAAATTTGTTTGCTACCTTATTTGTTGTAAGCAAGTTGTTCACGTGATATAAGTGAACAACCCTACTTCTTTAGCAAGTATCAAATAGAGTGATCTATAGTTTTTACAAGTAATATCTCTCTGAGAAAGAAGCTGAGAATACTAACATTTGTATTCACACATTTTAGCAAATCTTTATCTAATACAATATTAGATTAAAGTGATATCGTGTTCTTGTGTTTATATTCCGCACTTACATAATCTATTAAACACAAACACACACCCTGTTACACAACCATATTCAAACCCTTAAAACAACCTTCACCTAAAACACTTATCACAAGAAAAGTTTGAGAATACATTCACCCCCCCTCTGTATTCTTTTGTGTGTTCAATACTCAACAAGTGGTATCAGAGCAGGCTGTTTATTTAAAAACAGAAAAAGATCATGAATACACCAAAGACTACAGGAACAGTGAAGGTCCCTAAGTTCGACAAAGAGAATTACAACCTCTGGAAGATTAAAATGTTGTTGTTCATCAAAGTTGCTAACCCTCTATATCCTGAGATACTCAAGAATGGTCCATTTGTTCCACAACAAGAGATTCCTGAAAAGACTGTTGGAACTGTAACCATTCCAAGATCTTATGTGGCTAAAGAACCATCCAAATGGACAGAGACAGAAAAGGAGATGGTTGCTCTCGACAGTCATCTCATGTTATTAATCATAGATTCTATGGAACTGTCAATGTTTGCTAACATAGCCTCTTGCAAAACAGCAAAGGAGATGTTGGATCATATTGAGGTGTTATGTGAAGGAACAGAGGAGGTTAGAGAAAACAAGAAATAGATACTGGTCACATAGTATGAAGCTTTCATGGCTCAGACCAAGGAAAGCATTACTGACATGTTTGAAAGGTTTCACAAGCTGGTGACTGAGCTATAGATGAATGGGAAGGTGTACAACACCAAGGAGTTGAACATGAAGTTTCTATTGTCTTCACCAAACCATCTAAAGCAAAGGGTCATTTCTCTAAGAGAAAGAGATTTGAACAAAGTCACATATGATGTGATCTATGGGGTTTTAAAGACTCGTGAGCTTGAGTTGCTTCAGAAGAGGGCTATCCAACCCAACCAAGGCAGAATGGTAAACACATCATGTGCCTTGATTGTCACCAAATCTGTTCAAGACCTAGAAGCATCTACAAGTCAGCTGAGGATAGAAGAGATAGTAGATGATGAAGAAAATGAAGGTGAAGTGACTGAACCTGTTGAGGATAAGGAAGAAGAAGAGTTCTATACTCTTGAAGAGCTAGATGGCATGGAAAACACTTCATATGCTTTCATGGCCAGAAAGTTTCCAAACATCAGATTCAAGAGGAACCAACCCTTCAAACCTAGACCCCAAAACCATTCATTTAACAAGAGCAGGGCACCTGTGAAAGAAAATAAGAATAAATTCAAAACCGGCCATGTGGATAGGTCATCTGTAAGGTGTTATAGATGCAATGACCTAGGGCATTTTGCCAGTGAATGCAAGAAGCCTAAAAAGAAGGATAAGGAGTTTCTAGATCTTGAATCCAAGTATGGGGCCCTTCTGAAAAAGCAAACACAAGCCAAGGCCTACATAGCTGAAGGGAAGTGTTGGGATGACTCTGATAGTGATGGAGAGGAGCAAGAATTCTACAACTATGCCTTGATGGCTGATTCCAAGGATGAACAATCTCTATCTGACTCTCAGGTACCATCTCTCACTACCATAGATATGTCTGTTTCTGAGTATAAATGCATGGTTGAACAACTATCTATTGAAATGTTTAATATTCATACTAGTATGACTGCTGCTAATGAAGAGATTGCCAAACTGTCAACTAAGAATGAATTGTTAAACAAGAAGAATGAGGAACTTGAGCTAACTGCTATGCAAGTAGATAACCTTAAGAAAGAAGTTGAATATTTGCAGAATAAGGTTCTATGTGCTAGTCAGGTTGAGAAGGCTCTTAGGGATGAACTAGCTGAGAATGAATTCAAATTGAAAACCTTTAAGAACTCCTCTAGTCTACTGCAGTCCTACCATGAGAAAAACCAAGCTAAACCCAAGGCCGCCATTGGACTTGACTATGGCACTCTTAAACAGAGGAAAGGCTATGTTGTCATTGAAGATGACATAGTTGTTCAGGATGAAGTGCCTCACATTTTGAAAAAGACTGAGTCTCCAATTTTTAAAGAACCAACATTTGAAATTGATGAGGATGCCTTACTCATTAATCAAATGTTGAATGATGAGAATGAGGCACAGCCTAGTGAACAACCAGCATCCTCTAAGAGTGAGAGTGTCAAGGCAAAAGCCAAGAAGCTAGTAGGAGGTAGACCTAGACCTGAGAAGCTTGTGAAGTTTGTTTCAGCTGGGAAAAATGAATTTGAGAATAAAGTGGATAGTAAGAAACAAAACAGAAATGGCAAGCTAGGGATAAACAAGAATAATAATTATACTTATGTGCCAAATGCTCCTAGGAAAGTTTGTTAAAACTGTTTTAGCACTAATCACTTAACTCATGCTTGCAAGAAACCAACTGGTAGTGTAGCTAAGCCTTTCTATGATTGTTATGTGCCTTTAAGACATAGAGATTCACCTTTCTGTGATAAACTTGACTGTATGACATGCAACATGAATGTTATGACTACCTGTTTTAATTTGAGAAGATAATTCATGGATGGTTGCATCAGTCACAACATTCACACACACTACACAAGGCCAGAGTATTCAAGTCCTTCTCTAGTTAGGAAGGTACCTCTGTCACCTAAGTCTAAGAATTTAGATTCTAAGACTTCTAACAGTGATAAGAAGACCAGTCCTAAGAAAGTTGATAAGCATGCTGTTTTTGATAAATCTGTTTCTAAGCCAAGTGGACCTAAACTTGTTTGGGTACCAAAGAAGAAGTAATACCTTTGTGCTTGCAGGGCAAAGAAAGTGAAAAGAAGGTCATGTGGATTTTGGACAGTGGATGCTCAAATCACATGACTGGTGATATGGCCCTGCTATCACAATATGAGGAGAAGGCTGACCCAATGGTTGCTTTTGGAGATGATAGCATGGGTAACACATTGGAATATGGCAAGTTAAAAGTTGGTAATATCATCATTGAAGATGTAGCACTAGTCAATGTAACGCCCCGACTTCCCAATACTGAAAATATACTTTTATAATAAAATAGACTTTGATACAGGGGAATTTTAGAAAATTTCGGCATGAAGTATTCACAAATAGGACTATCCACCTGTTTTTTAAACCCAAAACAAATTCTAATTTAACAAATACAAATAAAACTTAATACATCAACTATTCCTCACCGAGGATCGATTCCAGGTTATGGTATGAAACAAGAATCTAATCGATACAAATTATTACAACTTCTATCTCTGCTCTAATACAAATTACTATACCATCTAATTCGTAGCTCAAACCCAATCTGTGCTTAACCGCTCCAGCTCCGAAATTTATCCTGTGTAGAATGCCTCATCGCTCTTATTCGCAGGGATAAATGTAGTAGATCATCCTTAAACCTAACTGCAAAGGGTTAGGTAAAACAAAGCAAGAATGAGCCAAAGAACGCTTAGCAAGTAAATAATATAGTGAAACAACGATATTACGATAATTCATTGATGAACAATGTCAATGAATATTCTATCTCAAAAGATCAAACAATTTCCATCATAGAGTAAAAATTTTCCATTTACTACAAAACATCACTGCCTCAGATAAAACGTTGAGAAAAAAGAATATCAGGAATTCCCCCAATCATTCTTACTCCACCTTCAACGTACAATGTAACTCGCGAAGGGAATAACTGGGGAACTTCTATCCATCCTTAATCTCATTGTTTTACTGAATTTCCAGTTTTGATCAAGATAGAACACAACTAACTCGGGTACCACAATTTTCGAAACTAATGATCATTTACCTTGAAACATATTTATCTTATCAAAACATTCCTTTCTTTAAAACCCTTTTATCTTTGAAACATACTTTTCGTAAAACCTTTTAAAAACCTTTAAGTTGATTTTTTTTTATTGTTCTCCTGATCACGGATAATACGGGTGATCAGCCACGTAAAGTCCCCATTCCTTTGAAATTGGGTTCCCAATTAGGCAACACATTGGCCTTTAATGCTGGACTAGGACCACCCTAGCCTCTTACGCTAAATAAAAGTGCTGGACTAGGACCACCCTAGCCTCTTACACTTTTCCAATTTATAAACAAATTTATTATTAATAATTTAAAACATTTCACTTTTCAGCCCTTAAACTCATTGATAACAGATCAGCCCAGTATAAGGAATTTTAAAAACATCTTTAATTAATTACGCCATTTTAATAAGCAGCAAATAAAAGATGAAGGGTCCGAGAAGCATTTGATATAAAGAGTTATAAACAACAAGGCAATAAGATTTACTAAACATGGTATGGTTCAACATAACAGAATCATATATCAACAAGGGAACATAATTAATTAAAGAATAAAGCAATTGATAAGATGCTCAAAATTGAACAGCCATTTATAAAATAATCAAGGAATGAAGAAATCTGAAGTTCATAGGAAGATTTGAGTTATCGCATTTGGTTTTAAAATTTATTTTGTCCAATATTAACAAAATGGTAGAGTCTCATTATATAGTTTGAAACCACATAAAAGATTTAAATAGCTTAAAACAAATATTCAAGAAATTCTTAATTATCCAAAATCTCACTCTCGTCGGCTAAGCACTGATAGGCTTTAGCTGCCAAACCAGGCTCACAATAATGAGTTGAATAATAAGAAGATCTCAAATCATTTTCGGCTTTAATCATCATTGAGCAACACATGCTTCAACGACAATATAAACCTCGAATTAGTTTAAGGTAGTTCATAACGATAATAATTTCAGAATAATTAGTTACACAATATTTTGAAATAAACCGTTCTCGAAGAATATTTATTGAGGAAAAATCATAATTTATCTCTAGGGATTTTTCTTAAAGAGTCGGATCGAATGTTCAAATATTGAATTTCCTCTGATTAAAAAAATTATCTTTTAAATTCCTTTGAAGACATATAAAATGGTATATTATTGATAAATCCTTTAAAATATCAAGTATTAAAATATTAATAAAGGAAAATAATATTTGTAAAATAATTTGAAGAATTTAGGCTTGAATATTAATTAAAGAGAATTAAATAGGTATAAAATACTTTGAGTATGGACCTTTGTGTATTAATTAAAGAAGGAAGCTGTTTGAAATGAAATAAGGGATATAATTGAAGAAATACGATAGAACAATTGTCGACGAGATTGACATAAGAATTTAGAGTATAACTGAAGAAACAACAATAACTATAAGGGTCGACAAAATCGACACAACAATTTGGGGTGATACAATAGAGAAACAATAACTTTAACAGGTATCGGCAAGAAATTGAGATGATATCAGAATAACATAACTAAACAATAATTCCACTTGAACAAGAAGTGGGGGAAAACACTTGCCTCAATATATGCAGTTTCCAATTCTCATATCTCGATTCTTTACTCATTGTACACATCCTCTATTTCTTATTTGCTGGCCATAATTCGATCATGTGTTCTTCTTTCTCTTTTTCACTTGTAAGCTTCTACTCGACACACTCGTCTACTCCGTTGAATGTCTCTTTCCTCCGCATTTCCATCCTTACACATACTGGCTCTAAATCAGCCTCTCACTGGTACCTATATAAAAGTAAAGTATTACTTCAGTACTCGTATAGCCGTAGCCGTCTAATTCGTTCTATCCAAGCGCATCCTATAACGTTTTATAATTTAACATGTAATATTAACTTATACTCTTTAACACATATATCCCCTTGATTTACAAATAATCCTTATCAAATTACTAGAAGAATTACAAAATAATTCTTACAGAATTTGGACAGCACCTCCTTTAAAATATAGCTTAACCTGTCAGAAATACAATAGACATAATCCACAATCAAAGCAATTTATTATTATTATTATTATTATTATTATTATTATTATTATTATTATTATTATTTACAATTATTCAGTGCAGTCTTATATCCATCACAGTCCATAACCTCTAAATTAACAAAATTCTCATAGTTTAACAACTTAGCAATACATATAACTCGAATGCCATTTCAACTAATGGTATATATATATACTATACTCGAGGAATAGGCAGTTAATATTTTTTTTTGAAAACTTATAATTTTTAGAAAAAATTTGGGCAGCATCCCCTTTGCACGGGCGTACTACCAGTCAGACTCAGCCAACACAATCCAAACAACCATTCCTCACATCCAAAAATATACGTATTACAACCAACCACGCATAATCACTTATATCTTTTGTCAGCAACCCTCCAAATTAAGATAATCTTATGAAGAGTTTTGGTTTTTAACAACATTGTAAGATATATGCTACTAAAATAAAATTATCGACAAATATATATATAAATGTTTTTCACAACCAAGTACTTACGACTTAATACTACGATTACAATTATAACATCATCTACTGCAAACCATCGATTATCAAGTTAACTTGGTTTAAACCGAAACTTTAACTTAACAAAAAATTGATGCAACTAAATTAGCAACCTAATTATTATCACATAACCATAGTTGAAACTCAGTTTGATTATAGAAATCATAATCGGATATGAAAGGAACCAAACAAAGTCACTGGTCTTCATCATCGAAAGAAGGAAGCTCACATGGTGGCGTACCCAGGCGGCAGCTTAACACCAAGGCTCGAATCGACTTATGCTAGGGAGAAGAGGGAATTAACAGTGATGTTTCCACCAATCCACCGAGCTCACAGCATACTCCCACACTGCTAAGGACACACACAATCATAATGAACGCAACACCACTTCACCCGAGCCCAGCTGAACAATGACAATAACCATTGAACTCTAGCACAAGAACCCCCAATTTCGGTCACACCAAATCAATCACACTCGCACACAGTAACATACAAACACAGCACCATATGCACGCACTGTTGACACGCACTATTACCCACAACATCATAACCCAATTCACAAACCCGAATTGAACTAGCACGGCCAAGAACAGAAAACTCGAAATGGAAATAAGAACCAAGCCCACTTTCTCGACTATATAGCTTCACACACGCACCACAGCTGCCCAATACTCACACCACTGCACATACACATACACACACATACAATCGGCACATAACAGCACAAATAGGGGAAATTAGGGGAAGAGGAGTGAACTGATTCTCCATATAATCGTTAGTATAAATGGTGGGTGATGCTTACAAGTATGAAGAACTGAGAGAGATGATTCGTGGGGAAGAAAGACGACTGAGAGGAAAAAAAACGAGAGAGATGGGAGAGATTGAGAATCGAGAGATTGAGTTCGAGAGAGTTCGAGAGATTAAAAAAAATAAAACAGAGCTGCTGGGTTTTCCATTTTGGAAATTAAGGATTTTTTTGATGTTAAAAGGAAATAAAGGTAGTTTAGGAAAATTCTGAAAACACAATTAAACCCAACTTTGCAAATTGAGAAATAATAAATAAAATCAAAGAAAAATCTCATTATTATTTTTAAAATGCAGAAAATAAAATTATCTATCTCCCCATACTTTTAAAATATTTTTAGGATAAAAAATGAATTAAATATGAATTTTACAAGTTTTGATCCTTTAAATGCAACATAACTCTTAAAATCATTTTAAAATGCTTAAGCACCCAAAATAATTCTCCCAATAATTTTAAAAACTAAATAATTACACAAAGATAATATTACAAAAGATTTCATGATTTCTATCAACTCCTATGATTTTATAAAAATTTTCAAAAATCAATAATGCATAATTTAAATAGATTTTAATCATAAAAATTCAAATAATATTACACGGACTACCAAGTCATACATACATCACCATATAAACATGATGTCACATACATTTTATCTAAAAAAAATAAATTCACACCATATATAATCCACATTTAATATTAAATAATTAAATAATAATAATAACAAATACGATATTTTCTAGGGCGTTATAGTCAAGGGTCTCAAGCATAATCTGCTAAGTGTTGGTCAGTTTACTGATAGAGGATTCAAGGTAAATTTTGACAAAGATGAATGTTTGATCACCCACAAGAAGACTGATGATTTCACTCTATCTGGAGTAAGAAAAGGAAGCCTGTTTGTAGCCAATATGGACTCTGCAAACAAGGACAAAGTTTGTTGCTTCTACTCAAAAGCATCAAATGAAGATTGTTGGCTATGGCACAAGAAGTTATCACACCTGAACTTCAAGGCCATTAATTCTATAGTCAAAAGAGAGTTAGTGAGAGGCATGCCCACACTTGAATTCTGTCAAGAAGGAGTGTGTGAGGCTTGCCAAAAATGAAAGATGGAAAGGTCAAACCACAAGTCAAAGACAGTGACATCAATCACCAAGCCCCTGCAATTAATTCATATGGATTTGTTTGGGCCTGTCAATATTATGTCACTCTCAAGAAAGAAGTATGCCCTAGTGATGGTTGATGACTACACAAGGTATACATGGGTGGAATTTCTAGCATCAAAGGATGAGGCTCCTCAAGTAATCATTGAGCACATAAAGAAAGTTGATAAGGAAGCAAAAGCCAAAAATGCAAGTGTGATTGCATTGAGAAGTGATAATGGAACAGAGTTCAGAAATGCCTTACTTAGAGCATTTTGCAAAGAGAATGGCATTTCTCAACAATTCTCAGCTCCAAGGACTCCACAACAAAATGGAGTAGTTGAGAGAAAGAACAGAACTCTAATTGAGGCTGCTAGAACAATGTTGCTTGATGCAAAGATGCCTACATGTTTTTGGGCTGAGGCTGTGAGCACTGCATGCTACATCCAGAACATAACCCTCATCAATAAAAACACTGGAAAGACACCTTACAATTTGATGACTGGAAAGAAGCCTACTCTAAAGTATGTTCATACTTTTGGAAGCAAATGCTTTGTGTTGAAAGACAATTCAGAATATGTTGGGAAGTTTGATGCAAAGGCAGGAGTGAGAACTAGGAGAGCAACTCAAAATGAGTGTCTCTATGGTTGTTTTCTATCTCATATTGAGCCTAAGAAACTTGATAATGCACTGTTAGATCCAGATTGGATTATTGCTATGCAAGAGGTGCTGAGTCAATTTGAAAGAAACAAAGTATGGGAACTTGTGCCTGCACCAAAGAACAGAACCATTGTTGGAACAAAATGGGTTCTGAAGAATAAGATGGATGAAGATGGTGTAATAGTAAGAAATAAAGCAAGGTTGGTTGCAAAAGGATACTCTCAACAGGAAGGCATTGACTATGATGAGACATTTGCTCCTGTTGCTAAATTGGAAGCCATCAGAATCTTCTTAGGATTTGCTGCTCATTCAAACTTTAAAGTCTATCAAATGGATGTCAAGAGTGCATTTCTGAATGAGGAGTTGGAAGAAGAAGTTTATGTGCAACAACCACCTGGCTTTGAGGATCCACATTTCCCAGAATTTGTCTACAGATTGCTTAAGGCATTGTATGGACTTAAGCAGGCTCCAAGGGCATGGTATGACACTTTATCACAGTTCCTTCTTGAAAATCATTTCACTAGAGGCACATTGGACAAGACATTGTTTTACAAGAAGCATGGTAATGATATTATCCTAGTTCAGATCTATGTGGATGATATCATATATGGCTCTACAAATGAGATGCTGTGTGAGAAATTCTCTAAGCTCATGCAAAACAGATATGAGATGAGTATGATGGGAGAGTTAACATTCTTTCTTGGATTGCAAGTTAGTCAGAGGAAGGATGGTATCTTCATCAGTCAAACCAAGTACATCAAGGATTTATTAAAGAAGTTTGACTTAGAAGACCGCTCACCTACAAAGACACCCATGGCCACTGCCACCAAATTTGATGAAGATGTCAAAGGCAAGAGAGTAGATATCTCAGTCTACAGAGGCATGGTTGGTTCTCTACTCTATCTCACTGCAAGTAGGCCAGACATCATGTTTGCTACATGTCTGTGTGCAAGGTTTCAATCAAATCCAAAAGAATCACATTTGATTGCTATAAAAAGGATCTTTAAATATCTGAAGGGCACTCCAAACTTGGGTTTATGGTATCCTAAGGACATAGGGTTCAATCTGGTTGGTTACTTTGATGCTGATTATGCTGGATGCAGAGTGGATAGGAAGAGCACCTCAGGTAGCTGCCAGTTTCTTGGATAAAGGCTAGTCTCTTGGTACAGCAAGAAACAACAATCTGTGTCAACTTCCACAGCTGAGACTGAATACATAGCTGCTGGAAGTTGCTGTTCTCAAATGCTTTGGATTAGAAATCAGCTTAGAGATTATGGACTTGTGTTGGAAAGAATTCCAATCATGTGTGACAACACAAGTGCAATCTCTATAGTTGCCAATCCTGTAAATCATTCTAGGACAAAGAACATTGACATCAGATATCATTTCATTAGGGAGCATGCAAATAATGGAACCATTGAGTTGCATTATGTCCCTACATATAAACAATTAGCTAATATATTCATTAAGCCATTGGATGAAGCCACCTTCACAAGGTTGGTTAGTGAAATTGGAATGCTGAATTCTTCTGAAAATATCAACTAGATTGTTGCAGCAGTAAACACTTACTTTATCTAAATTCTCAATATTTTTGAAGTAAGTGTTGGCTGAAATATGATTTATAAATATTTCAAATCTGTTACATATATTGAAAATCATATTCAGATTAGCTTGAAATTTCTATGAAATTTTGAGACTATCACTATTTAATTTGTTAGAACATTCTTCATTTGAATAATTCTGGTGAATTTTGAAAAAGTAGTGAAAATTAACTTTTATGAGTGGAAACTGTAGCTCGATAAGTCAGACTTCTCTAATGACTTTCATGTCTATGGTCGACTTCTCTAACAAGTCTATTTGGAACACTCTTGAGTTCTCGAATAGTGCATTTTGAAGAAATCGAACAGAGACTTGCTTGACTTCTCGAATGGACATTTGAGTTCTCTAATGATTGAGTTCTCGAATAGAACATTTAAGTTGTCGAATCATTTGAAAAGGCTGAATTTTCGCTGAATCTTAACCGTTTTTGGATTTTTATTCAGAATTTTAAATCACTCATAAAAAAACATATTTTATTTAATTTGGAATTATTTCTAAGTTAGATAATAGCCAGCTGTGAGTTACAAACTGCTTGAGATATCGATTAAGCCTTTCTTGACTTATCGAATAGTTGATTTCTACTTCTCGAATGACTGACTTGTCGATACAAAACATATATCTAATCGACAATTCAAGTACTTCATACTTATACAGCTTTACATCTATGTGTTTCATTTCACTCGATTTCTCAAGCATCTAAATTTCCAAAACCTCTGAAAACCCTAACTTCAAAAGCTAAATTTCTTCTTCAGCCTTCATTCTCTTCTCTCGTCTCTCTGTGTAACAATGGCAAATACCCAACTCACAATTCCTACCCATACCAACTTCATTGCTATTACTAGTGATGTGGAAGCACCCATTGCTAATTTCAAGTGCTTTGTTCGATGGATGTCTGAGTCCTACATCAAGGATGCACTTTCAGCCAACCCAACACTGTATCTAGATTTGCTGGAACAATTTTGGAGGACTGCTACTGTGGAGGTCATTGCTCTTGAGAATGCTATAACCTCATATGTAGTCTACTGCAAGATTCAGGACAAGGAGATCACCATCACTACTGCAGACATGAATCAAGCACTGGGGCTACAACAAGGAGTGTATGACCCACTAGCCACTAATGCTGAATTGGAGGACTTCTTTGATTTTATCAACTACTCAGATAAAATCAAACTTGGAAATTTGAATAGGAAGTTCTTGAGAAAAGAATGGAGCTATGTCCTTGCCACTCTTCTCCAAGTCTTCACAGCAAGGAAGTCTAGCTTTGACCAAATCAGTACACCTGTTCAACAAATAGGCTATGCCCTAGCGTATGGGAAAAAGATTGATGTTGGACTAATCATAATGCAGGAGCTGTATGGGAGACTTGGTAAGAACTCAACCAAGAGAGGTACTGAAATTTTCTTCCCTCGTTTTATTCAATCTGCTCTTAATTTTGTAGATAATAAACTGATTGAATTGCCTGGGATGAATAGAAATAGAATAGGCTATCCGAAATCCATGACCAAACTCATTTTTGGTAGCTTGGAGACTAGGAATGATGTGGATGTAAGACTTAAAATAACTCCCCATATGGAGAGTTTATCTAGGACTTACTCCCACAACATGCCAATATTTGCCTCTAAATCTGAGTTAGCTAGGCCTAAGCAAGTAGAACAAGATGCTAACCCAGGGCCTGCTAACCAACCCCATCAAACAAACACTCTACCAAACACAGAGCCACATGCATCATCCTCTCAACAAGGTGGTGTTAGTAAAAAGGAGAAGAAGAGAAAACAGATTGTTTCTGAACCATTAAAAATCTTAACTGAAGCAGCATTGGCTGTAGAATTAGGTTTAGAAAGTAAGGAACCTGAGTCACCCTTACTAAGGCCAAAGAAGAAGAAGAAGAAATCTAAAACCACCTCTTCAGTCACACAAATGGCTGAAGTTGTAAAATCAGGGGCACACAGTTCACTAGATGTATCCTCTCAACAGGGTGCATCTATAGAATCAAGCATCCTCCCCAATGCACTATCTTGTAATGAGTCAGCACCTGGGAGTGATAAGGCTGGCACAACACAGAGTGGAGAGCACATCATACTTGAAACTCTCTCCATTTCTCAGGGGGAGTTGCCAAAATCTACTCTAAAAGACACTACTTTTCCAGAATCTACCACTCAAACTTCTTTGGAGCCTGCAACTCAAGCAATTGAGGAGCAAGGCATTGATCACCAAGAATTTTCTTCTCTTGGTGAGCCAATGGACTCAAGGGACTTAGTGCATGACACTTTGCTCACCACCCAGGAACCCCATTTAGATGGTGAGGGAATGCTAGCTGGGGCATATCCTAATGACACCATCACAAACACAGAGGATTCACTAGTTTTCACTAGAGACTCTGTGCCTGTGTCAACTACTGGTGTAACTCATCCCACTTCTGTGGAGACACCAGTAGTAGAGTCATTCCATCCGGTTACAGAAGTTGCATCTGTAACTGAGGAGTTTAGCTTGCCTAGTTCTAGCTCTGACTTTCTGTCACAATGCCTGAAGCCTGTGTAACATGACAGTGCTTCAGGATCAGGATCTGTTCCACCACAATTGACGGTATAAGCATTTCAAAGCTTAGTTGTGGATCAGATCCCTGAGTTTGTAAAAATTGCCCAACACCTTGTCACCTCAAATTTGTCAAATCCAGATTATGAAGCCATTCTGCTATGTCATAAAGAAGATGTGGAGATGCAGAATGAGAAAATAGCAGATGAGGCTGAGAGAGATGGCAATGTGAATGCTTGGTTGCAAGGCAGGAATGAAATTGGTCTATCAGAGGGTCTTCGATTTCTCAGAGAAGAGTACTATAACGACCTAGAAAATTTCAATTTTTAATAATATTTATTTATTATAAATTATAAATTATAAATTATATTATGTGAATATTGTTGTAAAAGTGAAATGTGTGTGAGATGCTGTTTATGTGATTATTTGATGATTTGGGTAAGCTGTGAAGATTGGTGTATTTTTATTTTTATTTTTGAGGATTTAAATATATTTAAATCATGCATTTTTTATCCTCTGTAAATTTTATAAAATTATCGGAGGAATTAAAAATCATGAAATCTTTTGTAATATTATCTTTATAATATTATCTAGTTTTTAAAATGGTTGGGTGAATTAATTTGGATGTTTCGGTATTTTAAAATGATTTTAGAGTTTTATTGTATTTAAAGGATCAAAACTTTGAAAATTCATATTTAATTCATTTTTGATCCGAAAAATATTTCGAAAATATGTGCGTGCTCGTAATTTTATATGCTTTATTTTAAAAATGAAAAGTGTAATTTTTCGAATGTTCTATTTAATTGTGATTTATAGAAGTCGTTTATTAGAGTGTAATTGGGCCAAAAAGAGGGTAAAGTGGTAATAAATAGTATATTGGGCCAAGCCCAATATAACACAAACACAGACTCGACAGAAAACAAGAAAATCGGGGAGAGAGAAAGTGAATTGGGGGAGGAGAATATTAGGGATTTAGAAGATAAATTGGGGGAAAATCGAATTGGGAATTGAAGTGAGATGAAGAGGAGTATGTGTATATGCGTGTATACGTGTGTGTATATACCCGTGTGTGTGCGTATATCTCTGTGTGAGTGAGTGATGTCGCGCGCGGGGAGAGGGAGAGAGGCCGGCTGTGGTGGCTGCGTGGCGGCGGTGACAACAGGTGGAGGAGGACGAAGAAGAGGCGGGGGGGCTGTACTGTGTGGTAGTAGGCAGGAGTCGCCGAGAGAGAGAGAGAGAAAGAGAGAGAGAGAGAGAGAGAGAGAGAGAGAGAGAGAGAGAGAGAAGAGAGAGAGATGGGGGAGGTGTTCCATATTCACCGGAGAAGGTATAATTCCGAAAGCTTGTAATTGCGCATAATTATTGTATTTTAATTATGTAATTGTTGTAATTAAATTATGCTTAAATTGTGATAATATTGCTTTAATTTTTGTAGTATATTTCAGAAAGTTTAGAGTGGTTAAATTACTTAATTAAGGTAATTTAATTTGACTTAAATTTCGAGATTATGGTGTTAATTTTCATAATTAGATTATGTTCGAATTTTGAGAATATTGTTGTAACTCCCGTATTTAATTTTGAGAGTACATTTAATTATAATTGTTGGAATTAGTTATGAATCCGATAAATGTTCGGTCTTAATGATTGTTAATTGTCAGATGTTAATTATAATCATTGGAATTATATAGTGGTCTTGTTAATATTTGGGGATTTTGATGATTGTGAATTATAATTATGATTTTAGTAGTAATTGAGGCTTCGATCTTATATTCGGCCTTAAGTATTGTTAAATGTTGGATAATATGTGGAATTATATGGATGTACTAGTAGGTAAATGCTTATGTGCTAAATGTTATAAGTTGAGCCATAGTAGTGGTTCCAAATTCTATTCTAAAGATTATTTGTAGATTTAAATTTCTTATGTGCCGCAATTTCCTTATGTGTTTGTGTGGTCAATGTTATATGTTATTTAGTTTAACTGCGAGGAGTCGTAAAGAGATCATAAGTTCTAAATGTCAATATTTAAGGACTTGTGTAATTCTTTTCGACTAGATCCTCGGGCTTACGAATACCAATGATTGATTGTCACAAGTATAATTAATATGCTCTAGTGATATGATCATTGATATAGCGTAAGTAATAGTTAGTGCTAGGGGTTGTTCCCTAGGGCTTACGAACATCAATGATTGATTGTCACGTGTATCATTAAAATGTGTGAGAAATACGATCATTGGTGTAGCGTAAGTAGTAGTGTAATGTAAATTTCTTATGTGCTAGTTGCCGCATGTTCGGGCGGGTACTTTTCATTAATTGTTTACTTTTATGTTGTTGCAAGTTGAGGCAGCTTTAATATTGTAAAAGCAGGGTTGAATTGTTTTTGATTGATATTGAGGGGCTGTGCCCATAGTCCGATAAACGAATACTTCATGCCGAAATTTTCTAAAAATCCCCTGCAAATCTATTTAAACCTATTTAACTTATTTAATTTCAATGCTTGAAGGTGTGTTATGATTACTAAGGGTTAAGTATATGTATCAGTGGTTTATTTCGAGAATATATCGTGGTTTAAATATTAAGTGGCTGTGTTGTTTTGAAATGGTTATGTGATGTGTTTATGTGACTTGGTTGATTATAGTAAGGCTATTATGTGAATATGAATGAATATGTCTATATGTATTGTATATGTAAGCGTTATCGGACGCGCATGGGTAGAATAGAGCAAACGATAAGGTTTTGCTTGAATTAGTGCTGAAACCGTATTTGACCTTGTAAAGGTTCAAGTAGGAGACTTGGCTAAGAGCAGAGCGGGTAAACGGAAAGCCGAACAGAGGAATAACTATCAAGTCAGCGGGTGTGCTGGCGTGGAGTTAGTGGAGTATGAAGGAAAGACTGAAGTAGAGCCGAGTAAGAGGCCAACATGTAAAGAAAGAAAGATTGATGTGAGATTAAGTTGAGGATCAATATCAGGATCAAGAACTCCGTAAGTTGAGGCAAGTGTTCTTGCTAATCACTTATTGTTCAAGTGATGCAATTATATTCTGTTTATTTATCAATTGTGTCTGTCAAGTTATGTTTACAAAGTGACGTCTTCCTTCACATGATGTGCAAATGTTTATTTTCCCTACCGATAGTTCAAGTGCGAATTTTCAAATGGTTTCTCAAGACCCTTTTTCTAAGCAGAGGAAATCCAAGATTTTAAATCCTTATAAAAATCTTTTAACATAATCTCTGGTTTTAACATATTTTACCCGATTGACCCTCTTTAGGGGATGTTTTCTTCAAACTAATTTACAAATAATCGTCACGGAATTATCTTACGAATGTTCATTTTGAACCACCTAACTTATCCAATTTAGTCCAAACTTTTCAAGATATTGGAGAAATTTTATTAAATGTTTAGCACTTGACTATATCCTTGTTTTATCGAATATTTTCAATTGTTGATAATCATGTTGCTAGTAAATTCTTCCTTAGATTCATTTAATGATGTTTTGACCCCAATTGTTTCTATTTATCTTGTTGATACATGTTATCCCTATTGTTTATCCGTTTACACCCCACTTATTGTATCGAACTCGTTGATACTTGTTGATGATCTCGATTATTCAGTTATTACCCTTTATTGTATCGAACTTGTCGATACTAGATGATGTGGTTGTTCTTATTAACTGTTAATCTTGAGTTATTATTCTGGACGTGAGTTTCCAGTTATTTGGAGATCAAAGGTTGTCGATTGTCCCGACACCTAGTATGGATGATGTAGAATTGTAAATGTTTTTTTAAAATGTGGACCGTAAGGGTCGGACCAGATTCGTGGTCAGATGTTAAGGCCAATGTGTGCCATGGATCCAATTAAAGACATTGCTGTTTGCGTTTGTTCGGGGTTAGTGCGTGACTGATCAGCAGCCTAACCTTTGATGTTTTTTTTTTAAAAATAAATAAAAATTCCAATTCTAATCTACACATTGAGATTTAGTTGTTTTATCATTTGATTCCCTTGAAGCATTTCGAATATATGTTGCCCTCAGAACTCATGTTGGTTCTCGTTGTTGACGCCCCTATTCTAGGAGAGCAGTGTTGGCTCATCCTGCCGATGCGGTATTAATTTTCTTAGCTGCTTCTTTTCGCAGTACATATAATGATTCTCCTTGTTTACCAAAGTTCGTGATTGTCATTGAATTGTCATCACTATTAATACTTGCTGAGCATTGTTGGCTCACTCTTGCTTATGTTTATTTCTCCAGTTGTTAGAGGTGATCAGAGAACCTAGTGGTCAGTTGGTATAGCACTATAGACAGCGAGAGGAGACGTTCGAGTTATGGAATTTTCAAAGAATGGATTTGGAATTGTTAAGGTTGGATATTTAGTTAGACAGTGATTTTGTACATTCATAAAATTGTATAATATTTTTATTCCGAGGATGGTTTGTAATAATATAATTGATAGTTTGTTTCATACCATAACCTGTATGCGATCTTGGTTAAGGGGTTTTATTATTATATGTTGTTTATATCCAGGTTTGTATAATGTGTTTGTGGTTAATGTCTCCAAATCTGTACCCCAGATTTTGGGATGCTACAAGTTGGTATCAGAGCTACAAGTTATGGTCACTGAAACAAATTAGGAGGGTTAGGGAACGAGTATAAGATAGGAGTCGGGTAGAACGGTTTAGGATAAGGATCGCGTTAGGATACTTCGGCAAGCGTCACGACGTTAATCGGTCTTTCAGCATATCGCGCAAGTAGAAGTTCGAATCGTTTAAGGATTGAGCTATCAGCAAAACAGCGAACCTGAAATGGCATAAGCTAAGTGGGCAGCTGGTGCTATCAGTCCGGGGGACGTTATCTCGAGATTTTGCGTAGAATCTAGAACTTTCTACGATATTAGTTTCGATGTGAACGTTTCGGAGATGGTACGAGAAGGTTAAGAATGCGAAGTGAGAAGCGATTATATGCAAGAATTGGAAGTTGAGCGTAGTTATGTATCCTTAATCGTCGATTCATTCAAATTCATTGCTTAAGAAATTTCTTATTCTTTCTTTGAATTATCGTCCTAAGTTAATTCCCGGTTGGTATCGTTGCTGAGGCATACGTTGCACAGTGACGGTTCAAAAATCGAGAATGAATTGAGATCTTCTTATTTATTCAACTCATTATGGTCAGGCCGGTTTGGCAGCTAAGTATATTAGTGCTTAGTCGACAAGAGTGAGATTATGAATAATTAAGAATTTCTTGAATGTTTGCTTGATTAACCCTTGAAGTATCTATTGAAAAGTCTTTTATACATCAAACGATAATGAGTTTGGTATGTCAGATTTATTCGAATTCAATTCCATTCTTTTAGAAATATCTATATCTTTCAAAGGATAATTGATCCGACTTTACAAGGAATATTTTTGAAACCCTTGAATCCCTTCCATTGTCATGAATACCTGATTTTCTCTATTTCAGCTGAGATGAACAACCTATGCAGATATGGGACTCAGGGACATCATATCTTTGTGATAGAAGTCCAGTGGGACGCCACTGATTGTGTTTGTCATGAAAGTACTAAAGACTGGCCATCTTTATGTACTGTGGTGGTTGACCAAGTGACAAATGCAACCTGAAAATAGTTCAAAGATCATATTGATCTCTCGGTTAAATTCCTTTATAAAAGTTTTATCAAATATACTCATTGTCTATTCATACTTGATGCCCCATTCATTTTATTGACTTCTTTTGTCAAAAATTTAAAGATTTCAAAATTCCTAATGATGAAAGAGATGTGAAGATAGACATGACGACGTCTTAAATGATAAAAACTATAACTGCATTGACGAAGGAGTGGTTATGCAAGTTTAAGAATTTGGTGATTAAGACAGATATGTCGTGTCAAATTGGAATAATTACTGAGCCGATTAAGCATGGACAAGGTCTGAGGCTAATTAGAATTGAATACAGGAAAAAGGACAGTAAATAAGAGTGCATGATTACACAAATTGTTAAGGGCGAAAAGAGAATGGTAATGGAGATATGGGTATAAGATGTTCAATACCGAAGAAAGATTGTTTTGGACACCTACTGAAGGGCAGAGATAGTAAATGAAATATCATAAGATCTTGAATGATTCAAATCCATCGTTAGACATAAGATTTTAGAATCAAGAAGGCTAACTTGAATAAATCAGAGTGAAGTAAAACATAATGGTTTGTAAAAAAAATTATCAAGAAGAACCAAGACTGAATGAGGGGTAAGGTGAATATGTGGAGTAAATGACTTATGCAAGCCAGGGTAGAAAGTCATGATTATCAAGGATGGTGGAAAGTTGACCAAGATGGAATAAAATGTCAATAAGGAGGAAGGAAGAGAAACCAGAAAGTTTCCAGGAGTGATTAAATAGTAGACGTATAAAATTTAGTCAAGAAAAGAATGTGGAATCCGGAAGATGTGGAGTTCGAAGAGAAAAGGGGCACCGTAGTTGCCTATAGAATGAGAATTAGCAGAAATTAATGAGATCCCATGATCAGAAAATAAGATTTCGGGAGTAGAATCCCTAGAGATTTTATTAAAATAAATGTTATGAGCTTGGAAAGATAGGATTTTTGTCAGAAATGGTGGAATGTATGAAGAGAATGAAAGGACTGCTTTTATGACTATCAAGAATCTAGAAATTCAAAATAATTATGAAGGAAGTGTTTGTAATAACTAGAAAAAGAAATAAATACGATCCAGGATTAGAATTATTTCCTAACAACGAAATGCGAGCAAATTGTGAGGACCAGAAAAAAAAAAGAGATTTTGACTTTGAGAAAGATAAAGGCGGTGTTTTGAGGTCGAAAGCAGACATTGAGGTCTTAACGATTAAGCAAATCAAGAAGTTGTGTACCAAGGGAATGGAATTGTTTTGTATAAGGAGATATCGGAAAGGAGACAATTAAGTCAAAGCGTATTCCGATGAATAAGATTTCAAACGACATTCAGACGAAGGATTTAATATGATCGTAGGTTACATATCAAGATGATCAAAGACTCATGAAGCGTATGCAAATCAATCGAGAGCGATTTTAAGAGTTTCCAAGAAAAGGAAGAAAATTTTGCATAAGAGTTCTAGTGTGAATTTCGAATGTTATGATTCTGTGGTTAATGATAGTGATGTTAAACGTTGGAGTCGTAATAGGAAGAGTCAAATTCGAGGACTCGCCAAGTATGCAAAGTTATGATTTGGAAGGAACTCTGAGGATGCAAGGCAGTGAAGTCGTAAACAAGTTTTAAATATGTTGTACCATAAGGAATTAGGTCGAAGCCAAGGTCATGGTTTGCTAATTGATTTTTTTAAAATTTTCAAAAATATTTTGGTTCCAAAAAGCTTTTTGATTAAAACCCTATTATTTTAAATGTTTTCTCTTAAAATGATTTTCTAAAATATCTTTCAAAAGGATTTTCAGTTGGTTCAAATGTTTTTTTTAAATTGTTTTAAATCAACAAAATATTTGAGGCTTTCTTTTAAATGTTTTAGCGAACCGATGTTGTATGAAGGTAGAAATTGAGTATTGAACCGAATGGTGGTTGGCGCAAATGCTATGCGATAAGAGTTGAGCGTGTTGTTCGCGATCAAATTGCAATTGGGAATAGATGATATGAGGTTAATTTTCCAGGATAAGTACTCAGTGAAACAATGAGATGAAGGATGGATAGAAGTTTCCGATTATTCCCTTCTCAAGTAACATTGCACGTGAAAGAGGAGTAAGAACGATCGGGGAATTTCTTGATGTTCCTTCTCTCAAAGTTTTAATTGAGGAAGATTTTGTTTTAAGATATATCAATAAGCGATGATGCGTATTAAGTTGTATATGCGTGTTTTTAAAGCGGGAGCTTGTTGAAAATTGTTAAAGAATTGTATCATGATTGATATCAAGTGAAGTTGTGACCTCAGGAATTGTTCTTGTATAAAGTGAAGTTACAGTCAAGGTGACGGGTATAATAGCTTCCAAAGGCTACAAATATTCGAGGCTATGTTTCAAAAGATTGAGCAACCCAGACTATTTTATAAGATTGAGAATCGGGTCGTTAATTAAATTATGCTTGATGTGCATCTAAGGACGTATGTGTTTGGTTATAGTATTCGATTTCGAGAATGCGACTAAGAATGGACAAAATGATGTTAAGTTTCCGATTGGGTGCTCGGTAAAATTTTAGGACTAAAGAAAGAAAGAAACTTTTTAATTATTCCCTTCTCGATTAAAACAGTACTTGAAAAGTGGATTGGAAGCGATCAGAGGATTTCTTGAGATTCTTTTCTCGAAATTCTATTTGAAATCGTGTGGTTATAAGTAAAGCTTGGGAACTATACCAAGTGTAGGTCGTTATAAATTGAGGCAAATTGCACGGTCGTATTATTGCGAGGGGTTGGCGCGGTAATATAGTTTTGACGCAAAGTATAGTTCATGATGCGGAAAAGACATATTGATTTTCGTGGAAAGTTATTCGTTCACGTGTGATGAATGTTAGAGATTCGAAAACCAAAGCTTAAGGTTATTACGGGAATTGAAGGCTCATGGAAAGAGCTTATAAAAGTATGAGAGGTTGTGATGGAATCCTAGAGTTGAAAGTGTAACCTGGGAAGTGGAAGTAGGATGTTTAACGAGAATTGTTACTCGTGTCCTTAAGATTGATTCTGAGGACAGAATCCTATTAAGGGGAGAAGGATATAACGACCTAGAAAATTTCGATTTTTAATAATATTTATTTATTATAAATTATAAATTATAAATTATATTATGTTAATATTGTTGTAAAGGTGAAATGTGTGTGAGATGCTGTTTATGTGATTATTTGATGATTTGGGTAAGCTGTGAAGATTGGTGTATTTTTATTTTTATTTTTATTTTTGAGGATTTAAATATATTTAAATCATACATTTTTTATCCTCTGTAAATTTTATAAAATTATCGGAGGAATTAAAAATCATGAAATCTTTTGTAATATTATCTTTATAATATTATTTAGTTTTTAAAATGGTTGGGTGAATTAATTTGGATGTTTCGGTATTTTAAAATGATTTTAGAGTTTTATTGTATTTAAAGGATCAAAACTTTGAAAATTCATATTTAATTCATTTTTGATCCGAAAAATATTTCGAAAATATGTGCGTGTTCGTAATTTTATATGCTTTATTTTAAAAATGAAAAGTGTAATTTTTCGAATGTTCTATTTAATTGTGATTTATAGAAGTCGTTTATTAGAGTGTAATTGGGCCAAAAAGAGGGTAAAGTGGTAATAAATAGTATATTGGGCCAAGCCCAATATAACACAAACACAGACTCGACAGAAAACAAGAAAATCAGGGAGAGAGAAAGTGAATTGGGGGAGGAGAAAATTAGGGATTTAGAAGATAAATTGGGGGAAAATCGAATTGGGAATTGAAGTGAGATGAAGAGGAGTATGTGTATATGCGTGTATACGTGTGTGTATATACGCGTGTGTGTGCGTATATCTCTGTGTGAGTGAGTGATGTCGCGCGCGGGGAGAGGGAGAGAGGCCGGCTGCGGTGGCTGCGCGGCGGCGGTGACAACAGGTGGAGGAGGACGAAGAAGAGGCGGGGGGGCTGTGTTGAGTGGTAGTAGGCAGGAGTCGCCGAGAGAGAGAGAGAGAGAGAGAGAGAGAGAGAGAGAGAGAGAGAGAGAGAGAGGTGAGGGAGGTGTTCCATATTCACCGGAGAAGGTATAATTCCGAAAGCTTGTAATTGCGCATAATTATTGTATTTTAATTATGTAATTGTTGTAATTAAATTATGCTTAAATTGTGATATTATTGATTTAATTTTCGTAGTATATTTCAGAAAGTTTATAGTGGTTAAATTACTTAATTGTGGTAATTTAATTTGACTTAAATTTCAAGATTATGGTGTTAATTTTCATAATTAGATTATGTTCGAATTTTGAGAATATTGTTGTAACTCCCGTATTTAATTTTGAGAGTACATTTAATTATAATTGTTGGAATTAGTTATGAATCCGATAAATGTTCGGTCTTAATGATTGTTAATTGTCAGATGTTAATTATAATCATTGGAATTATATAGTGGTCTTGTTAATATTTGGGGATTTTGATGATTGTGAATTGTAATTATGATTTTAGTAGTAATTGAGGCTTCGATATTATATTCGGCCTTAAGGATTGTTAAATGTTGGATAATATGTGGAATTATATGGATGTACTAGTCGGTAAATGCTTATGTGCTAAATGTTATAAGTTGAGCCATAGTAGTGGTTCCAAATTCTATTCTAAAGATTATTTGTAGATTTAAATTTCTTATGTGCCGCAATTTCCTTATGTGTTTGTGTGGTCAATGTTATATGTTATTTAGTTTAACTGCGAGGAGTCGTAAAGAGATCATAAGTTCTAAATGTCAATATTTAAGGACTTGTGTAATTCTTTTCGACTAGATCCTCGGGCTTACGAATACCAATGAGTGATTGTCACAAGTATAATTAATATGCTCTAGTGATATGATCATTGATATAGCGTAAGTAATAGTTAGTGCTAGGGGTTGTTCCCTAGGGCTTACGAACATCAATGATTGATTGTCACGTGTATCATTAAAATGCGTGAGAAATACGATCATTGGTGTAGCGTAAGTAGTAGTGTAATGTAAATTTCTTATGTGTTAGTTGCCGCATGTTCGGGCGGGTACTTTTCATTAATTGTTTACTTTTATGTTGCTGCAAGTTGAGGCAGCTTTATTTTTGTAAAAGCAGGGTTGAATTGTTTTTGATTGATATTGAGGGGTTGTGCCCATAGTCCGATAAACGAATACTTCATGCCGAAATTTTCTAAAAATCCCCTGCAAATCTATTTAAAGCCTATTTAACTTATTTAATTTCAATGCTTGAAGGTGTGTTATGATTACTAAGGGTTAAGTATATGTATCAGTGGTTTATTTCGAGAATATATCGTGGTTTAAATATTAAGTGGCTGTGTTGTTTTGAAATGGTTATGTGATGTGTTTATGTGACTTGGTTGATTATAGTAAGGCTATTATGTGAATATGAATGAATATGTCTATATGTATTGTATATGTAAGCGTTATCGGACGCGCATGGGTAGAATATAGCAAACGATAAGGTTTTGCTTGAATTAGTGCTGAAACCGTATTTGACCTTGTAAAGGTTCAAGTAGGAGACTTGGCTAAGAGCAGAGCGGGTAAACGGAAAGCCGAACAGAGGAATAACTATCAAGTCAGCGGGTGTGCTGGCGTGGAGTTAGTGGAGTATGAAGGAAAGACTGAAGTAGAGCCGAGTAAGAGGCCAACATGTAAAGAAAGAAAGATTGATGTGGGATTGAGTTGAGGATCAATATCAGGATCAAGAACTCCGTAAGTTGAGGCAAGTGTTCTTGCTAATCACTTATTGTTCAAGTGATGCAATTATGTTTTGTTATTTATCAATTGTGTCTATCAAGTCATGTTTACAAAGTGACGTCTTCCTTCGCATGATGTGCAAATGTTTATTTTCCCTACCGATAGTTCAAGTGCGAAGTTTCAAATGATTTCTCAAGACCCTTTTTCTAAGCAGAGGAAATCCAAGATTTTAAATCATTATAAAAATCTTTTAACATAATCTCTGGTTTTAACATATTTTACCCGATAGACCCTCTTTAGGGGATGTTTTCTTCAAACTAATTTACAAATAATCGTCACGGAATTATCTTACAAATGTTCATTTTGAACCACCTAACTTATCCAATTAAGTCCAAACTTTTCAAGATATTGGAGAAATTTTATTAAATGTTTAGCACTTGACTATATCCTTGTTTTGTCGAATATTTTCAATTGTTGATAATCATGTTGCTAGTAAATTCTTCCTTAGATTCATTTAATGATGTTTTGACCCCAATTGTTTCTATTTATCTTGTTGATACATGTTATCCCTATTGTTTATCCGTTTACACCCCACTTATTGTATCGAACTCGTTGATACTTGTTGATGATCTCGATTATTCAGTTATTACCCTTTATTGTATCGAACTTGTCGATACTAGATGATGTGGTTGTTCTTATTAACTGTTAATCTTGAGTTATTATTCTGGACGTGAGTTTCCAGTTATTTGGAGATCAAAGGTTGTCGATTGTCCCGACACCTAGTATGGATGATGTAGAATTGGAAATGTTTTTTTAAAATGTGGACCGTAAGGGTCGGACCAGATTCGTGGTCAGATGTTAAGGCCAATGTGTGCCATGGATCCAATTAAGGACATTGCTGTGTGCGTTTGTCCGGGGTTAGTGCGTGACTGATCAGCAACCTAACCTTTGATGTTTTTTTTTAAAATAAATAAAAATTCCAATTCTAATCTACACATTGAGATTATGTTGTTTTATCATTTGATTCCCTTGAAGCATTTCGAATATATGTTGCCCTCAGAACTCATGTTGGTTCTCGTTGTTGACGCCCCTATTCTAGGAGAGTAGTGTTGGCTCATCCTGTCGATGCGGTATTAATTTTCTTAGCTGCTTCTTTTCGCAGTACATATAATGATTCTCCTTGTTTACCAAAGTTCGTGATTGTCATTGAATTGTCATCACTATTATTACTTGCTGAGCATTGTTGGCTCACTCTTGCTTATGTTTATTTCTCCAGTTGTTAGAGGTGATCAGAGAACCTAGTGGTCAGTTGGTATAGCTCTATAGACAGCGAGAGGAGACGTTCGAGTTATGAACTTTTCAAAGAATGGATTGGGAATTGTTAAGGTTGGATATTTAGTTAGACCTTGATTTTGTACATTCATAAAATTGTATAATATTTTTATTCCGAGGATGGTTTGTAATAATGTAATTGATAGTTTGTTTCATACCATAACCTGTATGTGATCTTGGTTAAGGGGTTTTATTATTATATGTTGTTTATATCCAGGATTGTATAATGTGTTTGTGGTTAATGTCTCCAAATCTGTACCCCGGATTTTGGGATGCTACAAGTACATCACGTCATTAGGGTCAAATGCCAAATCTTTAACCCCTAGTGAAGTGTATGAAGCTGTGAATGATACCTACAAGGAAACTCTGAAGGCTGCTCACTATCTAGGCAAGGGCCTTAAAACTGAAATTAATGAGGTATGTGCAACCACAGTCAAGGAAGTAAATGAAATTAAGAGAGATTTTGACTCCAAGTTCCCTTCACTCAACTCTGTTATCAAGACCATTCAAGAATGCAAGGCTACCTGCACCAAGATGGAAAATGGATTGGTCTTAACTCAAAGTGCTATCAAGAATATGGCCACTCAAATGGAGAAACTGACAAATCAGACAACATATGCAAATGCCATGCTGAAAACTCTCTTTGCAAATCAATATGGAGATAAGCTGGACTGAAGTCCCTGTTCAAGAAATGACCAAATTTGAAGTGCAGAGACTCGAGGGCCAATCTCTTTCTGGATTTAAAGCCTCTGAGCTATTCACCAAAGTGGATACTCTTGAAAAGGAAGTGAGGTCACTCAAGCAGTCAAATGCTCATCTTACAGACACAGTTACAACTCTTACTGAGAAGTTGGACACTCAAGCTACCACCACAGCGGATGTTCTTCTTCATCAACAACTGATGCTGTCTGCTATGATGAAGCACATGGGGCTCCCTCTACCTGATGAATATGTTAATCCCACCTCTTCCAACCCAAGGGTTTCTACTAAAGCCTCTGTGCCTGACAACAAGCCTAAGGCGGAGAAGAGGACCTTAAGGAGCTCAAAACCTAAGGGGGAGAATAAAGAGGAGAGACCTAGGGAGAAAGGCATAATCATCTCTAAGGGTGGTCATTCAAAACCTACAATCTCTCATGTTCAAGGCAAGGGCAATGCCAAAGTCAATGCACCTCTACCTTCTCTACCAACTGTCACCCTACCTCCTGTACACATCACTACCCCAAGTGGCCACAAACAAATCATCACCTCTACAGTGGTTGCAAGATCCATGCCAATTGAGCAAACCAAAACCTCCAAAAATGAAGAAGATCAACCAGTTGAAGTGGATGCAGTTACTGAGGCCAAGCTGATAGAAGTAGCAAATTCAGAAACTTATCATGATGCTGCCTGCCTTCTTGAAGTTTCTGCAAGTCTCACAAGCAAAGGTTGGAGGGGATACATTGGAGTATAGAAGGAGTCTGAAAGAGCAAATCAATTATCTGACAGTGATTCCAAGGAAGCTAAATCAAATCTATCTCAGGGAGATTATGATGGTGACCAGTAATAAAATATGCCATCTATCTTATGATATCTTGAAGGCTTTTGATAAATGGATTTTATATCCATTTAGAGCATTCTAAATCGACTTAAATTGATTGTTTTGGCCTCCAGTTTGTGGTAGTTTTGATGTGTTTTGGTTAATTGTGCAGGGTTGAAGAAATGTCGATTAAAGGTGTAGTCTCCATCGTTTTTGGAGTTGATTTATGATATGGAATGAAGAATGGAGGCTAATGTCAACTACCAAGAAGTATACAAGTCATTAGGGATTAAAGACGGAAGCTCATGCAAAAGGAACGGGAAGAAAAAGCTAAAAAACGAAGAAAAATTAGTTCCCGCAGACTGAGGCCGAGCTGAGTGCTCAACTGGCGTACTCAGAGCCATTTATGGCAGATTGGAGCGGCGCTCTCAGCATCGTGGTGCGCTGGGGAAAATCAGCTAGAATTTTTGATTCTTGTTTTGGCCATATCTTGAGTTCTAGAAGTCCGTTTTGGACGATCTTACAGTCCACGCGAAGCTAACGAGATTCTCTATCATTCTTAAGTGGTCCACATGTCAAAACATGACTGGAACGATCCAGAAATACTGAAGAAAAGTCAGCTACGAATTTTCTTTCAAAACAGAATCAGTTTAGGAAACGTATTTTGCAGAATTATATTTTCACAAGGAAATTGCTATAATTTCTACTTCAAATCAGTATGGTAATTGTCCTGAATGGCTAGAACATTCTAGAATCAGTCTTGAGCATGGAATTTGCAAATCCTATCCCGTTTAAAGATGGAAATTGCTGGTCTTCTATTCCAACTCTAATACGGTAATTGCTTGATGGAGAGGCAACTTGGGGCTATAAATACACATCTTGGGGGACAAAAAAAAGAGACGATTAGATATCAATTACTTAGGATTATTTGTATATTTTTATACTTTGTTTTTATCATGGTTTCATCAGATCCCATGATGACGAGAGGTTCAATTATGAACTAATCGTTGTCATGGGATTCTAACGGATTTATCTATGTAGCTTAGTAGTTTGATTTCTTTAAAGATTTGTGTGTAGTGAATTCTTGATATCCTCGTATGGTTGTGATTCATGCGTTTAGATGCGTCATGAACATCTAATTTGTTAATCTCTTGTGAAGCGAGAGTGGATCTTGAGATTTAGAACTTGCCATGCTAGCATAGGATAGGTTGATGTTTTAACATCATGATTTGTGGCGTAAATAGAGATATTATGCTGCCCTATGTGATCTTAATAGACAACTTGTTCTTCAACCGTTATGTTTTCAAATCTTATAGAGATATAGGGTCTAAACATAATTGGTGTCTATTCATCTTCTATCTCTTTTGTGGATGTATGATTAGTTTGGTGTTTGTATACTGAGAGGTAGCTTATACTTGTTCCGTGTTGTCTGATCAGATATCATAACCATCACATGCATTGATTAAAGGCATCAACTCTAAGCGAAGTAGTTAATGAAGTTAGGAACCCATGTTTTCTCTTGCAGACGTAATTAGAATTCAATTCTTATTAGTTTGTTAATTCTTAGTTTTATTAATTTGTTTCTTAGTTAATTAAAGTTAATTAAAATCTTGTTATTTGTCTTAGCAGTGCATACTAACCATACATTGTTGCATAGGTACAAAACTGAATTAAAATCATAACCAGATCTCTGTGGGAACGAACTCAACTTTATTCTATATTACTTATGACCATGTACGCTTGCGTGATTTAGTGCAAACAAGTTTTTGGCGCCGCTGCCGGGGATCATCGGTGTTTCATTTTTGGTTTATGTGCTTGTCAATAGTGGTCGTTAGAGTTCACTGACTCGGATTTGTTTTTCTTACCTATTTTGTAGTTTGGTGAGTTTCAGGTACTTGAGTGTTTGAAGATGGCATGCGAGGAGTTGCCATGGTGGGCATATTCGAGGACATCCATGCCTTATCAATGTGAGCGTTGTTTTGGCGTTCATGATCCCTCACAATATTGTTGCTACGAAGGAGTTGATCCATATGTCACTTATGAGGAACAACCATATTTTCAATACCATCCTCAACAGTACCAGCAAGATGTTCCAGATAAGTCATATTTCTTTGGAAGTGAAGAGTTTCAACATCAGCAACCTACTCCTACTTTTCAGTCAGATGAGGTTGATGTTATGGAGGAGATTAGGATGCTTGCAAAGAGTTATGAGGAGTCTACCAAATCTATGGGGACACTACTTGCTCAAATTTTGAGTGCCTTGGAACAAGAGAAATAACAATGCATATTAGAGGCAATTCCAGAAAATAACGGTGACTTGGAGCAAGGTACTGCATGCTTAATCGAAGAAGACAAATTCCAAGGTGAGGTGAGCGTTCACAATCCATGTGAGGAATTTGATCATGCTGGTGAGGTGGATGCTTTGGAAAAGGCACTATTTGGGATAGACACTGTTGAGCTGCACAAATTTCAAAAATTGGTATGTGCGTACCAAGAGGCTGAAGAACATGGGAAAGATACAGGTCTTCTACTTGACTCCGAGTTTAAAGATGGAGGTAGCGCATTAGAGCCAATAGAGGAAGTTCTCTTTGAGGAACCAAAGGCTTTAATAACTTACATTTACCCTCCTCCATTATATTCAAGCGAAGCCCGCGCGTGTGTGTTGTTCTACAAATTGACAGATTTTGGGTCAACAGAAGAAGGCATTGGAACAGGACATAACTGTTATACGAGTAGGCCAAGCGAGGAGAAGGAGCAGAAAGTGTGCCGCCGTGATGACGATGAAGTCTCACGAAGAGAGGACCAAGCAAACTATTATCATCCTTAATGGAGGCTTGGAAGTAACGTCAAGCTATTGACGTTAAAGAAGCGCTTCTTGGGAGGCAACCCAAGCATTGTTGTATACTGGTATGTTTTCTACTTTCCCTCGTATTTACTTCCATTCAATGAGGACATTGAATATTTTAAGTTTGGGGGTGGTTTGAGGGATAAGTAGTGTATATATATGTGATTGTTAGTCATTGTGTTCATGTAGGATTTCATGCTTTGCATATTAGTAGTAGTAAATTATGCATGTATGTTTGTGTTATCTACGT
Source organism: Saposhnikovia divaricata (assembly GCA_036435485.1). NCBI lineage: Eukaryota > Viridiplantae > Streptophyta > Magnoliopsida > Apiales > Apiaceae > Saposhnikovia > Saposhnikovia divaricata. Next base: position 157,900,130 of record CM071598.1, read on the forward strand.
TTGTTTCATATAGGACATTCTGTTTTTATATTCGTATATCATGTGAGTTCATAATAGTTTGCATTTGCACCCATGCTTGATAGGATTTTTGTGTTGTTGACGCTTTTGATTGAGAAGTGATATGCTTTGTTCTTGTACACACACATACACTAGTAAGTTGAAGCTAGTAGACTTATTGAATGTTGTAAGTAATTAGAAGGACATGAATATGTGCAAGTTGATTTAGTTTGCATGCTTTGAATACAAGTAGGTGCATTAGAGAGATTTTTGCTTGGGATTTAGTATGTTTTTCCACCAAGTGAGATTTTGAGCTTATTGCATATTTGTTGCAAATTATTCGTTTTCTTGAGTGTCCACGGATTGTTTGCATTGCTAGCAGTTGTTTGAGGTCTTTCTTGAAACGCATGACATTATTTGACGATTAAAATGATAAAGGCATTTAGGAATAACCACATATTTTCCAATATTACCACACCATGTTTACATGATCAATTAGTTAACCCTTGAGCTTAATCCTATTTTTTCGGTGGCATACCACATTACTTGCCTAGACCTTTTTCTTGTATTGGCCTTACATTAATTTGAACCCACATTGTCAAAGGCTAGTAGGGTGCTTAAGGGAGTAATAAGGTGTGCAAGGAGGGGTTTATTGTTGGTTATAATTTTGGGGGAAATATTGAAATTTGGGTTTGGTTGTTGCTTGATAGTCGGCATGTGTAATAAAATCGTGGGATCATTGTTATTGTCTATATTATTATTGCTTTAGCTCTCGGAAAAAAAGAAAAAAAAAGAAAAAAAAAGTTATATTATGAGAGCATATTTTTGTTATTGTGATCCTACTTTAATCGACTAGTCGAGTGTTTTTGTTGGAAGAAAAATAGTAAAAGTATGTGGGGGAAAAATAGGTGGTTGTGTATGATTTATTATAAGTTCCTACTAGCTTTTGACACTCCACCTGTTTTGGCTTATTTGACATACCTTGTCCCTAGCCCCGTTACAACCCAATTAAAGACCTTTTGATTATCGTCATTGATGTATGTTGTGTTAAGAGTTAGATTGATACCAAATGTCAAGCATGCTTATGATTTTGTTAGAATTGAGTGATACACTTACCCTTGTTCTTGAGCGAATATTCTTTTATGAGTGGATTGTGAGTGTTTGCTTATTTTTACGTATGCGATCCCGAGTTTTGTCTCAAAGATGTGCTCTTGTAGGCTTAGCATGTTTACTAACTTATTCTTACACTTGACATGGACTTGTGAGAACTTATGCATGTTCATTGAGTAGACTATGTGAATACTTGAACTTTCGACACCAAGACATTGCGTATTTACATTGATTCTTAACTTAATATGGCATGAGAGGATTTGAATGTATGGTAGGATATTAGTACTAGATTAGTTGCATTTTTCATATTAGTTGCATTCATGCATTGCATTAGATTTTGTGGGTACATTCGCTATAGGCCCTCACGAGACCTTATTCGTCCACTAGGGCTACCTAGGGGTTTAAAGGGCTTGTTGCATATGCCAAATGCAACCGTGATCACCTACGGAAGTGGTACTAGTTAGTTAGATAGTTTGTAATTGTTTATGCTTGAGGACAAGCATCGGTTTAAGTTTGGGGGTGTGATAAATGGATTTTATATCCATTTAGAGCATTCTAAATCGGCTTAAATTGATTGCTTTGGCCTCAAGTTTGTGGTAGTTTTGATGTGTTTTGGTTAATTGTGCAGGGTTGAAGAAATGTCGATTAAAGGTGTAGTTTTCGTCATTTTTGGAGTTGATTTATGATATGGAATGAAGAATGGAGGCTAATGTCAACTACCAAGAAGTATACAAGTCATTAGGGATTAAAAACGGAAGCTCATGCAAAAGGAACGGGAAGAAAAAGCTGAAAAATGAAGAAAAATTAGTTCTCGCAGACTGAGGCCGAGCTGAGTGCTCAACTGGCGCACTCAGCGCCATTTATGGCAGATTGGAGCGGCGCTCTCAGCCCCAACCGCGCTCTCAGCATCGTGGTGCGCTGGGGAAAATCAGCCAGAATTTCTGATTCTTGTTTTGGCCATATCTTGAGTTCTAGAAGTCCGTTTTGGACGATCTTACAGTCCACGCGAAGCTAACGAGATTATCTATCATTTTAACGTGGTCCAGATGTCAAAACTCGACTGGAACGGTCCAAAAATACTGAAGAAAAGTTAGCTACGAATTTTCCTTCAAAACAGAATCAGTTTAGGAAACGTATTTTGCAGAATTCTATTTTCACAAGGAAATTGCTATAATTTCTACTTCAAATCAGTATGGTAATTGTCCTGAATGGCTAGAACATTCTAGAATCAGTCTTGAGCATGGAATTTGCAAATCCTTTCCCGTTTAAAGATGAAAATTGCCGGTCTTCTATTCCAACTCTAATATGGTAATTGCTTGATGGAGAGGCAACTTGGGGCTATAAATACACATCTTGGGGGACAGAAAAAAGAGACGATTAGATATCAATTACTTAGGATTATTTGTATCTTTTTATACTTTGTTTTTATCATGGTTTCATCAGATCCCATGATGACGAGAGGTTCAATTATGAACTAATCGTTGTCATGGGATTCTAATGGATTTATCTATGTAGCTTAGTAGTTTGATTGCTTTAAAGATTTGTGTGTAGTGAATTCTTGATATCCTCGTATGGTTGTGATTCATGCGTTTAGATGCGTCATGAACATCTAATTTGTTAATCTCTTGTGAAGCGAGAGTGGATCTTGAGATTTAGAACTTGCCATGCTAGCATAGGATAGGTTGATGTTTTAACATCATGATTTGTGGCGTAAATAGAGATATTATGCTGCCATATGTGATCTTAATAGACAACTTGTTCTTCAACCGTTATGTTTTCAAATCTTATAGAGATATAGGTTCTAAACATAATTGGTGTCTATTCATCTTCTATCTCTTTTGTGGATGTATGATTAGTTTGGTGTTTGTATACCGAGAGGTAGCTTATACTTGTTCCGTGTTGTCTGATCAGATATCACAACCATCACATGCATTGATTAAAGGCATCAACTCTAAGCGAAGTAGTTAATGAAGTTAGGAACCCATGTTTTCTCTTGCAGACGTAATTAGAATTCAATTCTTGTTAGTTTGTTAATTCTTAGTTTTATTAATTTGTTTCTTAGTTAATTAAGTTAATTAAAATCTTGTTATTTGTCTTAGCAGTGCATACTAACCATACATTGTTGCATAGGTACAAAACTGAATTAAAATCATAACCAGATCTCTGTGGGAACGAACTCAACTTTATTCAATATTACTTGTGACCACGTACGCTTGCGTGATTTAGTGCAAACAGCTCTAAAATTCACAGAGATTGATGCTATCCCGGGGTTGATAGAGAAGATGGGAGAGAACAACAGAAGCCTATATACTGATATGAGGAATGGCCAACAAGCTAGGTTGCCTGAAGTTTGCACTTATCCAAGAACAATTATCTATCAGTTTGGCACAAGGATTGAGGATATCAAATAACTGGTCATTCCCAAAGATCTCACTCTCCAGAATCACAGACTTATCATTTACATTATTGATAAATTACAAAAGAAGAATGGGATAAGAACTGGTGAAGAAGTAGAGGCATTGCACATTCTCAGAACCTTCATTGCCACATGTGAGATTCTAGAAATAGCAAAAGGAAGGAGAAATAAGGATGATGAAGATGAAGACAAAAGTGATGGGAGGAGAAGACATCACGGGAGTGATAAGGGTGATGAAGACAAGAAGAAGAAGAAGGATAGAAAAGATAAGAAGGATGGTGATGGCCAAAGCAAAGTCTATGAGAGGAAAAGTGGAAAACAGCAAGCCCTAGGCATCACTAGCTGTAACCTCACCACAACACAAGACTCTAAGTCTAGGGTGAATATAGTTAGTAGTGACCTATCAAAATCTATATCTATGGCTTCTACAACTATTTTGCCACCTCAAGAAGAGAAGGATATTCAACTCAAGAAACCATCTGTATGTTTCCAAAAGCAAACTGCTAATGGTGTACTACAATGGTCTACCAGCAAAGGTCACAAGTTTCTGCCAAGCAACCAAGTGAAAAAGATCAAATTCAAACATGCTGCAGGAAGAGTGAAGCCATCTAAATCAAGGGCCCTAACTATCATTCCAGGATTAAATCAAGTTACTTATTTGTTGTAAGCAAGTTGTTCACGTGATATAAGTGAACAACCCTACTTCTTTAGCAAGTATCAAACAGAGTGATCTATGGTTTTTACAAGTAATATCTCTCTGAGAAAGAAGCTGGGAATACTAACATTTGTATTCACATATTTTAGCAAATCTTTATCTAATACAATATTAGATTAAAGTGATATCGTGTTCTTGTGTTTATATTCCGCACTTACATAATCTGTTAAACACAAACACACACCCTGTTACATAACCAGATTCAAACCCTTAAAATAACCTCCACCTAAAACACTTATCACAAGAAAAGTTTGAGAATACATTCACCCCCCTCTGTATTCTTTTGTGTGTTCAATACTCAACAGGTATTCTATTTGTTATAGGACCAAATGCCGAGTCTGATCAAGTTTTTCGATATGTATGTGCATCTGAAGCCTTTCCACAGGCTTTTTCTGATAATGTATAATATGCTAATGTTTCGCTTAATCCAGGTACGACTCTTTATAAATTTTGTTGAGATTTTATGCTATGTTTTGGTTTTTGTTAGATATGTTTTTTGAAATATGAGTTTCTTAGATCTGGTTTTTCATTTTTGTTAGATCTGTTTAAAACTAACAAGCTATTTTGTTAAAATTTTATGCTATATGTGGTTTTTGGTAGATCTGTTTTTTGAAATATGAGCTTGTTAGATCCGTTTTTTGTTAGATCTGTTTAAACTTGTTATATGTATCCATTAGATATCTGTAGTGGCTCCTTTATTTTCTGATTGTTTATTTATTTTAGGTGTTGTGTATTATTCATAGATTGAATTTTTGAAAACTTTGATTGATATAACTTACACACTCGTTGATGCTTCAACTCCGCAATGAGAATTGCTTGTATCTTCCCTATCCCTACTCCGGAATTATGCCCCAACTCTGGAACCAGAATTACTTGTTTCTTCCCTATCCCGGATTCAGGGATTTTTCCTTGGCGTAATTTTTCCTGACTGGAAAAATTACATGGGCCGAGTTTTTTCGAATACTTATCCCGGCCCAGTAACTGCACGTATGAAAACAGTGGTTTACGGTTGGATTGCTCTTTCAGAATTTGTAATGAGTGAGGGCATGATTGATGTAAAAATCAATCGTGTTCCGTGACAATTTTTAACGTAAAGAAGTTCATAACTGTTGTTCGTGTCGCATAATCTGGTGGTGCTTATCCTGTAAGTTTTTTCGAGTTTTTTTGGTCCATCTGTAAATTATATCCTTAGTAGTTTTTTGAGTATTTTGTTTGTTTGTGTAGTTAATGCCTTTTGGTCTCTACAACCCAAACTTTAGCAATTCAGATTAGTAGAAACTTAAAATTTTGTTTTCATTTTATGCTTGGAAAGAAAGAAGTGCGCACTAATAATAATAATAATAATATTATTATTATTATTATTATTATTATTATTATTATTATTATTATTATTATTATTATTATTATTGTTATTATTATTCAAACAACAGGGGTGCCAAACCCTTTTAAGCCGACTATCGGAATCGAACCGATGACCATCGCATTATTAAAATTTTGGTCTAAAATTCCTGAAAAATTAGCTTTTTATGATTGCATCGGTAATAATCTGGAAAAATGGGGATTATTCAGGGCGGAGGCGTGCAAAGGTTTCCTCGGGCCGGATGGTGAAGTATTAACCTAAGTTAGATGAAGTCCCTATCGCTCTGCTTAAAAATGAAATATGAAACTTCATACACCTTAAAGTTCATACCATTCCATTTCGATAAAAGACCCACACCCAAATAGTACTTCGGTACCAAATTTGGTTTTTCACCCCTTTAATCTTATTTTCCCTACAATTCTATATTATTTTCTAATAAAATAATAAATTGTTGGAATTCTAACATAATTGTGACTCTTAGTTGCAAAAATAACTAGCGTTCTACCTGTGCTACGCACCGAACGATAAATTTTATTAATTACTTAATATAAACATATTATTTTAATCATTATTTAGGATAAAATATAATTTCATTAGAATGTAATTAATTTAGGTATGAAATTACTATTCGTCAATTTATACCAATTGGATTAATATCAATATTATCAAACAATTATCATAACATTTACATCCCTCGCTGAAACGTTCTAAACCCCTCTTTAATATTTTTATTAATTTTGTTTTTCATTTGATATCTCTTATTTTTTAGAATATACCAAGTTCTTAAGTTTTTTTTTTACCCATATTTTAAGTTTTGCTCATTTGGAAATTTGGTAAATTTAAATGTTCAGTAATGTGGGTTTTTAGAATTTTTATTATATTACTTCATTCAAAAAATACACAGTCGCGATCAATTTTTGAATGAATATTAAAAATTCATAAACACTTATTTCTCACTATCGTTATAAATCATTAAATTGTCTCTCAAAAATGGGTTGAACGTTTCGGCGATATAAGAAAGGATATCTACTATATGTAAGATCCGTTAAACGAACGTAGTAATAATAAAGGAAACTTTCATCTAATCTAGTTTACCATGTATTCGTTAATATCATTTTTAAAAATTCTATGTTCTTTTTTATTAGTGAATTGATTTGATTTAGAAAAATAAACATTTTCAATATAACAAACATATCTAATATATCCCATTTTTAGAGTAAGATATGACTGTTAGAGTTTATGGTGATTGCCCTCAGCTTATTTTTAATGACAACTTAATATGTATTCTTAGTTTGGTAGTTTGTATGTTGTTTTTTTTTTCAATTAGAATATGCTATATTAAAAATTAGTTTCCTTTTACCCATATATAGGGATGACAAATTAATTCGATATGATGGTACCTAATATGAAATTCGAAAGTTTGGATATACCGAACCCGAATTTTGGATTTAGGTTTGGATTTAAGTTTTAAACCTGAAATAGGTTGGATTTGGATTTGGATTTCAGTTATATCGAATCGATATCCGATCTAAATTCCGAAACCCGATCCACTATCGAAACCCAATACATAAATAATATAATTTCATAATTTGAAATTATATATATTTTTGATGTAAGACATATAATTTATTTATTTTTATTCAAATATTTCATTAGAAATAGTCAGTACTAATTTAGTAATTAGAACTTCTAATCTCAAGTTTTATTGCAATATATAAGATTTAATTTTCTTTGTTTTATATAAAATATTTATTTGTTATATATACGAAAACTTATTTTTTTTATCATATTTTAAATTTTACTTAGTATGTCAATTCGTATAATATGTTACATTTGATTACTTACTTAATTTAATCATTTTGATATTAAATTATTTTCTAAATATACTCAACATTGTTTGTATGTAGCAATTATTTTAAATTTGACTATATTATTACTAATTTGGATCGCCAAAAAAACCAGATCTAATCTGAACCCAATGAAAATATTGAGTTTTGGATCTGGATTTATTTCTAAAACCTGAAAATATTTGAACATGAGTTTGAATTTTACAAAATTCGGACCTAATCCAACCTGGTGTCAACCCTACGCGCAGAATAAAACATTAGAAAATTAGTATCACCTATATTTTTTTTATTTGACTAACATGTTAAAATAGAAAACTGTACATGAAACTAAAATTAAATGTGTAATATATGAACATGTAATCATATTATTATATATATGTGTCCTTGTAATTTAATTATCGGGTTAAAAAACATGAACTTCATTTCCATTTTCCATTGACAATGAGTATATTTTTCCGACATATATTAGAAGAAAGCGCTTACGTAGACCTGGCAAATCGTTTGTGTTGTGTAAATTCATGTCGTATGCCTTTGGGATCTTGCATGAAACTGACATGAAAATATTTTTTGTACCCATAACTCGAACACCAAACGCTACTAAACAACACGAATTTTTTTTGTACATGAAACGAAAATAATGCACTGGGAAAAAATGACAATTGCATGTAATATTACTCTCTGCCCAAGTTATCTAAGTATGTTACTATATAACTGAAAACAACATTGAGACTACAAAACAAAACTAAGAGTAGAGTACATAAAATGAAGCCCTTCAATTTTTTTTGTTTATTGTTAATAAATATCTCTATTTGTTTAGAATCTATTTGCCAACTTATTAAGGTTTTTTTAACCTATATTTAAGATTTTGTTGATATTAAAAATTAAATATTATTAACCAAGCAAGCAAATTTGATATGTCTGCTCTTAGATTAGGATATTGAAATTGAATACTATTCTTCAATTCAATAATACAAAATTAAAAAGGGCACCTTTTATTAGAAACAATATATGACTTTATATGTATTGACCTATCTAGTTATCAATAATAGTGATTTTTATAATGAAGGATGTAGTCGTTACTCTCTCTCTTCCATTCCCAAAAAATATTAAACTAAAGTTTAGGGGCTTACATCAGCGTTTTGGTTGATGATAAGCGCCATTTTTATTGTTTTCCTTGATTTTGATTTGTTTTTTTAGTAAATATATCTCTTTTAAGATCTGATCAACGATGATAGTTTGGATGAATGAAACCTTGATATGATCTATTTTAATACGTGTTTGTCCAAATTTGAATTTTTGTAGATGTTGAATGACCTTTTATTGATGAACTAATTCTCTATAAAAAAATAGTGATTTATAAAAAAATTTGTGCTGATTTGACCAATTTGTCATGCAAATATTCACTAACAATGTTTTCATTGACTTTGTAATCAATTTTATTTTTTGATTGATAATTTATACACCAAATAATGTCTAATACTATTTGATAGTATACTTAATATTTTGAATAATTCAAATATATTATCAGGTCAATTTGTTTATCCCACTTATTATTGCATAACTAAAAAATACTGATAAGTAAAATGTTAATGATATTTGGTTTCAAATTCATTTTAAAAGTTAAATTGGTTAAATCTAACATTTTTTATAATTGATTAATTTAAAAGTTTACGTAACTTAAATTTTGAATGTGCATTTAGAATAATGTGGTAAATATTTTTAATTTTAAAATTTTTTAATTCAATAATATTAAATTTATTCAAATTTGATTGCACCTTAAGATCGTATATCGAGAATTTGAGATATTAAAATATTATATTATATAATCTAAATGAAGTAGACTCGTGTATTAAAATGATATAATTGTATTAAAATTTATTAATAAATACGCAATTATGTAATAATATAATTGGTGATTAATTAGTTAATAAGTATTTATGAAAATTAATCTGTCATATATAACTATATATTATAAGTAGATTGTAATTGATATTTATGAAAAATAGCTCGTAATATATAATAGAATAATTTTGATTGATTTTAAATTAAAAGAATGATAAGTTAGTAAATATTTTACTACTTTAAAAAATATGTAATTTATGCATATACTAAATAAAATAAATTTTGTATTTCAAAAAAATTGTTAACTAATCACGATAAGTAAATTAGGATGAGAATGATATGATTAATTTAATTTTAGTGGTAAATTTTGATTGGCTCTTATATATATATTTATGAAAATTAATTCGTAATATATCTATACTACTATATAAATTCTGAAACATTGAAAGTTTTGGTACCTGTTTTTTGGTACTTAGTGAATTTACTTATATACCCTTCATTATAAAGAAACATAAATACACCTAAAATAAATAATAACATAATATAATTAATTGTAATTAGTCGAGATAATACCTTTTATAAACACCTAAAAACATCAATCATATCATATCTTTCCATCATTAATATTTTCTTTCCAATTAAAACACGTTATAATTAGTGATAATTAGTCGATTAAGATAATAAAATTAATGGTAATTAGTCGATTACCTTTTTCAAATTAATATAATAAAATTAATGGTAATTAGTGATTGCCTTTTTCACATTTACTTTTAGTTGAACATATTACCTTTTATAAATACCTAAAAACATCAATTTTATCATATCTTTAAATCATTAATATTTGTACGTTACCTTTTTAATTTACAACAAATCTTAAAATCATTAATATATACATGAAAATATCACATCATATTTCTCAATTATTAATAAAATATATTAAAAATCGTATACATTGTTTATAATAATGAAACATGAATATAATCTGTAAACATGAGTATATTAAATTATATTAAATAAAAATTTTAAAAATTATTAAAAATAATGATTATGCAAAAACCTAATTATAGTATTAAATAAAAATTATAATATAAAACAAGAAACCAGTGCATTGCACGGGTTATAAGCTAGTAATAATGTAATTATGATTAATTGCAAATCAAAAGAGTGAAAAATTAATATTGCATGCGAAATCATAATATCCTCCACCTATCCAGGTGATAATATGGCGACGTGTGCTGGGATTGTGTCAACACGTAAATTGATAGAGACATGATTGTGACAATCATAAGCTTTCTTTACTTGTCAATGTCAAGTGGGGCCCTCAATCAGGAATGTGATCTCATGTGTCATTGGTGTCACTAGTCGGGGCTCCCATTAGTCGGGACTAACGTCACTTATTCTCACTGGTTGGGCTTTGTATCTGGGTCCAAATTGGGTATCATTGCACCTGGGCCACTTGTAGCATATCAATCATTATTGTATTAAATCTAAACGGTAGGGATATTTCTTCTTTCTGATTTATAATGATATAGTTGTATTTTAAATTTATATACTGATAATTTGTTCCATTATTGGGCTCTAATTCCTTAATGTTATACTGGAATATATGCTTGTTTGACTTGTCGGGCTGGTTGAACCTTGCAGGACTTGTATGATCTTACAGGGCTTGTTGAACTTGTTGGGCTTGTTAGATTTTGCCGGGCTTATCGGACTTTGTCGAGCTTTGTCTGAGCTTCGTCGGAATCACTTCCAAGCTCCCTGAAATTGAAATGCCCGCATGGGGTTATGTCCTCATAAGCACCTTCGGCGTGAGAGTAAGTATCTGGTGGAAGAAAGTCATAATACAAGCACAGTATATGATATGTATTTATTTCTAGAAAGAGAAAGTAGAAAGAAGGTAGAGCAAAACCTATCAGAATATTGAAGGTAATGTGAGTGTAATGAATATAAAACCCCTACATTGAAGTAACTAGGGTATTTATAGGCTCATGTCATGTGCAAGACACATGATCATCATGCCCACGTCGGGGACAATGGCTACAAATCATGATCTGGTCGGGGGTCAATGTCAATCTTGTGTCAACTCCGTTTTGTCATGATATTTAGACAATGTACTTATATCAGTTTTGTTGCAAGTATTAGTGCATTGTCATTGTGAATTTGTCTTGCGTGTACTTGTGTGTTGTGTAACGTGTCATGTCCAATTCTTGTGGACTTGGTGGACCTTACACGCATTGTGAACCTTGCAGATCTAGTATGCATTGTCTTGGACTTGGTATTTGTTTGTAAATTGATCTTTCACAAATCACATATTATCACGTACCAATTTGTTAATTAAATATTAAATAAATGCTAAAATTTAAATAAATAATTTCAAATTCTTAATTTTTCGTATTTTAAAATTCGTACCAATCTGTTACATTTAGAGACGTATCATGAAAATATTTGAATAAATACATAATTTAAATGTTAGAGATCTCAAAACTTATACCACTAAATTTGTAAATGCATACGTGTTATATGTTTTTTCTTTTTGAAATCAAAGACAAACTTTTATTAATCAGAAGAATTATATAACAAAGTCTCCAACATGTTATCTGGAGGGGAGTCAAGATACTGGAGCAACCTAGTTATCAAGGACCATGAGCCAGTACATGGGCAGCCATGTCGTTTGCTTCCTAATATGAACTACAGAAAAATCAATTCTCACCTGCAGCCCAGATTTGCAAGCGTCGATGATATTGCCCACATCAAAAATATTTGTTTTCGAGTTTTTAATAGCGAAGACATAAGAAGAGAGTCAGTTCCACATGGATATTCTGCATACCAAGAATATCAATCCATGACAATACTTTTAAAACTCCATTTGCCTTCCCTTCAAAAACAAATACCCTCCCTGCAACTCTCATAGTTTTACGTTGAAGAAAAACCCCTGTACTATCCCTCATAACCATACCAATGGAGAACCAGCAATCATCTTTAGGTATAACAACATCAACATTTATTTTCATTTTTCTACTATCTGAAGGCTGCCATTAGTGCACTGACTAGAGGCCATTCTATTTCTAGCTCTTCCATTTTGAGGTTGTCTTATTTCTAGCTCTTTCATTTTGAGGTTGTCTTCTTGCCTGTAGCCAGTCCAAGATCATTGTCGTGCTCCAGTTTACAATGACCGCCGCTGTAAACACCTCATTATCCCAAACCAGTTAGTTCCTAAAGAACCAATTACCCCGTAGAATAGAGACTCCTTTCACTACGATCTCCATCTTTTAAGCTGATAGTAACTCAAGTAACCATGCTGAAAAGGTCTGATATATTGGAGTAGTATTAAGGTTTGCTTCCTGCCAAATGTTCTTTCCAAAGATGCATTCCAGAAACACATGACCACAGAAAGGACAAACATATCCACTAGATTGATACCTTTTTGAGCACGAGGACCACGAACTGGTAGATTATCGCGCCCCAATCGTCAAAGAAAGACCCTAACCTTGTGAGGTATCTGCAAACTCCATAACTCATTCCATTCTGGAGATCTATGGATATCAAAATTTGGCCTACTCTGGTCAGCCCAAGAACAGTATCCATCTCTAACGTTGAACTCTCCATTCTTTGCAGCATGCCAAACAATCCTATCACAGCACTGGCGTTTAGGGATGGGAGTGCAGAGAATTGCTTCCGCTTCTTCCTAGACATGAAGTTATTCTACCGCATGTCTTGTGATATACATAAGGAGTAAATTGGCACTGTTTCAGTTTTCTATTTCAACAGGGGATCAAAAACCTCAATGCTCTCTTCTTTTTTCTTTTTTTTTTTAATAAGGAAAACCTCAATACTCTCTTAGTTGGCAGGAATTGGACAGAAAATAATATATGTAACTTTGGGGGGGGGGGGGGAGCAAAAAATTAATGCGAATTTTCTAACATCATAACCTTGTGGATACCTCACTTCTCCGGCTGTCATTGTGAAAAATTTATCCAAATGTGATAGAGCCCTTAAAATTTTTCACTTGACCGTTACTAAAAACTAATCAGATTATGAATGCAAATTTTCGATGATTCCATTCCCTCTGACCGAATGGAGCACAAGTCATTATTAATAAATGAAAACCACCATCACACACCATATCTTATAGAACTCGTAATACAAATATATAACTCAACTAAAAGGTCTGTAGAAATGAAAAGGTCAATATCATGTCCATATAATGCTAAAAACGGAAAGAATAAATCTTAATTTCCATAGTCAGATACATATTCCAGATTACCAAATAACAGGTATTCTCGTGACTGAACCACAAATACCACAACTCCATTGTATCAAAGCATTGAAGTGCTCACGACAATTACTTCATGCTTATAACAATAAAAATTTCGAAGATTTCGGCATACGCCAGGTGAACAGGAGAAATTAATATACGTGCTGTCACGAATTATTTGTCCCATATTAAGATGTCGCTTATCATATTTGAACAATTAAAACCTCCAGATATGTGGGTGTATTTCAATACCAGAATTAAGCTTGTGCCAAGTTCTTCTCTTCAAGGCTAGCATCGAGCCTTTCTTTCCTGTGAGCGCGTAGTCTCTCCTTGAGTTTTGTACTCTCTTCAAAATTTGCTTTTCGCTTCATGGCTTTCTGCAAATAAAATCATGTAAGGCTCTTAAATCATGACACGAATATAATATAAATCAAATGAAACATCACACTGCAGAGATCTTACTTCCTCTCGGAAACAACGATCAAGCTTTATCTTGAGATCAGTGCATTCACCAAAGAATTTCCCAAGGGGATGGTCTACATGACACTTTTGGAACTGCTCAATGATCTATACAAAAACAACCATAAATATCACATTTTAAAAGTATTAGTAATTACCACTTTTATAATTTAATGCATGGGTGAGAGAGGAATTAGAATTTTAGTGAATACTGAGAACCAAAATATTGTTAGGAAGAACATTTTGCACAATAATAAAGAACAGTATCGGCCTTTTTTTACTTTCAGATAGGTAACGAAGTATATAAAACAATGAACACGAATTATAAAATATAATGGTCCTATCCTACCAATTCTAAAGATTCAAAATTAGGTCTTGAATTAATAATTTAATACACCTACTTAAATGGGAAAGTACAATGACTGGGATCAGCATAGAAATTTCAAAACAGCTTAAAATTACTTCCATTTCCATAATCCACAATAGACATATCTATTTCAAAATTGGATTTTACTACCATAGCTTGCAAGTCACAACAAGGTAAACCAGGTTCAAACATTTATTCATATAGTAATACACTTGCACAAACCGACAGCATTCACAAAATCAATGTGTCCGTTAATTCTCCATAACACAAAACCAGAAAGACATATAACAGAACAAGAAACTTACTTCAGTACACATTGGGTGTCTGTGTAAAGTTAACGGAGGATGCATTTCGCAGATTCAAACCTTATTACACACTGCAACAAATAAAACACACAAACTTTTAAACAATGAACAAAACAATAAACAACCATCCACATGTTCCATACTAATATTACATATCAACGCACAAAAACAGCACCATCTCTACAATTTCTTTTTACATCAACTAAAAAAAATCGTAAATGAAACAAAATGTCTTAAAGTTCAACTTATAAGCACCATGTACAATCCTAAATTGTGCAATTTCCATAAAATCATCACACACAATTTCACAAATTACTATTAAATAAAAAATTCTATCACCATTAATAAATTGCATAACTTTTCGACTTGAAATGAAAAAAATTGATTATAGAACAAACTAACACATCAAAACCTAATATTTTTCACTCTAAACTAAATGATTTCAGAAACCCATTAATTCAAACTTATCAACTATACACACACACACACACACACATATGGGGTTTACAAATCATACCCAATTGGCTCAAATTTATGTATAAATTAAAATTTCAGACTAAAATCTTTGTAAATGAAATACAGTAAATGGAAGAATTTCATACCCAAAAACGGTGTCGTATGATAGAGTGGAGAAACCGGGAAGCCGGAGCTCCGATGAGGGACACGGTCTCAGCTTCAACTTGAACTGGAAATTGATTAAATGATATTTTATGTTTATTGAGAATGAGAAGCCTGATTGGCTGAGATTAATCTTAGAACGACGCCGTATCTGTATCCTTAGTTTTTTTTCCCTCCCTGTTTTTATTTTTGTTTTTACTTTTTTTTTAAACTTTTTTTTGTTTTTACTTATTTACAAATATCTCTCTTCCTTCAATTGTTTGCAATTTTATTTGATTTTTTTTTCTAATTTTTTTGGTAATTATAAGATAAACAATTTGGAAATAAAATGATTTATATTAATTATGCTTCATAAATTTTGAAGAATTTCTAAGAGATTTGGATTTTAAAATTTTGTTATTTTTCGATATATTCTACCTCAAAGTATTTAATTTTAAAATTTTATTCTACAATACCATGATTTTTTAAATTTTTATTTAAGTACTATTTAAAATGAGAATATATATTTGATTATTAGAAATTAAAAACACCTAAAATAGATAAAACTACACATTATATAATAAAGGATCCCACAGGTTACATACCTATATTTATTAATTTAAAAGAATGAATAATATGGAAATTAAGATAATCTAGAAGTTTAACAAAGCATTTTAGAGGGTATTAATAAAAATGAAAAGGTTGCTAAAAATAAATAAGAATGAAAAGAATAATGTTATATGTAATTTTTTTAGGTTGATGGTCCTAAATACCCATATTTCAGAATATTTGGTTCAAAATATTCTTGAACGTTGGGGACAATACTAAATACCCACGAAACATGTATGTGAGAGAAAAGTATCAAAACACGTATGTGGGAGTGGCGTATCTTATACAAATTGTAGCCTGCACATGCAGCAGATCTTGAGTATGCGTATCTCAAGATGTGCATGTCCAGTGTAAATTGTAATTTGTACATGATACGCATCGTTTACACATGAGACTCGCATGTCTTACATGCGCATTCTGTCGGCATTTTGGGTCAAAATTTCGCAGATGGATATTTCGGGTTTTGTCTCTTAAAATGTCGATATTTTGGACATTTTCTCGATAAAAATGATAATAAATAAATAATTTAAAACAGATATCTTTGTTACTGAATCTAAAAATATATTTTATTATTATTTTATATTATATAAACAATAATTGAACAATAATTAAAAGCATGAGGCTAATCCAAGTCAAAGAGAAGAAGAACAGATAACAGCTCCCCAAGAAACAACCTTCATCAACATGACATTTTTAAGTGAGTTTATAACAAAGATACTCCTCTATTACATTTTCTGTATTTGAGTTTAAACAAAAAAAAAAAAAAAATAGAAGAACATCTTCTAAACATCTAACCCAAAAAAAGAAAGGGATCGTGTTCCTAAAACCTAAGCTAAAATATAAACTGAGTCGGAACGATTCCATTTGTTTTCGGGGCCGGGTCAACTCGTTCAGTGATGGGGTCTGCTGTATTTTCAACTTATTGAAACCCCATTATTTTCTTGGCTATATTTGTGAGTTTCATGAAAAGGGTAATTTTTTATTTGATTTTTAGTTCTTTGTAGCTTTGTGTTTGGGGTTTTTTTTTGTAAAATAAGACAAAGATTTTATTTAGTGAAGATGAGTGTGAAGAAGTCTCAGGTTTGGCAACCTTGTAAAAAGAAGAGATCTTGATTTTGTGTGTTTTATTCTATTGTACTTGTGTAAAGATCAATTATTTAGTTGAAAAGATTGATCTTGGAGATAAATTATGGGTAGTTCTTGAAATTTAGTTGGAAAGGTTGGATCTTGGAGAGGAATTATGGGTAGTTTTTGAAAATTGAGTAAGAAAGATTGAATCTTGGAGAGAAACAATGGATGGTATCTGTATTTTCTGAGGGCTGTGCAAAATTCTAGTGTTAGAGAAAGTGACCGTGCCATAAGTTTATATTGGAGAGATATACGAACATGGCTTCGAAATCGTCAAGCAGTGGTGCTGGTAGTAGTGGTGGTGGTGGGAGGACTAAAGTGGGGAGGTATGAGTTGGGAAGGACACTAGGGGAGGGATCATTTGCAAAGGTCAAATTTGCGAAGAATTCGGAGACTGGTGAAAATGTGGCTATTAAGATTATTGATAAAGAGAAAGTTCTCAAGCATAAAATGATTGGTCAGGTATAATATCTTAGTGTCTTGCACTTTTTAGTCTTGTGCTTCTTATTCTGATTCCATTGTGATCTATAGTATGTTTTGTGGTTGTTTCTATCGACTTGACTTTTTAAACTGTTTGTGCTGCAACTTCTTTTGATCGTAACTTTAGTGGAAACTTATCTAGATCCTTTTAGTGGTACGTTATGGTTCTAGGTCGATTATTGTAGACGAGGAACAATTTCTACTAAAAAAAGGAGGGCTGGTACTTGAAATTTGTTTAATAAGCTATTATATTGAATTACTAAGGTTCACATGAGATTTGTCTGGGAAAATCCAGATTAGAATCACATAATATAGAAGTTAAAACTTCCCTTTTCTTTTCATTGTGAATGATTCTATATCCTTTCATCAGCAGATAAAAATATCAAACAATCAGAAGTCCAACACACCATCAGGAAAGAAGAGCCTCGTTGGAAAAAGAACTTTAAAGTCCACATTAACTCTTTGGTCTTTTTTCAATTAATATTTTCATACTTGGAAAGTGACTTATAAATTGAATCATATAAAGTAGGACTAGGAAGGAGTTACTTATTTTTAAGTTTTTAATTGGACTTTTATGAAAATTTATAATACACCATCACAGCTTCCAGTCTTTTTGCAGTCATTTAACTAAAACGTTATACAGTGTGATGTCCAAACGAGTAATAAATCTTAGCAAAAGTCATAAAACAACTTGTTTTAAGGTAAGCCAAATGCCCACAAGAGGAAGCCTTGGACACCGGAAAGATACAAGCTTTTGTAGGTATTGAAATCACTAAATTTACCTTGAACAAGGATTCTCTTTTTTTTTTTTTTTTTTTTTTTATCTTATCCTTTCTAGTTATAGAGAATATGCTATGCTCTTCCTCTCTGATAAATTTCATCTCTACTCTAATAAAAAGTAATCCCATTCTTTAGAGACAGAAATTGTAATGACACGCCACAAATTCGTATCGGTTTTGTCTGCATTTCAGTGTTCTGGTCTAGTAATAGATTGTATATTCATAAGTTTTCATGGTGTACTTTATTGCATTTTACCGGCATGTATCTATTCTATTAGCACATCAAACATGATATGTAATTCAACCGTAAAATCTAGTCTGGCAACTCTTCTTTCCATGATATATGTGGTAATATTGGATGTGCTCTTAACTTTTGCAGATTAAACGTGAAATTTCCACTATGAAATTAGTCAGACACCCTAATGTTATCCGTATGCATGAGGTAATAATGTTATGATTGGAGATATCATCTATATTTACTGAATTTCACTTCTACAATGTTCTTGAATGTATATATGCATGTGAGTATTGGTATATTTGATCATCTTTCCTTTTGCGATAATTAAGAGATATTATGGCTTATTCCTCCATTATGTATTTATTTCTTTATATCTTCTATTTTCTTCCTAAAGTCATATTCAAGTCTGGATGCAGTTAATAAAAAGTTTCCTTTACCACGATGGCTGTGATTTAACTACATTGGTCCTTTTCTGTTGACATGAGATACTTTTTGGTAGGTTATGGCAAGCAAGACAAAAATATATATTGTACTGGAATTTGTTACTGGTGGTGAACTCTTCGACAGAATTGTAAGTTTTTAATTGCGGGATCTTGACATTTTTTTTCTGATGCATCTTGTTTGAGTTTTAGTTAATGCATTATACGTTATTGTTGATCAAGGCTTCCAAAGGTAGGCTGAAAGAAGATGAAGCTAGGAAGTACTTTCAGCAGCTCATTGATGCCGTGAATTATTGCCACAGTCGAGGGGTTTTTCATAGAGATCTTAAGGTTAAAGTTCTCTTTATAATATTTTTTTTCTCCTAATAGTTTCTTCAGATTCACTTTTGTCATGATTTTGGAGATGATAGACTCAAACAATTGTATTTTGATAAAATTTCTAATGCACAGCCAGAAAATTTACTGCTGGATGCAAATGGCATTCTCAAGGTTTCGGATTTTGGTTTAAGTGCACTGCCTCAACAAGTTCGGGTGAGTATATTGGTTTCTTCTGTCCATGTTTCACTTTAATGTGCCAAATCTTTTTAAGTACACTATTCTGTTTCTCATGCTTTCTTTACATTCAACCAAGTAAAACTTTCCAAGCCATATAAATGTACAAGAATAAACCATTTCTTGACTTGGAATCTGTGTCCACTTAAATAGGAGGATGGATTGCTTCACACAACTTGTGGAACTCCCAACTACGTTGCTCCGGAGGTATACTTTACATTATGTGCGGTTATTAAGAATGGTTTCTTCCTGATTATTGGTTTTTTGCTAATTTGTGTTTTCTTCAGGTGATCAATAATAAAGGTTATGATGGAGCTAAGGCAGATCTATGGTCATGCGGTGTAATTCTTTATGTCCTTATGGCAGGTTATTTGCCTTTTGAAGATTCCAACCTCATGGTCTTATACAAAAAGGTGTTTTGGGTTCATGTAATTTTTTTGCAAATATAACCTAGACCTATTATTTGCATAGGACTTATTGGTCTATGTTCTCTTGGAATCCAAATCTTGTGTGTATATATATATATGTGGTGTGTAATATAGATAATTAAGTTTTCTTTTACCATAAATTACACTATGATCACTTATACCGCTAGAGATGGGATAAAATTTATTACTGCAGTATATATCACTG
Organism: Saposhnikovia divaricata; assembly: GCA_036435485.1. NCBI lineage: Eukaryota > Viridiplantae > Streptophyta > Magnoliopsida > Apiales > Apiaceae > Saposhnikovia > Saposhnikovia divaricata. The sequence goes on from CM071598.1 coordinate 157,920,259, forward strand.
CTAATATGATTTAAAACTAGAGCAAACCTTCGTAATAATTAGTAAAGAACCTGAACATACCCAAATTAGGCAGTGGATACTCTGTTCGTGAATAGATTAAGTATAAATACATATCTACTTTACTTGAGGGCATTTGCAGTGACAAGACTGTTGTGAGTGATATTGTTGAGCACCGGGGCATCTTAAAGATGAAGTGACTGTAACTTAAAACATATAATAAGTGGGAAACCTACTTTTGGACCCAAAAAAAAGCGGAGTATAAAGGTCCTTAATGGCTTACATATCTAAGTGACATGTACTGGTTTTTCGTACATGTATTTAGTAATGATCAATAAATTTGTTTCTTGTAACTTTCATTCTAGTATGGCATGTTCGGCTCTGGTTAGTCTAGATATATATAACTGTGATTGGGTTCGACACAATGCAGATAAATAAAGCCGACTTCTCATGTCCTCCTTGGTTCTCTTCAAGCGCAAAGAAATTAATCAAGAGGATCCTAGACCCTAGTCCAATAACAGTAAGTTAATGTGCTCTCTTCTTTGATTTTGACCCATTTTTATCTTTGTTACGTTAATATGTTAAACCTATAATTTGTTAGAAGAATTCAAAGTGCAGTTTACCTTGGTAGAATGGCATATTAATTCTTTGTAAATTTTAACTGATTACTTTCTACGTAATATTTATCTATGACAGCGGATAACTATTCAAGAGGTTATTGAGAATGAGTGGTTTAAAAAAGGATATCAGAGACCTAAATTTGAGCAAGAAGATGTGAGTCTTGACGATGTAGATGCCATTTTCAATGAGACAGGAGTAAGTCTTTTATTATTATTATTATTTTTTAATCTACTTGGAAGATCTTCCCTCGTAGAAGTATTATGTATTAAGTTCATGCTATCTGTTGTAACAGGAGTCTCCCAATCTTGTTGTGGAAAGGCGGGATGAACGTTCTGCAGCTCCTGTTACTATGAATGCATTTGAGCTTATTTCCAAATCGCAGGGCCTGAATCTAAGTTCTCTTTTTGAAAAACAAATGGTACGCTTAGACTTGTAGTATTTCAATCCATATTCTACTAGGGATCTTTTAGTAAATTTTTCTATGCATTATTGAAAAAAAAATGTTAATGTGATGGTTATATTGCTGATAAGTAAGTATCATCAGAAATCCTATAGCACCAGACGTACAGTAATAGTAGATAGTTTCCATTTACTTGTAATTACAATGGTATGGACCTTTTTCCTTAAAATAAAAATTATTGTCATTTATTAATTAATTTTTACTTCAAATTATTTGTTGGAATACAGTTTAGTGATTTATTATAGTTAAATGTCAACTAGTATATGATTTTATACTTTTAACAATATGTTGCAGGTTTGAATTGCAATGGCTGTCCTTAGAGATATTATTTAAATGTTTTTGTTTAAGAATATCATATTTAACATTTCCTTTGGTGAATAGGGGCTCGTAAAACGAGAAACAAGATTCACATCTAAACATCCTGCTAGTGAGATAATTTCTAAAATAGAGGAAGCTGCTCTGCCCTTGGGTTTTGATGTGAAGAAAAATAACTACAAGGTGTAGTATCTAAGTCTTCTTTCTTCGTAGACCTTTATTCTCCTTTTTTAGAGTTTCTAGGATTTAACTTGTATCCGTCAGCTCGTTTCCCAGTTGCATGTTCTAGCCTGGCTACCTTAAATCAGCATGATTTACATAATTGTGTTGTAATATTGTATGCGCTCAGCATCTTCTTAACCTTCATTAAATTACTTGTAGCTGTAAGTAATCTCTCAGTCCTGATTTGAACTCTATGCCTTTTGTTCTTCAGTTGAAGCTGCACGGGGAGAAGAGTGGGCATAAGGGTCGCCTATCTATTGCAACTGAGGTAAGAACCCCCCCCCCCCCCCCCCAAAAAAAAAAAACCATTAGGCATTCCCAACTAAAAGAAAACTGGAACAAAAATGATTAGATGTATTTTCAAGCTGTTATGGATGTTGACCTTCTGGTTTCTTCCAGATATTTGAGGTGGCACCCTCACTTCACATGGTTGAGGTTCGGAAGGCTGGAGGAGATACTTTGGAATTTCACAAGGTAATCAACTAAGTCTAATTGCAAGTGTTGCTTCCAGTCTGTCATAGTTTTCTAGTTGTCTGTTTTACTCTGAAGAGATACCCTTCGTAGTTGTATGTATTTGTCCTTTTTCATTTTGTAACTAATAGACACAAGTTACATAATTATGTTTGTCCTTCTAGCAGGTCCCAGCTAACAATGATCACAGCAGTATTTATCTACAGTACTCAAGTTTTCAATTGTTAAACAGTGCTTTTGCGACAACCTTTGTTTATTTCTTCTGCATGTTCTCGAGCAGTATAACTTTATAAGCTCTCTTTAAATTAAAGCAGAGAACTCATGTCAATTTAATTGTGAAAATGTAGCTTCGATAACCTTACCAGTAGTTCTGTCCTAATGATGATCCTCTGCTCATCACTCTCCTATACCCAGGGGATGAGAGTTTTAAATCTCAGAAAGACATGTGGTGCACCCAAGTATTTGCATAAATTCACAATCCAAAAAATTATCAATTTAAAAGTTTTACCAAGTGAAAAATCAGGTTATCTTATAAAAAATTAATTTGATTTCTTTAAAGATCAACAGTTTTTGCCTATTGAAAGGCTATAGAAAATGTTCAGCTAGAATTAATCCACGTTGAAAGATCTTTGCTGGACCTGACAGCAGGTTCTGGCATACTTGTCAAGGCGTAAAGACGAACCAAGGCGATAGCGAACCGCCTGGGCGCCTAGCGCTCGACTAGGCGTCCATTAGGCGAATTAGGCGTTCTGCTATATATAGGCATATATATTAGATATTATATAGATATATTTTGATTGATTTTAATAATAAATACATCAATGTAAAGATTAGTTTATTTGATTGAAACAAAAAGATTTTATTAACTTTTGTTTGTTTAATTTTGAGACTTTTGTTATGAGTATGATGGTCCAATAGTACAAATTTATAGATTTAAACACTCATAGACAAAAATAAGTAAATTCAAATCATATATTAGAAAAATATTAGATATATAGTTGAACGCCTAAGTCCTAACTCACATAGGCGTTGCCTAGGCACAGCCTAACTTCCTAGTCGTCGCCTAGGCACTGCCTAACTCGCCTAAGCACCGCCTAACTCGCCTAATCTATTAAAATCAAGGCAGTTCGGACGCCTTTTCATTTTTTACCACCTTTCCACCTAGGCAACGTCTTAAACAACTATGGGTTCTGGTTTGTCAGCTTTGATGCATCTTCTAAACTTTTAGTAGTCTCCCTTCCTTTCCGTCATTCCTTATCCTATTTTATTCATGTCCCATACATCTTGTATTGGTTCTACTTGAGTGTGTTTCCACATGTGAGTGCACTTGTTCTGTAAGTATATAACTCAATTGTTTTTGCGATGACTAAACAGTTCTACAAGAACTTCTCAGTTGGTTTGAATGATATTATTTGGAAAACTGGAGAGGAGGCATAAGAATTTACCAAAGGTTAGCAAATGTATTTTGTATTGTGTTTGCATAATTGTTCATAATAGTACTTAGTGATATACAGATATATGCTCCCGAATTTGTGAAAGCAAAATATGCTGAATTTCTCTCTTTTTATTGGTGCAGGTGTTAATATTGGCTTCATTTATGAGTTCCATGTCAGCCAAAATAGTATGGAAATTGTGCAACAAGTGTGATTGCAATGTTATTTGTAGTACATGTACAAGGTATAGACAAATTGGTCCTAAATATATACATTTCTTCCATTATGATACAAACTCATTGTAAAATAGGGGGGAATAAAGCCCCCATTGCTGAAAAACTGGGATGCATGCAAGATATTCTGTATTATCTTGTTAGAAAGGTTTAATGAATGAACACTTGGAGAATGTATTTATTAGTGCATGTAACAAGATTTTTTCATGATTGGATATTGTCAGTTGAGTTAGGGTCGGGTCAGGCGCAACATCATGTCATATCAAAGTTCCACTAGTCCTGTTAAAAGTGTGAACGACAGTTATCTAGATGCAAGTTTTTTTGTCAAATAAGTTGCTTCAAGTTTTTTATGTGTTTGATAACTCAGTTGTCCAAATTCAGTTATGATTTAAGCCATTCAATCCTTTGTTTTATTTGTATTAGTTTTAGTAGAATTGATTGAAGTGATCAATGGTCATCATAGGCATCTGATTTTTAAGATTTTTTTAGCTAATTCTATATTAATTGTATTAAAACCTAAAAGGACAACAAATCAATTTGCCTTTTAACTTTTGGAAAGCAAGTCAGCTTAATGACATTCTACCATGCTAAGATATTGCACTAAACGAACTCTAAATTATTTTTTTTTGCTGCTCTCTAGTGAAAAGACTGTTAACCCAAATCTTAATTTCCCATCAACTGCATCTTGGGATACGGTGGGAGGGCCAAATACAGAGAAGTGTACAATAAGTAATGTCCTAGTCATTATTAGCTTCTGAGAATATCAGGTTGGATTTGTTATCCCCCAGAAAATGCAAAACTTGCCTAGTATCATATGGCGAAACTTAAACAATATGCACATTATAACAAATTAACATTTTGTTCATTATCTATCGAGTCCTGAGGACTCTCCATTGCAGCAGGACTACATAAGAGCCAGGATACAGAACTTGTGTGGTAGATGTTGCGAATCTAGTATAAGAATGGAGAGCTCAAACTGAGTTGAAAGTGTCTATCCTCGAGATGAAATAATGATGTCTTGGGAGATAAATGCTTCCCACGCGTCCTGTACAAAGAATTATCAGAACTCTTCAAAAAATCGTACATAAAAAAACAGACACAGCGCTCTGGTGCACACAAAGATGCTGTTGAGACAGAATATAGGCACGAGTACTTTCAATTTACCGGAAGGATGAGGAATATCCTTTCTGCAATGCATTTTTGTGAGTGTTGCACCTCTCTGCTGTAGTTTATCAGGATGAAGACGTAGTCGTGCTCTCTGATAAGCCTTCTTCACATTTGAGCTTTCATACAGGTTTGTAGGAGGGATCGGACACCAACCACTGTTTGGCCATAGTATCTGATAATTTGGACCAGAAAAAGAGGTAGAATTCCCAATTAGAACCTAGTCAATGTACTTAATATTATGTAGAAGAGACATTAAACCAACGACGATAGAGAAGAATCGTTAAGAAACAATAAGATTGGTATCGATGACAAAGATGGTGATGAGGACAAAGATGATGGAGAAGTGGATGAAAAATTGATCTCAACAAGAAAGCTGATTCAATGGGTGATTATGTTGATTTGGAGCGGATAATTCAACTTTTTTTTTTTTTTTTACAAACTCTCGATTTTGAGTATCATATATGTTAGTACTATATTATTATAGGAAAATACGAAGAGTATGAAGAGTTGCCTTTATTATTATGATTAGCCGGAGATAGTTCTCCTCTTATATTAATTAATTTCCGTTATTATTGATTAGGGATTGACTATTTAACAATCAATTATAATAATGTAACAGACTTAGGCTTATGCGAATATGAACGAGAAGATAATTTGTGAGAATATTTTATTAATATTTGACCAAATTATGAACATATAATGATCGACAAAACACAGGATAGTGTGGAAACTAACACCAGTAAAACGGCTGTCAGGCCAACAACGGAAAACAGGCATCTGAATGAACCATTGACCTTTAAGAGGCATTATAATCTGCCAAACATAAGCAAGCTATGATTTCTATTACAATCATGTTTATTATTGTATTAATCAATCTCCTTTCAACACTACATGGGAGGAGTCGGCAGATACAAGACTTTTATGATGCTGTACAGATATTTTACTTTTAGTCTCAGATATCTTTCCAAGCAACGACAATATATTTCCCAATTAAAGACGCATAATTGTTGCAAATCTATCCTCGAGCTCGAGTGCTCAACTGAGTTGGATGTGTACGTGGTATGTCTATCCTCGAGCTGAAATAATGATGTCTTGCGATATATATGCAGCCCAGGCTTCCTGTATAAGTACATAAAATGAACCATAATGAAACGTCATGCTAAAAGCATCGTATATTGAAATAGCGAGTGTGCGTGCACACAGTAGTTAGATTACACAGAATAGGCACATTGCACTGCACTTTTATGCAATAATGTACCTGTAGGATCGGAAATATTCTTTCTGCGATGTACTTTTGTAAGAGTGTTGCACTTCTCTGTTGTAGTTTATCAGGATGAAGACAAAGTCGCGCTTTCCGGTAAGCTTTCTTTACCTGGGAGCTTTCATACAGGTCCGTTAGAGGGATCGGATTCCAGCCACTGTTTGGCCATAATACCTGAATATTTAGAGCAGAAATTTTAATTAAATTCCACTTAGCTTATAAATTATGATATGCATCACATATTGTAGTAAATAAACTAAAATAAAGATTAATCTTACATCATGTAGTGTTGAGAGCTGCAATTCTATGTTTCTTTCTTTTCCAGATGACCACAACTTAATATCTTCTTCCAACATTTCCATCTCCTTCTGTACATAAAAAATGAAAAGTATATATCAAAATTTGAGATATTTTTTAATTATACAATCAAAAATGAGAGATGCATCCTATTCTTTTAGATCATCGATTACAAAAAACAGAGGAACTTACAGACTCATCTATTTGTCTTTGTTCTTCATCTGTTTTCACCTTATTTGGATACTCCTGAAAAAGAAGCAAACATAAAAGGAGAGCAATGAGTAACTCTATTATCCCAAAAAATGGAGGGCGCCTTTCAAAAATCAGCCTCTTTTTTTTTTTTCCGAATTTACTTTTTGATCATAAGCAGATCTGTGCAGGCGTGCAGCACATATATGTCATTCATAAGAGTTGTACAATATCACTTCATCAGTGAAAAAAAAAAACTCCATTAACAAAATAATACCTCTTGTAAGCGGAATGATTTATATCGATCCACACTTTCATCTGGAAATCGGAGAACAGAAGATCTTTCTGCAATAATTTTCCATTAAATTGTTAGTAGCTTCTAATTAAGAACATATTGCATGTACTGAAGGTACAGTTACAAGCTACGTTACCAGTCATGTTAGCAGATGATTTTTCTGGTGAGCTATGTGACTGGTAACTCTCTTTAGCCCACGCGATTGCTTCATCAACCCCTACTCCTTCATCTGTCCGTTCTTTATAACTAGAATTAATTTCAATAACATAGGAGCTGTTAATCTCATCATCATCGTCGTCATCTTCTTGTTTGTGAAATTCATTCATACAGTCGTCTTCGTCTACTACGGATACCTTGACACTAGAATACGAATAAGCACCACGGCTCATGCTTTCCGGTGAAGATGCCCTCCTTGAGAAATTAAAGATTGTGCTTCTGAAATTCTCAATCTGTTCATCATCAACAAATTTTTTAGGACGACCGTATGCAAATTGCGGAGGTTTTTCATGTCTTTGTTGTATTTCATGCATCGTTGCTGATCCGTCCCGATTTGATTGTCCGTTTATTGGCCTTTATGTCAAAAAAAATCTTTCAGAATCCACCAAGTTAAAGAGATAGACAGCGCACATGAAACAGGAAAGGTTGATACAGGACAATTTGACATCATAGCCTACAACAAGGTTTCTGAGGAACAAAATGTGTGACAGGGTGCTAATTTTTTTTTGAGTCTAGCATTTTGTTTTTAGACAAACTCTTATCAAAGCATGTGTCAAAGAACATATCGATCCCAAACTCTTTATCAATTTTTGGCAATTATTCAATAAACATACGGAGCTGACTAACAAATAAATAAGATAAGATTCAATGGAGAACAAAATATACTGAGAATCAAACATTCAGCATTTTTGCAAATTTGTTGAGAAAAAACTTTATTTATCATACAAAATTCTCACCTCTTAACTAAAAACTGCTTGTAGTAAATCTCGATAAATGAATATTCTTGAAGCCGAATTTTTTTATTCATTTATCAAGGTTCTTTGTACTAAATAGCATATTATTAATATTATACGAACTGCAGATAACTATATATATAGCCATGGCATATTATTAATATTATACGAACTGCCGATAACTATATATATAGCCGTAAAGATACCTGAGCTTGGAAGCATAAACAGGCGAAAAATCATCATCATCGCTGATTGGCGGACGGAACGGACTATACTCCTCCGTGCTCAGTACCGACGCTGTCGACGAATTCGACTTTGATCTCGACCTCGATCTCCGAACCTCATTAAAATCCATCTTTAAAAAATCACCACAAAACTCCTCGCTCCTACGGCCACCTTCAGCTGCCGGAATCCTGAACTCCGGCAACTTCCGGCTACCTTCCGCACCAATTTTCACCGGATTGCGGAAAATGTCATCGTAGAAGTAGTCCGAGCGATCAAAATGGCGGAAAGAGAGTGTACGTGGTGGCCCACCGAACACGTCGTCGAAGTCTTGAGGGTGTAGAAGCTTTGATTCACGGTGGAAGCTTCTACGAAGAGTTTGTTCGGATGATGTCCCGCGAAAACTCATTCCCGATAGATGGAAATGTAGGAAGTGTGAGGATATCTATGTTATTACAAGCACTCACACTTTACATAGACGGGGATCCTAGTATGTATTGGTTTTACCTGCATGGGTTTGTATAAGTGCGCGCCTTCATATATAGCACATGCAAGGATCAGATAAAAGAAGGATCAGATATTTTCCTTTTGTGTAATGCAAAACGTACCAAATTGGATATTAAAATTTGTTAACAAGACACTAATTACTTGGCATTTTGAGATGTTTTAATTGGATGATCCTAGCGGATCCATTATCAATATCAATATCAATATAATCCTAATGTCTACTAGTATTACATTTCGAAAGTTATTACTATTATCCTTCATTTTTTTAATCTTCTTTATTACTTTGATGTCCCTTTTTGTCATTACACAGCATTTTGAGTGACCCAATTTAAATTGGATCGACCCAAATCTAAACCTCTACTACTTTATTTTTTTAATCTTCTTTATTTCTTTGATGCCTTTTTTGTCATTACATATCATTTGGAGCGACCCAATTTAGATTGGATCAACCCAAATCTAAACATATACTATTATCCTTCATTTTTTTAATAATATGTAGTGGTCTTGAATGGACTAAATAAAATGTTACAAAAATATTTATATGAACCGAAATTAGTCCTTACTCAAGTATTTTTACTCTTTATCAATTACTATTTTTATGATAATTACTAAACTTTTTGTTGAGATAAATAAGAACAGAATCTTTAAATTGATTTACAAGATAATTAATACTAATACAATAGGTTGGAAAATAGATAAGGAAAAGAAAGGGTATAAGAAAGGCAAGCCTTTAAAATGATAATTAAATCTTAATTCAATAATATGTAGTGGTCTTGAATGAACTAAATAAAATGCTACGAAAATATTTATATGAACTGAAATTAGTCCCTGCTCAAGTATTTTTGCTCTTTATCAATTACTACTTTTTATGATAATTACTAAACTTTTTGTTAAGATAATTAAGAACGGAATCTTAAAATTGATTTACAAAATAATTAATACTAATACAAAAGATTATGTTGTACTAATTCGGTACATATATGTATTTGTTGGTCTACTCATTAAAATTATAATTATGGAATTTAGCTATTATCAAATCGATTAATCGATTATTTTACTGCATGATATTCTATATCATATAAATTACTTTGTATGATAATTACTAAATTTTTTGTTGAGATAATTAAAAATTGAATCTTTAAATTGATTTCCAACTAATTAATAGTCTGCAAATACTAAGCCCAAGATCAAGATAGGGACGAGAAACTGAAAAATCTTGATTACAACGTATCAATTAATCTTTATAATCATAGGTGTTTCGCCTCAAAATATTTTTTAGAAAACGGAAAATACAGTTTCATTTGATATAAATATAATGCCAAAAATATTATGATGCAACGTAATTAATTGGCCAAATACCATATTTATTATCTATAAAGTTTTTCCTATTTTTAAAAAATAAAAAAGAGTTTTTTAATTATGGAGCCAAAACATGAACAAAATAACTAAAAAATATCTTTATTTATAATTTTCAATATACACGGCATCACCTATGATCATTGTTTTGAAAATTTCGGATTTAGTCGACGAAAGCACCGTCTGGTTACTAATAAAAAATTAATCGATATAGTAATTGAAGATAACTTAATATTATTAATTATTTAAATTGAACACATATTTATATATATAGGGAGGTGCTCAAATGAGTACTTTCTTAAAATGAGAATTTAGTCCACACTAAAATATATATATATTTCATTTATTCTAAGAGCCCCGCTAGGGGCACCTTCACTTCTGCTCTCTATCCATTAATAAAAAAAATTAAAAAAAAACTACTACCACAACATCATTTTTTAAAAAAAAAATAAAAAATTAAAATTTTTAATTTTTTTGTTTTTGAGAGCATAATTATTAAAAAGAATTTTTATTTTACTTTTTTGGAATTTGCCTTGGTAAAATGTTTGCATAAATAATTTCATTTAACAAAAAGTTATTAAAAGCAATAACATAAAACTCAAATTATAGTATTACATTTCGAAAATTACTACTATTATCCTTCATTTTTTTAATCTTCTTTATTTCTTTGATGCCCCTTTTTGTCATTACATAGCATTTGGAGCGACCCAATTTAGATTGGATCAACCCAAATCTAAACATATACTATTATCCTTCATTTTTTTAATAATATGTAGTGGTCTTGAATGGACTAAATAAAATGTTACAAAAATATTTATATGAACCGAAATTAGTCCCGGCTCAAGTATTTTTACTCTTTATCAGTTACTACTTTTTATGATAATTACTAAACTTTTTGTTGAGATAATTAAGAATAGAATTGTTGTGGAACGAAATACAGGGTATATTTGTTACGTATTTAATGCTAGGGTTTATGGAAGCTTCGAGCTTTAATGTCTGATCAAGTGTTTCGTGACTTAACTCAGGTCCTCACAAGATGCCTACGTATCTTGCAAATATCAAGAATCAAGCCAATCAAAAACGTAGTTCTAGGTTGAAGGATCAGGTCCTTTATATAGGCATTCGTAGCCTTAGAGTTAGAGTAGGGTTTGGTATCTTGGTGGACAAGATACCCACTCTAAGCCCGTTTCTGAATCCTTCCATGAGGAAGGCTAATTCAAATTGGACTCCTATGACTTGGGGATCACTCCTTAAAGAATTTGGATATCCATAGGACTTGATAACGGAATCCTATTTTTGCTGATTTATCTAATTACGAAATTATTATCATAATTAGGGTTTTGGGCCTTACAATTGGGCTTTGACTTTGGACCAACCTAGGTTCATTCAATGTGTCATTAAATGTATTTCTAGGGCTTACTTTAAACCCATATCATTTGCCCCCCAACTTCTAAGAAAACTGATCAGGTTTTCATTGAAGTTAAAAGGCTCATGTACACTAGTGTTTCACAAATATCGTCTTGAATGTAAAGTGTGGAGCGACCTAACATTTATAACGAATTGCCTTATTCGAGGCTAATCAATTTTTACTGGTATGCTATAAGCAGCATTCTTAATCTTCCTTTTATTAGCACAGATGTCAACAAGTTTAATCAATGTGTTATCCTGCTTGGTCGGAATGTCATATATCTACTTGACAACATCCTTATTTTCCTTATACTCATGAGTATTTTCTACTATGGTCATTTTAACCACACCATAATTGTGCAGAACTTATGAAATTTTTCCAAAAAACCCCATTTTTTAGGGAAATTAGCAAAATCCATCAGAAAATTTCGACCAGGATTCCTGATCGAATTTTCGACCAGGATCCTGGTCGAAAAATCACAACTCTAGCATTCTGGTCGAAGGCATTTCGACCAGGATTCCTGATCGAACTTTCGACCAGGATCCTGGTCGATTAATCTTCAACTCTGCAGTCTGGTCGACAGCACTTCGATGAGGATTCCTGATCGACATTTCGATCAGGATCCTGGTCGACTAATCCTCACTTTGAAATTCTGGTCGACAGCCATTCGACGAGGATTCCTGGTCGATATTTCGATCAGAATCCTAGTCGACAAAACTTCGTTTTAACACCCTGCTCGAAGGCATTTCGACATGGACTCCTGGTCGATATTTCAATCAGGATCATAGTCGAATAAATGCCATTTTGTCATTCTGCTCGAAGGCATTTCGACATGGATTCCTGGTCGACATTTCGATCAGGATCCTAGTCGAATAAATGATATTTTGTCATTCTGCTCGAAGGCATTTCAACATGGATTCCTGGTCGACATTTCAATCAGGATCCTAGTCGAATAAATTTGGGCTTATAAATTAGGCCTGCTAACCTTTCTGGGCCTCAACCTATTCTTGCTTAATTATTTATCGAATTTAATTAACCCATTTTTTTTGGGACCTCCTAGATCTTCTAGAATCTTCTAGGTCCTTCCTTTCTTTGGGCCTATGGGCCTCCCAATGGGCCTTAACCGGCTATCACCGGTTACTTGGAATTTTAACCGGCTGGTAGCCAGTTATGAAATTTCTATAAAACAGTGGAGTGAGATTCATTTCTCACTTCACTCTAATACACTCCACTTTCCTCTAAAAATTCTCTCAAATATTTCTTAGTGTTAAGGCGATTCTCGACAGTTTTTTTCAGCAATTTCATAATTTCCGGCGTATCTTTCACCGGTTTCTGGGTTTCTGTTGAATATTCATCTTCTTCATTCAAAAGCATTCATCTCTTGAAGATCAATGACGGACAAAGCAGCACAGCGTCTTGCAAAGATGAACTCAGCTTCAAAAAGAGGTAACGATATCGAAATTCGTTCCTCCTATATGAGTTTAACTGAAATGATCAACCTTCGTGGAGATGATTATCCATCACTAGCTGATTTAGATGCCTATAATTGTTGTAATAAATTTCATGATGAAGATATGATTAAGAGCTATAATAAACTTTATGAAGTTAAAAGCCCCTATAGGCTTTTCAAGGCTGGGCCTGGTGACAGGCCTTGTCATTGGAGGCCCAACGGGATTTATGTTTTTAGAGATGCCCTCATAGCTGGGCTTAGGTTCCGTTTCCATGAGTTTATTCCCAAACTTTTGGCTGACGTTTAAATCAGCCCATGTCAACTTCCTCCCAATGCCTGGCGATCCATTTTATGTTTTATGGTTTTATGCCTTAGGAAAAAATTTCCTCTTTCTGTACCTTTGTTTAGGAAAATATTTCAATTCTATAATAGTTCCTCTGTTCAACCTGGGTGGGTCTATATTAGACAACGCCCTAAGATACCACACATATTCAATGGCCACTCGGTTGTTGACAACAACCCTAAGTGGAAAGAGGAGTTCATGTACTTGGTTTGGAAATGGGGTGATTGGGGCACCCTTTTTCGGAGTTCTTTTGGCAAGGTTGTTGATGGGAACCCAAACAAAATTGTTCTCAACACGGAGGAACAAGCTGCTTTTGAAGAGCTTATCAAAGATAATGGAGAAACTCTGTGTTGGGACCTCATCAATGAGGATTCATTAAGGGCCGTAGGCCTTTCTTCTGTTTCTGATTTTGGTAATTTCTAACTCCCTTGCTTCTTTCTTTGTTTCGGTTTCCCTTGTATTAACGTATTTTATTTCATCTTTTATATAGCGGCGATGAAGATAATGAAGGCGACAGAGCCTGATGTTGAGGAGACCGCCCGAATGAAAAGGGCAAAGAGGGCCCTTGACACAAGGGGCAAGCCTACAGAACCCTCTTTTCTGCGCCCTCACAAGGCACAGAAACAAGACTTGACACTAGTGGATGAAGAAGATGGTCCTGTGCAGGTTAATGTTCAATCAACAGTTTATAGGCCTCCATGGGGCTTCAGGAAGCAAGACTCTGTGGTTAGTTCCACTAAGCACTCAATGGATTGGTCCCTCAATTCCATAACTCCTGTTGTCTATAGAGATTTTGTGACGGGAGGGAATATGGACGAGGCTGAGCACCTGGGAGCTCAGGCTTTGGCATCTGTATGTTGCTTTTTATCATTTTCCCTTTCCTTAGTGTTATCTTGATATTGTGGTTTTGTTAAACTAATACTTTTTTGTAGGCAAACGTCCATTTCCAGAGCATGACTCACCAGGCCAAGGCTTGGAAAAATAAAGCTAAGTCTTTCGAGACCAAGTATCAAAATGAGAAGATTAAATGTGGAGAAACCGAAGAAAAATTAAAGGGGAAGATGGAAGAGTTGGAGGCTGCCCAAGCTGAGGTGGTGCATTTGCGGGCCAAGAAGGAGGAGCTTATCGATGAGTATATGGATTCTGTGGATTTTCAGAGCCTGATGGAGAAACATGACGAGGTTCTTTATCCTGTCTAGTATACAGATGGCTGGGACGAGGCTCTGGAAGCGGTGCTTAAGAAGCACCCTGGACTGTTCTCCCTCGAGGACTTTTCGAGCCCACATCCCCCTCCTCCTCCTGTCGAAGAGGAAGAAGGTGGGGATGAGCACATGGGAGATGACGATAGGATTCTTGCTCCAGAGGTTTCTCCCCTTCGGAGAGCTTCAGATACCACTCATACATCCCCATCTCACTCTGCAGGTGTCTCGAAGACTCGGGGAGACGAGGAGAAGTCTGCTTCTGAAGCTGATGCTTAGTTATTTTGTTGTGGCCCTGCGTGGCACTTTGACTTATATTTTGGTTATGTAACTTAACTTTCATAGCCTTCGGGCTTATTTGTTTAATTATGCATTTTTCGGTTTTTCATCCTACTTGGTTATTTTGCCTGTTGCACTGTGGCTTTCTTTAGCTAGCAATTTAAATATGCTTTTGGTATATGATAGACACAAAATAGCAACCAAGAGAGGAAAAGAAAACCAACTTGCATTAATAAAACTTGGATTGGGTCCAGCCCTTACATAAATATTTTAAATTCCTACTCGGAGTTTGCAGAACTCTGAAATGGTCCCATCGACCTTATTTATACTTTCCTACTAGATATAAGCCATATCCTATGCAAGATAATCAAACATAATAGACTTTGAGGTTTGATGTGTGCCAAGTATGAGGCACCTCATTTCCTTCCAATGTCTCCAACTTGTACGATCCACGTCCCAGTGTTTCCTTGACCCGATACGGACCTTCCCAATTTGGGGATAGCTTTCCCTTCTGTCCAACTCCAGATGCTTCAATCTTTCTAAGCACCAGGTCCCCCTGACGGAAGAACCTTTCTTTCACCCTTAGGATATAGTAGAAAGAAGCTTTCTTCTGATGTTCAGTATTCCTAGCATGGGCTTCGTCCCTTACCTCATCGATCAAGTCGAGGGCTAACCTCATTCCTTCTTCATTTGTGTCTGGTTCAAAGGCTTCAACCCATGGAGATGCATGCATGATTTCCACGGGCACCACAACTTCAGCCCCGTAGGCTAACATGAATGGGGTTTCACCAGTCGTCACTTTGCAGGTGGTGCGATATGCCCAGAGTATGGGCAATAGCTCATCCACCCAAGTGTTCCTAGAACGTTCCATCATTTTCTTAAGTCCATCAAGGATGATACGATTAGCAACCTCAGCTTGCCCATTGGCTTGAGGATGGGCGACTGAGGTGAATCGAAGCTTAATTCCATTTTCATCACAGTAATCTCTAAATTCTTTGTTGTTGAATTGTAACCCATTGTCCGTAACTAGGATCCGTGGTATCCCGTACCTACACATGACATTCTCCCAGAAGAACTGTATGATTTGCTTGGTTGTGATTTTAGCCAAAGGTTTGGCCTCAATCCACTTTGTGAAGTAGTCGATAGCTACAACTAGAAACTTCCTTTGAGCAGTGGCCATATGAAAGGGCCCAATAATGTCCATCCCCCACATAGCAAACGGGATGGGGGAGCTCACGGATGTCAACATCTCTGGTGGTTATCTAACTACTGGTACATGCTTCTGGCACCGATCACACCTTTTCACGTACTCTTTGGCATCAGCCATCATCTCAGGCCAATAGAATCCAAGCCTGACTATCTTGTGAGCTAGGGCCCTGCCCCCAAGTGTTTTCCGCAAATCCCCTCATGGACCTCCTCAATAGCTGATTTGGCCTCTTCGGGCCTCAAACACTTTAGATACGGAATCACAAAAGATTTTTTGTAAAGTATCCCTTCAATCAGAGCATACCTTAACGCTCTCACAGATAATTTTTGTGCCTCCATGGCATTAGTCGGGAGCCAACCAGTCTCGAGGTGTGCTCTTATGGGGTCTATCCAACATTCCCTCACCCCAATAGGTGCGACTAACTTTGAATCGATGGTAGGGGTTCTCAGAACTTGGAAGTAGACACTTCCAGAGTAATTCTCTATCTCAGAGGACGAAAACTTGGATAATGCATCAGCCTTGGTGTTTTCTTCCCTCGGAATGTGCTCAATGTAGCACTCATCAAATTGAGTCATTACTGCCTTCACAAGCCTTAAGTATTTGGCCATGGTTTCATCCTTTGCCTCAAACTCTCCATTGACTTGGGCCACAACTAGCCTTGAATCTCCACAAACTTTAAGATTCTTGACCCTCAGTACTCCTGTCAAACCAAGCCCAGCTATCAAAGCTTCATACTCTGCCTCATTATTGGTTGTTGGAAAGTCCAACTTCAAGGCGTATTCAATCGTAAATCCATCAGGACTTCGTAGGACAAGACCTGCACCGCTTGTTTTTGTTTTCGATGCCCCATCAAAATAGAGCATCCAGAATTCCTTCTCTTCGATCATAGGTTCTTTTTCTTCTTTATTGCCTTCCTGAGGTATCTCCTGCCCCCCGGCTTCTTGGTTGTCAATGGTACATTCAACCACGAAGTCAGCAAGTGCCTGCGCTTTGATGGCCGTCCTTGGCTTGTACTTAATATCTAATTCTCCCAACTCAATTGCCCACTTAATGAGCCTACCACTGGCTTTAGGGCTGTGCAAAATATTCCTCAATGGCTGTCCTGTAAGGACCTCAATCTAATGTGCCTGAAAATAGGGCCGTAGTTTCCTAGAAGCAGTTACCAATGCTAAGGCAGACTTCTCAATAGTGGAGTAGTTCAACTCTGCTCCGTGTAAAACTTTACTCACATAGTATACGGGTTTCTGAACCTTGTTTTCCTCCTTTACCAGCACCGCACTCACAGCTTGACCTGAAATTGCCAACTAAAGATAGAGGATTTCTCCCGTACTTGGCTTGGCCAACAGCGGGGCCTCAGACATATACTTCTTCACCTGCTCAAAGGCCTCTTGGCTTTCTTCAGTCCACTCAAAGTTTTTTACCTTCTTCAAGGTTTTAAAGAACGGCAAACACTTGTCCCCGAATTTGGAGATGAACCTACCTAACGCAGCAATCCTCCCGGTTAACTTCTGTACATCCCTTATAGAATGTGGTGGTTCCATGTCCAAAATAGCCTTGATTTTGTCGGGGTTGGCCTCAATTCCCCGTTTTGAAACCATAAGACCCAAAATTTTTCCAGACCCAACACCAAAAGCACACTTGGCCGGATTCAACATCATCTTATGGTGCCTCAGCACTTCAATGCCTCACGTAGGTGTTTAATGTGATCTGCCCTGTGTAGGCTTTTCACCAGCATATCATCCACATAGACTTCCATAGTCTTTCCAATGAGATGAGAAAAAATCTTGTTTACCAACCTCTGATATGTAGCTCCTGCATTTTTCAGTCCAAAAGCCATGACCAGGTAACAATACACACCGAAGTCAATGATAAATGATACCTTAGGAATATCTTCCTTATGCATCTTGATCCGATTATATCCACTAAAGCAATCCATGAAGCTTAAGATCTCGTGCCCAGCCGTGGCATCTATCAACGTATCGATCCTTGGCAAGGGAAAACAGTCCTTTGGGTATGTGTCGTTCAGATCAGTGAAGTCTATACACATCCTCTACTTTCCATTAGCCTTCTTGACCATCACAGGATTGGCCAACCATTCCGGGAACTGGATTTCCTCAATGAACCCTGCCTCTAGGAGTTTATCAACCTCCTATTTTATGGCTTCTTGCCTCTCAGGTGCGAAATTTCTTTTCTTTTGTTTCACTGTCTTCCGGTTTGGATCCACATTCAGGCTGTGTGTTATCAATTGAGGATCTATCCCTGGCATATCAGCTGCTGTCCACGCGAAGATGTCACTATTGTCTTGCAAAAAGGAGATCAATTTGCTCTTCAAGGGGTCTTTCAAAGATGCCCCGATGTAAGTAACCTTCTCAGAATCTCCCAACTCCAAAGGTACGGGAAGCAAGTTCTCTGCCAGTTTTCCTCTCCGCTCTTCATTCTCCCGAACATCCATATCCTCAATTGGGAGGACCTGCCCCCCGGTTCCATCCGGCCTTAATGCGGCCACATAACAACTCCTTGCCATCTTTTGATCCCCTTTCTCTTCTCCTACTCCATTTCTGGTTGGGAACTTAACCTTTAAATGATAGGTAGAAGCAGCCGCCTTGAAAGCATGTAGTCTCGTCCTACCTAGGATAGCATTGTATGTGGATGTAGCTTTGAGAACCAAGAAATTTAACATCTGAGTTGCCTCCCGTGGCTCCTGCCCTATAGTCATGGGTAGCTGAATTGTTCCCTCAACTTTCGACTCCACACCGTTGAACCCATATATGGGCATGTTTGACGGTGTCAACTGAGACTCAGTGTATCCCATTTTTAAGAAGGCATCATGAAACAGAATGTCCACCGATGCTCTATTGTCAATCAAGACTCTCTTCACTTGGGAGTTTCCTATCACAGGTGAGATAACCAGGGGGTCATCATGGGGAAACTTCACCCCTTCAAGGTCCGAATCATCGATCCAATCGAGACTTCCGTCTTTTCACGTTTTGGCGCTTCCCCTACAATATGCATCACTTCTCGTGCATATGCCTTTCTGGAATTTCTACTTGTCCCAGCCACTGTTGGGCCACTGAACATCATGTTGATCACTGGCCCCCGGGGCTGCTGATTGCGGTTACGATCCTCATCTTTCCTATCATGATCTCGCCTTGGGTTTCCCCGATCCCCATCTTTGCAGAATTTATTCAGTTTTCCTTTACGGATCAAAAACTCAATCTCATCTTTCAATTGTCTACAATCGTCGGTATCGTGTCCCACATCCTTATGGAATCGACAGTACTGATTATTGTTTCTTTTCTCAGGATCAGTCCTTAGTGGCTTCGGCCATCTCACATCCCTGTCTTTTTCTATCTCCATCAGGATTTGACTTCTTGGAGTGTTCAGTCTTGTGTAATCCGTAAACCTTTGCCCGGGACTCCCCTTCTTAGGGGCTGAATCAGAATCCCTGCCCGTGCGCGGGTACTTATCTCTAGCATCATATTTCTGTTTCGACTTCCACTTCTTAGAGTTGTAACCGTTTCCAGTGTTCCCTGTTCCTGACTCTTTCTTCAAACTATCTTCCGCCTTGATGTACTTGATCTCCCTTTGTTGGAGCTCAACCATATTTTCAGGGGGATGCTTAGCCAATGACATTTTAAAATAAACATTCGAAGTTCTATTCTGCAACACCACTATGGCTACCTTGTTTTCCAGGTTTGTAATGTTGAGCGTTTCCTTTGTGAATCGCTTGAGGTAATCTCTGAGATTTTCGTTCTTTCCTTGTATCACAGTCATGAGGGATGCAGAATCTTTCTCATGAATCCTTCCTCCTATGAACTGACTGACGAAAGCATTGCTTAGCTCTTTGAAAGAGGCAATGGAGTTTGGTGGTAGGCGGCTGTACCAACGTTGTGCCATACCCGCTAATGTTTGGGGAAACGCCCTACACTTCAAAGCGTCACTGGCGGGTTGTAACAACAGTGCGTTAGAGAACGTTCTTACATGATTAGCGGGATCTCCCGTTCCATCGTAAGCATTTATGGTAGGCATCTTGAACTTCCGTGATATATGCGCATTCATCACCTCCTCAGTGAATGGAGGGGTTGGATCATCAGGATCTCCAAGTTGCATTAAGTCTTCAGGGTTGCCTCTGGGGGTTTCGACCCTCGTGTTTCCACCTCTAGGGACTTCGGTCCTTCTCTCTCTCCTTGGGGTTCTTTCCAAATCAACAAAAGGAATGTCTCCTCCCGTCGCTGGTGGGGGTTGATTCTGATTCTGTCTTCGTTGTTCCCTTTCTATGCCCTCCTTTAGTTTTTGGATCTTGGCCTCATGGGCCTTGATTTTTTCAGCAGCCGTTAAGGGAGGTCGATCATGGGTTCTTCGGCATCCAATAGGTTCCTTACTTGGACGACGTCTCCTTGGGGCTTCATCCTTATCTTCTTCCGAGGATGAGTCATCAGAATATGGGCCTGAGTAGTCATAGTATTGCTGGCCTTGATTGGGTCCTAAACCTCTGATGTAAGGTGGATTGTACGGCTCGTGTATCTAGAGGGCGTGACCACTTGGTCCGGCCTGATACGGGGGATAATTGGGCAACCCATATATCGGGTTCGTGCTTGTGGGGATCACGGTAGTAGAGATCTGAGCGGTGGGTGGAGCGGACTGCCCTCCGAGAGGGGCGACCACCATCTGAAGGGGATTCATCCCTTGGGTGGTGGGATTCGTCACTAAGGGTAACGACTCATGAGTTTACGCTTCAGTTCCTTGTGGCTGAGTGATCAGCGGTTGAGAATTCACCCTTGGGGGCACTTGTTCCCCAATCGGGGGTGCGGTGGTGTTAGTGATGGTTTCAGAAAGTGTTGGTGTTCTCCGGGTGGTAACCATCGTCGATATCCGGGTCCCACAGACGGCGCCAAATGTTGTGGAACGAAATACAGGGTATATTTGTTACGTATTTAATGCTAGGGTTTATGGAAGCTTCGAGCTTTAATGGCTGATCAAGTGTTTCGTGACTTAACTCAGGTCCTCACAAGATGCCTAGGTATCTTGCAAATATCAAGAATCAAGCCAATAAAAAACGTAGTTCTAGGTTGAAGGATCAGGTCCTTTATATAGGCATTCGTAGCCTTAGAGTTAGAGTAGGGTTTGGTATCTTGGTGGACAAGATACCCACTCTAAGCCCGTTTCTGGATCCTTCCATGAGGAAGGCTAATTCGTATTGGACTCCTATGACTTGGGGATCACTCCTTAAAGAATTTGGATATCCATAGGACTTGATATCGGAATCCTATTTTTGCTGATTTATCTAATTACGAAATTATTATCATAATTAAGGTTTTGGGCCTTACAATTGGGCTTTGACTTTGGACCAACCTAGGTTCATTCAATGTGTCATTAAATGTATTTCTAGGGCTTACTTTAAACCCATATCAAGAATCTTTAAATTGATTTACAAAATAATTAATTCTAATACAATAGGTTGGAAAATAGATAATAAAAAGAAAAGGTTCAAGAAAGGCAAGCCTTTAAAATGACAATTAAATCTTAATTCAATAATATGCAGTGGTCTTCAATGAACTAAATAAAATGCTACAAAAATATTTATATGAACCGAAATTAGTCCTTTCTCAAGTAATTTTACTCTTTATCAATTACTACTTTTTTATGATAATTACTAAACTTTTTGTTGAGATAATTAAGAACAGAATCTTTAAATTGATTTACAAAATAGTTAATACTAATACAAAAGATTATATTGTACTAATTCAGTACATATATGTATTTGTTGGTCTACTCATTAAAATTATAATTATGGAATTTAGCTATTATCAAATCGATTAATTGATTATTTTACTGCATGATATTCTATATCATATCAATTACTTTTTATGATAATTAATAAATTTTTTGTTGAGATAATTAAGAATAGAATCTTTAAATTGATTTCCAACTAATTAATAGTCTGCAAATAATAAGCCCAAGATCAAGATAGGGACGAGAAATTGAAAAATCTTGATCATAACGTATCAATTAATCTTTATAATCATAGGTGTTTCGCCTCAAAATAATTTTTAGAAAACCGAAAATACATTTTCATTTGATATAAATATAATGCCAAAAATATTATGATGCAACGTAATTAATTGACCAAATACCATATTTATTATTTATAAAGTTTTTCCTATTTTTAAAAAATAAAAAAGAGTTTTTTAATTATGGAGCCTCAATTTTTCATAATTTTATCACAATTTTTAAGGATCCAAAAGTGATCCACAAGTGAGCAGACCGTATCAATTTCTATTCAGGACTATTCTCCACTAACTTGACCACAATTCTCAAACCATAAATCACCTCATCATGAACTTTATATGCTTAGAAACTACAAGACAAGACCTTTCCAAATATGTGCAGTGACATTTCGAAAATTACTACTATTGTCCTTCATTTTTTTAATCTTTTTTATTTCTTTGACTTCTTTGATGTCCTTTTTTGTCATTACACAACATTTGGAGCGACCCAATTTAGATTGGATCGACCCAAATCAAAACATGTACTATTTTTTGTCATTACACAGCATTTGGAGCGACCCAATTTATATTGGATCGACCCAAATCTAAACCTCTACTATTATCCTTCATTTTTTTTATCTTCTTCATTTCTTTGATGCTCCTTTTTGTCATTACCCGAATCTATCTCTGTCATTACACAACAAATCTCTGTCATTACACAGCAAATCGAGATAAACCTCAGTTTACAAATTTGTATCTGTAAGTCTCTTTCCCTCTCTTCTATCTTTTCATATCTATATATTTACCCAAAAATATAAATAAACAACAGTTTTTGGACTAATTTAAACGGAATGCAACCATAAAAAAAATCAGATCAGACTTCTGCAATTAAGTAATTTTTAATTTATTTAAATTTTTAAAAACCCTACATGGATACATTCATTTACCAGTGTGGTGTATAAATTACGTAACACACTACTTTCGCCCATTCCGTTGCAACAATTGCAGTTCACTTTTGTTTCGCCTCAAAATAATTTTTAGAAAACGGAAAATACAGTTTCATTTGATATAAATATAATGCCAAAAATATTATGATGCAATGTAATTAATTGGCCAAATACCATATTTATTATCTATAAAGTTTTTCCTATTTTAAAAAATAAAAAAGGGTTTTTTAATTATGGAGCCAAAACATGAACAAAATAAATTAAAAATATCTTTATTTATAATTTTCAATATACACGGCATCATCTATGATCATTGTTTTGAAAATTTTGGATTTAGTCGACGTAAGCACCGTTTGGTTATGTTATGGAATAAAAAGTAGGGTATATTTATTGCGTATTGAATGCTAGGGTTAAGGGGAGCTTCGAGCTTTAATGGCTGATCAAGTGTTTCGTGACTTAACTCGGGACCTCACAAGATTCCTACGTATCTTGCAATATATCAAGAATCAAGCCAAAAAACGTAGTTCTAGGTGTGAAGGAGCAGGTCCTTATATAGGTGATGAAAACCCTAGAATTAGGGTAGAGTTAGGAGACTTGATGGACAAGTCACAGCTTAGGCCCAATTCTAGAGCCTTCTAACAGATAAGAAGATAAGTATTAGAGGTATATGCCTTGGAGACCACTCCTGATATGATTTAGTTTCCTTGTTGACTCAAATTTGAAGTCTTATTTTTGGCTGATTTTACAGCTACGAAATTAATATCAATTCAAGGGTTTCGGGCCTCATTAATGGGCTTTAACCTTAGACCAACATAGGTTTAATTAATACCGCATTTAATGTATTTCTAGGATTTATCTTCAGCCCATATCATTTGCCCCCCCAACTTCTAGGAAAACTGATCAGGTTTTCATTGAGGATATAATTGTCTATATTAAGATTCGGGATCATTTTTATCCCTTACCCGGGACTTTTCCTACACTATTATTGGGATTTTATTTGTACACTAGTGTTTCACATGTACCGTCTTGGTTGTTAAGTGTGGAGCGACCTACACATTTACGATGATTTGCCTTATTCGAGGTTTTAACTTGTGTTCGCTTTTAGCAATTTCGGCACTTTTATAAAGCTGTCATGCATTTTTCGCATAAATTATCACTCAAAAATATTTCTATAATTTTTCTCGTATTTTTCTGTACTTTTCCTAATATTTTAGGAATTTTCTTGTACTCGTAGATATTTTTTCTTGTTTATTCCTAATAATTTAGGAATTTTTATATACCAACGGGTATTTTCCTTAATTTTTCCTAATAATTTAGGAATTTTCGGGTACCCACAGGTATTTTTCTTAATTTTTCCTAATAATTTAGGAATTTTCGGGTACCCACAGGTATTTTTCTTAATTTTTCCTAATAATTTAGGAATTTTCGGGTACCCACAGGTATTTTTCTTAATTTTTCCTAATAATTTAGGAATTTTTGGGTACCCACAGGTATTTTTCTTAATTTTTCCTAATAATTTAGGAATTTTCGGGTACCCACAGGTATTTTTCTTAATTTTTCCTAATAATTTAGGAATTTCGGGTACCCACAGGTATTTTCTTAATTTTTCCTAATAATTTAGGAATTTTCGGGTACCCACAGGTATTTCTCTTAATTTTTCGTAATAATTTAGGAATTTTCGGGTACCCACGGGTATTTCTCTTAATTTTTCCTTATAATTTAGGAATTTTCGGGTACCCACATGTATTTTTCTTAATTTTTCCTAATAATTTAGGAATTTTCGGGTACCCACAGGTATTTCTCTTAATTTTTCCTAATAATTTAGGAATTTTCGGGTACCCACAGGTATTTTTCTTAATTTTTCCTAATAATTTAGGAATTAACTTGTAACCAATGTAAAACTTCAATGGTCGAATTGTAATTTGACCATTCATTCTCATTCATTCTCATGCTTCAGTCGGTAATTTTGTTCGGCTTTTTTTTTTTACATTTTCCGATTGGAAAATTTCAAGTGGGGCCACCCCATTTTTATCCTCCTACTCGGCAATTTCATTCAGCAATTTTTTTTAACATTTTCCGATTGGAAAATTTCAAGTGGGGCCACCCCATTTTTATCCTGCTGCTCGGCAATTTCATCCGGCAATTTTTTTTTTTTTAAAAAAATTTTCGATTGAAAATTTCAAGTGGGGCCACCCCATTTTTATGTTCCGGCTCGGCAATTTCATTCGGCAATTTATTTTTACAATTTTCGAATGAAAATTGTTGAATGGGACCCAGCCCTTTTTCTCTTCTCAATCGAAAAATTCGA
Source organism: Saposhnikovia divaricata (assembly GCA_036435485.1). Classification (NCBI taxonomy): domain Eukaryota; kingdom Viridiplantae; phylum Streptophyta; class Magnoliopsida; order Apiales; family Apiaceae; genus Saposhnikovia; species Saposhnikovia divaricata. The sequence continues at coordinate 157,945,383 of CM071598.1, forward strand.
ATCGAAAATTCCTTCTTTTTTCTTTTTTACAATTTTCGAATGAAAATTGTTGAATGGGGCCCAGCCCTTTTTCTCATCTCATTCGAAAAATAGGAATCGAAATTCCTTTTTTTTTTTCTTTTTTTTTTTTTTGAATTTTCGATTCAAAAATCAGATGGGCCCCAGGCCTTTTTTGCATCTCATTCGAACACCTCCAATCGAATTTTTTTTTAAACAACCAAATTTTCGAATGAAAATTGATAGGTGGGACCAGTCCATTTTTGGTCTTCATTCGATAAGTAGGAATCGAAAATTATTGTTTCGAATCTTTATTTTTCGAGCGAGATTTTCTGAATGGGGCTCTTGCCCTACTTGGATTTTTTAATTTTTCCTTCCTTTTCGAAAAATTCGAATCGAAAAATATTTCTTATTTATATTTGTACCGGACTAACCCTCCGGGGTTTTATTTATGCATTTTTCCGATTTTTCTTTTACTTAATTATTTTATCATTTGTACTTGGCCTTTCTTGGCTAGCAATTAAAATATGCTTTGATACATAACAAACATAGAACTTGAGTAAAGAAAACCAAATTGCATTAATAAATTCTGAAATGGGTTCAACCCTTACATAATACTCTACTTCTTACTCGGAGTTTGCAAACTCTGATATGGTTTCGTCGACCTTATTTCTACTTTCCTATTAGATATAAGCTATATCCTACTTAGGATAATCAAACATAATAGACTTTGAGGTTCGATGCATGCCAAGTGCGAGGCACCTCGTTTCCTTCCAAAGTCTCCTACTTGTATGATCCTCGTCCCAATGTGCCTTTGACCCGATATGGGCTTTCCCAATTTGGAGCCAGCTTCCCCTTCTGTCCAACTCCGGATGCTTCAATCTTTCTAAGTACTAGGTCCCCCTGACGGAAGAACCTTTCTTTCACCCTTAGGTTATAGTAGAAGGAGGCTTTCTTCTGATGTTCAACATTTCTAGCATGAGCTTCATCCCTTACCTCATCTATCAGGTCGAGGGCCAGCTTCATTCCTTCTTCATTGGTGTCAGGTTCGAAGGATTCCATCCGTGGAGATGTATGCATGATTTCTACGGGTACTACAGCCTCAGCTCCGTAAGCTAACATGAATGGGGTTGCCCCAGTGGTCACCTTACAGGTGGTGCGGTACGCCCAGAGTATGGGTAACAATTCATCCACCCAGGTGTTCCTAGAACGTTCCACCCTTTTCTTAAGTCCATCAAGGATGATTCGATTAGCAACCTCAGCTTGCCCATTGGATTGAGGGTGGGCAACCGAGGTAAACCGAAGCTCAATTCCATTATCATCACAGTAGTCCCTAAATTCTTTGTTGTTGAATTGTAACCCATTACCCGTAACCAGGATTCATGGTATTCCATACCTACACATGATGTTCTCCCACAGGAACTGCGCTACTTGCTTGGTCGTAATCTTGGCTAACGGTTTTGCTTCAATCCATTTGGTAAAGTAATCGATAGCAACTATCAAGAACTTCCTTTGTGCAGTGGCCATGGGAAATGGCCCAAGTATATCCATCCCCCACATAGCAAAGGGAATGGGGGAGCTGATGGATGTCAACATCTCTGGCGGTTGCCTAACCACTGGTGCATGTTTCTGGCACCGGTCACACTTTTTCACGCAATCCTTAGCATCGGCCATCATCTCAGGCCAATAGAACCCGAGTCTAACTATCTTGTGAGCTAGGGCCCTGCCCCCCAAGTGCTGTCCACAAATCCCCTCATGGACCTCCTCAATAGCTGATTTGGCCTCCTCGGGTCTTAAGCACTTTAGATATGGAATCACAAAAGACTTCTTGTATAGTATCCCTTCAATTAGTGCATACCTTAAAGCCCTCACAGACAATTTTCGTGCCTCCATGGCATTAGTCGGGATCCAACCGGTCTCGAGGTGTGCTTTTATGGGATCTATCCAACATTCCCTGACATCAATAGGCGCGACCAACTTTGAATCGATAGTAGGGGCTCTCAGAACTTGGAGGTAGACACTTCCAGAGTAATTCTCTATCTCGGAGGAGGCGAACTTGGATAAGGCATCGGCCTTGATGTTCTCCTCCCTCGGAATGTGCTCTATGTAACACTCATCAAATTGAGTCATTACTGCTTTCACAAGCCTTAAGTACTTGGCCATGGTTTCATCCCTTGCCTCGAACTCTCCATTGACTTGGGCCACAACTAGCCTTGAATCTCCACAAACTTTAAGATTCTTAACCCTTAATGCCCCTGCCAGACCAAGCCCGGCTATCAAAGCTTCACACTCTGCCTCATTGTTGGTTGTTGGGAAGTCCAACTTCAAGGCGTATTCAATCGCGAATCCATCGGGACTTTGCAGAACAAGACCTGCACCACTTGTTTTTGTTTTTGATGCCCCATCAAAATAGAGCATCCAGTATTCCTTCTCCGCGAGCACGGGTTCCTTATCCTCCTTATGTGGTTCATTGCCCTCTTGAGGTACTATCTCTTGCCCCCCGACTTCTTGGTTGTCGATGGTACATTCAACCACGAAGTCAGCCAATGCCTGGGCTTTGATGGCCGTCCTTGGCTTGAACTTAACATCAAATTCTCCCAACTCAATTGCCCACTTGATGAGCCTACCACTAGCTTTAGGGCTGTGCAAAATATTCCTTAACGGTTGTTCTATAAGGACCTCTATCTTATGTGCCTGAAAATAAGGCCGTAACTTCCTAGAAGCGGTCACCAACGCTAAGGCAAACTTCTCAATGGTGGAGTAATTCAACTCTGCTCCGTGTAAAACCTTACTCACATAGTATATGGGTTTCTGAACCTTGTCTTCTTCCTTCACAAGCACAGCACTCACTACTTGATCTGAAATTGCCAAGTAGAGATAGAGGATTTCTCCCGTACTCGGTTTAGCTAGCAATGGGGCCTCAGCCATATACTTCTTCACTTGCTCAAAGGCCTCTTGGCTTTCCTCTGTCCATTCAAAGTTTTTTACCTTCTTCAGGGTTTTAAAGAATGGCAAACACTAGTCTCCGGATTTAGAGACGAATCTCCCCAATGCAGCAATCCTCCCGGTTAATTTCTGTACGTCCCTTATAGAACGTGGTGGTTCCATGTCCAAGATAGCCTTGATTTTGTCGGGGTTAGCCTCGATTCCCCGATTTGAGACCATGAGACCCAAGAACTTTCCTGACCCAACATCGAAAGCACATTTGTTTGGGTTCAACATCATCTTATGGTGCTTTAGCACTTCAAATGCCTCCCGTAGGTGCTCGATGTGATCTGCCTTGTGTAGGCTTTTCACCAACATATCATCCACATAAACTTCCATAGTCTTTCCAATGAGATGGGCAAAAATCTTGTTTACCAACCTCTGATAGGTAGCTCCTGCGTTCTTCAGTCCAAAGGCCATGACCAGGTAACAATACACACCAAAGTCGGTGATGAATGATACCTAGGGATGTCGTCCTTGTGCATCTTAATTTGGTTGTAGCCACTGAAGTCATCCATGAAACTCAGCATGTCGTGCCCAGCCGTGGCATCTATCAACATATCGATCCTTGGCAAAGGGAAACAGTCCTTTGGGCATGCATCATTCAGATCAGTAAAGTCTATGCACATCCTCCACTTTCCATTGGCCTTCTTGACCATTACAGGATTGGCCAACCATTCTGGGAACTGAATTTCCTCAATGAAACCCGCTTCTAGGAGTTTATCAACTTCCTGTTTTATGGCTTCTTGCCTCTCAGGTGCAAAATTTCTCTTCTTTTGTTTCACCGTCTTCCGTTCCGGATCCACATTCAAGTTGTGTGTTATCAGTTGGGGATCTATCCCTGGCATATGGGCTGCTGTCCATGCAAAGACGTCATTATTGTCTTGTAGGAAGGCAATCAGCTTGCTTCTCAAGGGGTATTTCAGAGATGCTCCGATGTAAGTAACCTTATCAGGATCTCCCAACTCCAAAGGTATGGGAATCAAGTCCTATGCTGGCTTTCCTCTTCGTTCTTCATCCTCACGGATGTCCATATCCTCAATCGGGAGGACCTGCCCCCCAGTTCCATCAGGCCTCAAAGCGGCCACATAACAACTCCTTGCCATTTTTTGATCTCCTTTTTCTTCTCCCACACCGTTTCTGGTTGGGAACTTAATTTTCAAATGATATGTAGAGGCAACTACCTTGAATGCATGGAGTCCCGTCCTGCCTACGATAGCATTATAGGTAGACGTGGCTTTGATGACCAAAAAATTTAACATCTGAGTTGCCTCCCGTGGCTCCTGCCCTATAGTCACGGGTAGCTGAATTGTCCCCTCAACTTTCGATTCTACTCCGTTGAACCCGTATATGGGCATGTTTGACGGAGTCAACTGAGACTCAGTGTATCCCATCTTCAAAAAGGCATCATGGAACAGAATGTCCATCGATGCTCCATTGTCTATTAAGACTCTCTTCACTTGGGAGTTGCCTATCACAGGTGAAATCACCAGTGGATCATCATGGGGGAACTTCACCCCTTCAAGGTCCGAGTCATCGAATCCAATCGAGACTTCCATCTTCGCACGCTTCGGTGCTTCACCAACAATGTGCATTACCTCTCGTGCATATGCTTTTCTAGAATTTCTGCTAGTTCCGGCCGCTGTTGGGCCACCAAAAATCATGTTTATCACTAGCCCCCGGGGCTGTGGATTACGGTTACGATCTTCAACCTTCCTATCATAATCATATCTCGGGTTTCCTCGATCCCCATCTTTGCAGAATTTATTTAACTTTCCTCTACGGATCAAGAACTCAATCTCATCTTTCAATTGCCTACAATCGTCGGTATCGTGCCCCACGTCTTTGTGGAATCAACAGTATTGGTTCTTATTTCTCTTCTCAGGATCTGTCCTTAGTGGCTTCGGCCATCTTACGTCCCTATCCTTCTCTGTGTCCATCAGGATTTGGCTTCTTGGGGCGTTCAACCTTGCGTAATCCGTAAACCTTTGTCCTGGACTACCCTTTTTAGGGGCTGAATCAGAATCTCTGCCCGTGCGCGGGTGCTTATCTCTCCCATCATATTCTTCTTCCGTATTTCTCTTCCTAGAATTGTCACCATTCCCGGTGTTTCCTGTTACTGACTCTTTCTTTAGACTATCCTCAGCTTTGATATACTTACTCGCCCTTTGTTGAAGCTCAGTTGTGTTCTCAGGGGGATGCTTGGCCAATGACATCTTGAAATAAACATTTGAAGTCCCATTCTGCAAAGCCACCATGGCCACTTTGTTCTCTAAATCAGTAATGTTGAGCGTCTCCTTGGTGAACCGTTTGAGGTAATCTCTAAGATTCTTATTCTTGCCTTGAACCACAGTCATGAGGGATGCGGAATCCTTTTCATGAATCCTTCCACCAATGAATTGGCTGACGAAAGCGGTGCTCAGCTCTTTGAAAGAGGATGGAATTTGGTGGTAGGCGACTGTACCAACATTGCGCCATGCCCGCTGGGGTTTGGGGAAACACCCTACACTTCAAAGCATCGCTAGCAGTTTGTAGTAGTAATGCATTAGAGAACGTCCTTACATGATTGGCGGGGTCTCCCGTTCCATCGTAATCTTTTATGGTAGGCATCTTGAACTTTCGTGATATGCGCGCATTCATCACCTCCTCGGTGAATGGAGGAGTTGGATCATCAGGATCTCCAAGTTGCATCAGGTCTTTAGGGTCGCCTCTGGGGGTTTCGACCCTCATGTTTCCTCTTCTAGGGACCTCAGCCCTCCTCTCTCTCCTTGGGGTTCCTTCCAAATCAACAAAAGGAATTTCTCCTCCTGTTGTTGGTGGGTGTCAGCCCTAATTCTGTCTTTGTTGCTCCCGTTCTATGTCCTCCTTTAGTTTTTGGATCTTGGCCTCATCAGCCTTGATTTTTTCAGCAGCCGTTAAGGGAGGTCGATCATGGGTTCTTCGGCGTCCAATAGGTTCCTTACTTGGACGACGTCTCCTCGGGGCTTCATCCCTATCTTCTTCCGAGGATGAGTCATCAAAATACGGGCCTGAGTAGTCATAGTATTGCTGGCCTTGATTGGGTCCTAAACCTCTGATGTAAGGTGGATTGTATGGCTCGTGTATCTGGAGGGCGTGACCACTTGGTCCGGCTTGATAGGGGGATAATTAGGCAACCCATATATCGGGTTCGTGCTTGCGGGGATCACTGTAGTAGAGATCTGAGCGGTGGGTGGAGCGGACTGCCCTCCGAGAGGGGCGACCACCATCTGAAGGGGATTCGTCCCTTGGGTGGTGGGATTCGTCACTTAGGGTAACGACTCATGAGGTTGCGCTTCAGTTTCTTGTGGTTGAGTGACCAGCGGTTGAGAATTCGTCCCTGGGGGCACTTGTTCCCCGATCGGGGGTGCGGTGGTGTTAGTGATGGTTTCAGAAAGTGTTGGTGTTCTCCGGGTGGTAACCATGGTTGATATCCGAAATTCCCACAGACGGCGCCAAATGTTATGGAATAAAAAGTAGAGTATATTTATTGCGTATTGAATGCTAGGGTTAAGGGGAGCTTCGAGCTGTAATGTCTGATCAAGTGTTTCGTGACTTAACTCGGGTCCTCACAAGATGCCTACGTATCTTGCAATATATCAAGAATCAAGCCAAGAAACGTAGTTCTAGGTGTGAAGGAGCAGGTCCTTATATAGATGATGAAAACCATAGAATTATGGTAGAGTTAGGAGACTTGATGGACAAGTCACAACTTAGGCCCAATTCTAGAGCCTTCTAACAGATAAGAAGATAAGTATTAGAGGTATATGCCTTGGAGACCACTCTTGATATGATTTAGTTTCCTTGTTGACTCAAATTCGAAGTCTTATTTTTGGCTGATTTTACAGCTACGAAATTAATATCAATTAAAGGGTTTCGGGCCTTATTAATGGGCTTTAACCTTAGACCAACATAGGTTTAATTAATACCGCATTTAATGTATTTCTAGGGTTTATCTTCAGCCCATATCAGGTTACTAATCAAAAATTAATCGATATAATAATGGAAGATAATTTAATATTATTAATTATTTAACTTTAACACGTATTTATATATATAGGAAGGTGCTCAAATGAGAACTTTCCTAAAATGAGAATTTAGTCCACACTAAAATATATATTTCATTTATTTTAAGGGCCCCGCTAGGGGCACCTTCACTTCTACCCTCTATCCATTAATAAAAAAAAATAACCTGCTACCATATCATCATTTTAAAAAAAAAATATTTTTTCAATTTTTTTCAATTTTTTAATTTTTGTTTTTGAGAGCATAATTATTAAAAACAATAAAAAAGAAAAAAACACCAAACACCAATTTTATTTTACTTTTTTGGAATTTGCCTTGGAAACATGTTTGCATGCATAATTTCATTTAACAACAAGTTATTAAAAGCAACAACATAAAACTCAAATTATGCGTATCCACCACGCAAGTTGTTTGAGAACTCAACATGTTACTGCTGACTCGTATTTGCATAAAGTGGGTCCAAAAAAAAAAAAATATATATATATATATATACTACACACCCAAATCTTAACATTATATTTATATCAAATGAAACTGTATTTTCCGTTTTCTAAAAATTATTTTGAGGCGAAACTGAAGTGAACTGCAATTGTTGCAATGGAAAGGGCAAAAGTCGTGTGTTACGTAATTTATACACCACACTAGTAAATGAATGTATCCATGTAGGATTTTTAAAAATTAAATAAATTACAAATTACTTAATTGCAGAAGTATGATCTGATTTTTTTTATGGTTGCATTCCGTTTAAATTAGTTTAAAAACTGTTGTTTATTTTTATTTTTGGGTATATATATAGATATGAAAAGAGAGAAGAGAGGGAACGAGACTTACGGATACAAATTTGTATACTGAGGTTTATCTCAATTTGTTGTGCAATGACATAGATTTGTTGTGTAATGACAAAGAAAGATTCGGGTAATGACAAAAAGAAGCATCAAAGAAATAAAGAAGATAAAAAAAATGAAGGATAATAGTAGAGGTTTAGATTTGGGTCGATCCAATCTAAATTGGATCGCTCCATGATAGAGTGTATTTTATATATATTTTATAGGATTTTGTTCCCACATTTTCGGTGCTTTTGCGAATAATCATGTGGATTTAATTAGTGTTTTATGACAGGAAATAAATAATTGCCATGTTGGAAGAATCGAGCATTATTCAATGATTTTATGGTGTTTTTTAACTCGAAGGAATGATTTTATGAAGTTACGAGAGGAAATGTGAATTTGTGGATCGTTTCTAAGCATTTTGGAATAAGGTTACAATTTTCGTCAATTCTGGAGAAGAATTCGAGCTTAAGAACGAACAATGGAGTCTTGTTGTGAGCCACCATGAAGCTTCCAAGGCAAAGAATTGAAGTATTGAAGCTATGAGAAAAAGAACGAAAGGAAACGGAGGCAAAACGAAGGAAATAGCATGCTGAAAAACCGCGGGCAGATTTGGCTTGAGGCCGCGGCCTCAAATCCCAGGATGCGGCCTCGGGTGCATTCTGTCCATTCCGAATTTTCTCCTAAAAACTCTACAATTCTTTCTTGTTTCGAATTTGTTATGTAAATTAGGTATTTCCTTGTTGGATAAAACTTTTGGGGCCTATAAAAACACATTATATCATTGTAAAATCGGATCATCACATAGATATACATATCATATCATCTCTTGACATACGTTATTTTCAAGCTAGTTTTATTTCTCTTCTTGATCTTTGGAAGAGATAATTAAATCTTAGATCTTTTGTTCTCCATTATTATCAAGTTTAAGGTATTTCTAATCTTTTCTCTCATTATTACATGTTTAATATGACTTTCTTCTTTATTATTATTATTGTTAGTTTTTATTCTACCATGAGTGAGTAGTTTAATTCTAGGGTATTAAGGGGAGCCATGTTTGCACCATGATTTGGGCTTAATTTGATTAGTAAATTGATGGGTAAAGAGTAATTCTGATTGATATGTTTTAATTCTTAATTTATGTAATTTGCCAATATCATGGATTAACTGATTGCAATAGGAGTAATTGATCGGAAGATTTTACTACTAGAGGCATACATACAATTAGCGGAATTGAAGGTGAGTGTGGAAGCATCATTGGATTTCTGAGAGTGTTAATGCTTGGAAAAGATTAACTATTACTTTAATTACTTGATCCCCTTGAAAAGCTATACCTTTGTGATTTGTTTGGTGTAAGCATGGTGAACCTGAATTGCCCTAGATCCCTTAATTAATTAGTTAATCATTTATTTAGTTAGTGCTAATTTAGTTTAATTAGTTAATTAATAATTTCACATATTCGTCTGACCCTTGAAACAATTAGCGATAACTGAAAAGGTATTAGTAGAACCTGTCTCCTCGTGGATTCGACCCGCTTGCCATTTGTACTAGCAATAGACACCGTGCGCTTGCGGTTAGGTATAATTTGACACATCACTCCAAATGCTGTGTAATGGCAAAAAATAGTAGAGGTTTTGATTTGGGTCGATCCAATTTAAATTCGATCGCTCTAAATGCTTTGTAATGAAAAAAAGGACACCAAAGAAATCAAAGAAATGAAGAAGATTAAAAAAATGAAGGACAATATATTATCACCAACTTCAATGTGAAGAGCGCAATTGGAAAACTGCGACCAGTATCGTCAAAAATGGCTATTTCTTTTACAAATGCAACATAGGTGGTTCATGTACAAGAAAATAATCCACTTTTGGTGATGAACAATTTCAAATTTGTAGAGTTGGTAGATTTAAAGTCATTGGCAATAGAGACGTGTCCTGATGATCCTACTTATAAAGATGGAGAACCAGAATTTGCAAATGGTATACTTGAATATATATTTTAAGTAATACTTTAATTTTATTTATATTCGTCCAATATATTGTAATTGTTTTAATTTACAGATGTTATAGGAGTTCTTGAAGAGTCTGAGGGATTTATGGTGATAGGCCATAATTTAAGTTTAAGCTCAGTGATGGAAGGTTAGAAATTAATTTCCCTCGATTACTCATAAATTCAAATTATGTTATAACTGATATTTCTACTACCCGTTAATTTAATAACTTTTAATAATTTATACCCGTTAATTTAATAACTTTTAATAATTTAAACTCTCTCCTAACACCTTTGTAACTTAACCTTCCTCCGATCCACTATATGGTTTGCATTTTGTGGAACTTCGTTTTAACGTGACAACAGTGAAAATAATCATTTTGCGCTTTTAAAAGAAGGCATACATAAGAACTCACAATATGTACATGCCCATTAATGCTAGGAAACTGTGGAATAACATTCGACAGTTATGTTGATAATTACTCTCATTTGGTGTATTCTCCTGTCCAAAATCATCAGCTACCACCACAACCTCCAGTGGACCTTGAGCAACTTCGTTTGAGCCCTCCCGCTAATTTTATTTTATTTCTTTTATAAATCCAATTTTTTAGTCAGAATTATATTCCTTTTAAGATTCCTATTTTTTAGATATAAGTAATATTATTCCTTTTATAATTCCTATTTTTAAGTTAAATAATAGTCAAAATTGTATTCGTTTTATGATTCCTACTTTTTAGTTATTCTATAGAATTATAGTTTAAGTTTAGAATTACGATTAGAATATTTAGGAGTAAAATTAGGAGTAGAATATTTAGAAGTAAAATTAGGAGTAGAAATGAAATAATAATATTATTTGATTGATTGTTTAAATATTATTAATTTATTAATTAAATACCGAAAACCAAAATATAGTATAGATATGTATAATATTATTTGCCAAACATGATCAATATAGTATAGATATGTATAATATTTTTTTTACTAATTTTTATGTCAATATAAAATGTACAAAAGGCAAGTAATAATTTTTATATTTTATTTATCAATCAACTTTAATTTCATAATTCATAATTTTTAATTTTAATGATAACAAAATTATCACACGTGAATTATGACTAATAAAGAAAATTGATATAAAACTTTTTTAATGGAATTATGGATTTTTAAAGGGGTCAGCCAAGATGGATTTTAATTAAAGTAGTAATAATTTTTTTTATATAAGAATACCAAATGAATTGACTTTATAATTTTTATTAGTAACAAGTAACTTGAATTACTGACATCTACCAACCACAGCGTGAATCATTATAGTCAAACACTTAAAACCTTTATTATGGGTTAATTAATTTAGTTTTATTTGAGCCTTACACAATGCAAGATTCAAAAATAAATTTATATATACATATCATGTGCATGTCCCATTACTTCTTTCTTTATAGTTTATTGTCATGTTGCATACTTTCCAAAATCTAACAATACAAGTATGAATAAAGTAATCATAAACATTTAAAATAATATTAATGTTGCAACATAGTTTTATTATATTTATTGTAATTATTTCATAATATAATATTTATTTTTATATTTAAAGTTTCAATATAAAATTAATAAAAAATAAAAGTATTCATTGAAATATTAATATTTATAAATTATAAAATTAGTCATTGAAATATTCATTATTATGTTAATGTTCCTACCTAATTTTTAAATTTTTTTGAAATAATTTCACTAATTTCAACATATTTATCTATTCTGAAAACAGATATGCTCATGATGTGATTATATGGGGAGATCTTGCATCATCAGTTAAAAGGATGATTGATGCCGATGATTTAGAACAAAAAATTATAATTCTAGCCAGTATGAAAGTCGTGACCTGGAAAGGTATGCAATAATAATGTCATTTCATTTATTATTAATTATATTATAACAGATTAACATGAATTTCTAACATTTGTCAGGTGTTGTGCAAATTAAATCATTGCCATCCACCAAAGTATATTTGAATATGATGACGATACCATTGAAATAATGAGAGAGAGGTATTTTTATACACCATATATGTATTTCCGTTAACAAGTTACAATAGAAAAAACAAACTACTCATATTTTTTAACATTAATATATACTTGAAGAAGTTGGATATGTGGCATCTCAATCTATCTCAAGCATTCAGGAACCAGCTGACAACACTCAAACTGAATTTCACACTTTGAATGCTCTCCGTAATTTAAAAGATGCCGAATTGATCGAGATTGTGTTATAAAAATTTGAATTTCAGGATACATTCATTTCAATATATAAGTTTTTAATGTAAAACATAATCTATATGTGCATCTAAAAATTTATGCGCAGAAAGAAGTTATTTGTCGTGTCAAGATTAGCAAGGTCAATGAGGAGTACAAATGGTATTACAATTGGTGCCCTCAGTGCGAAAGTGAAGTTAATAATATTGATGCCACATTTAAATGCCTACTTTGTCCAGGAAGTTTCCCTGTTCCTGATAAGAGGTATTTATAGTAATTCTAACTCACTAATTGCGTCGTATATATGTTTATTTTTTAGAATATATATATATATTCGCTTAATTATATATTTAATATTATAATCCCTTATAATTAAACTTCGGATTTAAGGTGTTAATGATGGTAGAGGATGAAACTGCAACATCAAACATGAGCCTCATTGATCTACCTGCAAAAAGAATTCTTAATACCACTGCAACGAATTTAAGTCGAGCCTTGAAAAATGTATAATTTACAAATGAATTCTTTTGTTGTAATACCGATTCTATTAATGTCATCAAATAACTATTTAAATTTAACTATATTTGTCTTCATATTTTGTAGAAAAAAGCAGCTGATACATTTCCGGAAGAGGTCAAAGATATTGGGCCTGTTTGGGAAAACTTTTAATAAGTCCTTATGGACTTATTTTCGGGTAAAAAATTTATATTTTGTAACACCCCCAGATCCGGGGTCAGGGATCTGGTCGTTACGACCTCAATATCCACCCTAAAAACCAATATAAATGAAATTATAACCTTGTGACCCAAAACAACAACAACTCACCCGTTATAGTCCCAAAGATAAAATTAGAGTAACCATCAATATTATTAATCACAAGTTTGAGTTCTTACAACCCAAATAATTTTTATTAACTAAAACATGCTCTTTGCCATCCATTTACAAATGCCAAATAAATACATACATTAGCTACTCGAAAGCTAACATCTAGCCTACCAATAGCTTCTTACTCAGCAGTGGCAGCTATGATCTCAGCGGTTGATCCTCAGACTGCTATCACTTGCTTGCACCAATTGCGCCTTATGCGACCATCAGATCTAGCTGTTGTTGTGATATAATAGATAAAGCAAGGGTGAGCAATAGCCCACCAACAATAATATAACTGAACAACAATATATATAACAGTTCAAAAGTATTTTGAAACCATATGCCATGCATTTAACGAACATAATGCCACTATAATATGAAAGATGAAGTTACAAGGTAACTCAAAAATATATATTCCATGGACATACTTGCTACGCAAAAGATAATCAAAATATCATCATTGATCTGAAAGAGGAACTTGCAAAAAATATTACAATTCCAATTATGAATACTTTTCCAATACTGCCAACAATGATGATGTTGCAGAAGATAAATGAATCTGAATAATGAACTAATGCTGGAGTATTCACCGTACCCGCTGTTCCAATCCTTACGATGATCAGTCGCAGATTGTACAGCTCAATTTAGATTTACTACCGGTAGAAGGAAGAGCTGACGGATTTACTTGTCTACCGCCCTGTTAGATCTCCCCGGCCAATGGTTGGGCCAATGGGATGGATCAGCGCTACTCGGCCTCTTACACGACTCCAAGTTCGAAAAAAAGTTCATGACTCTGAACGTACAGTTTGTCCCCCTTTCCCCAAGTATAATACTTGTTGATAAGACTCCACAAAGTAGTCGTATCTAGTTGGAAAGGAAATTCAACATCATATCTCCCAAGCTGCTGCTTGTTAGAGGATACCATCTTGTTCCAATAATCTTACCCCTCGAATGATGAGAGGGTACACAGATGCAATAGATAGCAATTCAAGTTGCGAGTGAAAAGAATACTTTTCGAAAGATTTATGACCCGGAAGTCAACAAGATAAATAACATTTCTCAAGTAAGGTTCCCTTATTATTTGGAAGATAGATTCGAAGGAAGAATGAAATTTTGAGAACCTTTCTTGATATAATATTAACAATAATCCAACTCCGAAGAAATTTTATAATAATCGAAGGTCGAAGATAATATTTGAAGTCATTTCAGAGTATTGGATAAATATTCAGAGAATATTTATTGAATCAAAAATAGTTAAAGAAGACTTATAACTATGAACGAATATTTAAATCGAAGTATTTCTCAGAATAATTCTCGAATGAATAAGGAGAAAATATTTATTGAATAATTAAATATTTAAATGAATATTCAAAATAATATTCATTTAATTAATAAGACTTGAAAGGAATATTAAAAATAATATTCGATAAATAAATAGAACATCAGATGAATATTCAAAATAATATTCATTAAGTAGATAGGAACTTAAATGAATATTCAAAAAGTAATATTCATTTAATGAATAATATTCTAAATGAATATCAAAATAATATTCATTTAGTAATCCAAGCTTTAAAGGAATATTCGAAATAATATTCGATAAATGAGTCGACTTTGAATGAATATTGAAAAATAATATTCATTGAATAGATAATGTTCAAATAAATATTCGAAGTAATGATCGTTAATTAAATAACCTCGGACGAATGTTCAAAATAATATTCGGCAACTAAATAATGGAAATTATTTACTTAAATATTTCCCTCGAAAGTAATTACGATATATCAAGAAGTACTGACTCCCGGTCTATATTCAACGAATACGATATATATGCCCTTCTCTAAGGGACTTAACAACATCCGGCTTATAACTGATACGTTATCTATCTAGCTTATAAGCCAACAATAATCAAGGAACAAGTATAACAATATGAATTGAGAACAGGCATGCATGCAATGACATATGTATAACAACAGTCATATATATATATATATATATATATATATATATATATATATATATATTATCACAACAACAGTTCCAAGTATTGGAAACTTGCCTAGTAGTCGGGTGGAGGTAGTGTGTCCTGGGTCAGCTTGGTGATCTATAAATAATCAGAATATTTGAGATTAATCACTTAACGTTGTTTAAAAAGCTAAGTATAAACTTAACTTAGGTTAAAACACGTTTTCGAATTATCTCGCTATGCACCCTTTTTGTGTACTCTTACTAACCTCGTTTTGACCCGACATTTGTTCGTTATTACGGCTCATCATTACTCTTACACTTGGTATATACTTAAGTGTTATAAGTTATAGGGTAGATCGTTTACGCACCAAGATTTTATCTCGAGTTTTATCGTCCGTTTTCTAAGTGGTTTTCCAAAGTTAAACCAAGTATTCGTTTTAGGGGTTCGTTCGTATTTAACCTCGACTCGAACATTTTTATATAATCGAAAAACGATCCGATTGACATGTGTTTTTCTTTCACATCTTCCTCATGACCTCTAATATTTAATTACCATGATTCGTCACTAACTTACACATTTTACCGAGGTTCAATTTCACTTACGAACTTTCGTTTACGGTTTCGAACCACTTTTACGAATTTAACCATAATTCCTAAACCGTAAGTCCATTTCACACGAGCCTTAGAGGGTGTTTGGGATTGCTTAAAATAAGTTACTTTTGACTTAATGGAGGTGTTTTTAACTTAAAGAAGAAAGTAAAGTTGTTTACTTTAAGTTGAATGAAAGTGTTTGGGTAATTTTACTTAAAGTTAAATGGAGGTTTAATAATTTTGGCTTAAAGTGAAATTTAACTTAAAAAAAATTTAAATTCATGATATTTAAGCTTTACAAGAATTGTGAAAAAAAAAAAAAATAAAATCCATAAGTCATAAGTCATAAGTCAAAAGTACCTAAATGGAACTTATGGCTTAAAGCAGTTTTTTAACTTAAAGCCGGGTTTTAAGCAACTCCCCCAAACAAGCGAAAAACAACTTAAAGCCCAAAACTCCGTTAAGGAGCTACACCCAAACAGGCTCTTATATCAAAACGAAGCTTATAACATAATCTAGCTTGTCATGGCAGAATACGAAACTGGACAGTGAGTTATAGCTACTGTTAAACACGAATTCTTAAGGTTAACGAAATTTCGGCATTACGACGGCTATGCATCGAACGTTCCATAATTCGTAATATCAAAACCAAGCCACACCGGGCAAACCAAACATCTTACATACATGATATACACCTCATAAGTCCAGGAATATCTCAACTCATCCTCTTAATCATTATATGGCTAAATCAAGTAAATCAACTACATAATCATGCTTATATCCTTAAAACAACATCATCATCAAAACTAATCCAATAATCACAAAAACTCAAAATAAGTTCTAGGGTTTCTTAAGAGTTATACCTTCCTTGGAGTATCCTAATACATGACTAAGCCTTGGTTTGTCCTTGTATAGCCTTAGGATTGCTTAGATCATCCAAACAAAACAAGAAATCAAAGTTAGTTCATGAAGGTTACTATTCATCAGTTCAAAGATCTGCAAAAACGAGGCCCTTACCATGCTTTTCTTGTTAGGTTAGGGGATTTACACAATCCGAGATTCATAAACTCCAATGCAAAGCACACACATAACCAATTGATTAGTTGACAAGATTCACCAAAGCGCTACAAATACTTGACGGGGAAACACCCACGTCCCAAACTTGTATTATTAATCAAATCAATAATACATCAAAACAATAACACATTAACGGTGTCCCAACCCCGATACTTGAGCCAACAATGCTCAAGCATCTCGCAAACAATACTTAAGACTACATCTCTTAAGCTTTCACACATCAAACAAATACAATATGACTATGTACATATAGCCATCACAAACTTAACCACCAAGTTATCATACAAGCATAATCATATTTGGTTTCTAATTACCTACCAAATTCTAATCATACTTGGTATCTAATTATCTACCCAAACCCATAACATCATATTGGGTTGAAACCCAACAATCCTTCCCTTCAACCCAATACCCATATTGGATTGAACAGTACCCATCAAGCCATTGACGTCCATTCGCCAACGCCTCCCCTCGAACAAGAATCTACTCATCTTGCTCTTCCGATAATTGAGTGTCGCTAAAACCCATTTAGTGACCCTCTAAACCCATCGTTCTTCACCATAACAATGTTTATATCTACAAAATCACGTGCATCAACCACCACGAGTGCTCTTCCACATGTTGAGTCACCCGATCCTTGCTTTCACAATCCTTCGGTCTCTTGAAGAAAATCACTAGTATCATCAAAATAGTTCACCTGGTTGATTAAGCCATTGATTAAGAACCCTACGACCTGCATGCTTAGTTTTCTTCTGTTTTTGTTGCGACCAGATGATCTGTACTGTATTAATGGGATTAAATCGTAACATTAACAACTAAAACTCAGTTGAAGTCGATTCAGAAAATCAGTTTTTTCAGTTCATGCATGTATATATACATACGTGTTTAACATATATATATATATATATATATATATATATAATGGGTTTTGTTTTTAATCACTCAAGAATCGATGATATATGTTTGTGATGTTGTTGCTGTGTATTCGTGGGTCTGTTTATTCAGTCTGGTATCAAAATCGCGGCTAGAAATCAATCACACGATCGTTCTGGGTGTTCTGGAAAACTGCAGAAAATATTCATGTACAGGTGATGCGCATACGGAAGATGCGTATCACCTAGGGTTTATGTCATACACGCATACGTGGAATGCGTGTGTAATAAAATTAACAGATTAGGTCATATGCGCATACTGTAAATGCGTACATGCTGTTTTAATAAAAAAAATAAAAAAAATAAAAAAAAAAATAAAAAAAAAATAAAAAAATATATTTTTTTCTCAGCTAGGTTTTGCATGCCAGATTAAATTACAAATGTTAATCCTTAACTTGGAGTATGCAAAATTTTATTAATTAGTAATTTTGATTACTAGATTAATATTTAATTAAATGCGTTAATTTTATTATTTATGATTTGATCATATTTAATTTATGTTGTATAAAATTGTGATTATACAATATGTGATGCTTTTAATTGCTATGTGAACATGATGCATGGTTATGGCCCCAAGACCTAGTTTTCAATTTATATTATTAATTTTTAATTTATGGTTTGTAATAATTAAATACGACTTGCATGTCGTTTTTCTTTTTGTAATTATTTTATCTCGAATACAACTCGAGTTCTTTTGTAAAATGTTTCAAAAGGAGCTTGGAGGCAATCAAGGCAGCTTTGGAAGCGAAGGAAGAGATTTTTGTAATAATTAGTTATTACCACCATAGATTGACCTTGATTTTTCCATTAGCTTGGAAAAATCGCATAGGATTGGGCCATAACCATAGCATATTAATTTATGTGATGCACTTTACATATGATGCATGTGTAGAGTAGAAAAATGTATGCATGTTTTAATTAGATTAATGATGTATGCATGTATTAGATACGTCACCCATACCATGCTTGCCATGCTAAACAAGATAAAATCTGTAACGATTCGAGATTTTAAAATGAACAAACGATCATGAGATTTCTGTGTTTATAAAACACGGAATTAAATACAAATTTTCAATTATTTAGATATGGGGAGATTTTGTCAAAAACGGGTTTTACCTGTAAGGAAGTTGGGTATTAAGTGAGGCCACTTGTGACTCCTCCAACAACCTGGAAATCAAACTATTGATGAATATTGATTTGAAGTATTTAATTCAAGGAAAAATTGGGAATCTCTTTATGATGGGATCATGGTCGTTTTAAATCAAAACCCCTTAACAAAATATTAAGTTTTAATCGGATGCTTTCCAATGAATGAACACTCATTGAATCCTAGATCGATAAGGGGAATGACTGCCAGTGGCAGGGAACTCCTATCTATCGTGGTGAGATGTGACGAATATAAGCGGTTATATTCGACCGTTGTATCATTGGGTTTAACTTAACTGAGTCGTCATAATAAGGTGAAAATAAACGGTTATATTCAATTATTATGAACTTAGAAGCATAGAGTTTGGTTCAAAAACTATTAGATAGACAAGAACAATTGTTGTTCACCAAACTATCCAAGAATTATATATGATATAATTGACAACTGTTGTCTACCTAAATAATCATGTTTTAAGGACTACCAGTGGTTGACTTAGGATATGATGAAATATGGATCTTGGCTCACTAGAAAGATTTATGGGATATTCTTTCCGATTTAATAGTAAGGGCTATTAATTTGATAAAAAAATAGTGGGAGATATATTATGAATATGTCATAATCACTTGAACATAATTAATGTAATAATCTAACTTATCTTATGCATTTTATCATTGTAGAAAACAAATGGCACAAAATACAAACAATACTTTCTCTGTGCGATCAGTCCTTGAGAAGGACAAGCTGACAGGATCAAACTTCCTTGACTGGTCTAGGAATTTAAGAATTGTTCTCATGCAGGAAAAGAAATCTTATGTGATTGATATTCCTCCACCGGCAGCCCCTGCTAACAATGCCACTGCTGCTCAACGAAATGCTTATCAGAAGCATATTGATGATGCAACTGATGCGGCTTGTCTTATGCTTGCTACTATGGATGCTGAGCTTCAGAAGCAGCATTTTGATATGAATGCTTATACTATGTTTGAACATCTTTCAACGATGTTTCAATCACAAGCTCGTGTTGAAAAGTTCAACACAAGCAAAGCACTCTTCTCGTGCAAGCAGGGCAATGGACCAGTCGGACCACATGTTCTAAAGATGATTGGGTATTGTGATTACCTTGCTCGTTTGGGTTTCCCGCTTCAGCGAGAGGCTCAAGTCGATATAATCTTGCAATCTTTGAACAGCGACTATGCTCAGTTCATAATGACTTTTAGTATGACTGAGCAAGATAAGACTCCTATGGAATTGTTGGCCATGCTGAGGACCACTGAAGCAAATATGGTCAAGGCACCTGAGAAAGCTCCCATAATGATTGTGGGCAAGAAAGGTGCTAAGGGAAAGGGGAAATGGAAGGGCAAGAAAAAGGTTACAGCGAAAGATCTTGGTCCTTCTAAGCCCTCTTTCAAAAAGGCTAAAAAGCCGAAAGGAGATGTCGCAAAGGCTGACAAAGGTGATTGTCACTACTGTCACAAGCCTGGTCACTGGAAGAGAAACTGTCATGCTTACTTGGAGGATCTGAAGAAATTGAAGGGTGTTTAGATTTCCGGATCAGGTATTTATGTTATAGAAGTCAATCTGTCTATTTCTACATCTTGGGTATTGGATACTGGATGTGCTTCTCACATTTGTATAAATGTGCAGGAACTGCAGAGAAGTAGGACTTTGGCTAAGGGAGAAGTGGACCTACGAGTAGGCAATGGAGCAAGAGTTGCTGCTTTAGCCATAGGAACTTATTATTTATCTTTGCCCTCTGGGCTTGTTTTAGAACTTGAAGACTGTTTTTACGTTCCTGCGATTCGCAGAAACATTATTTCTATTTCTTGTTTGGACAAGAAAGGTTTTTCATTTATAATAAAGAACAATAGTTGCTCTTTTGCTTTAAATGATTTAACCTATGGTGTTGCGCGTTTATTTAATGGTTTATATGTTCTTGATTTAGATAATCCTGTCTGTAACATAGAAAACAAACGACTTAAAGTTAATGACTCAAATCAAACATACCTCTGGCATTGTCATCTAGGCCATATAAATGAGAAACGCATATCCAAATTACATAAGGATGGATACTTGGATAAGTTTGATTTTGAATCATACGAAAAATGCGAATCTTGTTTGCTTGGTAAGATGACTAAAGCCCCTTTTACTGGTAAGGGTCAAAGGGCCACTGAACGTTTGGAGCTAATACATAGTGATGTATGTGGCCCAATGCGTGTGATGGCTAGAGGAGGCTACTACTACTTCATAACGTTTACTGATGACTTTAGTAGACATGGATATGTATATCTTATGAAGAACAAATCCGATTCTTTTGAAAAATTCAAAGAATACAAGGCTGAAGTAGAGAAGCAAATAGGCGAAGGTGCAAGTATTAAAATCTTACGATCCGATCGTGGGGGTGAATACTTAAGCACCGAATTTAAAGAGTATTTAAAAGAGTGTGGTATTGTATCACAACTCACTCCGCCAGGTACACCTCAATGGAATGGAGTTTCAAAGAGGAGAAATCGTACCCTGTTGGACATGGTACGATCGATGATGAGTCATGCAGATCTTCCAATAAGTTTCTGGGGTTATGCTCTAGAAACAACGGCTTTCACACTTAACCGTGTTCCTACTAAGAAGGTTCAAAAGACTCCATGTGAAATATGGAAGGAGAAACGGTCAGGCATGAACTTTATGAAAGTTTGGGGATGCAAGGCGTTTGTGAAACGTCAAGTATCTGACAAGCTTGGACCTAAATCCGAAGAGTGCAATTTTGTGGGATACCCTAATGAAACAAAGGCGTATTATTTTTATAGTCCTTCTGAGTAGAAAGTGTTTATTGCTCGAGATGTTGTCTTCATGGAAAGAGATTTTGTTTCCAAAAGAAACAGTGGGAGAACTATAGATCTTGATGAAGATTGAGAACCACAAAATAGCATTGAACCTGAAGTGGAACAAGAGCAGGATAATGATAATGCTCAATAAACACAGGTTGTTCGTAGAACTGGTAGAATTCACGATGAGCCAGAGAGATATGGATTTCTCTCGACTCAATGTACACAATCCGAGATTCACAAACTCCAATGCAAAGCACACACATAACTAATCGATTAGTTGACAAGATTCACCAAAGCGCTACAAATACTTGACGGGGAAACACCCACATCCCAAACTTGTATTATTAATCAAATCAATAATACATCAAAACAATAACACATTAACGGTGTCCCAACCCCGATACTTGAGCCAACAATGCTCAAGCATCTCGCAAACAATACTTAAGACTACATCTCTTAAGCTTTCACACATCAAACAAATACAATATGACTATGTATATATAGCCATCACAAACTTAACCACCAAGTTATCATACAAGCATAATCATATTTGGTTTCTAATTACCTACCAAATTCTAATCATACTTGGTATCTAATTATCTACCCAAACCCATAACATCATATTGGGTTGAAACCCAACATTTCTAGACAAGGCTTCTAAAGGAGAGTTGTAGAGCATCTAACCAGCTTTCCAACAAACTAAAGAACACCAAATTCCATTGAGTAATGAAGGAGATATGGCTGTTTGAAAATCGTTACAGAAAACTGTCAAGAACAGGCAGTTTGGTTTCTTCAATTTCGGGAAGGTATTTGACTAGGCTACACTCATTAGATTGCCATAAAATTTTGAGTGAATGTTGCACATGGAGTGGAGAAGCTATGGTTAAAATTTGGTGATTTTAGAAGCTCTAGATTGGGAGATATGAATTTTTCTTTGTGTAGTGTTTCTGCTGGACAGGTTTTGGAGAAATGGAGAGAATGGAGTTTGCTTGCTTTTCTCTTGCTCGGTCTCATCTAATCTTGTATTATTTGTATGTAAGGATAATATCTAGCATATTTATTAAAGTTCTTGGGTCATTGCATGCATCATCTTCCATTAGCAAGCTTGTTGTTTAAAGATGAGATTAGGCTAAGTAATTAGTTTGCTTTCTAATTGTTCTAGTTGCTCATGTAACTACTTAGTTGCTAGATATTTCCACTAGCTCATGTATGTATCTTGGTCCCCTGCTTGTTTCTTTGTCCGGTTATTGCTCAATTTACTGATCGTTCGAAGGAATATCTCGAGGATTTCCAATTAGGGTTTTACCGGGAACCGTCTCAATAATTATGCTATCATTCTCAATTTTCTTTAATAATTCTTGATCCTACTTTCCATAAATCCTTTCAATAAATCCTTAGGTCTTTCAGTGTCCGGGGATATCTCGGGGAAAATAAAAGTGCTATTTTTAGAATCCGATAGCTTTTACATACACTGTTTTTCCCCTCGGGTCACTAATATGGACTCAGAAATTTATTCCGGATACTTCTATATCGTGCCGTCTAATAATATTCTTATCACAACCAAAAAAACTATTCATTGCTTATTCCTTACTTTATTCCTTATAATTAGGAAAATGTCCTCGTTCTCTTTCGAGCGTTCCTTATCTCTTTTACGGAACCACTGGACTTATACTAGGTATCAGTTTGGATGACATGAGAATATTTCCTTCCTTGGAACACCATAGCTTATTCTCTTGACGATAGATTATTCTTATCCAAGTTGTCAACCAATGGCATTCTTCATGGCATATAACAATTGAATCCGAATCCATTAAATAGTCGTTCGTTAAAACCACTGTTACATCGTAGTCGTAATCACTATTCATTTCTACATTGATACATAATAAAGGTTTTAATTCTACCGAAAATCTGGGTTCTTACATATTTTGATAATTTTTTTTATACAAGTATTTAATGTATGTTTGAAATTTTATAAATTGCAAAAAAAAGTTATCATTTTTCAGAAAAAAGTTAAGGATCTCTAACTTTGTCTTAAAATAAGTTGACCTATTCTGAAAATAAGTTCCCCAAACACCCCCATTGTTGGGAAAGAATTTATCTTCACCATAATTCTCAATGAAGAAAATATTTTGAATAATTCTGACATTTTTTATGCATCATGATCTTCATCAACAAGTATCTAACCTTGATTCAGAATTTCAATCTTATGCCACAATCAATCTAGATGATGTATGTTACTGATATATAAACAAAAAATAAAAAATAAAATATAATTTTCTTATTTATTTATCTTAATCACGCATTATTATTATTATTTTATTAATAGGGATTAAATTCAGAAGAGGGTGATGCTACTCCATCAAATTCAAAGTATTTTGGTAAAATGTTTACTGAAACACCAGGAACAGAGAAATCTTCTAACACATCATCAGTTGACAATCAGAGAAAAAAGGTATAATATCTTAATTTTACATTTTGACAATTTCATTAGACTATTATTATTTTATTTCTTTTACAAATATTTTTTTTAAAAATGTGTTTCAGGTTTAATGCTTTGGAACTGTTGGCGATGAAGGAAAACATTTTTGCATTTGAATAATGAAGACAATTTATTATTTGTTTTCAGTTAGAGAACAAAATTTCAAAAATATTTATTACTTAAATTGCAAAATTTGATGGATAGAATAAACTTTTAGCATTGTCAAAATAGAATTATATGCTACTCTTTATATAATTTTTTTAATAACACTATTTCATTAAATAATTATACAATTGTATAATTGAATGTAACATGTTTGTAGGTGATCAATCAAACTCGTAAAATTATTTAAAATAACATTTTAAATAACATTTATTTAAAATAACATTTTAAATTAAATAAGATGCCGTGTACGAAGTACGAGCAAAATGCTAGTAAATATAATCAATCAAAACAATAACATATTATTTTGTAACAAATTTTTGATACCAATTTGATACCACTAACATTTTTCTTTCCTTTTTACTAGTTCAGTAAAATGTAACAGTCGATATCCCTGTTCACCAACCATTGGCCTTTTGTTTTGGCGACTTGGTGTGCGTGTTTGGCTAACCATATAAGTCGATTTATATGGCGAAATCCCGTTTCCAGCTTATTGAGAGTGTTTGGCATAATAAGCAAAAGCCCGTTTTTAACACTTATATGGGATAAGTTGAATGTTAAGAAATCCTAACATTCAACTTTCAACTTATTCTTATTTCTCGATATACGCAATATATAATATCCTTCAAATCTTCAAAAACATATATCTTTTGATTCGTTCATTAAAAAATTGATATGTATATGTCAAATTTCCCTACTCATCGAGATCTACCCATTGATATCCACTTATATATATTAAAAAACAAATATTTTGAAAATATTTAAAAACGTTAACTTATAAGTTCTGATTTACCAAACACTCTACTCAATTATAATTTCTGATTTACCAAACACTCTATTAACTTATAAGTTCTGATTTACTTATCACTTATATGATACTTATCACTTTAAGTTATAAGTTACTTATTTTAAGGTAAGCCACCCTTAGTATGACATGGGATAAGAATAAGGTTTACTCCCGAGTCCTGACACATAAAATTTTGAGAAATCTATATAACCTTTTATTAATAATAGTCAAAATTCTTGTATAATTTGATTTTATCCATGTTTTAGTTTTACTTCTAAATATATATATTTTCTAGGATTTGTATGATATTTTAATAAAATATTAAATTATTAGAATATTATTATAATTGTAATTCTTTAATTATAATAATTCTACTGAATTAACACAAAAATGTATCTATAAGAATCATATAGGTTGTGATCTCTTGAATTTCTTAAAATATTTTTAATTAAATATTTGAAAAAATAAATTTTATTAATAAATGAAATCCCGTTTGAAGGTTACTTCTATATTAAATTTGATTTCATCCCACCATTCATATCTCTTAGAATTGTTATAATTACAATTCGTATATTATAACCTATTGATTGGCATAAAACCTTTATTCATTTTTAATTATAATTCCGTACCAAATTTAATTACACCCTTAAATTCCTTATTTTTTCTAAAATTCTATATTATTTATTAATAAAATATTGGAATTATTGGAATTATGTTCTATTATAATTTTTTCATTATTACAAACATACTGAGTTGTACAATATCTATACGAATCATATAAGTTGTGTTTTCTTATTCCAGTTCTTTATAATTCTAAAATCATTTAATTTTTAATATCTTATATTCTTTTCACTCAATAATTTTATTATACTATAAATTATTAATTTTTGTATTTTGTTTCTGAAAAATTGATTCTTAACATTTATTAGCAATTATAATATCCTATCCATTTTTTTGTTAAATAATATTTGAAATGCAATCTTAATATTTTTTTTAAAACAACTATAGATAATTGGATTATTTTTAATTTCTCATGTTTAGAATATATTTTAATAATTTGAAGGTTTTTGTGTACAATTTATATATTTAGTTGTTAATTTTTTGTTTAAACGAACATCTGTTTAGTTATGTGTTTTAACAACTAATATAGAGTATTTTAATTAATATGTATTTTATTTGATATATAGCACTGATGATCTTATATAAACTTGCGACGAATTTAATTTTTGTGATGAATAGCTACCATGGACTTCCATCATAAATATGACGCCTAAAATAATTCTGTCATAAGTTAGCCGTCGTAAATGTTTACATTTATTGTAATGTAATGTAATATATTCAAAATTAAAAATTTTGTAGCGGAAAATAAATAAGGCAACTGTTGTTGGTCCATAATTATACCCGTATAATTATGACACGCAGTAAGTTTTACAGAAGATCATACCCCCTCAAGCACTTGGCAGGTAAGTATAGTACTAACTACTAAGTTACATATGAATAGGTTAAAATAAAGCTTCTTTTGGTTCCTTGTGTGGAGAGCGACGAGCTAGGGTCCCTTGTACATCGGCATTCCACCTGCTATACTTCCCCCACTCTTCTTTCTCACCCAACATTTTTGTAATCCGGAAATTTTTAGAAACATTTAACGTATATAGGAATATAGACACAAATTATAGAGTGGTGATATACATGAACTGATCCATAAAATTTTCTTTAAGGATACATGGAGTAAATTTTGGAAAAGTACCTTCTTTAGGAGATTAATATGATATAAAGATCTAGTTAGGGCTTTCTCTAACACCTTAAAGTTTTAGAACGACGGGTTATTTAACATGGTATCAGAGCTCGGTTTAAGAGGAGCGTAAAGTTTTAGAACGACTGGTTACTTAACATGGTATCAGAGCTCGGTTTTGGAGGAATTTCTGGTTCGAGTTCTTAAACAAGATCCGATTTTATTTTAAAAAAAAATTAATAATGAAAAGACGTAAAATTTTGTTTTAAAAACTTGGTGTCCCTGTATCTATATATCCACACACTTATAAAATATTTGAGACCAAGATTTGCGCTGGCATCCCTGTAAAGATGGTCTTAGGATTCGGTTCATTTCCTCGTAAATATCTTGTGTGTATAATTTTCTCTCTCGTTTTGTGTGTTTGTGGGTGTCAACATGATAATCATTCACTTAACATGCTTCTTCTACTCTAATGATGTTTTGTTTTTGTGGCAATGTGCATGCCCCCATATCACACTCTGATTTTAAGTCTTTAAATACACTACCTTTGGCACATTCTTTGTCCTTAATTTTTAATTAATATTCGATCCGACTATGAAATCTTAGCAGAATTTTCTTTTGTCTTTTCTCTAAATTATCGTTTTGCCTATATCCCATGAGAATATTTTTGCTTTTTGGTAGGTGTCCACCATAAAGCAAAAGTTGCATTTAGGACAATTTATGTAAGTTCAATTATGTTAAAAAGTTAAAACGTTCATGTAATAGACATGCACAGTTAATTTGTGTTGTTTTTCTTTAAAAGTAGTGCATGGTGATCGACCAAACAATTTGAAAAAGTAATGGATAAAAATTATTTGGACACAAGCAAAAACAGTACTATTGGCTGACCTACTAGTTTTAGCTTCTTACTTGAAGTTGTTTCTTTGACGTAAATCCGAATGCCCAATGTCTTTAATATAAACTTAACATTTTCTCTGGTGCCCCTTGCTCGGATTATCAACCTCTTGTTAATTAGGATATGCAATAGACTATGATGATTTGGTTTTATTTTTTACGTGTACTCTATTGGCATTTATGATATACATGCAACAATGGCATGTGATGCGTCGGTATCCAAGAGATTCTAATACGTACTGAAATCGATCCTGTGTATGATCGATAGGTCATAGGTTCTATTCAATCCCCTCATCTGTATGATTTGAACCATTCTTATGATTATCATTTGGATTTAAAAAGGTAGCATGTGACACCGGACTGGGCAAGCTTTTGTTTTCCTCCTTGAATAACTGTTTAGAAGAAAATATCAGGGGGTAAAAGAGTAGAACAGATGTTTGCAAAGGTAGTAGATTGTGAGTTAATTATGACGGGTGCTTAAAGGGGCAGGTGAGGAAAAGGGAGGGTTGATACCTCACTCGGAGACAATTCTTGCTGTCTAGTGCTGCCTAAGGTACGTGATTGATGGAGTTTTGCAAAGCTTTAGTGCCCCTCCCCCACATCTCTCAACTTTTTCTCTATCATCTTTACATGCCAAAACAAATAAACCTAAACATTTATCTCCATTCTAGTTTTCCGTTAGAAATTCTTTATTTAAGGTAACCTATCTTGATTTTTAGCTAAGGTGTTTCATGGTTGGAGAAGCTCAAATATTAAATATTCCAAATTGGTACCCAACTAAATATTTCAAATTAGTACCCAAAAATTAATAATGAAAATTTTTTATTAGAGTAGTTGGTGTGAATGTAAGAGAGTCCATATTATTATAACCAATTAAATTGATACCCATGGCATTCAGGAAAATTTTTGGGAACTAATTGGGTACCTAGCATTTTCCTTAATTATTTAAGCACAATCAAATTATTATTATTTATTTTTTTGAAACACAATCAAATTATTATTTGAATGAACGACTAATAATTGAAATGTTGAAATATTTGGAAAGAATTATAACTTATAGTAGGTCAATTTAAGGGGGTGTTTGGATGAGTTTATTTTTCAGAAAAGTTATATTTTAAAAAATAACCTAAAATTCTTAGCTTTTTTTGGAAATACGCACTTTTTTTTGGTAACTTATAAAATTTCAAAAAAATTATTAAAATATGAAATTTTTATGCGAAAATAAGTTCATAATGACTTATTTTAAAGTGAGTCAAACAGCACCTAAGTTTAGTTGAATAAATTGGATGCTGCCTATGAAGATGTCTATTCGATTTTCTTTTTGTTTTTTTAAAATTATTTTTACATTTTTAAATGAGTTGAAGTCAAAATTTTAAAACAAATATTTATAATTAAGTGTTTTTTCTCATCTTTTCCACCTATTCTCTTCCTTTAATTCTCTTGCGCCTGTAAATCTCCCATCACTTTCTCTCTCACCTCACCTCATTTCTTCATGTAATTCAATTCTGAAATTCTTGTTATTCTTAATAAACATCATAAAAAAAAGAAAAATGCTAGAATTCCGAAAAAAATTCCCAAAACGGTTGGCAAATTCTGATTGGATATGTATTTTAAAAATAGAAAACCCTCCATGTATTCATATGAGTTTCACTAATTAAAAGATGCCAGAACAATTTCGGGAAACATTTAGGGATCCCTAATTATTTTCAATTTTTATTAAATGATTTAAAATTCCTTGATTATCCAACCACAATCTAATATTCACATCAAACAACGATTCAAAATTTTGAACAAATTGCCGATAATGACTCAAAATTTTTTGAGTGAACGACTTAATTGGTTAATTTAAGTACAGTCGAATAATTATTTGAGTGAATGACAAATAATTGAATTTGTTAAAATATATATTTGGAAAGAGTTATAATTTATAATAGATTAATTTAAGTTTAGTCGAATAAATTGGAGATTGCCTATGAAGATTGTAATTATTTTTACACTTATATAATTGGAAATATAAATTTTTTTGCAAAAATTTAAAATTAAGTTCCGTTCTCATCTTTACACCTATTTTATTCCTTTTATTTCTGGTACCCGTAAATTTACACGTCCTCATCTCACCTCATTTCTTCATTTGATCCAATTCTGAAATTCTTATTGTACTTTTTTTTTTGAATAAAAATTCTTATTGTACTTGAATAGTCAATATAAGAAAAATTACATTTCGTCATTATTTTTTACCAATATTTGATAGTCAAAACAATCGTTGATTATCTTATCGCAATCTAATAAAAACATCTACAACCATATACAAGCCTGAGCAAAACATATATATAACTTGCTAAATATTTTTACTACATTGAGAGTTTAGTATAACCAAATTATTATAATTGTCAAAAAATTAATAATGTTCGAAAATTAACAAGTATAATTGTTATGCCAAACATTTTTCCGCTTTCCCACTTTAGGTGGCTTATTTGACTTTTTAACGGTCAAATTTATTTGATTTTGACCGATAATTAAAATTTACATATTTATAATTTTGAAAATCCGAAAAATACATTTTAAAGTAATTAAATATATTTTTCAATAATATATATTTTATAATTATTTTTAATTATATGATATATGTAATTTCAGTCAAAATTCAAAAAATTTGACCATTAGAAAGTTAAATGAGCGAGACGGAGGAAGTATATTTGTATATTTGTTAATACACGTGTTACGATAAACTTATACTTGTGTATTTATTATAGGCAAGTAGATCTGACAATTCGAATAATCGGATCAGATTAATTTTTTGTTATAATAAATTTGAATAAGATTCGGATCGGATCGGATTTGATTCGGATCTAATTCAGATCAAAATCGGATGAAATTTGGATTAAGATCGGATGAAATTCGGTTCGAATCAGAATTGGTTCGGATTCATTAGGATCATTATTCATTCTTATTTTTTTTTAATTTATGAGATTGTAGAAAGTACCTATTATTGAATAGAGAAAAATGGGTCTGAGGTTGTCCTCAGGGATTTCTCCCTGAGATTATAATACAAATAGCCTAAAAAATAAGTGGCCCCACAGGGACATTTTTGTAAATTTTAATTTTTTATCAGTAAATTTACCTAAACACCCTTAAATTTGTATTGAAAAGCTTTTAACCTTAAGGAGAACCCTGAGGTCATCCTCAGGCACATGAATCCCTATTGAATATAACATTTCTAATATAAAATTGTGTAGTTCTTCAAAAAAAAAATTGATTAAATAACTATGATATATTGAACATAATTTTTTTTTGGTAAGCAAACGATATATTATAAAGTGAGGGGACCTCGTGTGGTTACAAAAGTTGGCCACATTTGTAGTGTTTGGCCATCACCAAAAGGAACCTTAACAACCCTAACAAGGAAAAGAAACTGCGACTTAAGAGCATCTTTAATGCAAATAGCCCAAGTCCGGTTTTTGAGGGCCTATTATGATGCCACATAAGCAAATGTTGTCCCTGGCAGCAACCGGCCTAAACTCTCCAATGCATCAAACCCAACTTTGAAATATTAAAATATCTCTCCTCCCTCAATCATCTCTCTCTCTCTCTGGTAGCATATACATATATATATATTTCTTGTGCATTCAATGAAAAGTAACAATAAAATATTAAAAGAAGTAAGTGGCCAACGCCCACTTTGGTGGTCAAGGCCAGTTTTTAATCCAATGCTCCAACGTATGTGACTCATTTTTTACTGCCCAAGTCCATTTTCACGAGCCCCAATGCATGAGTTGGGCATGCATTGGAGGTGCTCTAACATACTATGTAATTTAACCAAACAAGTTGTCATCCCACCATCCTACTGCCGACTATGACTATGAGTTTGAAAATCAGTAATAGGTTGCAAACACCGCCCATGCTTACACCGAAAGGATCTAACATTCCAGCGACTTACTCTACCTCTATGGGGAGTTCATCTCCTGCAAATACAAACCCATCCACTGCTGAGATACCGTCCTGAAAGGCTTCTTCCATCATCACCTCCTCAATGTCGTTATCTACATCCACTTCAATATCTAGATCATTTGTGCGAACACCATTGACTTGACCCAGTCCAAGAGTGCCAGTTTGGTCTAATAGAACAACTCCTGAATCACAATTCACCGGATCTGGGCTTTCATCTAAGATCAACACATCTTGGTAGCTTGGGTCATCAAGACCAAAGCCTAAGTCCCAATCAATGACCTCCTCCACGTCACCAACCGCTCGGTTCAATGTGTACAGCTCAGTGCAGAGTTTCTTCCCTAGCCTTGAGAGGAAATGCGCCACCTTGTTACGGGCTGGGTATACATAGGAAACCATGCACACCCAACGTGAGTCTTTGATGCGTAAGTTAACCTGTGAGGCTATGTCATACACACTAGCAGGAGCCCCAATGTGAAAATTTTTCATGACTAAAAAGGCTTCCAGGTTGTTAGTCTTGATGAAAACATGACGGTAGCCCAACTTGTATGCTCTTTTGAGTGGAATGAACATTGCTCAGAGTTGGTTTCCAAGGGGTGTGAGTTCTGGGATAACACCTATTGTGAGGTGTTTGAGTGCTTCCTCTGAGTTGCGGTAGATGGCGCCTATGCCTGAGTAGATTCCATTAGCAGAAGGATTCCTAGAGGATGTGCGATGCACATTTATCTTGAGCACACCAGGGGGAGGGGCTATCCAGAAGTGAGCAATGAAGTGAAGGGGAGAAAGCTTTGGTTACGTAGACAGATAGAGGTTCGTAAGAGTATTGAGGAAGAAGTGAGGAAAAGGGTGCATAATATCTATCTGAGGCTTTGTTTAAATAGAGAGAAAATGGTATTAATCACTCTTCCATCTACTTCCTATTAATACCCTCATTGGTTGTTCAACTCATCACTGCAGTTGCGTATTGAAGCCTATTAATGAAACTCTAGTTAAGTGGACGATATGCTGAGCATAATATTTTAGCCTGGAACCTATTATTAGGCTGGACAGATAATGTGCCCTTTGTTGCATTAAATTTGGGATAAATGTGAGAGTATATACCTCTCCCTATCAGTTATAACTATATCTCTTAGCTGATATACCCCTATGTCTCTCAGCTGTTATCATAATTTCGAGGATTTAATGGTGAGAAGATACTCAACTGTTTAGTTCAAATAGTGACTGACTAGTTCGAAACTATCCTACAAACCATCCCACTGCTAGTCCGTAATTTGTCAACTATTGTGGCCAAATCGGATTAAACCCATCTTCCCACCATTTTAGATTTTTTCATGCCTTCTTTAGCCAGCAATTTTATTAAATGATCTGCTAATGTGTACTACCCTGACATTGTGTATTGAGTTAATTGTTGGCTGGCCTTGACTGTATTCACTAGGGGAGATAAGATTTGTTCTACATTTGTTAACATACTCTATCAGTAGTGTAGAGTCCGTTGCAATGATGTAAGAATCCACTTGAGACCCTCTTTTCTTGATTGCTTCCATTAAGAATAGAAGTGCATGCAACTCGACTTCCCAACCAAAGTGAGATGAGCAAGGCCCAGAGAAAATGAATTGTAGTGAACCCATTTTGTTCCAAATAAATCCACCTATCCCCACTGATATGGTTCCATCTGTGTTATGAGCCCATGATCCATCTATAAACCCTACTAGGTTGCTTAGCCCAAACCATTGTTCTAACAATATTTTGAAACTCCAATTGTCATTCTGGATATATGACTATAATGGGTTTAAAATTCAATATTTTTTGAAATTCGGATTTATAAGCCCATTTGCGACACTCCATTTCCATGCTCGTGATTTGATTAGGACTTCGATGGATTTTGTGGTTAACTTGGTATTGGAGAATACACACTCATTCCTTGTTAGCCAAACTGTCCAAAGCATTGCAAGAACGCAGGTTCCCCCTCCATGAGAATTATTTTTCTTGCAAAAAATTCCAGTACCTGATTGAGATTTATGAATGCAGGAGTTCATTGATCTAGGTCGAACCATATAAATAAAATTTCCCAGCATGCTTTTGCAAGTGTGAATTCCCAGAAAAGGTGATTAATGTCCTCCGTTGCCACCATGCACCACTTACAAATATTGCTAATGTTGATTCCTTTAAGCTGTAGGAACTGTAACATTGGTAAGGCAATATTGTGTATTGCAAACCACACATAAAACTTTTTACCTTTGCTGGAGCTTTCTGTCTCCAAAGTAAGGACCATGGACCAGTGATGTGTACTTTGTTTTCCATAAGATTGTATCCCATTGAAGTCATGTATGGTCCATTTCCAATTCCCCAACATATTAAGTCTTTCCGGTTAGATAGTGTCACTATTCTAAAGATGTTTTCTAGGGCCAAAGCATCTTGAATTTCCCAGCCTCTAAGTGGTCTTCGCCACATTTTAAATGTGGTGCTGTTGACCACTGATGAATGAGGCTTGCCACTGTAATATTCTTTTCAGTGAATAGGGAGTACAATCTAGGAAATTTTTAGAGAATTGGCTCTTTCTGAAACTAGCAATCTTTCCAGAACTTTATTGTAGCACCATCGTCTAGCTTCCAGGGGAAGTCCCTGGTTTCGAATATTTTTAACTCTTTGACTTTGATGATATCTGTGATACTTTGCATGATTGGGGAAATGTGACCCTTGTATTTCTTGGGTTTTACCAGGAAGTCTTCACCATATTTGCTTTTAAGAACTTTGAACCATAGTATTGATGTTTCCGTTTAGGCTCTCCACCACCATTTCGCGAGCAATGCGATGTTCTTTAGGTTTATCTTCTTTATTCCTAGACCTCCTTTATCTTATTGGAGCATAATAAATCCCATTTGAGTGTGTGAACTTTTCTTTTTATTGTAATGTTTTTGTTGATCTCTCCCCAGTAAAACCTTCTTTTTATCTGTTCTATATTTGCCTCTTTTCCTTTGGGAAGTCTGAATAATGCTAACCAGGACACAGGTATGGCGTCAAGTACTGCATTTATTAACATTAATCTGCCTGGTTTTGACAAGGTGTTACATCTTCATTGGGGAAATTTTAGTGTAAACTTCTTTGTTAATGGAGTCCAGAAGGACCTTCTCTTGTGTGAGCTTCAAATGGTAGCACCTAGATATGTGAATGGAAACGAGCCCACTCTGCACCCAAGCCAATTTGCCCATTCCTTGCTCTCTTCTACTGTGGAATTTGGTGCATAGAGATAACTTTTTGCAAAGTTTATTATGAGTCCTGAGAGTAGTTTAAATATAGTAAGAACTATTTTAATTCCTTTCATTGTACTCCAAGATTCTTCTATGAACAGAATCGTATCATCAACAAACTGGAGGTGTGACAGATTTGATGTTGTTCCAACTTGAACTCCTCGGATAATTCTTAATTCTTTAGCCTTTTTGAGAAGAGCATGTAGAGTTTGAGTGATTAGGATGAATATCATTGGTGAGATCGGATCTCCTTGTCGTAATCCCCGCTTCATGTGAAATTCTCTAGATTGGCTACCATTGAGTAACACCGAGAGTTTGGCTGTTGATATGATAGCATTAATCCAAGATCTCCATTTGGTCCCAAAGCCCATCTTCTGTAGTTTGTTTAAAAGATATTCCCAGCTCACCGTATCAAATGCCTTCTCGAAATCTAATTTGAGAACAAGACCTCTACATTGACCTGTCTGGATGCTGTGAACCACTTCATTTGTGATTAGAATTATGTCTGTGATGGACTTCCCTTTGATAAACGCAGATTGCTGGTCCGCTACTAGTTTAGGTAGTACCAACTTCAGCTGTTAGCTAATACTTTCAAAATGATTTTCATTGTGGTATTAATCAAACTGATTGGTCTGAAATCATCTATCCTTCTTGGGTATGGCACCTTTGGTATTAGTGTGGGATGAGTTTAATATCCCTTGAAGGTTTGAATTTGAGTAGAATTCTTCAAAACCAGTAGAATGTCCTTTTCAATTACTTTCCATAGCACCTTTATGTATTTTGCATTGAAACTGTCTGGCCCCTGGTGCTTTTCTTGGTTCCATTTTATCCAGTGCAAACAGAATTTCATGTTTATTAAAGTTGGCTTCCATTTAATTTGCCTCTACGCAGGAGATTCCAGGAAGGATTAAGGATCCAAGTCTGAAACACCTTTCATTGTGCCTTGCTTTGAATCAGTTTTCAAAGTGCTCAGCAAAAAATTCTTTAACCAGTGATGGTTCTGTAACCCATTCTCCATTATGCCAGGTTTCAGTAATCCTGTTTTTGATGGATTTCCTCTGAACTTGCGCGTGTTCATATCTTCCTCAGTTATCCATTTGTCTCTTGATTTCTTTCTATTTTAATATGGACTCCCTTGCTTGGTATTCATTTCTAAGTTGCTTTTCAATACTGCTACGCTCTTCTGGAGCTTGCCCTTAATCGCACAAATGCAACTGATGTTATAGCCTACTAATGTTCACCTCGAACCTTCCACTGATTTTAGTATTCCAATCCTGACTTTCTTTCCTGAAGTCTTTTAATTTACTATGAAACCCTGTGTTTGCCTTACCTAAGATCTCCATTTTTTCTTGTAGCAGTGTGGTCAATGCCGGGTCCTTGAGCCATACATCGAATGGTTTACAAGGTTTTGGTCCCCAATTGGTATTTTCTCGTGAAAATAATAATAGACATACATGATCGGAGGATTTTCTTCCCACTCCTTTGAGCATCCAACCAGAATTAAAAGGTCCCATGATCTTTAATAAAGCTCTCTCAAGTTTGCTGCTCTTCTTTTGTGGCCCAAACCAAGTAAATTTATAGTTTGTGTTGGGAACATCCCACAGATTATTGTTGGCAATAATTTCATTTAGCCATAATGAGTCTTTTTGCCTATATCCACAGTTTATGCATTCCGAGTCATCTCTGATACTATTAATGTCTCCCACGAAGAAGAAGGATTCATCTTTATAATTTTCCATGATCAACTGAATTTTCTCCTACATTTCTTCTTTAAGTGTGAACTGATGTGGAGCATAAATGTTGACGAAATTGGCTAAAGCATTTGGATTATCCTTTAAATTACCTCTGATCCAAATCAAGTTGATTTCTGTTTTGCTAGTAAGAACAGTGAATCTCTTTGAGTCCAAAGTGGTTAGCAGGCCTCCTGACTAGCCAATAGCTGGTGACTACACCCATTCGTGAGTCATGCTTCTCCATAACGAATCTAGAACCATTACTGGTAGCTCTTCACTCTTTGTTTTTTGTACGAAAGTTATCGTTGGGTCGTACTTTGCAATGAAGTTTCTCAAGTTTCTTTTCGCGATCGCGTTATTAATGCCTCTAATGTTCCAACTCAGGATAGCAAAATTTCCAACTGTGTTTGTATTCATGGAAATTGTATTCATCTAGATGTCTTTCTATATCCCTAAGTTAACTCTGATTAAATGTAGGGCCTCTTCTCTCTCCAGATTTACTAATATTCCCATTAGCTCCGCAGATTCTAGTATTTCCTTAGCTAGGTCTTTTCCTTCTGCAATTACAAGCAGCTTGCGGCCCAGTGTTGATACCTTTTGAAGATTTCTCTCTTGAGGTTCCTGGATGGACCACCTTCTTGATCTTCCTTTGGATCCTGCTTTTTCTTTTCTTATTCAATTTGCATGAATAGTCAAAGAAGATGCTTGCTTTTGACATTGCTCTTGGTCTTCCCATTCTTTTCCCTAGGGATAGGTTTTGAGTCTACCATAAACCACACTTGGGAAATGGTCTTCTACCAAGTCTTCATCTATATTTGCTCTGTCCATATCTGGTCCTAGTGATTCCGGAGTTTTTGGCTCCGTTTCTTCCAATTTCGAATCCAACGAGTTAGGTTCCGTATCTTCTGTAGAAGATTTGGTCTATGTTCTTAGCTCCCAAACCCTGTGCGTGGTAGGGATATCAGTTCCTGAGTTGGCCTTTGATTGATCTTTATTACCGTCTGGGTCTTCTTTCTCCTCGTTTCCACAATAGATTTGTTGAGCTTGTTGTAAGTGTGAATTACATTTTATTGGCCCATCCTCCTCTATTGGTAGTTCATCCTGTTCCTCTGTAGGTAGTACATCCAAACATTCTGAATGGGAGTTTATGTATATGTTATCTTCTTGCCATTCCAAGATCTCTCTGACTTAATGGGATTTGTTAGGATTTATGGGTGATAGCATAGAGACAACTTAACTAGATTTCCATGTACTTAGTTTTTCACTAAGTAGAACATACTGTCACAGCCAGAGTGTGTTCTTGTGACCAAAATAGTTGCTGTAATTTAATAAGTATGTATCTTGGAAGAAGTTCATTCAATTGTTCAAGCCTCAAGATTACATCAGTTCGACAACAAGAATAAATGTTACTGTCATAGTATTGACAGTAAGGTTACAAGAAGATAGCACGTTGCAAGTCACGACAACAGACTCAATCTGACAGCAACATTGGCGGAAGTATGAGACAGCAACATTCTCACAGCTTGACAGCAAGTCTGGAAACCCGATAGCAACATTGGCGGGGACTCATACTGTCAACCAAGGAATATTCTCTTGACAGCAGACTTGGCGGTTAAGGTTACTGTCTCACTGAATTATTTGAATTGGGGATTTATCTCAGTCAAACTCGTGACAATTTAGATGTTCAAGAAATAGATTTGCTGCATCTTGTCAAAGATTGTAGCAGACCTACAAGACTACGACAGAAGCTTGAGAGATCACAAGACAAAGCTCGTCAATTCAAAGAGTATGATAAATCTACATCTACTAGAATTGTATTAGCTTGAATTAGAAAGAATCTAGGTTGCTTTACATATTATGATAACTCTGTTTGTATAGCAATTTAGGAAAGTCACATGGGTGTGCAAATTGTAAGGAGCTGCCACTTGATAATGACAACAGCTCCACAACCCATGTGATAGAAACGTTAGAGCAAATTAGTCTACATAGAGAATCCTCTCTCATTCTTTCTAAGTAGTTCGTGAATTCATATTCATTGTAATCACTCAAGGAACCGAAGCATGAGAAAACATTTTTTCTCAAGGTTGTAGTAACACTTCGCAAAATAAATAAAACATTTATTTTGTGAGAATATCTTGAGCTATCACTTGTGTTTGCATTTCATATACTGATAGATTAGAATCTTTATTATTGTTGTTGAAGTAAAGATTTGAATTTATCAGTATTGCATTCAACCCACCTTCTACAATACTCCGGGACCAACAACTGGTATCAAAGCTAACAGATTGATATACTAATCTGAGATCATGATGAGTATACAGAAATCAAGTGGTATCAAGATTCCAGTATTTGATAAAGAGAACTACAATTTTTGGAAAAGAAAAATCTTGTTATTTATCAAAGCTGCACATCCACTGTACTTGGAATCCTTGAGAATGGCCCCTTCATTCCTAAAAAACTAATAGCTGCTGCCACTATGAATGGTGAAGTAATTCCAGCTCACTGGATTGCTAAGAGACCCTTAGAATACACAAAATCTGAGAAAGAAAAGGTAGCCTTGGATGACTACTTACAACTCATCTTGCTTGACTCTCTCACATTGGAAAAAGCCATGTGTGGAAATGTTATGGGATGTCCATCTGCTAAAGAGATGTAGAACAAGATAGAATTGATGTGTGAAGGAAGTGAAGAGGTCAGAGAAAATCAAAGAAAAATTCTTGTGTCACAATATGAAGCTTTTATGGCCAAGCCTGGTGAAGAGCTCACTCACATGTTTGAAAGATTCAATAAGCTAATAACTGAGTTACAAATTCATGGAAAGTTCTATAACAAAAAGGAGATTAATGTCAAGTTTCTGCTCACTCTTCCTGAGCACCTTGAGCACAAAATCACTACTATAAGAGAAGGGAGAAACTTGAATGATGTTTCTCTTGAGACTCTTTATGGTGTACTTAAGTCATATGAACTTGAACTCATTCAAAAGAGAGCTATTCAAACTGGAGCCAAAGGAAAGATGGCAAACATGTCTGGTGCCCTTGTAGCTCATGAGACACTTGTTTCTCTGCCCAGTGAACCCTCACAAAGTTCACAACCAACATAAGTACCATCTCTGAAGATTGAGGAGGTGTTGGATGATGAGGAGAAAGTGGTTCTACAGCTCAAAGATGTTGAAGATGAAGACTTATATTCATTAGAAGAGATTAAAAGCATGGATAATCTAACCATGGCATATATGGCTAAAAGGTTCAAGAATATAAAGTTCAGAAGAGATAAGCCATATAATCCACAAGGTCAGACATCTAAGTTCAACAAGGGAAACTCTTCAAAAGCTGCTGGTGGTGCCACAAGAGGAGGATACATGACAGGAATGGTGGATAGGTCGAAGTTCAGATGTTACAACTGCAATGAGCTAGGTCATTTTGCCACAGAGTGCAGAACGCCAAAACATAATCAAAGAATGAAGAAAGGATCTAGAAGTCAGTTTAAAAGAAATCAAGGAAGAGTCTATGTGGCTGAAGGAAAATGCTGGGATGATTCTGATGATGAGGAAGAAGAAGAGTTTGTAAATCTAGCTCTCATGGCTAGATCTGATGATGAAGCATCAAGCTCCTCAAATCAGGTACCATCTCTCATTTTACTTGATATGTCTAAAACTGAGTATTAGCAAACTATTGAAGAATTAAGTGCTGAGATGTTTAACGTTCATGTTAGTTTATCTGTTGCTAATGAAGAAATTGTTAAGTTAACTAAACAGAATGAAACACTCAAATCTGAGAATCAAATGCTTGTGCTTAAAACCAGTCCATTAGATTCACTAGCTCAAGAAAATGAAAGACTAAAAAATGATATTGTCTGTGCTAAGGAGATAGAAAAATTCTTAAGAAATCAAATTGCTGAAAATGAATTTTGAAAATACACACCTAGAGGGGAGGGGTGAATAGGTGTTATGACTAACAATGATCAAATAAAAATTCTTCCTGAAAAGGTATTATGGCAGCTAACTGGATGCAATAGATTAACAAATAAGCAGCTAGCTGAGTTATGCAGTGCAGTAAGATAAATTGCAGAAAGTAAAGAATACCATGAATTTTAGCTAGGTTCGACTCCTAATCTTCTGTGGTCTACATCCTAGTCCCTTACCAACTTGGTAAGAGAATATATTATTGATCATAATGAATTACAATTACATGATACAATAATATATCTCCCTTATTCTCCCAGTTACTGATTGCAGCTAGCTGGAACACCTTGTTCCCTGAACAGAGCTCTCTAAGTTCTATACTAAACCAAGTACAAACTCCTCTAGCCTAATGCTCCTTGAACTCTTGTTCCACAAGCTCGACAATCCAGCAACTACCAACTTTACAAGTTGAACAATACAAATATAGAAAGGATTACAACTCAAAACTATGAACTCTCTAATATATCAATATCGTATAATACTAGAGCTCGTTTGTAGGATATGAAAGAAGGTACAGAGTTGTTTCTTGTGTGTTCTTGAATGTTGCTTGAAGGTTCTGCGTGACTAAGAAGAAGAACATCCACACAAGTATATATAGTGAAGCAAAAGAATTCTGATTAACGAACAAGAATGCAACGGTCTTGAAATCCAATTCTCACTGTGACGCCTTCCCGACCTGGGGCCTAGATCGGAGAGTCACTGACACACATCTAGATGCAAACAACCTATAATATAATATAAATATAACATGCTGACTGGCCCCAACACTACTATCCAAGATCTTTCACAGGTAATGGTATGAAACAAGCAAGCCATCGTCTAACTAGTTATTATTACAAACCTGAATTCAAAATATATTATTATTACACAGCAAAGTTCTCAAAAGTTCTACTGCCAGTTCTCACAACTAACTAAAGTTCTCCTCACTGCTGTTATTGCATCTACCTCGGGAGTAATCTCAAAACTCAGGGCCACGGTAGGTGCGCTTCCTTGCGGTTTGGATTGTACGAACCATGATTCTTAGATTACTGTCAAAAGGGTTAGACAAAATAATAATGAGCCAACGCTCAGCAAGTAACTAAAGATCTCAACTGAATATAATACAACAGGGTATCGCAGAAGATGACAGTAATTCAAGATGTGACATAAATATGCTGGAAGCGATAAAAGCAATACTGATATTTAGTAAAAACAGGATATCATCTGATAAACAGGATAACAATAGATATTTCAAAACTGTGTAAAGTAATTGACATTTCAATCGGGAAATCAATTTCATTTCATAGTAAATAAAACGTAATCATCACTTTAAGAAAACTTATTGGAGGTTTTTATTTTATAACAGACAATACGGGTGATCAGCCCATAAAGTCCCCATACCGGACACAAAGTCCCTCTGGTCATCATTTCCTTTCATTAGGATAGCTTGGGTTCCCAAGAGGCAACACATTGGCCTATAAAGGTTTCGAACTGGACAGACCAGAACTACACAATACTACATCTAAAAAACTGACGGAACCAACATTACCCGTTCGTCCCGTCTCTCCAATCGTCAGGAATCCGTGGAAACCATTTAGACGGAGTTCCTAACATTTTTATTAGAAATCTTATTTTAAAACATTAGGCTTTACAAAACTCTTTTTAACTTTATAAAACATTTTAATACTTAATCTTTTCGAAAATCTTTACTTTGAAGTACATTCGACTCTCTGATAACAGATCAGCCCAGTCTAAGTAAGTTCAAAGTATTTTTTTAAAAAAAACAACTCATTTTGATTCGCAATGATAAAAGTCAAAAAGGGTTTGACTAAGTGTTCTGACATCAATGAAAGAGGGTACAAGTCTGAATCAAGAAGATATAGACACAAGTGGAAATCTGGATTTCAATCAGAGTATAAGGGAACAGTCCAAGCCAAAGGTCAAAGATATCAATTAGGTTTAGTTTTGAAAACATTTGATCAAGTTGTAAAGTTTAAAAATCATTGATAAAGGGATAACAAGTTTGTAAAATAGTGTTTAGGGCAATATGATATTTGATAAGTATTTTAAAATCAACACAGGGTATCCGGGTCACGGACATAAGTTAAGTGGAACTTTGGTTTATCGGTCAGTCAATATGACTGGATCATAGTAATTTATAGGACATATATGGTCAAGAAGCAATTAAAAAGAATTAATATTGTTTATCTCTGGGTGACAGTATGGTCAAGAAGCAATTAAAAAAATTATGTTGGTCTAGGGTTTACATGTGTTGAACCGGGGTTTATCAATAAAGATTTTGGGTACATGCAAAGGTAAGTTTATAACAGAAGTATGATCAACATGGTATAGAACAGGCATGCTTGAATCGACAAGATACAACAGTTTCAATAATATAAACTTTTAGAGGAAAGACTGAGTTACTTGCCTCCGGTAGAATGCAACAGCTAACAGCTCAGTCACTGGTACTCGAGCTTTCCCTTTATCGCTAGGTCCTACGTCCTTCTTATCTACATAAACCATATCACTATTTTAGAATACTATACTTCTAAAACGTCTAATCCTAATCTACCCAAACGATTCTTATATCGCATCGATACTTACCATATAACATACGTACCCGATATTACATTATCAGATTTACTCGTAATTAGATAATCACTTAAACACATAGCATATATAACATGCAATCATGTAGCCACTTAAGCACTTAACAAATAATACCAACTTGACTTGTAACTTTAAACTATATACTTTACGTCTTATAATTCCAACAAAAATCGGGCAGAGTTCGCTTTATAATATGGACTATCGCGTCGGAAAATATCCGACTTCTCTTCACAATCAGGTACCTACGATGGATTTAAAATCCACCTACACTTCCAATGGAATTCATAATATCATAATCATATTATTTACCACATAGTCCGAAGTCATCAATAATCACTAATCTATATTTAACAAATTACTAATATCACAAAATTCTTATAATTCGAATAATTTTCAGAAAATAATATAAATTCGAATTAATAATTTCGAAAACTAATCATGCAATTCTATAATTTTTCGAAAACTCATATACGAATAATAATCAAATTTTCGACTCATGTTCATCATCGGCGATTCACCGGCTCATTACAAAAATCATAGTCGACAGGCAAAAGTTTCGGTGGTACTATAAATTTGAGCCACCAACACGAAAATTCTACCAACTAAATTTATAAATATAGCGATTAACAATAACCGAAGCATATCAACTCGGAATCAAGCAAAATCGAAGTAGTTTCGAGATTTTCTTCATAAAATTCGAACATATATACACGGCATATATATATATATATATATATATATATATATATATATATATATATATATATATATATATACTCAAAAAATCTTAACTTAGCACAATACCAACACAAACAAACATATAATCATATACGAATGATCATGGGCATCATATCTAAGTGAAATTCGAAGTAATCCTGCAAAAATCGAGACAAAACAAAGTGGGTTTGAATTCTTCTTCACCAAAAACCGAATATATACATACGGGAACACACATATATATACATACGAAACATTCAACTCGACACCAGCATGATTCGAGTACTAAAACAGTATCTAAACTTCATGGGCATCAATTTAAAGTAAGAACCGCGGTGAACAAGTCGAAACAAAGAGAAATTCGAAATGGGTTTTCAAAATATCTCCAGGAAATCGACATGCATTTACATAGAGAGGTAGAAGACTGGGAGAGGAGCACAAATCTGGTTTTAGATCGCGAAACCGAGCAACAAATTGATCGGAAAAAGGGAGAGAATTACTGACTAGAGAGAGAACGGAGAGAACAGAGAGACAGTTGAGAAAGTGAAATGGGGAAGAAATGAAGAGGCTGTCGCCTCTTGTGTATAAAACACAGGGGCAAACATGTCATTCTATAATTACTGTTTACTTTCCTGAAAATTTAATCTCTTAACCATTCTTAAATCGAAATAAAATAATGAAATGGGGAGAAATATTTTATAAAATTTTTT
This sequence comes from Saposhnikovia divaricata, assembly GCA_036435485.1. NCBI lineage: Eukaryota > Viridiplantae > Streptophyta > Magnoliopsida > Apiales > Apiaceae > Saposhnikovia > Saposhnikovia divaricata. The sequence continues at coordinate 157,989,832 of CM071598.1, forward strand.
AAAATAAAGATCATGAAATTAGGAGCATCACCATATTTTTAAAATAATATTTGGATCAAAAATGAATTTTATATGAATTTTTGAAATAAAGGCTTTTTAGAAGAAATAATGCTTTTTAAATCATTTTAAAATACTAAAACACACAATTAAATATCGAAACTAATTTTCATAACTCCATAATATCACAAAGATGATAATGTAAAAGATTTCATGATTTAAAACAACTCCAATGATTTTACATGATTTTTGAAAGATTAAAAATGCACTTTAAAAATAGTTTTAATGCTCTAAAAATATGAATAAAATTCCATGGACATATTTGACACATTCCAATCATCATATAATCACATAAACATGATTTCACACATATCTTGATTTCACAAAATTTATCTATCACATAATTCACATAATTTCTACATTTAACAATTAAATAAGCATTTATAAATCGCGAAAAGTTCTAGGTCGTTATAGCCTTCCCCCCTTAAAAGGATTCTGTCCCCATAATCTCACCTAAGTAAACAGATGAGGATACTTGGCAAGCATCTCGCTTTCAAGTTCCCAAGTCGACTCTTCGACTCTAGGATTCCTCCACAAAACTTTAACCAATCTAACAACTTTATTCCTTAGCTTTCTATCACTTCTATCCTAAATCTCTACTTGTTGCTCTTCGTAAGATAAATCTGGCTGAATCTCGATAGGCTCATACTCAATTACGTGACTCGCATCGGGATTGTACTTCTTAAGCATAGATACGTGAAATACATTGTGAATATGGTGCATATGCGGTGGCAACGCCAACTCGTAAGCAACTTTTCCAACTCGCTTCAAAATCTCAAATGGTCCTACGTATCTTGGACTCAGCTTTCCTTTCATACCAAATCTTGTAACTCCTTTCCACCGTGACACTTTCAATAACACTTTATCTCCGATTTCAGAACTACCGTCCTTTCTTTTCAAATCAGCATACTTTCTTTGACGATCCTGGGCAGTAATTAATCTTTTCTGAATAATCTCAACTTTCTCTTTCGTCTGCTGAAGCAGCTCTGGTCCTAAAATTTTCCTCTCACCAACTTCTTCCCAATATACTGGCGATCTAAAATTTCTCCCGTACAATGCTTCAGACGGGGGCATTCCTATACTTGCGTGATAACTATTGTTATATGAAAACTCAACTAATGGCAAATGTTCGTCCCAACTTCCTTCGAAATCCAATGTACAAGCTCTAAGCATATCCTCTATGGTCTGAATAGTCCTTTCACTTTGTCCATCCGTCTGTGGATGGTAAGCTGTACTCATCTTCAATTGGGTTCCTAGGCATTCTTGAAATTTTCGCCAATACCTCAAATTAAACCGTGGGTCTCGATCAGATACTATCGAAACAGGTACTCCATGTCGTGACAATATTTCCTTCAAATACAAATGTACCAACTTATCCAATGAAAATCTTTCATTAATCGGTAAGAAATGAGCAGACTTCGTCAGTCGATCAATGATTACCCAAATTGCATCATGATTCGCTTTAGTTCTTGGTAATCCTACTACAAAATCCATGGCAAGGTGCTCCCATTTCCACTCAGGGATATCTAATTGTTGTAACAATCCGCTTGGCTTCTGATGTTCTTCTTTAATCCTCTGACAAGTATAACACTTACTTATCCATTCGGCTATCTCACGCTTCATATCTGGCCACCAAAAGTTCTCTTTCAAATCTCGATACATCTTTGTACTTCCAGGGTGAATAGAATATCTCGAACTATGGGCTTCACTCAGAATCTCATTCTTCAATTCTTCTACTTTAGGAATCCATATTCTTCTTCCAAATCTTAAAATAGCTTGATCATCTTTCTGTGTACAAATCTCTTCTCCAGTCAACGTATTCATCTCACAATTCATCACATCCTCTTGACATCTCCGAATCTTCTCTAACAACTGTGGTTGAAAAGTCATTGTACTCAAAAACTCATCTGCATCTTTTGAATCATAAACTTCTAAACTTAACTTCTCAAATTCTTGGAATAACTCCTTTGGCATAGTCAATGTATTCAACCTCTCCTTTCTACTTAACACATCAGCGACAACATTCGCCTTTCCGGGATGGTAACTTATCGTGCAATCATAATCCTTAATCAACTCCAACCATCTTCTTTGTCTCATATTCAACTCTTTCTGGGTAAAGATATACTTCAAACTCTTATGATCAGTGAAAATTTCACACTTCTCCCCGTACAAGTAACGTCTCCATATTTTCAACGTGAACACAATTGCAGCTAACTCCAAATCATGTGTCAGATACTTTTGCTCGTGCGGCTTAAGCTGTCTCGAAGCGTACGCAATAACATTTCCGTGTTGCATCAAAACACATCCTAATCCTTTATGCGAAGCATCACTATAGATAACAAAATTTCCTTTATCATCTGGCAATACTAACACTGGTGCTGAAACTAATCTTTTCTTTAGCTCTTGAAAATTTTCTTCACACTTATCATTCCAAATAAACTTCTCATTCTTTCGGGTCAACTTTGTTAATGGGGTAGCAATCTTTGAAAAATCTTGTACAAATCTTCGATAATAACCAGCCAATCCTAGAAAACTTCTCACCTCAATAGGAGTTCTTGGTCTATTCCAACTCACCATAGCTTCAATCTTAGCAGGATCCACTCGAATTCCTTCTTTACTAATCACATGACCTAAAAATTGCACTTCTTGCAACCAAAACTCACACTTAGAAAACTTGGCATATAATCTTTCCTTTCTCGGGGTTTCCAATGCTATTCTCGAATGTTCGGCATGCTCTTCAGGGTTTCTCGAGTATATAAGGATGTCATCAATAAATACAATTACAAATTTATCCAAATATCTCTTGAAAACTCTATTCATTAAATCCATAAACATAGCTGGCGCATTCGTCAATCCGAAAGCCATCACTAAAAACTCATAATGTCCATATCTCGTGCGAAAAGCAGTCTTCGGAATATCTTCTGGCTTGATCTTCAATTGGTGATAACTTGATCTCAAATCAATCTTAGAAAAGTAGGCAGCATCCTTCAGTTGGTCAAACAAATCATCAATCCTTGGCAATGGATACTTATTCTTGATAGTCAATTTATTGAGTTCTCTACAATCAATACACAACCTCATGCTTCCATCCTTCTTCTTAACAAACAACACTGGCGCTCCCCACGGGGACACACTCGGCCTTATAACTCCTTTATCTAATAAATCTTGTAATTGAGTAGCTAACTCCTTCATTTCAGTAGGTGCCATTCGATACGGTGCTTTAGATACAGGTTCAGTTCCTGGTGCCAATTAAATCGAGAATTCAATCTCTCTATACGGAGGTAATCCGGGCAAATCATCGATATAGACACAAGTGGAAATCTGGATTTCAATCAGAGTATAAGGGAATAGTCCAAGCCAAAGGTCAAAGATATCAATTAGGTTTAGTTTTGAAAACATTTGATTAAGTTGTAAAGTTTAAAAATCATTGATAAAGGGATAACAAGTTTGGAAAACAGTGTTTAGGGCAATATGATATTTGATAAGTATTTTAAAATCAACACAGGGTATCCGGGTCACGGACATAAGTTAAGTGGAACACTGGTTTATCGGTCAGTCAATATGACTGGATCATAGTAATTTATAGGACATATATAGTCAAGAAGCAATTAAAAAGAATTAGTATTATTTATCTCTGGGTGACAGTATGGTCAAGAAGCAATTAAAAAAATTATGTTGGTCTAGGGTTTACATGTGTTGAACCGGGGTTTATCAATAAAGATTTTGGGTACATGCAAAGGTAAGTTTATAACAGAAGTATGATCAACATGGTATAGAACAGGCATGCTTGAATCAACAAGATACAACAGTTTCAATAATATAAACTTTCAGAGGAAAGACTGAGTTACTTGCCTCCGGTAGAATGCAACAGCTAATAGCTCAGTCACTGGTACTCGACCTTAGCTTTCCCTTTATCGCTAGGTCCTACGTCCTTCTTATCTACATAAACCATATCACTACTTTAGAATACTATACTTCTAAATCGTCTAATCCTAATCTACCCAAACGATTCTTATATCGCATCGATACTTACTGATAGAGTGTATTTTGTATATACTCTAGAGGATTTTGTTCCCACATTTATAGTGTTTTTGCGAATAATCATGAGTATTTAATTAGTTTTTGATGAGTTTATCGCAGGAAATAAAGTATTGCCAAGTTTGAAGGGATTTAACGATTTTACGGTGTTTTTGGCTCCGAACAATGACTTTATGAACTTGTGAGAAGAAGTGATGGAATTGTGGATCGTTGATAAAGATTTGAGGCTTAATAAATTGTTCGCAATGATGCTAAAGCGCAACACGAACCAGGCAACAAAACGCGGAAGTGCAGCCTTTATTTTGTCAAGGAGTGCTCGACATACAGCAGTTCGCGCAGCTGCGCCTCTCAGCCGCGCAGCTGCGCCCTTCAAGCACTGGGAGCAGAATTCACCACGCGCAACTGCGCCCTTCCTCGCGCAGCTGCGCCCGTGCGTGGCTGTGCGGGAATTTTACTGTAGAATTTTGATCCTTTTTCCTATTTGTAATATAATTCTAATTACTTTTAGCTGGGCCTATTTATTTAAGGCAATTACTTAAGTCTTGTAACACTATAAAAACTCATCTAGGTGATTGATTTGGGGATCGAAAAAAAAACATATACACACATTAGAACTTTGTAAACATCTCTGTGGGAGATTTGTGGAGAGCTTTTATTTTCTTTGAAGATTAAAGGTTTTTCTCTTTCTCTTTTCTTTATAATATGATTTGTTCAATTTATAATTCTTGTTTTGTTAATTCAATTATGAGTGAGTAGATAATTAATCTAGGGTTAAGTAGAACCCTAGTTATGATTGATGTGTGAATTTCCAACTTCCCCCAATTTGATTGTTTAATTGCTCTTGCTTATTGAGTTGTTTTAATTAACAATTACAAATCAGACGTGATTATGTGTATTGTTTGAACTATATCTAATTATCAACGAGAGTTGGATTTAGATGGTTGTGATTTATCCAGTAAGAACATGAAATTCTCCATGAGAATAGGTAGAATGGATTGTTAGGAATTTAGGGTGCTGTAATTAATGTCTCTAAATTACATGATACCATGAGAATAGGATTGATTGTAGTTTAAGAGAAGCTATTAATACTCGAGAGAGGTTATTGGTATTTTTAGGGCGCATCTTTCCTTTTGAGTAATATATACGATTGATTTGGGGAGGAAATTCACGATTGCATCAATTCATGCTAGTGGGGATACTTAATTCTGGATGTTTTTAATATTTGATTAATATAAACACAATTCAAATTAGTATAAGTTTAGTTTAATAAATCCTCAATATTTATTGTGTTACTTGCTTAGCCGAATTAAATCAGAAACAACTAGTGATTGATACGTTTGTCTTTGTGGGATCGACTCTGACTTACCCTACTACATAGTTAGAAGGATTTGTTAGAAATTATTATTTGATAGGCACGCGACGGCCTTGTCAAATTTTTGGCGCCACTGCCGGGGACAAAGCAGTGTTAGATTAGTTAATTTTGAATTGATTTAGCTAAGTTTTTTAGTTGTGTTGCTTCGGCTATTATTCCCTTGTTAATTGATCATCGTTTCTAGTTCTCTTGTTGCATGCACACTCGAAGTTCAGGTACTGAAAACTTAATTGATATTGATCCTGAAATTGAAGCTACAGCAAGAAAGCAAGCAGGGAAGCGAAGGAAAAACAAAGACAAGGTAGTTATGGGTGATGCACCTGCAGCTAAGGCTCTTAGGGAGCATGGTATGCCAGATGCTACAGGCGTACATTGTCAGACCAGCAATCACAGCTACACACTTTGAACTGAAGCCTCAGTTCATCCAATTCATCTCTAATGACTCTTTCGCAGGATTGTCCAATGAAAATCCTGTTGATCATCTTGAGAGTTTTCTGGAGAAGTGTGATACTATAAAGATGACCAATGTAAGTGATGAAGCTGTTAAGCTGCGATTATTTCCATTCTCTCTTCGGGATGCAGCAAAAGATTGGTTGAAGGATGAAGGACCAAATACATTCACTACTTGGGATAGTCTTGCGAAGGCTTTTCTACTTAAATTCTTCAGTCAGAAGAAGACCTCTAAGCTCAGGAACGAGATCTCTAATTTTCGTCAAGATGATGACGAATCACTTCATGATGCTTGGAGAAAATTTAAGCGACTTCAAAGACAATTCCCTCACCATGGAATTCCTGACTGGTTGTTGATTCAAACATTCTACAATGGGTTGACACAAGAGTTCCGAAACTTTGTTGATGCTTCTTCTGGTGGTTCTATTATGAAGAAAAGTACTGAAGATGCGAAAGCTTTGTTAGACGAGATGGCATCTAATGACAATTTTCCGTACAATGATCAAAATCATCCTAAGAAGGGTGGTAAGTATGATGTTGATGCTCTAACCATGTTGAATACTACTATGCAGGCAATGGTTAAGAAGATTGAGCAATTGGATGCTAGGAGTACTTCATCTACTGTTGCTTCATGTGAGGTATGTGGAGTTGTTGGACACACCAAACTTGCTTGTCAATATAATCCTTCTGGAATGGCAGTTGAACAGGCTAATGCTCTTTACAATCAGAATCCAAGGCCGCAGTATAATCCTTATTCCAACACGTACAATCTAGGGTGGAGAGATCATCCAAATTTCTCCTACAGGAACAATCAGGGTCAAGCTCAATCTTCACAAAACAATTTTTCTCAGCCTCCTGGTTTTCAACAAGCTCCGCCACAGAAATCTAACTTGGAGAATCTCATGGAAGGGTTCATTGCTACACAATCAAAGAAGAATGACCATTTTGATTCGAGCATTAACGAGATAAAGGCTAACAACAAAATGATGGAGAACACTATCACTCAGATTTCTCAACAGTTGAGCCAGCTAAATAAATCTTCAGGCCAACTTCCTGGTCAAACTGAGCAACCATCAAGGGGTCATATCAATGCTGTCACGTTAAGGAGTGGTAAAGAATTGAAGGAGCCGGAATTGAACGTGAGCAAAAATGTTGTGAATGCTAAGGGAAGTGAAGAGGAGATTGCAACTGAGAAACTGGTAGCACCAGAGGTCGGGGAGAAAGAAACCAAAGAATCAGAAGCTGTTCTTCCTAAGCCATATGTGCCTCCTGTTCCTTTTCCACAAAGGTTGGCACAAGCCAAGCTAGAGAAGAAGTATGGTAAGTTCCTTGAAATTTTGCAGAAGCTACATATCAATATCCCATTCATGGACGCTATCACTGAGATGCCATCTTATGCAAAATTCTTAAAAGATATTTTGTCAAGGAAGAGAAAAATTGAAGAAAGCTCTACCATCTCATTAACAGCAGAGTGCAGTGCCATCTTGCAAAATGATCTTCCAAAGAAGTTAGCGGATCCAGGTAGCTACTCTATTCCTGTTCAGCTTGGGGATGTCGAAATAAAAAAGGCTTTATGTGATCTTGGAGCAAGTGTCAGTTTGATGCCACTATCAATTTGTGAAAAACTTAAGATGGGTGAAATGAAACCCACACGCATCTCTCTACAACTGGCCGACAGAAGTGTGAAATTTCCACTTGGAATTCTTGAAGATGTGCCCCTTAAGGTAGGAAGGTTTTATATTCCATGTGATTTTGTTGTCATGGAAATGGAAGAAGATGCCAATATTCCGATCATTCTTGGGAGGCCTTTCTTAGCAACAGCTGGAGCTATCATTGACATGAAAAATGGAAGAATTTCTTTCGAAGTAGGCGACGAGAAGATGGAATTCAAGCTGCAAAGTACAATGGGACATCCTTCTACGGATGAGTTTGTTAATAGGGTGGATGCAATAGAGGAAGTGATCGACATGAAAACAAAAATTCTTTTATCTGAGGATCCACTTCAAGCTGTTCTTGAGGGTAACGTAGATGAAGAAAATGGAGAGTGTATGGGTTACGAGAATCTTTTGGATGCAGCACCTACATATAAGCATGAACATTCTAATGTGCTACAGCATGAGGAAGTTAAGGAGAGTTCCACGCCTCCTAAGGTAGAACTGAAACCCCTACTTGCATCTTTGAAATATGTGTTTATGGGCCCTAATGAAACATATCCTATCATTGTCAATTCTGAGCTTGATGACATTCAAATTGAGCAATTGCTCACGGTTTTGAGAAAGTATAAAAATGTTATTGGGTATTCCATTGATGATATCAAGGGCATCAATCCATCATTCTGCATGCATAAGATTATTCTGGAAGATGAGCAAGCTTCTTCTATTGAGCATCAACGGAGACTCAATCCTAATATGATGGAGGTGGTCAAAAAGGAGGTTTTAAAACTTCTTGATGCAGGTATAATCTATCCTATCTCTGATAGTAAGTGGGTAAGTCCTGTGCATGTTGTTCCAAAGAAAGGAGGAATGACCGTGGTAAAGAATGATAAGGGTGAGTTGATTTCTACTAGAACTGTTACAGGGTGGCGCATGTGCATTGATTATCGAAAATTGAATAAACCCACAAGGAAGGATCATTTTCCTCTCCCTTTTATTGATCAAATGCTTGAAAGATTGGCGAGACATTCTTACTTCTGCTTCTTAGATGGATATTCAGGTTTCTTCCAGATTCCTATTCATCCAGATGATCAAGAAAAGACAACTTTTACATGTCCCTATGGTACATTTGCATACCGCAGAATGCCGTTCGGTCTATGTTGTGCTCCTCCCACATTTCAGCGATGTATGATGGCAATTTTCTCAGATTTCATTGAAGACATTATGGAGGTTTTTATGGATGACTTCTCAGTTGGTGGAACTTCTTTTGACGTATGCTTACGTAACTTGGAGAAGGTGCTTCATAGATGTCAAGAAGTTAATCTCATCCTCAATTGGGAAAAATGTCACTTTATGGTACAAGAGGGAGTTGTTCTGGGTCATGTTGTTTCGAAAAGAGGCATTGAGGTTGATAGAGCCAAGGTCGAGGTTGTTGAGCGCTTACCACCCCCTACTTCTGTTAAGGGGATAAGGAGTTTTCTTGGTCATGCAGGATTCTATCGCCGTTTCATCAAGGATTTTTCAAAGATTGCTCGACCTCTTATTGAGCTTTTGGGTAAGGAGGTACCATTTGTCTTCACTGAGGACACTGAAGATTTCAAGTTTGGGGGCAATTTTAGGGGTAAGCAGTAGTTATTGTATATTTGTGTTGTATATTGTGTTATATTGTGTTTTGTGTTGTATATTGTGTTCTAAAAAAAATTAAAAAAAAAATTTGAAAAATTGAAAAATACCAAAAATATTTCCAGCCATGTGAAGATTACTTGCGTAAATACACCCATGCATGCTTAGAAATCTTGTGTTTATGGATGCTTTTGTTTGAGAAGTGATATGTGATGTTCTTGTGCACACACGTACACTAGCAAGCATAAACTAGTAGACTTATTGGATGTGCTAAATGATTAGAATGACATGAATATGTGCAAGATAATTTGGTCTATATGCTTTGAATACAAGTAGGTGCGTTAGAGAGACTACTTTGGGATTGATTATGTTTTTGTCACACCAAGTGAGTTTTGAGCTTATATGCATATCTTTTGCATGACTATTCGTTTGCTTGAGTGTCCACTTGTCGTTTGCATTGCTAGCACTTGCTTGAAGTCTTTCTTGAGATGCATGACATTAATTGATGATAAGATGATAAAGGCAATTAGGTATAACCTCATATTTCCCATATTTCCAAACCATTTATACATGATCAAATAGTTAACCCTTTGAGATTAATCTTATTCTTTCGGCGACACACCACATTGCTTGCCATTATCCTTTTTATTCTATTGGCCTTACATTAAATTTGAACCTAATTGTCAAAGGCTAGTATTGTTTGTAAGGGAGTGATAAGGTGTGCATAAAAAGGGGTTTATATATGATCATAATTTTGGGGGAATATTTGGGGTTTGGTTCATAGCTTGTTAGTCGAAGTTTTAAATCATATTTATGGGATCGTTGTTCTTGCTATTATTTTGTTCTCCTTGAAAAAAAAAATGAAAAAAAAGAAGAAAAAAAAATGAAAAAAATAAATATGAGAGCATTCTTATCTTTTGTGATCCTACTTTGTCTCGACTAGTCAAGTTGTTTATAAATAAAAGTTCAAGTGTGGGGAAATTTTTTTTTTTGGTTTTAATAAGTATGGGAATTGTTTGAATTCCATTGTCGGGTACTAGCTTTTGACTTAACCTTCTTTGGCTTTCTTGACATACCTTGTCCCTAGCCCCATTACAACCTTATAAAAGACCTTTTGATTGTCATCAATGATGTATGTTGTGTTAAGAGTTAGATTGATTTCAAGGACGAAGCATGTTTATGATATTGTTGGAGTTGAGTGAAACACTTACCCTTTGTTTTGAGTGAATATTTTTGTGAGTGAACGGTGAGTTTTTGCTTTTCGCATAGGAGATCCCAGATTTTGTCTCAAAGATGTGCTCTTGTGTGCTTAGCATGTTTACCAACCTATTCTTACATTTGACATGAATTTCTATGATCTTACGCATCTTCTTTGAGTAGACTATGTGGATACTTGCACTCTATACACCAAGGCATTGCATTTTCATTTTGATTCTTTAGCGGAAGTGGCATGAGAGGACGGGTGTGTGTGATGTTGTGTTGAAGTGTGGTCTTTTGCATGAGTTAGATGAATTTTGTGGGTATATTCACTATAAACCCTCACGAGACCTTACTCGTCCACTAGGGCTACCTAGGGGTTTAAAGGACTTGTTGCATATGTTAAATGCAACCGTGATCACCTACGGAAGTGGTATTAATTAGTTAGTATATTTATTATGTTAGTTTGCACGAGGACGCGCAAAATGCTAAGTGTGGGGATATTTGATAGAGTGTATTTTGTATATACTTTAGAGGATTTTGTTCCCACATTTATAGTGTTTTTGCGAATAATCGTGAGTATTTAATTAGTTTTTGATGAGTTTATCGCAGGAAATAAAGTATTGCCAAGTTTGAAGGGATTTAACGATTTTACGGTGTTTTTGGCTCCGAACAATGACTTTATGAATTTGTGAGAAGAAGTGATGGAATTGTGGATCGTTGATAAAGATTTGAGGCTTAATAAATTGTTCGCAATGATGCTAAAGCGCAACACGAACCAGGCAACAAAACGCGGAAGTGCAGCCTTTATTTTGTCAAGGAGTGCTCGACATACAGCAGTTCGCGTAGCTGCGCCTCTCAGCCGCACAGCTGCGCCCTTCAAGCACTGGGAGCAGAATTCACCACGCGCAACTGCGCCCTTCCTCGCGCAGCTGCGCCCGTGCGTGGCTGTGCGGGAATTTTACTGCAGAATTTTGATCCTTTTTCCTATTTGTAATATAATTCTAATTACTTTTAGCTGGGCCTATTTATTTAAGGCAATTACTTAAGTCTTGTAACACTATAAAAACTCATCTAGGTGATTGATTTGGGGATCGAAAAAAAAAACATATACACACATTAGAACTTTGTAAACATCTCTGTGGGAGATTTGTGGAGAGCTTTTATTTTCTTTGAAGATTAAAGGTTTTTCTCTTTCTCTTTTCTTTATAATATGATTTGTTCAATTTATAATTCTTGTTTTGTTAATTCAATTATGAGTGAGTAGATAATTAATCTAGGGTTAAGTAGAACCCTAGTTATGATTGATGTGTGAATTTCCAACTTCCCCCAATTTGATTGTTTAATTGCTCTTGCTTATTGAGTTGTTTTAATTAACAATTACAAATCAGACGTGATTATGTGTATTGTTTGAACTATATCTAATTATCAACGAGAGTTGGATTTAGATGGTTGTGATTTATCCAGTAAGAACATGAAATTCTCCATGAGAATAGGTAGAATGGATTGTTAGGAATTTAGGGTGCTGTAGTTAATGTCTCTAAATTACATGATACCATGAGAATAGGATTGATTGTAGTTTAAGAGAAGCTATTAATACTCGAGAGAGATTATTGGTATTTTTAGGGCGCATCTTTCCTTTTGAGTAATATATACGATTGATTTGGGGAGGAAATTCACGATTGCATCAATTCATGCTAGTGGGGATACTTAATTCTGGATGTTTTTAATATTTGATTAATATAAACACAATTCGAATTAGTATAAGTTTAGTTTAATAAATCCTCAATATTTATTGTGTTACTTGCTTAGCCGAATTAAATCAGAAACAACTAGTGATTGATACGTTTGTCTCTGTGGGATCGACTCTGACTTACCCTACTACATAGTTAGAAGGATTTGTTAGAAATTATTATTTGATAGGCACGCGACGGCCTTGTCACTTACCATATAACATACGTACCCGATATTACATTATCAGATTGACTCGTAATTAGATAATCACTTAAACACATAGCATATATAACATGCAATCATGTAACCACTTAAGCATTTAACAAATAATACCAACTTGACTTGTAACTTTAAACTATATACTTTACGTCTTATAATTCCAAAAAAAATCGGGCAGAGTTCCCTTTATAATATGGACTATCCCGTCGGAAAATATCCGACTTCTCTTCACAATCAGGTACCTACGATGGATTTAAAATCCACCTACACTTCCAATGGAATTCATAATATCATAATCATATTATTTACCACATAGTCCTAAGTCATCAATAATCACTAATCCATATTTAACAAATTACTAATATCACAAAATTCTTATAATTCGAATAATTTTCAGAAAATAATATAAATTCGAATTAATAATTTCGAAAACTAATCATGCAATTTTATAATTTTTCGAAAACTCATGTACGAATAATAATCAAATTTTCGACTCATGTTCATCATCGTCGATTCACCGGCTCATTACAAAAATCATAGCCGACGGGCAAAAGTTTCGGTGGTACTCTAAATTTGAGCCTCCAACACGAAAATTCTACCAATTAAATTTATAAATATAGCAATTAACAATAACTGAAGCATATCAACTCGGAATCAAGCAAAACCGAAGTAGTTTCGAGATTTTCTTCATAAAATTCGAACATATATACACGGCATATATTTATATATATGTATATATATACTCGAAAAATCTTAACTTAGCACAATACCAACACAAACAAACATATAATCATATACGGTCAGAATGAGGAGACTTACGCTCTATTATATATAGCGTATACGCTATATAATAGAGCGTAAGTTAAAGTTTTCAAAACCCCCATTTAAATTTTGTCGAAATATATCAAATATGGTATGCAAAATGATCGTTGTGAGATATAGAAAAATACAGTGAAGTCGGATTTCAAAAATATCTCAGCAATTGACGGAATAAATCAAATTAGAAACGGAAGGATTTGGGTATAAACTTACGTTATATTATATAGTGTAATACGCTATATAATGTAGCGTAAGCTTTTCAAATCCTAGCCGTGCATTAGTTTACTGAATGGTCACAGATGGGTTGGTTGGATATTAGATTATATCCAACTGTGGCTGTAGAAGGAGTCCCATATATATATATATATATATATATATATATATATATATATATATATATATATATATATATATATATATATATATATATATATATATGGGAAACTGGTCACCAGCCACAGTTGGATATTTTAATATATCCAACCAACCCATCTTATACCATTAAAACGTCCAGTCAACGGTCAGGATGAACAGGAGTTACGTTATATTATATAGCGTATACGCTCTATAATAGAGCGTAGTACGCTATATTATATAGCGTAACAAATATTCCCATTTTACCCTTAATCTGTTCCGCTCTATTATGTATCTTAGCCGAGAACTACACCAATTTCAGCTCAAACAGCCCTTCATGTTTTGAAATATCATTTCAAGAGTGTTCTTGAGTTTATACCCAATCTTAAATCATTTGGAGATATATTTTACACCATTACAAACTTAATCTACACCAATCTATACCTATTTCTACTTTACTTATCTTAGTTTATTTGTCAATCTTACCCAAATTTGAAGATTTTGAAGATTGAGCTTGGAGTACCAATCCCAAATTAAGATTTTTGAAGATTGAGCTTGGAATTCAAGGTTAGCTCTCTATTTAACCCATGGCTTCTTTCATTTTTTCAAAATTAAAATCTCCTAATAAGACACCTAGTAAGATTGAGATTGAGGTAGAAAATGAAGATTTTAATGAACGTCCACACACACCTAAAATAATAGATCTTGATGATGATAATAATGAAGATGTTAAGAATGATGATGGTGATGGTGATGTTGTCTACGATGTTGTTGATGATGGTGATGATGTTGATGATGGTGATGATGTTGAAGATGTTGAGAATGGTGTTTCTTTGGATGATTTGAATGATGTTTGCCCATGTGTTGGTCAATTATTCGATAGTTTAGATGAAGCGGAGAGGTTTTATAGAGATTATGGTAGGCGTATTGGTTTTGAAGTAATAATTAGAACTACACATAAACGTTCAAAAAATAACAAGATTTGTTCGCGTTTGTATATATGTCGAAAGGGTGGGAGATTAGCCTCAAAATCTTTGGATGATGAAGATGAAGTTCCCAAAAAAAAGAGAAAAAGCGATTCTCTTGGTTGAACAAAATGTAAGGCGCGAATGTATGTTGTTCATAGAGAGAAATCAAATAAGTGGGAGGTAACATTGGTTCATTTGGTACACAATCATGAGATGGTTTCACCTAGTAAGGTACATTTCATGCAAAGGCCAAGAAACATAACACACATCATGCGAGAATTGATTATAATTTTGAGTAAGTCGGGTATTGGGCCTCAACAATCTTTAAATGTAATGGGTGAGCTTACGGGAAGCTTAGAGAATATTGGATTTACTAATCAAGACATTCGGAATGTTTTGCGTGATATTAGACATCATGTATTTGATTCGAGTGATGCCAAAGAAGGTTTGACATTACACAAAGAATTAAAATGTAATAGTTTTGGGGAATTTTTCTATCGAGTAGATGTTGATGAGGATAATCGGGTGCGTTCCATGTTGTGGGTTGATCCAAGATCATTAAATGCATATAAAAATTTTGGAGACGTGGTAGTATTTGACTCCACATACCGCACAAATAGATATAGTATGCCATTTGTACCTATTACGGGGGTGAACCACCACTACCAATCCATATTGTTTGGTTTTGCACTAATAAGGGATGAGAAAGAAAGTTCTTATATATGGGTTTTGAAGAATTGGTTGGAAGCTATAGGAAACAACCCTCCAATCTCCATCATCACCGATCAAGACATTGCACTTGGAAATGCAATTGCCGAAGTTTTACCAAACACGAACCATCTTTATTGTACTTGGCATATAAGTACCAAATTCGGGGAGAAGTTATCCGGTTTGTACGCATATGAACCACATTTCAAAGAAGATTTCAACTTATGTTTGTACAAGTCAATGACGGTTGAACAATTTGAAGATAGGTGGAATGATTTGGTTGAAAAATATAACTAGGTTGATCATGGTTGGTTGCAAGAAATGTATTCCGTTCGACATAAGTGGGTTCGTGTGTACACTAAACTTCATTTCACTACCGGGATAACCACTACCTCGAGAAGTGAGTCAATGAATGCATTTTTTGACGAGTATGTAAATGCTAGAACCGGTTTGAAAGAGTTTATAGAGAATTCACAAAAAGCATTGGAGAAACAATATCTTCGTGAGAAAGAAGCGGACTATGAAACAAAGGAAAAGGAAAGGTCAAGAATAACATCCTCCTCATTGGAGAATCATGCGGCATCTATTTATACAAAGGAAATGTTTAGACGTTTTCAACACGAACTTAAACAAAAGTGGAGCCTATGTTGTGAATGAGAGAGATTCCATGAGTACGATGCTATTTAAGGTGTACGAAACATATAAGACCATGGTGGCGGAGGAAAATAGAAAAGTGTATTAAATAACCGTGACCAATGATATGATAAATTGTATTTGTCAGAAATTTGAAAGTTCGGGAATGATTTGTCGTCATGTTATTCGATACTTGAATATGATGCAATGGACGGAGATCCCTAACTATTTAATTAACTTGAGATGGACAATTGGAGCAAATAAAATTGCCGGGTCTATATCGTATAAACGTCCTATCATTGGCAATATTCTTCAATCACAACCCGCCCGATATACAACTTTGTGCAAAGCCTTTCAAGATTTAGAGGCTCGTGGAAGTTTTTCGATTCCAAGATTTAAATATGTCATGGGATTGATTGAAAAAGAGGTGGAAGTTGTGGAAAATTTTCCTATAGAGAAGCCTTCTACGAAAAAAACTCCATCATGTGAGGATGAACGTGAAGGTGAAGATTTTGAAAATTTGGAAGACCCTATAATTTCCACCACTGAAGGTCGCAAGAGGGAAAGAGTGAAGAGTGGCATTGAAATGTCCAACTCAAAAAAACCAAGGAAATGTAATTGTTGCAAAGAACTTGATGCTAAACATGATTCACGAAATTGTCCAAAAAAATTAGGAGAGTCGATTCCCGAAAATTCCAACTCAAAAAAACCAAGGAAATGTAATTCATGATTTTACTTTTGATTTTGTTGATTTGGTTAGCAATTTTCAATTTGTTGCTTTTGATTTTACTTTTGAGTGAATTTGGTATTGATTTTGTTGATTTGGTTAGCAATTTTCAATTAGGAATTTGGTGCTTTTGATTTTAGTAGAAATTTGGTGCTTGAATTTGGTATAGGAAAAAAGAAAAAAACAGAGGAAAAAAAAAATTTCTGTAATTACGCTCTATAATAGAGCGTAAGTGTTGAAAAACAGGGGAAATGCGCTAAAAATTTCTGTACTTACGCTCTATAATATAGCGTAAGTACAGAAATTTTTAACGCGTTTCCCCTGTTTTTTAACCCTTACGCTATATTATAGAGCGTAAGTACAGAAATTTTTTGCCCTGCTTCCCCTGTTTTTGCAACACCCCCTGTATAGTATTCCAAACAATCTCTAAAAACATCTCAAACACAATCTCTAAAAACAATCTATAAAAATTTCAACATTTGAAACACAATCTCTAAAAACAATCTATAAAAATTTCAACAATTCAAAATCAATTCAACAATCTATAAAAATCTCTAACTTACAATTCAAAATAAAACAAACTAGTAACTTACAATTTCAATAACAAACTAGTAACTTACAATCTTTAAAATTTCCAAAAACAAACTAGTAACCTACAATCCCGCTAGTCTACAATCGTGGGAATACAAAGACAAATGCCGAGCTTCGTCTTTATGGAGCTCCCAACCAATACGTCGTCGGAATGTGTTAATCACATCTTCATTCCATTGGACACCACACCAAGCTTGGGTATTGCAAGTCAATATACAATCTATATACTTCATAACAAAAACTCCGCAACCCATACCATTGGTTTGCCTAGGTCGTTCATAGACGTTTTCAACATCAGGGAATACGACATGTTCAAATTTTGTAGGATCCAACCGATTCAACATGAGAGGGACCAATTTTTCCTATCAAGCAAACATGAATTGTCTTAATAATGTATCAAACAAACATGGACTACTAGAAATTAAAAAAAGGAAGATAAAATATACCACAATGTAGAACTCCGTCTTGTATAGCTCTTTTAATTTCATGTGCTTAGTATCGTCCCTTAGAGGATCAAACAAAGATACTCTAAAATTGGTCATTGACCACAAGAATAGGATCCAATGACCGCTCGTTGCAACCGGCATGATAATATAGTCGAAATTGGTTACCATTTCCCCCCTTCCTTTATGCCATATGCTCTAAAGTCCGTATCAATGACCGTCCATTCACTAGCTTTCCTTTTTGCGGGATTCTTCTTCATAGGTTTGCAATGATGAGCCCCCATTACTTGGAAGAACCACGGAGACATGAAGTAATATTTGATGGCACCAACTTGATGACCAAAGAGGGTTCTTTCCCTTTTTTCAAGCAATACAGTATAGCAATCGACTGTAGTATCCTCCACTTCATTCTCCGATTTCAAAGAAATAATCGCTTTTGCACTACAATTACGCGGAAGGTTAATAGGCTTACCACATTCCCACCAATTTTCATTCAACCAATTCACTTTATTTATCTTGATCGGCTTTATGAGGGATCCTTTATCAAATTGAGCACTAGGACCAACCATGTCCCTTGGAGCCTCTTCCACTTCGAAGTGTGCACTAGGATCATCGTCGAATTGAGTAGGATTAAGAATTGGAGCACTATGACCAACAATAAAAGTTTCCTGAGTATTAGGATCATTGTCGAAGTGTGCACTAGGATCAACGTCGAATTGAGTTGGATGGTCATAGCGTTCATACCCCTCAAAATAATTTTCCTTCAAGGGACTAATTTCTTGGGTCTTTTTTGCCTTTCTTTTAGGCAAACAACTCTTGAAATCGGGCCTTTCATAAGTCGGGCAATATGTCTCGAGCATTAATTCATCAAATTTATTCACGAAGTTTGGCAATATTTCCTCGTGAAAAATCCCAGGCATATCATAAGAGCAAAGCCTACTCATATCTCGCGCGGTACATATGATCTACAATACATATGAAGCAAGGACAAAGTATAAATATAAATACAAGAATATTCAACGAAATTATCTCAAATAACATACTCCATGTTATAAAAAATACGTACCAAGTCCATTGCCTTGGGATTGTCGAACTTGTCTTTCGGTTGTTGGAATATTTTCGGATCCTTGGTTGGTTTTGAAGGCGGCAAAATCTTTAATTTGGTGACATTATAGTACCAATCCATATACTCCTCTAGAGATATGGCATTCAAAGGTGGTCCCAAAATACCAATACCATTATTCACAAATTCATTCCAAACAACTACATACCGCGCAAAATTGAGATAATGTTGATATACAAAAGAATGTTCATATCTCGCCCTCAACGTTGACATATCATCCGGTGGCGGCGGTGGAATGCTTAATGGAAAACCAAACTGTCTTCCCACCCTTTCCGGAAGTTGATGTTCAACATCTTCAAAAAACACAAGGGGCACATGAGCTAAACCGGCTATAAGGGCCCACTGAAATTGAAGATCAAAAGGCCGATAGAAGCGAGCATATGGCCTCCACTTAACCCATTGTGCATCAAAGTTATCGAACATCCCGCGATATGCATCAATATTGTGATGGACATTGAAGTACTTAGACTTTCCTGGGCCAATGGGACCAACCGCCCATGCCAAAGCCCTAGGCCATATATACTCGGTTTGAGATGCTAGCATAGGTTGTCTCGGGCGCAATCTCTCACGTGCCCAAAGCATCAATATTGTCAAGCATCCCGAAATAGACTTGCAATCCTTATGACTTGCCTCAAATAAATTCCTATATAGATAGGCAAGTGCTGCTGCACCCCAAGCATACCCAAAAATTCTAGAAGTATCAATCAACAAGGGAATTAATCTTGGATGAGCAACATTGTTTGATTTTGTCGGGAACAATATCGCCCCACATAAATAAAACACAAAACCCCGTGTATATATTTCTAGAAGCTCCCGATCCTCCTTGTTCGGGCATTTGAGATATCTCTCCCTCAAAAAATTTAATTTCACACCACCTCTCTCCAAAGCATTGTCCCTTTCCTCAAATGAGAGTGTCGGATCCGGCCAATCACGTAACCAAAGATTTTTTACGTTAATTGTGTCACTCAAAGTTACCGCCTCTCCAACAACCGGAAGCCCCGTCAACATGTACACATCTTCAAGTGTCACCGTCATCTCCCCGAAAGTAAAGTGGAATGTGTTGGTTTCCGACCTCCAACGCTCCACTAATGACGTAATTAAAGCCACATCATTTTGCATAATGGCTTTTGGGTTGGTAAACATTCCGAAACCCCAATGTTGTAAAAGATGAATTTGATAAGGCTCTAATTCCCATTGATTAAGTAACGAGGTACTTTGACGGATTATAAGTTTATCTTGATGATCACCAACCCATATTCTACTACTTATATTGTTTTCTTGGTCGGTAAGGAGAGAAGGATCAACCGGACCGCAAAAATCTTCCATCTAAAATCCAATACATATAAAAACTTTAATGCATCCACAATTCAAACTTAATCCACAATTCAAACTTTAATCCAATAAATTTTAATGCTAATAATTAGAAAATTATCCACAAATTCGAACCCTAATCGAAAATTATCCACAAATTCGAACCCTAATTCGAAAATTATATACAAAATCGATCCCTAATTCGAAAATTATCCACAAATTTGAACCCTAGCTAATTCGAAATTATACACAAACTTGAACCATAATTCGAAAAATTATCAACAAATTCGAACCCTAATTCGAAAATTATCCACAAATTCGAACCTTAATTCGAAAATTATATACATACATGCATACATGTACACAAATCTACAATTAGATGATTTTGGTGATATATACATACATACATACATACATACATACATGTACACAAATCTACACACATCTTAATAATTAGATGACATCTACATACTAGAAATAGACACGAAGTTACTCACTTTATATGCAGAAATGATGAAATTGATGATGATTTACTTCCAATTCCGGTGGATTTGCGATGTCCGGTGGTCTGTGGATGATTTTCTAACTTAATGTTTTGTAAAATAATGTATATGAACCACAATACGCTATATGATATTCTGTGTGAAATAAACCCGGTTTCGATAAAAAAAACCGTCTACGCTATATAATATAGCGTACTAAGCTATATAATATAGCGTAAGTTTAAACCGGCACGTGACATCACGTGACAGATTTAGGGATGAAAAGGTAAAAAGGCTTACGCTGTATAATATAGCGTACTACGCTATATAATATAGCGTATACTTTTAAATCCCAACCGCCCATATCTTTAGTGGATGGTTATAGATGGGTTGGATCAATATTCAAAAATATCCAACTGTGGCTGTAGAAGAGGACCCATATATATATATACTCGAAAAATCTTAACTTAGCACAATACCAACACAAACAAACATATAATCATATACGAATGATCATGGGCATCATATCTAAGTGAAATTCGAAGTAATCCTGCAAAAATTGAGACAAAACAAAGTGGGTTTGAATTCTTCTTCACCAAAAACCGAATATATACATACGGGAACACACATATATATACATACGAAACATTCAACTCGACACCAGCAAGATTCGAGTACTAAAACAGTATCTAAACTTCATGGGCATCAATTTAAAGTAAGAACCGCGGTGAACAAGTCGAAACAAAGAGAAATTTGAAATGGGTTTTCGAAATATCTCCAGGAAATCGACATGCATTTACATAGAGAGGTAGAAGACTGGGAGAGGAGCACAAATTTGGTTTTAGATCGCGAAACCGAGCAACAAATTGATCGGAAAAAGGGAGAGAATTATCGACTAGAGAGAGAACGGAGAGAACAGAGAGACAGTCGAGAAAATGAAATGGGGAAGAAATGAAGAGGCTGTCGCCACTTGTAGCCTCTTGTGTGTAAAACACAGGGGCAAACATGTCATTCTATAATTACTGTTTACTTTCCTGAAAATTTAATCTCTTAACCATTCTTAAATCGAAATAAAATAATGAAATGGGGAGAAATATTTTATAAAATTTTTTAAAATAAAGATCATGAAATTAGGAGCATCCCCATATTTTTAAAACAATATTTGGATCAAAAATGAAGTTTATACGAATTTTTGAAATAAAGGCTTCTTAAAAGAAATAATGCTTTTAAAATCATTTTAAAATACTAAAACACACAGTTAAATATCGAAACTAATTTTCATAACTCCATAATCTCACAAAGATGATAATGTAAACGATTTCATGATTTAAAACAACTCAATGATTTTATATGATTTTTGAAAGATTAAAAATGCACTTTAAAAATAGTTATAATGCTCTTAAAATATGAATAAAATTCCACGGACATATTCGACACATTCCAATCATCATATAATCACATAAACATGATTTCACACATATCTTGATTTCACAAAATTTATCTATCACATTATTCACATAATTTCTACATTTAACAATTAAATAAGCATTTATAAATCGCGAAAAATTCTAGGTTATTATACTCACGTTCAATTTTGTTAGATTAATTAGTCTTCTAACGTTCACTAAACGTTCAAGAGCACAGCTTCCAAGTAGAATGATTAGAGAGTAAATGATTCTTAATGGCATGCTTGAAAAGTAAGCACATGGGTTGTTTTTGGTGGAGCATTAAAGAAATAAAAAGGTTTCTTTAACTAGTGGGAGTTGTCTAGAAAGATTTCTTTAAGAAAAATGTGCTCTAATATATATAATACCATATCTAAATATATTAGACAGTTCTTACAACTTATTTCCACAATCTTTTCTTTAATTACGGACTCCCCTTGTGAATCTGGACTGTCTGCCAGCTTGCTGTGTTATAGGAATTCTTCTACTGCCAGCTAGCTGAGATCCCCTGTTTTGCTATGAAAAACAATATTAGTCCAGAACATATATCCAGCTTGCTTACTATGTATGATCATCAAAATCATAGAGTTTCAATCTCCCCCTTTTTGATGATTATACACCAATTTTAGGAGAAATGAAAAACTCCCCCTAAATCTAGCAATCCAACTAAAAGTATGCACCATAAATTTTAATCACACAAATGTAGGTGTAACCCAAATACCAAGTAAATGCCAACTAGTTCTGAATTTCACAAAATAAACAAATACCAAGTTCTGAGTTCTGAAACAAATCACAAATCCAAATAAGTTCATGACATAGCACCAAATTAAAACCATAGTTCGAACACCCACAAAATAAAATAGCATTAAGACAGAAGCATTAAAACAGACTCCAAGATCCTAAAATATTTCTCCCCCTTAATCATTAAAAAGAAGAAAAATTAGGACTCGTTAATGTCTTCATCCTCCTTAGCATCATCAGATCGTGCAGCAACTTGAAAACCTTCAGAAGTATCCACATCAGCAGTTTCCTTAGTCACATCCCCAGCAGCTACTTTATCAAGGTTATGAAGTTCTTGAGCAGCAGAGACATCGGCAGAATGAACACTAGTTCGAGCCGAGGCAGGAGTACGAGAACCAGCAATTATCTCGCGAAGAAATGACATTTCTTCAGCCATATCAGTAACCTTATTGGTCAACACCATAAGAGAAGCTCATATTTCCTTCATATCCTCGGAACGATCAATCTCAGCCATACTCATATTTCCCAAATTTGCAGGTCGAGGAGTAGGAGTAAGAGGGGTAACAGGTGGAGGAGCTTCCACACGAACAACTTTGCCATCAAATTCAACCTTTAGATGGGACTGCTGTAAACTTTTAACATCCAGAAATTCCTTAGCCAGTTCACGATCTTCACCCTTAAGATTAACACCGTACCACTCAAAAATCCTTGCCAACAATTAACCATACGGAAGACTTGGTGAAGTATATGGCTCAAACACATCCATCATATTCTTTAGAATAAGCCCAGCCAGATTAAATGCCTTCTCAGACAACAACATAGAAACCACTGTGACATCCTGACCAGCAAAATTGGAACGACTACCAGTACGGGGATTCACATTACCTATGTAAATCTTAAACAAAACATGGGCAATAGGAGAAACAGTGGACGTGGTAGGAGGGGCGTACACAAGTAAACCAGGTGTCTCTCGAAGTATCTTTAATTGATCCAATTCAGTAAAACCATCTAACTCAGTAGGACCCTTTTTAGTTACAATAGAAACATTAGAAGGATTTTCAATGTTAAGAATTGAACTAAGCACCGGAACTGTTAACGAAATCCTTTGACCACGAACATAAGACACAAATAGACCAGGTTGAACGATAGCCAAATTCGCATAAAATTCATAAACATAAGAGGGATAACATTCTCGGGGTAAATCTTTGATAAAGGACTTAAACCCTAGCTTAGCGAAATACCCAATGGCACCACATTTATAATAGATATTACCTGCTACGGGGCGACCAAACACAATCTTGCGCGTGCCCAATTCCAATTCCTTGAATCGAGACTCGAGCCCATTATTAGTAAAATTAATTCCATACTTGCAGCGCTTGACGGACAAACCCTCCCGAACCCCGATCATTGAACCCCTGAAAGTTCATCACCACTATCACCGGTGACCGGAGAAATGAGCGTATCATCTTCAATATCATACAATCGCTTGTTCTTGCCCTTTTATGACTTTGTGACCGTAATCGGAGTCTTCTTTGTCCCTCGAGTTGATCTCATGATTCGATAAAATACAGGAGAGAGGAATCGAGAGAAATTGTGTATCGATTGAGAAAGCGGCGTGAAAACCCTAGATGAATATGAGACCGAGTTTGAAGAAAAACTAAAGAGTCGGAGTGTAGTCTTTATGAACCTCTTTTATGACTAAGGGGAAAAATGATTTTTAGGATAAAAACTCATAACCCATCCCAATGTAAAATTAAACATAAAAATATGATGTATATTATCACAAGATTACATTTAAATATCATAATACACAGATTTCAAATATCAAATAAAAAGAAATAATTTAACCACTTAGAAACGATAAACATTTAGCACATAAAACAAGTAAGTGGACTAAGTTATACACAGTAATAAATTATATATCAAATATATATATATATATGCATGGAAAATAATAACATAGAAAAGTGTACCAAGCATCCATAGCAGCTAGCTGGCTAGACATTACACATGCCTAATTCGCGACGAAGAACAGTGAAACGCTCCTCGACTAGTGGCTTTGCGAAGATGTCAGCTAGCTGGTACTCTGTACTTACAAGGATCAGCTCAATTTTTCCCTTTGCAACATTGTCTCTCAAGAAATGATGTCGAACGTCGATATGCTTTGTTCTTGAGTGATTCACTGGATTCTTTGATATGTTGATAGTGCTTGTATTGTCACAATAAATAGAAACCTTGCCACATTTGATCCCAAAGTCTCTAAGTGTTTGTATCATCCAAAGTACTTGAGAGCAACAGCTTCCAGCTACTAAATACTCCCCTTCAGCCGTGGATAATGCAACAGAATTTTGCTTCTTGCTTTGCCAAGAGACCAAACTCTGTCCTAAAAATGCATAAATACCACTTGTACTCTTTCGATCAGTTTGACAACCTGCATAATCTGCATCACTATACCCAACAAGATCAAATGCATTTGTGATTGGATAAAATAATCCAAGAGTAATAGTTCCAAATAAATATTTGAATATTCTTTTAATAGCATTCAAGTGAGACTCTTTAGGTTGAGTTTGAAACCTAGCACAAACACATACACTATACATAATGTCAGGTCTAGAGGTTGTAAGATATAATAAACTACCAATCATACCTCTATACTTTCGAACATCAACATCTTTACCATGTTCATCTGCTGTCAGCTTGCTGGTAGAACTCATAGGTGTAGATTTTGCCTTGATATTCTCATATCCAAATTTTTTGAGCAAATTCTTGATGTACGTACTTGGACTGATGCACATATATTCCATTCGAAGTGTGCTTGATTTGGAGCCCCAAGAAGTAATTGAGCTCACCCATCAAACTCATGTCAAACTCATTATGAATACACTTAGAAAACCACTTGCACATATCATCATTAGTAGATCCAAAAATAATATCATCCACATATATTTGCACAACTAGAATATCACTATCATTATACTTAGTAAATAATGTAGGATCGATTTTACCTCGAATGAAACCATTCTTTATCAAAAATTGACTTAGCCTTTCATACCATGATTTAGGAGCTTGCCGGAGTCCATATAATGCCTTCTTCAACATGAACACATAATTAGGAAATTGCTCACTCTCAAAACCAGGAGGTTGCTTGACATATACTTCTTCCTTCAAGTAGCCATTAAGAAATGCATTTTTCACGTCCATTTGATGTAGCTTGATCTTCTTGAAGTATGCAAATGAAAGTAACATCCTTATTGACTCTAGCCTTGCAACCGGGGCATAAGTTTCATCAAAATCGATTCCTTCTTGTTTATTATATCCTTGTGCAACAAGTCTTGCTTTGTTTCTAGTAACCGTACCAAATTCATCAACTTTGTTCTTGAAAACCCATTTAGTACCAATGATTGAAGCATCTTTAGGTGGCTCTACAAGTTCCCAAACATCACATCTTTCAAATTGATTAAGTTCCTCTTGCATTGCCATGATCCAATTCTCATCTTGTAGTGCTTCATTTACATTCTTTGGTTCCTTTTGAGCAATAAAGGCAGCAAATGCACAAAAATTAGCTTGACCTCTCCTTGTTTTGATGCCTTCTGATTTATCACCAATAATCAATTCTGGAGGATTGTTCTTTACTATCCTTGTTGACTTTGGTAAATAGTGTTGAGTTAGGACTTATTCATTGACTCTAATTCCCTTAGATGGTGGGGAGGCCTCATCTCCATTATAGATTGGCATCTTTTCTTGTGATCTCTGACCTCTAGGATCTTCCAAGGTGAGCTTTGACATCTTATCAAATGTTTCATCTACTGGAGGAGAGATTTCAATTGGTTTATCATTAGCTTAACTGGATTCAGGTTATTTGGTAGCTTGCTGAGTTGCTGTATTTGTCTTTAGCAGCTCGCTGGCATTCTTTGAACCTGCAATTTCTTCCTCATCTCTTGACAGATCAACATTAAATTCTTGAAATGAAACATCAATTGACTCTTCAACACTACGTTTAGAGATATTATAAACTCTATATGCACGACTTGTTAAAGAATATCCCAAAAATATTGCTTCATAAGATTTAGCATCAAATTTACCATCTCTATCAATAGATTTGAGTATAAAGCACCTGGATCCAAAGACCTTGAAGTAGCCTATGTTTGGCTTCTTGTTCTTCAGCAATTCATATGGAGTCTTGTTGAGAATAGGCCTGATCAGTACTCTGTTAAGAATATAACTAGCTGTGTTGACTGCTTCTGCCCAGAAACTTCTTGGCAGCTTGCTCTCTTGCAACAAAGCCCTAGCTGTTTCCTGTAAAGACCTGTTCTTTCTTTCCACAACTCTATTTTGCTATGGGGTTCTTGGAGCAGAGATTTCATGAGAAATGCCTCTATCTTCATAATATGAGATAAAGTCCTTTTGGAATTCACCACCTCGATCACTCCTTATACCTACAAGTCTTATCTTAAACTTGTTCTCAAGCAACTTGATTAGATTCTCAAATTCACTAAAAGCACAATCTTTAGTACGAAGAAACAATACCCATGTATATCTAGAATAATCATCTATGATAAAAAAATGCATATTGTTTTCCTCTAATGCTTTTATATGCTTCCGGACCAAATAAATCTAAGTGAAGAAGCTCTAAAGGTCTAGAAGTTGATACCACATTCTTTGACTTATGTGGAGTCCTTTGAAGATAACTTGCTGAGTAAGTCCATATGAGCATGTCCAAGCCTTCTATGCCAAATATCTGGATTTGTATCAACTGCAGGTAAACAACAAGATGAATCCTGCATCAAAAGTCCAAAATATATATATTTCTTTCCCTTCTAGCAACTAGGGGGACTTTGTTAGTGCCAACATTAATAGTACACTTCTCTTTATCAAAATAAACAGAGTGGCCATCATCATATAACTGACTTACACTAATCAAATTATACTTAAGACCTTGAACATATTGTACTTTATCAATAGAGATGCCACTATTACCAATTTTTCCTTTGCCAAGAATTTGGAGTGTTTTGCTATCACCAATGGCGACACTTCCACCCTTTTTCTTATTGAGAGTAAGGAACTATGATTTATCACCACTCATATGTCTTGTGCATCCACGATCCAAAATCCATTGTTTTTATTTCACCTTGACAACAAGACATACGTACAAAACAAATGAAAAACAACTCAACATTTTGGTACCCATATTTGCTTTGGTCCAGAATGGTTAGTTGATAGAACATATAGAACATTTAAATAAGATTTCTTGATCCACATTTGGACCACTTTAGAAGCTTTATTTCTTGTTCTAGCTGTTCTGTCAGCTTGTTGCCTCTGAGTTGTCTGTCTGTTCCAGCTTGCTGGCTTAGCATTCTGGACTTTACAGTGATTTGCCAAATGACCTTTATTTCCACATTTGTGGCAGATTCTCCATGGCATGGCATAGTCATAAGGAATACCATGTTTGTCATCATACTTTAGACCTGATGTTGAGGCCATTCCAACTCCTTCTCTTTTTAATGGAACCTTTGCATACCTCATCATTGTTTTGAGTGTAACTTCTCCTTGAACGAACTTTCCCATTCCTTTCTGGAGATTCTTTATTTCAGTTTCCAACTCTTGGATCCTTTCAGATTGTTGAGATAATTCTGTTGAGCATGAATCCTTTGGACTAAAAGCTTCTAAACATGCATCTTGAGCATCTATCTCTCCTTTCAGCTCGCTGAGTTCCGTCATGAGAGCATCATTTCTTTTGATAAGCACTTTGTTGATCCCTTTAAGCTGGGATACTATAGCCTTAAGATCAGTAAGAATTTGAGCATGATTACTAGCAGGAGTCTTCTCATCCATTAATTCAGATATAATCTTTCTAAGTTGAATATTCTTCTCTTAAGTTCATTATTCTCATTCTTTAACTCCATGAACTCCACAATGGATATATTACTATGTTCCTGCATGGTTAGTTCATCTAATATGGAAGTATGAGAGGGTACATAAGAGCTAAAAGAATTTACCTCATTATTATTGTCATCTGAATCCGAGATATCGTTATTTACAAGGTCATATTGATTGATTCCTTGAGCATCATTCTCATCATCAAGACCAACAAGAGCTAGATTCACCATCTCATCACTTGATTCATTATCAAAATCTGAATCTTCATCATCACTCCATGTCAAAATTGCCTAGATAAGAGAGCCAATTCTTCATCAGAATCAGATTCTGACTCTGAATCCAGCTTGCTGCTACTGGATTGTAAAGCTAGATTCTTCATCTTTTCAACTGGAGCTTTGACTGATTCCACCTTGCTGTTATTGATCTTGCTTTCAAACTGCTCTAACTCGGCAAACACAGCCAAATGATCCATAGAATCAATAGAGGGACATGATTCCAATGCAGTGACTTTAGCTTCGAAGATGAATGGAACCGTACTTAGAACTTTCATGTTGGTTTCGTTTTGAGGTATGGTCTTTCCAAGTCTCTTTAGAGTGTTGATATTGAATTGAAATCTTGCTTGGCTTTCCTTGATAGTTCCACCATCTTTGAGCTTGAAATTTCCGAAATCATTCATTAATTTGCTAAGTTTCACCTTTCTTAAAGTTGTCGAACCTTCATGATAGGTTTCCAAAGCATCCCACATTTCTTCTGCTATCTTTAGAGAAGACACTTTGTCATACTCAGCTTGATCTAATGCATTCATTATAAAGTTTCTAGCTTCTCCATTATAACCGCATTTGATAATCTCCCCGGGAGTGAGATCATCAACATCTTTTGGATTGTTTTTATCATCTAGAAATTCGAAGTTTCCGTTCTGCACAACTCTTAGAACCAGAGGTTTCTTGGACAAATAAGTCTCCATTCTGCATTTTCACCAATTGTAGTTCTCCGAGCCAGTGAGAAGAGAAGCCCTATAATCAGACTTAGCTTCGAGATAATTGTCAGCCATTTGATAGATACTATTCCTATTACAGAAATATTAGTATACCAATGCTTTGATACCAAATGAAAATACACACCTAGAGGGGAGGGGTTGTAGCATCCCAAAATCCGGGGTACAGATATGGGGCCACTAGCCACTAACAACATTATACAATCCTGGATATAAACAACAAATAATAATAAAATCCCTTAACCAAGATCATATACAGGTTATGGTATGAAACAACTGTCAAATTACTATTACAATCCATCCTCAGAATAAAATGTTATTCAATTCTATGAATAAATAAAATCACTGTCTAACTGAATATCCAACCTTGACGAATTCCCAACCACTAACCAATGAGAATCCGCAACCCGATCGTCTTCTCTCGCTGCTGGAAAGCAACACCAATGACCATTACTAGGTTCACTAACCTTCTCTATTAGCTGGAGAAAACAAACAAGCAAGAGTGAGCCAACAACGCTCAGCAAGTGCAATAATGATAACAATTTCAATAACGATGACAATTCTGATAAATAAAGGGGTTTCATTTCATTTTATGAAGGAATCAGCTATATCAACTTTTAGATTGTCACGAGGGCCAACAATTCACCATTAACAAGGTGCATCAAAAACTAGAACTGACAAGAGTTCTAATATCAAATATTATTAAAACAGACTTCCAAGGAGTCAAGAACTAAACATCTCAATTTCAGGGTATAGATTAGAATTTTTATTTATTTATAAAGAAAAAACATCAAGGTTAGGCTGCTGATCAGTCACGCACTAACCCCGGACAAACGCACACAGCAATGTCCTTAATTGGATCCATGGCACACATTGGCCTTAACTTCCGACCATAATATGGTCCCACCCCGAAGTTTTACGCCCCAAGGGCTAATTTTAAAAAAAAAACATTTCCAATTCTATATAACCACAATGGGTGTCGGGACAATCGATAGCCCTTGGTATCCAACAACTGGAACTCACGTCCAGAACAACAATTCATGATTTAGAGTCAATAAGAAAACAACAAAATCGATTAGTATCGACAAGTTCGATACCCTACAGGGAACAATTGAACAATCAAGATTTTCAACAGATATCGACAAGTTTGAATAAATATCAACGAGAGGGATGTGAGTAATTGGATTTATAACATCAACAACTTATCTAAAGAGAAATTTCATTTGAGCAAGAATAAGGATATAAGTTGCAATAAGATTTTCGACTGTTAACAATCTAAATTGGAGCAGGAACATAATTGAGCACTACGAATTAATAAAATCTTTCAATGCATAATAATGTTTGATTTCACATAAGCGATTAAAACAGCTTAAACGATTATTTGTGAAAAGATAGTTTTTAGGATAATCAATTTCAAATCATTTTTGGAGAAAACATTTTAAGAAGAAAGGGGTTCTCTGGTGAAATTATGCTAAAACCATAAATTTCAGTATCAGGTATTTGTAAAGGGTTAAAACATGGATTCTCTCTATTTAGAGAGTCCCTTAAACATTTTTAAGAAAGGCCTTCCACTAAGGAGGCTTTAACATCCCATGAATAGGGTAATTTTACAGCTAAAGGTTATTGGTAAGGTTCTTTTTAAAAAATCTGATGTTTAAGTTCTGGGTGGGGAAAAATTAGCTTTTCTCGCTAACTGATAGAGTATTCCACTTTCTAAACATACTAAACCAATCCATCTTAAATAACAAGGAAATTGAATTGCATCACTTGAATGATAAGTGAAGAGCAAAACACTTGCCTCGATTCACGAAATTCCCGATCTTAAACATTGATCCTTAACTCCACTTGTCGTCAGTCTCTACCCTTTAGCATGTGGGCATGTGGGCTTCTTACTCGGCCCTACCTTCTTCTTTACTTCCTATTTCGCTAATCTTCACGTCAATACCCTCGTTGACTTCGCTAGTTATCCTACTGTTCGAATTTCCGCTTACCCGTGCACTGCTCTCGACCAGGTCTCTTACTCGTACCTTTACAAGGTAAAGTACCATTTAGTATCAAAACAACCGATATTTTATTGACTACTCTATTTTACCCAAACGCGCCCCATAACGCATACACATATAACACATATAGAGCATATAAATTATATTCATAGAATAGTCTTAATATAATCATCCAAGTCAAATAATCATTTAACACAGATGGTCACTTATTACTTGGATATTATCCAATGGTAAACACTTCAAAACAATACCACGCCTCAAATCTTCACATCAATTAATTCATATTTACCTATACCCTTAGAATTCATAACATACTTTTAAATCATTGAAGTCCAATAAATTTTTAACAGATTTATATATATTTGCAGGGGAATTTTAGAAAATTTCGGCATGTAGTATTCGTTTATCGGACTATCCACCTGTTTTTCAATTCAGCAACTCAAGGAGTTTTAACTATATATTTACCAAAAATCAAGCTCCCTCAACTTGCAGCAACATAAAAGTGCACAAATAAAGAAAGTACCTGCCCAGACATGCGGCACCTCAACACATAAGAAATTCTGCCTCGACATGCAGTAAACACATAATAATTTATGTTAGCATTAACTACTACTTACGCTATATCAATGATCATATCACTCACGCATATTAATGATACACGTGACAATCAATCATTGGTATTCGTAAGCCCTAGGAAATAACTCCTAGCACTAACTATTACTTACGCTATATCAATGATCATGCCACTAGAGCATATTAATTATACTTGTGACAATCAATCATTGGTATTCGTAAGCCCGAGGATCTAGTCGATGAGAATTACACAAGTCCTTAAATATTGACAATTAGAACTTATGATCTCTTTACGACTCCTCGCAGTTAAACTAAATAACATATAATCATGGACCACATAAACACATAAGGAAATAAAATAACAGTTTAACTTTAATATAGATTACATTTGAAAACTAAATTAAAACAAATCACATAACCTCTAGGGTCAGTGGTACTTTTTCAGAAACCATTACTGAACATTTATAGAAATATTCATCTTAGGCAATTATACAATTACTTAATCGTCACCAATTTGACCACATACAACTCACCACCAAGAATTTGACAGGTATAGCATCCAACATATAATATGACTCGACTTATAACATTTAGCACATATACATTTACAAATTGACTAACTCATATAACCACACATTAAGCGACTATAACAATTAGCAATTAACAATCACAGGACCCGAACACTTAATCGGACTCGCACTTAATCCCAACATATTCTCGACCCACAATTAATACCTAAATTATAATTAACAACCAACAATCATTAAACTCGAATATTAACGAGACCACAAAATAATTCCGACAATTATAATTAACAATTAACAAATTGAAACCGAGTACCATCTTCAATTAACAAATCAACAAGTTTCAATTTAAATAATCCCGACGTCCACCAATCATAACTCCAAATAAATTCTAAAATCCAACATGACTCCCAATATCCCAAATTTAGACTTCCGAAATAATAATAACTAACATTTTCCAAAAACTCAAGTCCAACTTCGAAAATTAAGATTTAACTAATAATTCCCGAAGTCAACTCTAATGGCCTAACTTTGACCGGCTATAACTCACTCATTTTTAATCTGATTTACATGATTCAAGAATGTATTCCATGTATTTTTCCGCAAGGATTCTGAATATGTAAGTTGTTTTCAAATCCGTCATTAGCAGCTAACAAAACGAATTGATATATAGAGTAGAATATTAATAACTTATATATCAAACACATATACAAGAACTACACATAACCACACACACACACTCACACATACACTCACGGACATATACACACACGTGATTATATATACACACACACACACACACACACACACACACCTGCACACCTTCTCCACCTCTCTCCGCTGCCAACCCGCCACCACCACCTGACCGCCGCCTGTTTCCCCCTTTCCGGCGACTTCTTTCCGCCTCCATAGCCTGCAAACTGAACAGACACGCACTGAACACACATATACATACAATTTACAGCTTTTAATTACAGATAACGAGGAAAGGAATTGAAGAAAACAATTAAACTCACCTAATTGATGGAAGATGAACCCTAACCCTAGCTTCCTCTCTTTTCCCCCAATTTCTCACTCCCCATATGTTTGTTTTTTTCTTTTCAGCGTGTTCTGTTATACCAATTGGGCTTGGCCCAATACAATTATAAATATTACTACTAACAACCTCTCGGGCCCAATTAAAACACCACTTACTCGCTTTTAATACCAACAAACAACTTTTATAAATCGAAATTAAATAAAATATTCAAAAAATTAAACTTTTCATTTTTAAAATAAAGAACATAAAATTACGAGCACGCACATATTTTTAAAATATTTTTCGGATCAAAAATGAATTAAATATTGATTTTACAAATTTTGATCCTTTAAATATAATAAAACTCTTAAAATCATTTTAAAATACCACAACACCAAAATTAATCCACCCAAAAATTTTAAAACTCCATAAATATATAAAGATAATATTTCAAGAGGTTTCATGATTTTTAAATCCTCCGATAATTTTATAAAATTGAGAGAGGATAAAAAATGCAGGATTTAAATATATTTAAATCCTCAAAAATACAAATAAAATGCCCCGACCTTCACAACTTACCCAAATCATCAAATAAACACATAAGCACGATTTCACATATATTCCACCTTTCCAACAATATTCACATAATATAATTTATAATTTATATTAGATAAATAATTCTAAATTCGAAATTTTCTAGGGCGTTATAGGGGTGAATAGGTGTTATGACTAACAATGATCAAATAAAAATTCCGCCTGAAAAGGTATTCTGGCAGCTAACTGGATGCAACAGATTAACAAATAAGCAGCTAGCTGAGTTATGCAGTGCAGTAAGATAAATTGCAGAAAGTAAAGAATACCACGAATTTTAGCTAGGTTCGACCCCTAATCTTCTATAGTCTACGTCCTAGTCCCTTACCAACTTGGTAAGAGAATATATTATTGATCACAATGAATTAAAATTACACGATACAATAATATATCTCCCTTATTCTCCCAGTTACTGATTGCAGCTAACTGGAACACCTTGTTCCCTGAACACAGCTCTCTAAGTTCTATACTAAACCAAGTACAAACTCCTCTAGCCTAATGCTCCTTGAACCCTTGTTCCACAAGCTCGACAATCCAGCAACTACCAACTTTAAAAGTTGAACAATACAAAGATAGAAAAGATTACAACTCAAAACTATGAACTCTCTAATATATCAATATCGTATAATACTAGAGCTCGTTTGTAGGATATGAAAGAAGGTGCAGAGTTGTTTCTTGTGTTTTCTTGAATGTTTCTTGAAGGTTCTGCGTGACTAAGAAGAAGAATAACCACACAAGTATATATAGTGAAGCAAAAGAATTCTGATTAACGAACAAGATTGCAACGGTCTTGAAATCCAATTCTCACGTTCAATTTTGTTAGATTAATTAGCCTTCTAACGTTCAAGAGCACAGCTTCCAAGTAGAATGATTAGAGAGTAAATGATTCTTAATGGCATGCTTGAAAAGTAAGCACATGGGTTGTTTTTGGTGGAGCATTAAAGAAATAAAAAGGTTTCTTTAAGTAGTGGGAGTTGTCTAGAAAGATTCCTTTAAGAAAGAAGTGCTCTAATATATATAATACCATATCTAAATATATTAAACAGTTCTTACAACTTATTTCCATAATCTTTTCATTAATTACGGACTCCCCTTGTGAATCTGGACTGTCTGCCAGCTTGCTGTGTTATAGGAATTCTTGTACTACCAGCTAGCTGAGATCCCCTGTTTTGCTATGAAAAACAATATTAGTCCAGAACATATATCCAGCTTGCTTACTATGTATGATCATCAAAATCATAGAGTTTCAAATTTAAGCTTAAGGCCTTTAGAAATTCTTCTAAGTTAGTTCAGGAATATCATGATAATCACGCTGAGAACCAAAAGGTTGGAATAGGTTTAGACTATGGTAGAAGGCCTGGAAAGGCAACTATGATTGATGATTGTTCAGATGGTGATGCTGTCAAACCTCATATTCTCAAGAGTGTTTGTAAACCCATTTTCAAAACTGTTTAAGCTGATTTTGATGAGAATTCCTTGCTCATCAAACAAGAGCTTCGTGATGAAGATGAGTGTATTGACATCACATCTACTGAAGGGAAAGATACTGTCAAGATCTCCATGACAGAAACTTTACCAGGCAATCAGACAGAATGTTCTAAAAAAGCTGTCAACAAGGATAAGACGGGAACTTTCAAAGATACTGTCAAGAGAGTACCTAGGACAGCAACTTCCAAATCTACTGTCAAGACAGTTGGTATGAAAGGTACTATCAAGGGTAACTCGACAACAACTTCAGGACATACTGTCAACACAGATGCTTACAAGCCTAAGAATAGGAATGGCAAGTTAGGAATTGATAAGAAAAATGGCTATGCTTATGTCAAGAATGCTCCTAGGAAGATTTGCAATAATTGTGGCTCCTCCTAACACTTAAAACATGTTTGTAAGAAACCTAATTAGAAAAAGGTTAATGCAACCAAGGTTAAAGGTAACTTACACAGAACTCCCATTATGCAAAGAACAATGAATGTTTGTAGTAACATTGACTGCATGCCATGCAAAATCACTGCCATGAGTACATGTTTTAATCTGCCTATTCGGTCTACTGAAACATGCTCCTATATGCAAAATGTTGAGACTTCTGAGCCTGCCAATGTTGGTAAAAAGGCAGCGTCCGATGAGAAAAAGACCAAGTCTTATTCAAAAACTGAGTGCGTAGAAAAAGAAGTCAAACAGGATGATTCAAATGTGATTAACGATGATATAAAATGTGATACTGTAACTGCAGGACCCAACAAGGATTGGGTACCAGATGCAAATTGAATATCATCTGTTTTGCAGGGCAAGAAAAAGAAACAAGTCATGTGGATCATCGACTGTGGATGTTCTAGATACATGACAGGTGATAAAGCCATGCTATCACATTATGTTGAGAAAGTTGGCCCAATCATAACTTTTGGAGACAACAGCAAAGGTTACACTGTGGGATATGGCTGTCTGGAAATTGGAAATGTTGTCATTGA
Organism: Saposhnikovia divaricata; assembly: GCA_036435485.1. Lineage (NCBI taxonomy): Eukaryota > Viridiplantae > Streptophyta > Magnoliopsida > Apiales > Apiaceae > Saposhnikovia > Saposhnikovia divaricata. Next base: position 158,026,564 of record CM071598.1, read on the forward strand.
AGATATTGCTCTTGTAGATGGATTGAAGCACAACCTACTCAGTGTCAGCCAATTCAGTGATAGGGGATTTAAGGTTGATTTTGATATGATGGTTTGCAACATCTATCACAAGAAAAATGGAAGCCTTTCTTTGAAAGGAGTCAGGAAAGGAAGCTTGTTTGTTGCAGATCTAAACTCTGCTAAGAAAGACAAGGTTTACTGTTTCTACAGTAGGGCAACATTTGGTGACAGCATGATTTGGCACAAGAAACTCTCCCATCTTAATTTCAAGACCATGAATATACTGATGAAGAAGGAATTGGTGAGAGGACTACCTCAACAATAATTCTGTCAAGAGTGAGGACTGTCAAATGGGCAAACTGAAAAGATCTGTGCAAAAGCCAAAGCAATTGAACACCAACACTGAGCCACTAAAGTTAATCCACATGGATATCTTTGGTCCAGTAAATGTTCAATCTCTAGCCAGAAAGAGATATGCACTGGTAATGGTGGATGACTACTCAAGGTACACTTGGGTAAAGTTCTTAGAAACCAAGGATGAAGCAGCACAAGAAATCATTGATCATATAGGGTTCTTGACAGAACTCAAAATGTAAAAGTTCAAATTCTAAGAAGTGACAATGGTACTGAGTTCAAAAATGCAACTATTGAGAATTTCTGCAAAGATGAAGGCATTGTGCAACAATTCTCTGTTGCTAGAACACCACAGCAAAATGGTGTTGTAGAAAGAAAGAACAGGACTCTCATTGAAGCTGCTAGAACTATGTTGAATGATTCAAAACTACCAACATACTTCTGGGCAGAAGCTATCAACACAGCTTGTTGCTCACAGAACAGAACCTTAATGTAAGAACCCTAATTTTTGTAATATTTTCTTTTATATAATATCATGTGACATTGTCAATTTGGAACCTTTCTAGTCATCCCTTTTGTTTAATGGAATTGATTGTCTGAGAAACTATGTTGTTACATTCACCATGTAAGATAAAGGGAAGGTTGTTGAAGGTAAGAGTCTTATTGTAAGTAAGATTTATAAAACTTGGATCTTGAGAGTTATTGGAGTATTAAAAGATTTATTAGGAATTATGACGAGGAATTATGGATATTCGAGGAATTTACATAATTAAGCACTTAAGGAATTACAAGGAAAATCTCTACGCGACAAAATATTATTACGAGAAATTAATTAAGATACGATACGAATTAAAGATTAAGTGACAAGCATTGGTGGAAGAATAATGATACAAGGAGTGATATTGCATGAAAGTCCCATGCAACTAAGTAGTTAAGAAAGCAAACTAGTAGTACAAAGTGGACAAGAGGAATAGTAACTAGTTGGCACCTTTTTCCAAGGAGACAAGAGGGTATGGTGGCCTATACCCTAGACTTGTACCATGTGAGACTATCTATACACCAATACATATCACCCAACACTTACACATTATTCAACCAACAACCAAAAAGCAAACAAAGAAACTCTCTCCCCCCCCAAGCAATAAAGCTCTCGGCCAAGCAAGAAAACAAGGAAGAAAATTTTTCTTTCTTCCACTTCTCCTCATTCTTAATTCAAGGCAAAATTCCTAGGCACTCTACATCATATAAGGAAGGTATACTAAGAATTCTAACCCTTTTCATCCATTAATTTTCAAGATATAAATTGTTAAAGTTTTGATGAATAGTAACAAGGTTGAGTTTTCTTTTAGATCTTGGATTATAAGGATTGTAGGAGCTCATTCAAGGTGTTCTTGAGACTTGTAAGGCATACCCAAGGCTCCTAGATACTCAAGAAGGTATAAAAACCCTAACCCCTCTTGGCCATGTAGTCTTTGTGATGTTTAATGATAGATCCATGTGTATTTGTGTGAATCTTGGACATATAAGTGATGGATGATGTAGGTCTTGAGTTTAAGTGTTGTGGTTGTGATTTTTAATCTTGTGGTTAATGTATGTATCTCCATGTATGTTATAAAGTATGATCTTGGTGATTTAGATGTTGGTTGTGATGTGGATGTAAGATTCTTGGTTGGTTTAGTGATATAAGCATGCTGAGATTTTTCCAGGAACTTGAACTGTCTTGTAAGAGGGTTTTGAACCCCCAAATCTTGTCCCCTGAGGTCCTAATATATATTTTTGGAAAGGTATTTGAATTTAGTTTCCAGAAATATAAGGTTCATGACTAGGTGATGTATAGATTTTGAGTTATGGCCTGAGAAGTGAAATGTGTTTCTGGATTCCGGACTGCACAAAATGGTCCCCTTGTGAACCTTTTTTAAACCACTAAAAATTTATGTAGGATCATGGAAAAATTAGAGAAGCTCGTAAATGCAGTGGTGAAGGCTACCCAAAAAGAATTAGATTAAAATATGTATTTTTCAATTTTATAAAAATGCTAGAGTAAAATTCGCGCAAGGGAAAAAGTCGTAAGTGGAGTGTAATTTTAGGGGTAATGGATATGACTCGGATATGGTAACCAAATTAAGTCGAATAAGTGACGAGCGTAATCGAGTGGTGACATGAACCTATAGTGGGGCTAGAGTGTCATAAGACGAAGTCATTAAGTTAATTTTGTACCCCCTAAAACCCCGCAATTAAAAGAGATATTGTTAAGGTACTAACGATCGGCTATTGCTTATGTATAGATCATTCCACTCCGCACGCTCGACCACCCCAACCACACCAAGGCAAGTTTACTTTTCAAAACTTACATATACAAGGACTTTCACTGTTGTGTTTGTAGTTTTCAATCATATCAAATGTTGATGTTTATCGAAGTATCGATGAAATTGAGATGTATAAGTACATATATGTTTGCACCCCTTGAACTTAGAATGAAATGTTTTCTTCGGACAACGACTCTAGCAATAGAGGTCGTAGGCGTCCGTATATACTATTGACCAGGGAGCGGTATATTATTATATCGTAATTAAATTGCGAAAACCCGAAGGGTCATTCGGGGAGTATCGTATACTCAAGTAATTATTTTTATATCTTCGTAAATACTCAAAATACCTATCTTGGATTAAAAGCTTATTTAATTAAATAATTATTTTCTTAATTATTAATATTAAATCGTAAAATGTCATTTATTGATTATTGTTCATTATTTTAAAGACAAAGCTAATCCAAGATAACTTTAGCACTTTCAAACTCGAACTCTTTCGAACTCAAAACATTTTCGAAAACCCCCGGTCAGGTTCTGCTTCTTGTATGATTTCGAGAATCATCGGTCGACTGATGTCGGACCTCAACTACTCAGTTTTCAATCAAAATCAAGTTTTTTAAAGAAAAAGAAAAAGGGACTCTGGCAGGTGTGGGAACCGTTGATGAACGATTCCCGGGATGTGTAAGCGGCCGTGAGCCAGGCGGTCCATCAATTATTATTCCGGCCTAGGTGTTGCCGAAGGTTGATTACGGATGTAGTTTTCATCGAGGTTGATTACGGATGTAGTTTTCACCCGGGGATAGTTACGGATGTAGTTTCTATCCTTTTACCGGTAGAGAAGACCCGCGGATTATTGGACTTGGATGTGGCGACTGATCATCGTCAATCCCTGTCAGGTTTTATGTTTTCTTTAAGTCCCATTCCTCCATTTTGGAAAATGCTCTGACACTGCTTCTTAGGCTTATGTGCCAAGTTGCTGATAGTGTTCTATTTTGATGAGAAAGATGTTGACTTTATACAGTATCTAGAACTGCAAGTTTATTTTGAAAACAAGGGCACGTATTGGTGCACCTTCAAAATTTATCAACAATGACAAGTGATTTTATAACTGATTGATACAAACAAGTTTAATAACTGCTAATCATATGTAATGTTATATTGCTTACATTATACATATATTTCTTGTTGAGCTATAGTTGCTCACTCTTGCTTGTTTTCAAATTTACAAACACAACAGCTAAGAGAAATGGCAAGACCCAGACAGACTGCCCGAAAGCAGGTGACTAGACCCGAGGCAGCAGTTGAGATTCCACCGGTAGGCCCCATTAGCCGGATTGGTTGGCAACTTTTGTTAGTACGTTTTATTTATAAGTATGACCTGTGCAAAGCAGTGTACCGTAATAAACTTTCAAGCCGCCAACTTCGCTTCTTATCGAAGTGTTGCTGGTAGCATAAATGCTATTTAATTCGGTCTGTAATAACTCTGAAACTTTTACTTCTGCTTAATCAATCGTGTGACGTTTCTGAGACTCTAACCTGTGTGTGTGTATGTGCGGTGTGAGTTTAGTGTGGGGTCGATGGCTGTTTTATATATTATGTGCAAGAACAGGTATGTTATTAATGGAAAATGGACCGTGAGCGCCTAGATCTCCGACCCCGGATCTGGGGGCGTCACAGAAATGGTATCAGAGCAAGGTTACAGTTCTAAAAAACGATAGTAATTTAAGAAAGCAACCCTAATAATAATAACAATAATAATAACCCTAATAACAACCTTAATAATACTTAGAACTCTCATCGAGTTTGCAGTCGGGTTATCGGATATAGCCCTGACATTAAGGCCCGTGAGGGAACTACTCCTTAAACCTTTCTTTATGGTTAGTGACCCTCCTTATTTCCTTTGTGTAGATGGAGGAGATACCAGACCCTGAGGCCTTTGAGAGAGAGCATGATGAGGCACTGATGCGAGATACCGAGGATCCTGAAGAGGATATGGGTGCTGACTCTGAGCTTGGCCCCTGGATTACGCTGATAGGAGATACTGATGATGAGGATCCCGTTGAGGAGCCCTTTGAGCCTGAGCCTGAGCCTGAGCCTGTTACCCCCTCTCCTGTAGCTACTGATGAGGAGAGTGTGAGATCCGGTGAGGGTCGTGTTGTGTCACCCCCACCTTCTCCGCAGTCATCGAGCCCTGTTTCATCGGACGGTGACTCCGAGGATGATACTTCTGGCGAGGAGGAGCTTGACCCTACCCCTGCTCCTGCTACTGCACCTGCTCCTGTTCCTATCATACCACCCCCGCCGATGGACCTACCCCCAGTGTCGGGTACTGAGCATGCCTACGTGGTGCAGTTCCTGACCCGAGACTTACTTTCTGCAGAGGCCAGACTTAATGAGGCGAGGCGGGCACTAGTGGAGGAGCGCGAGGCGCGATTGAGGATCCAGGCTGAGATGAGGACTACTGTTGCTAGGAGGACTAGGGCTCGACTCCATAGGATTGAGAGGAGGAGTCGCGAGAGGATTCTTGGTTTAGGGATCCGCGGGGGCGGAGTGATCCAGGCTAGGGATGCTAGGCGTGTTGTGCGTCGTGCATTTTCCCGAGTGAGGACCTTGCTCCGTCGCGGTGCGGCCCCATGATGTGTTACTGATAGCTCAGTCCTCTAGGTTCAGATGACATTAGTGTGTCGATTTTGCGGGATAGTTGACTTGTGCAGTGGTATCCTTTCTGACCAGTGGATGAGTAGACTGACCTACAGATATGTAGATGTGACTTCGGATAGTATGTACGGATGTAGCCCTACTTTTGCGTAGCCCTGACTATTCAGATGATGTACTTGTTATTGTTCCACTTTTGCTAGACTTTGACATCGGAACTATGTATTAGGCTCTAACATCCAAACCTTGTGATAACTCTTGTACCGTATTTATCTAGTTTCAGTTTCCTTGATATTATCTCAACTGCCTTACTTTCCGATGCCATGCTTTACTGTTTTTATATACAACTGTGAATATATACAATTGCTACAAGCCACAAATACAACCATGCTGTTTCAAATTTCGACATGTGATTTCAGATTGTTCTCTACAAATTCCCAAAATGTTCCTACAAATTTTTTTTTAAATAATTTTTTCAAAAAAAAAAATTGAGGTTTGAAATCTTGAAAACTCTTGCAAATGTTTTCGCATCCCATAGAGATTTTCCCAAAAATGTTTTGACGTTTTATCTCCAACATCGGGTTATTAAAACTTTTGCAACTTCTACCCTTATGAGGAGGAATGATACGTTCCTGACCCGTGTAAACGCTGTCAGGTAATTAGAAAACCCTAACCCATTTCTTGTTTCATTATCAGAATCATGCCACCCAGATGAATGAACACTCGAGCTCACCCGGTCAGTTCCGAAGGCCAGGGTAGCCACCATGGGACCGGAGGCCACCACAACCATGAAGGGGAGAATGTGAACCTGAGTGAGGATGAGGGCAACGATCATAACCTATTTGATGACTCTGAGTATGACGAAGAAGAAGCTGGTGATGACACCCGAGAGGTGGAACATCCAAGGGGAGGCCCTATGGAACAGTTCATGGAACTACTTAGGCAGAACTTGGACCGTCCCCCGGTTCAGCAACCACCCAGCAATGCTAATGCAAATGCTTTCTGGAACTTCAAATCCCTGAAACCCTCAGAATTTAAAGGAACGGCAGATCCGGTTGAGGCCAGAGCCTGGATGAAGGAAATGGAAAAATCTTTCAAGATACTAGGTGTCGCTGAGGAGCAGAAGACTGTTTTCGCCACTTACCTTCTGAAGGGTGAGGCAAACTATTGGTGGGAAGCTAAGAAGAATTTGGAAGGAAGAGGTGTGGTGACCTGGGAGAGGTCTAGCGAGCTGTTCTTGGAGAAGTACTTCCCTAGGTTCATGGAGACGCAAATGGAGCTGAAGTTTTTGGAACTAAAGCAAGGTAACATGACGGTGGCCGAGTATGAGGCCAAATTTACTGAGCTATCGAGGTTTGTGCCGAAATATGTGAACTCTGAGGCAAAGAGGGCCCGAAGGTTTCAATTGGGACTAAAGCAATGGATTCAGAATCGTGTGGCGGTTCTTGAGCTGACAGACTATGCCACCCTGGTACAGAAAGCATCAATTGTTGAGGCTGGGAGTGAACAGATGCAGAAGGAGAGGGAAGGAAAGAAGAGGAAGTTTGATAGTCGAAAGGGAAACTCTGCTGGTGGGAGCTTTCCGAGCAAATTCAAGCAAGGGACGATGTCCCAACCCAGCGGAAACTTTGGAACCAAGAGAGCTGAAAGTTGGAGTGTGGGCCAGAGCGACCGACCACAGGGATCGTCTTACTCTACCCCATCCCGAGCCCTACCCCCAGATTGCAATAAGTTTAGAAGGAAACATGCGGGTGTCTGTAACCTACAGGATGTGAAGTGCTTCAAGTGTGGGCTGACAGGACATTATGCTAACGCCTGTTGAGGAATTAGTAACAACACCAGTGCCGGGAGGTAATTGCTTCAAGTGTGGGAAACCAGGGCACCACATGAGGGAATGTATGTCCTCTGGGCCAGCTGCATCAAGAGTGAGTGGAACTGCTTCTAACAAGGCCCCTACTGCAAGAACTTTTAACATGACGGTGCAAGATGCCGTGAGGAACACGGATGTGATCGCAGGTACTCTACTACTCAACTTAGTTAAGGCAAATGTTTTATTTGATTCGGGAGCTACCAAGTCTTTCATATCTCTAGATTTTGTATGTCAGTTAGGCCTTAAGACTGAACCATTGAAAGACAGACTGCAAGTAGAGATAGCTAATCATGAAATTATTCATGTTAACCAAGTATGTCCAGGTTGTGACCTAGAAATAGAAGGGCGACACTTTCGGGTGGATTTAATACCTTTTAAACTAGGAGAGTTTGACGTAATAGTAGGTATGGATTGTTAACAACCCACGGAGCCCAGATTGATTGTGTAAAGAAGAAAGTAAGTTTGAGACTGCCAGGGGACGAGGAAGTAGTGTTTAGTGGAAAACGGAAAAACCAAAAGTTCCTGACTATGATTCAAGCTAAGAAGCTGTTATGTAAAGGATGTGAAGCCTATTTAGCCTATGTGAAGGATACCAAGAAGGAGGCACCAAACCTACAGGAAATCCCTATCGTTAATGAGTTTGCGGACGTATTTCCAGATGATCTTCCAGGACTACCACCTGATAAAGACATCGAGTTCGCTATAGACTTAGTTCCGGGTACGGCCCCAATTTCGAAAGCCCCATATCGGCTAGCCCCAGTGGAGATGAAAGAGTTGGCCACTCAGTTACAAGAGTTGTTGGATAAAGGGATGATAAGACCTAGTGTGTCACCGTGGGGAGCCCCGGTATTATTCGTGAAAAAGAAGGATGGTAGTATGAGGTTATGTATAGACTACAGAGAGTTGAACAAGGTGACTATAAAGAATAAATATCCCTTGCCCAGGATAGATGATCTGTTTGATCAATTAAAGGACGCAGTTTATTTCTCTAAAATCGATTTGAGGACCGGGTACCACCAGTTAAGGATTAAGCCAGAAGATATACCAAAGACGGCCTTTCGCACCCGGAACGGACACTGTGAGTTCCTAGTGATGTCATTTGGGTTAACGAATGCCCCTGCAGCTTTCATGGACTTAATGAATCGAGTCTTCAAGAAATACTTGGGTAAGTGTGTTATAGTCTTCATCGATGACATCTTGATTTATTCCAAGACGAAGGAGGAACATGCAGAGCACTTGAGGATTGTATTGGGAGCATTGAGAGAAGAAAAGTTGTACGCTAAGTTCTCGAAGTGTGAATTTTGGTTGAAGGAAGTTCAGTTTTTGGGGCATGTGATTAGTGAACAAGGCATTCTAGTGGACCCAGCCAAAATAGAGGCTGTATCAAATTGGGAGAGGCCAACCACTCCGTCGGAGGTGAGAAGTTTTATAGGGTTGGCTGGCTACTATAGGAGATTTGTCCAAGACTTTGCCAAGATAGCAGCCCCTTTGACCCGACTAACTCGCAAGACCGAGAAGTTTGTGTGGACTGAAAAATACGAAGAGAGCTTCCAAGAGTTGAAAAAGAGGTTGGTGACAGCACCAGTACTAGCCCTACCTGATGATAAGGGAGATTTTGTGATTTATAGCGACGCATCCCATAAAGGTTTAGGGTGTGTGCTTATGCAGCACGGTAAAGTGATTGCGTATGCGTCCAGACAACTTAAGGAGTACGAGATAAGATACCCCACCCATGACTTGGAAATAGCGGCGATAGTTTTCGCTTTGAAGATCTGGAGACATTATCTTTACGAAGAAAAGTGTGAAATCTACACGGATCACAAGAGCTTAAAGTACATATTCACTCAGAAAGAGTTAAACATGAGGCAGATGAGATGGCTAGAGCTAATCAAAGATTAGGATTGTGAGATTCATTATCACCCAGGGAAGGCCATCGTGGTGGCCGATGCACTTAGCCGAAAGGAGAAACTCAAGATGATAACATTAGTGGACGAGTTGATCAAGGACCTCGAGAAACTGGAGATTGAAGTAAGGTTACCAGGAATTGGATAATAGAGTCTAATGGAAATAAGAGTCCAACCACCGCTATTGGAAAAGATTAAGTTATGCCAGGAAAAGAAGATAGAAGAAGAAAAGAATTCGATGGAGAAAATTTTGACTGGCGAGGAAATTAAATGTGAAAAGGACGGGAATGGAATTATGAGGTACGCATTTAGGATATGGATCCCGAACGTGCAGGAATTAAAAGTCGAGATTTTGCTAGAGGCTCATAGTTCAAGGTACTCAATTCACCCTGGAGGCACTAAGATGTATAGAGATCTGAGAGAATACTATTGGTGGCCAAATATGAAGAAGGACGTGGCAGAGTGGGTAAGTAAATGCTTGACATGTCAAAGAGTAAAGGCCGAACACCAGAGGCCCAGTGGATTGTTGCAACCCTTAGAAATACCCGAGTGGAAGTGGGAGCATATTGCGATGGACTGTGTGGTCGGACTACCAAGGACCAAGACTAATCATGATGCCATTTGGGTAATTATCGATAGATTGACCAAGTCAGCACATTTTCTTCCAATTAACGAGAGATACACTATCGACAAGCTGGTGGATATTTACTTAAAGGAGATTGTGGTTAGGCATGGAGTTCCTGTGAGCATTGTATCAGATAGAGACCCAAGATTCAACTCCAGGTTCTGGAGAAGTTTTCAGGATTGTGTGGGGACCAAGTTAAACCTGAGTACTGCATACCACCCCCAATCAGATGGACAGAGCGAGAGAACCATCCGGACCATAGAGGACATGCTGAGAGTATGTGCCATCGATTTTAAGGGAAGTTGGGATGACCACTTGTCGTTGATCGAATTTTCCTACAACAACAGTTACCATGCGAGTATAGGGATGCCCCCATATGAAGCTTTATACGGACGAAGATGTCGGTCTCCCTTGTGTTGGGAAGAGGTTGGAGAGCGGAAGATTTTAGGGCCTGAACTGGTCCAACAGACAAGAGAAACTATCGAACTCATAAGAGGACGGCTGGTAGTGGCCCAAGACAGACAGAAGAAGTATGCGGACCAAACACGCAAGGACAAAGAATATGAGGTAGGAGAATTTGTGATGTTAAAGGTATCACCGTGGAAGGGATTGATGAGATTTGGTAAGAAGGGGAAGCTAAGCCCAAGATTTATTGGACCTTTTGAGATCTTGAGACGAGTTGGAAAGTTAGCCTATGAATTGGCTTTACCCCCAAGCTTGCAGCAAGTACATAATGTGTTCCATGTGTCCATGCTACGACCCTACCATACCGACTTCCGACACGTGATAGAATATGACCAAGTGGATCTGCAGCCAGACTTAACCTGTGTGGAGCAACCCCTAGAAATCATGGATAGAAAAGAACAGGTGCTGAGGAACAAGGTTGTCAAACTAGTGAGAGTTTTGTGGAGGAACCAGAATGTCGAAGAATCAACATGGGAACTAGAGAGCGCGATGCATGAAAAGCACCCCCAACTGTTTTCAACCTGATTCCGGGACGAAATCCTTTTAAGGAGGGGAGGCTGTAAGAACCCTAATTTTTGTAATATTTTCTTTCATATAATATCATGTGACATTGTCAATTTGGAACCTTTCTAGTCATCCCTGTTGTTTAATGGAATTGATTGTTGAAAGGCATATGACTCAGCCTATTTGTAGTTCGAGGATCCTAATCCAATTAAACTAGATTGTAATAAGTAAATAATATCAACTGTCACAGGAATCTCAAAAGATGATAATCGTCAGAAGAAAAATCAACAAGTCAATATATAGTTTTGATGTTTTACACTGGAAGAAGATTCAGATATCTGATCAGGCCTCAAGGTAGCATTGAAACAAATGGATTCTTTTAAGAGACAGAGATTTCTATAAGTGATAAGAAACAATTTCAGTACCGAATGATTGATGAGAGTGAAGAGTATTAAAAGACCACAGTGTTAAAGTCACGATGAAGAGCAGAGATTGGAGTTAGTCGTTCATGAACCAGACAGTACATCGAGCGTCAACATCATTCCAGTGTATGTTCCTTATCATAATTACGTGGTTCGCAGTGGAGTATTGACTATTAAAGAATATTAATTCTATTTTAATTGATTAAATCAAGTAATTAAGTTAATAAAAAAATTAATTCTATCAGAATTAATATATTTGTTAAATTGATTATTAGATTAATTAAATAAGAATTAATATGAAAAAGAAATAATTAGATAAATGATTTTTATAAATCATTTAATTAATTATAAACTGAAAAATATGATGATATAACTATCAAACTGATAGTTATACCGATAGTCATATACAGTTCAAAGAAGAGATAGTCATATTCAGTTCAAAGAGGAGATAGTCATATGCAGTTCAATTGGATAGTCATATTTCATTCAACTGGATAGTAATACCGAATGTTATATTGAACTGGAGAGTAATACCGAATGTCATATTTAGCTGGATAGTTATACCGAAAGTTATATTTAAACTGGACAGTCATATTACATTCAATTGATAGTCATACCGATTGTCATATTGATGTAAAATGATTGTTATATCAGTTTAAACTAAGTAATATGACTATGCCTGTGTTATATAAAGAAGCAGAATGCAGAAGAAATTATCAGTTGAGCATAACACAGAAAATACACACAGCAGCTCTTATATCTCTCTCTCAAGCTCAAGAACACTTACAAATTAACTTCTGTAAATTCAAGTTCATCTCAGTTGTAATATCCTATCCATTGGAACTTGTTTACTTGTGATTCTTATACTACTAGCGAATTAAGTTTCCTAGTTAACAAATTGATATCTTGATTTTTATTAACTAAATTAGCAAAGTTCATGTTGAATTTTCTAATTAGTTATTAATTACTTGATAATCGTTTGGACTGATTTTGTAACACCCATCAAGTTAATATATTGTTATATTCAACTTGAAATTTGTGTTATATTATTCCGCACAAAATATTCGTTTAAGTGAAAATTGTTTAACGAATAAATTTCGAGAAAATGGTATAGATTGTATTCAACCCCCCCTTCTACAATCTTATCGGACCTAACAATTGGTATCAGAGCCTACTGATTGATATACAAATCAAGATCCTATTTTTACTCAATCAAAAATCAAGCTCGAATTTTTAACTGTCTTAAAAATTCATCATGTCAGCCAAAGGCAATGTTAAAATTCCTATCTTTAATAAAGATAACTATGACATGTGGAAAAACAAAATGGAGTTATTTCTTGATGTAGCAAATTCAAGATTTTTGTGAGTTTTGAAAAATGGACCAGTGATTCCTATCCAACATGATACTGAAACAGTTACAAATGGAATTGTAACAATACCTGCAAAATCCTATCCAAAGGACCCTAAGAACTTTACCTCTGAAGAAAAAGAGGAAGCTGGATTGGATAAAAATTTGAGACTCATTCTATTAGATTCCGTAGATACTGTAATGTATAGCCATGTAAGGAATTGTAAAACTGCTAAGCACATCTGGGAAACTATTGAGATCATTAATGAAGGGACTGATGAAGACATGAAGTCAAGGAAAATAGACTTCAAATTTTGACCTCTGAATATGAACACTTTAGAGCTGGCCCTAATGAAGGCATTCAGGAAGTGTTCGAAAGGTATAACAAAATAATCAACAACTTGCAAGTTCATGGCAAGCAATATACTCAGAAGGAGATCAACATGAAGTTTTTACTGACTATGCCTACTCACTTAGAGCATAGAATCACCGCCATCAGAGAATCTAGAGATTTAACTCAGATTGCTCTTGAAAGGCTGTTTGGTGTTCTGAAAACATATGAATTAGAACAAGTACAGCAAAAGGAATTCTATGGCAAAGGCAAAATGGCAAATTCTTCTACAGCTCTAGTGGTTGAAATTCCTAAGGAAGTGGAAGCTAAAGTTGTTCAACCTAACAGCTTCAACAAGGAACAAACTGAAGTGGAACATGGCCAAACACCAGCTATTCAGGATGGTGGAGAATTTTACTCACTTGAAGAGCTGGATCAATTGGAAGATGAATCTATGGCAATGATGGTGAGACAATTCAGTAACTTCAGATTCAGAAGAAATCCAAAGTTCAGGTTTAAGTCAAATAACATATTTCAGAGAAGAGGTTCTTCATCCTCTAGTAATAGGGGAGGTTATAAAACTGGAACTGTTGACAGAAGCAAGATCCGTTGTTTCAATTGTAATGAGTTGGGACACTTTGCTACTGAGTGTTATAAACCCAAGCAAGCACAGAAGAAAGATTATGCTTCTGAAAAGAAGAAGAGTGGAAGAGCTTATGTAGCTACTGGTAAAAGCTGGGATGACACAGATAGCGAAGATGAAGAATATGGAAACTTTGCGCTGGTGGCAAATGCTGAATCATCAACTTATTACACTACACCGGTAACTCTTACTGATGCTGAGTTAATTCATAGTTTACGTAATTGCTTGAATAATGCACAAAAAGGGTACGAGAGAATAAGTCTTGTTAACACTAACCTTGAAAATGAAATGTTAGATTTAAAAAAGGTGCAGATTAATCAAGATAAGAATATAGAAGAAATAGCTCGACTTAATTATAGAGATAAGTCATTAGGAGAATACATGGTAAAACAAGTTGATAGGATTGCTGATCAAGATATCAGGATTAAAGAACTGGAAACACAGATTAGAGCTTGTTATAATTCTGTTAAAGTTTCTAAAGAGTTCTTCAACAAACAAGCAGTAGAACGAACAGTAGGAATAGGATTTGATTACAATCAAGCTGTTGGTTCGTTGAGTAATCATTCTCCTAATCCTATTTCAGCTAAAGAAAGAGGTATACCACATATTCTCAAGAATGTTGAAAAACCAATGTTTGCAAAATCTGATGTTGGCCCACCAGATATTCTTTCTATGGTTATACAAGAAGAAATGAGAAATGAGGATAGTGCAAATGGCACAGTCCTTGTTAAGGATAAATGTGTTAAGGATAAAACTGTTAAGAACACTAATACAAAGAATGTTTCATCCAAGAAAAATGTCACAGTCTTTGTTAAGGCTAAATCAGTTGAGGACACTAACACAACGAATGTTTCATCCAAGAAAGATGTACCTAAATTACCAGTCAAAGTTGTTGAATCAGCTAGTTCTTCTAAGACTGGATTAGGTAGTAATAAGTTGAAACAGAAAAATACCATGTCTACTATTGATTCTAATCATAAAGCATGTGGTGTTATCAATTGTATGTCTTGTGCTTTTAACAGTATGCGTGCTTATTTTAATGGTAATTATGCATGTGTTAAACAGAATGCTCCTCGACAGCACATGAACAGGAACAATAATGTTCAATCTAAGACTGCTTTTCCTCCTCAAGTTAGGAGAGAGACATTTGCACCTAAGACTAAACAAAAGGTTACCAAGAATGTCTACCAGGTCAAATGTCCAGTCAATGACACAAGTGTTACTGCTGCTAGAGAAACATGGATACCCAAGATTAAACAAAAGATTTTCAAATCTGTTTATAAGGTTAAATGTTTATTGACTAAAGAGGTTAATATTAAAAATGTTGTTTTGCCTGATAAAGGTCAATACTTTAAATACGCAGGACCCAATCAAATTTGGGTCCCGAAGAAGGTTTAATTCATTTGTCATTGCAGGGTATTGAACAGGTTGATCGAGTAACCTGGATCTTGGACAGTGGATGTTCAAGGCATATGACTGGAGATAGAACCCTGCTGACAAATGTGGTGGAGAAGGCCGGCCCAGTAGTTACCTTTGGAGATAACAGCAAAGGTAGAACTGATGGATATGGCAGACTTGAAGCTGGAAATGTTATCATTGATGAAGTCTCTTTTGTGAAAGGACTTGAGCACAATTTGCTCAGTGTCAGTCAATTCTGTGACAAAGGTTATGAAGTTCATTTCAACAAGAAGAATTGTCTAATTTCACACAAGAGACATGAAAAGCCACAACTGACAGGAGTTAGAAAAGGCAATCTGTATGTAGCCAATATGAACTCAGGAAGCACTGAAGAAGTCACTTGCTTCTACACTAAAGCATCTAATGATGAGAGTTGGCTATGGCACAAGAAACTTTCTCATCTTAATTTTAAGACAATGAATTCTCTGGTTAAAAGAGAGTTGGTGAGAGGTTTGCCTTCAATGAAATTCACTCAAGAAGGACTTTGTGATGCATGTCAAAAAGGCAAGCTAAAAAGGGCAAGTCACAGGAGCACTGACACATCTTCAATAACTGAACCATTACAATTACTTCATATGGATTTGTTTGGTCCAGTTAATGTGATGTCTATGTCAAGGAAGAGATATGCTCTAGTGATTGTTGATGATTTTTCAAAATACACATGGGTTCTATTTTTGAATTCTAAAGATGAGACTCCACAACTGGTGATTGATCACATTAAATTAATTGAGCGAGATTCTACGTATCCAGTAAGAGCTATAAGATCAGACAATGGAACTGAATTCAAGAATGTAGTTCTAAATGACTTTTGCACTGAGAAGGGTATAACCAGACAATACTCAGCTCCAAGAACTCCTCAACAAAATGGGGTAGTGGAAAGAAAGAATAGAACCTTGATTGAAGCTGCACGTACTATGCTAAGTGAATCAAGGCTTCCATTGTACTTTTGGGCTGAAGCCATCAATACTGCGTGCTATACCCAAAATCGAACTCTAATCAATAAAGATCAAATGAAGACACCCTATGAAATTATGGCTGATAAGAAACCATCACTCAAATACTTTCATGTATTTGGGACAAAGTGCTTTGTGCTTAAAGAAAATGATGATCAAGGTGGTAAATTCGATACCAAAGCATTTGAAGCAATTTTTATTGGTTATTCAATGAGAGCATACAGGGTGTATGTGATTGATGAACAGAAGATGATGGAAAGTGTCAATGTAACATTCGATGACACTAAACTCCCTAGTATCCAAACTGAGAAGCTATCTTTCGATGACATGACAGATACAGATTCAGATGATGACAATGTACCTGAGATTTTTGCTGATGCTAATGACAACAATGATGATCAGGGTAATGGTGATGAAAACAATGATAGTAGTCAAAATTCCTCTGACTCTTCTAAACAATCATCATCTAGTCAACCTGGCAACAACTCAGGGGGAGAAAATGAAGGGTCAACTGGTCACACACAACATCTCAATGAAGATCAAGGCGAATCATCAAGATCTAATCTTCCCAGATAGACTGTTTGGAATAGAGCTCATCCTTTTGAGTTAATCATTGGTGATCCAGTTGTTGGTGTAAAGACTAGAAGAGCTTTTAAGAATCAATGCAATTATTCAGGGTTTCTATCTGAAATGGAACCTAAGAAAACTGAAGAAGCTCTTTCTGATCCTGATTTGGTGATTGCTATGCAAGATGAACTCAATCAATTTAAACAACAAGAAGTTTGGAAGTTGGTACCCAGACCTACAGACAGACCAGTAGTTGGCACAAGGTGGGTATTCAGAAACAAACTTGATGAAGATGGCACAGTGACGAGAAATAAAGCAAGACTGGTAGCAAAGGGTTACTCCCAATCTGAAGGCATTGATTATGATGAGACCTATGCTCCAGTGGCTAGACTTGAGTCCATAAGAATATTCTTGGCATTCGCAGCATTTTCAAACTTTAAAGTTTATCAAATGGATGTCAAGAGTGCTTTCTTGAATCGCAAGCTAGATGAAGAGGTTTATGTAGAACAGAGACCTGACTTTGAAGATCCAGATTTAATTGACTATGTCTACTTTCTCTTCAAGGCTGTCTATGGTCTTAAGCAAGCACCAAGGAAATGGTATGACACTCTCTCTGAATTTTTACTTGAAAATGATTTTGTTAGAGGTGTCATAGACAAAACTCTCTTCACAAAGAAACATAAGAATGATACAATTATAGTCCAAGTCTATGTGGACGATATAATATTCGGGTCTACTAATGATCTTTTGTGCAAGAAATTTGCGAAGTTAATGCAGGGTAAATTTGAAATGAGCATGATGGGTGAGCTGAAGTTCTTTCTTGGATTGCAAATAAATCAAAGGACAGATGGAATATTTATCTGTCAATCCAAGTATGTCAAAGAGCTTCTCAAGAAGTATCAAATGGAGGACTCTTCTTCAGCAAAGACACCATCATCCACAGCTGTCAAATTTGGAGCATGTGAAAATTCTGCCAAGGTAGATATCACAAGCTACAGAGGTATGATAGGCTCATTACTTTACCTTACTGCAAGTAGACCTGATATTATGCATGCTACGTGTTTGTGTGCAAGGTTCCAATCGGATCCTAGAGATGTTCATCTCATTGCTGTTAAACGAATTCTGAGATATCTTAAGGGTACGCCTAAATTAGGCATCTGGTATCCTAAAGATTCTGGTTTTAATCTTGTTGGATATACAGATTCAGACTATGCAGGAAGTGTTGTGGATAGAAAAAGCACATCTGGGAGTTGTCAATTCCTAGGTGGTAGACTGGTTTCCTGGTACAGCAAGAAACAACAAACAGTTTCCAACTCAACAGCTGAAGCTGAATATATAGCTGCTGGAAGCTGTTGCGCACAGATTTTGTGGATCAGGAATCAGCTGAGAGACTATGGCTTTGTGCTTGATAAAATTCCAATTTTATGTGATAATACAAGTACCATAGCAATCTCTAACAATCCTGTGCAGCACACAAGGACAAAGCATATTGACATCAGGTATCATTTTATTAGAGAGCATGTCATGAATGGTACCGTGAAGTTATTTTTTGTACCTACGGAAGAACAAACAGCAGATATTTTTACTAAGTCTCTTGACGAATCCACATTTACCAGAATTGTTGGTGAATTGGGTATGTTAAATAGTCCTAGTAATTAAACTGGTTAATATCTGAGGTTTGATCTTTAATAATTTACAAGTGATTGATGTGTTAATATTTGTTATTGAAATCACTTGTATAATTATTTTATCAACTTATACTCTTGCTTGTTTCTTCTTAAATCATTGTTATTATCTTCTCTATATATTTTTAATTACTTCTTGTGTTTTTAGATTAATTCATTTTCTTTAAAAATATTTTTCTCGAATTTTACAAGCTGTAATTTATGAGAAATCTATTTTTCTTGAAAATGTTATTATTTTAAATTCAGTTTAATAATTTTTGTTGTTTAAATAAATCATAGTTTCTTTTTTAATAATTTTCTATATGGAAATTATTTTATTAGAAAATTTATAGATTTATTAATTCATCAGAAATAATTATGTAAATATTTAGTATGTTATTTGATTTTATTTTATTTGATTTGTAGTGTTTGTCCTTTTGTTATTAATGTTTCATTTCGTAAAAGGGACTACATATGATCGTTTTTATAATTTTTATTAGGTTTTATAATTTTAGCGTAAATTAATTTGTTTTGTTTTTCTTTAATTTGTTACTTGTTAAAATTCTGTTAATATTCAATTTTTGGTTAGTTATATTAGCTGTTTTGTTGGAATATAACTATCGGTATAACAATCCATTTGATTGTTATATTCGAATTTGTGTTAGTTATATTAGTTAAAAGTAGTGTAATATAACTTAGTAATAAGATAATTATAATTTTGTTTTCTGTAAATATAACTGTTGTTAATTAATAGTTATATTGTGTGTTTTACTCATAATATAACTATCGGTATAACTATTGATTCAATTGTCATATCCTTTGTTTTTTTTCAATAGTTATATTTAGGCTTAATTTCTATATAACTGTCTAAGTAGGATAGTTATATTACGTTTAAACGTAATATAACTATCGGTATGACTATCACCCGATAGTCATATCTAGCTGTTTTATATATAAATCAATTGTTATATTCAGTAGTTATATTATTTTGTTAAGTCATATTAGCGTGTTAAGTCACCTAATTACTGTCAAACGATACATGCATACATATACACACATCTGTCGAATTGCTGCCCAAATTCGGTCTCAAATCTCTTTGTAATCTCAATTCTAAGAACAAAACTGAGTTTCCCAGTCGATTCTCATCAAAATAACGGTTTAAATGTAAGATTTAGATGAGTTTTGATGATTTTGGCTTAAAAAGTTCGAATTTTCGATTTAAATTTCAAAGAGATATGTGATGATTTTACAAAATCTAAAAATATGTGTGTGATTGTACTGTAATCAAGATCCTTGCCTCAAATTTTCAGATTTTTTGATAAAGATTTTGATTTTTCGAATTTTTATTTATTTATTAATTCGAATTTTATGATTTAATTGGGTTTATTGTTGAATTTTGCATATTTCTTAATTTTAATCCCTGATTTGGAATGGCTGGTGCTTATAATAATTTTGAGCTTGTTAATCACAATTATATTGGATATTTTAATCCCGAGGATTGCCCGGTGGTTCGGTTCAAGTCCTGGATAAAATTCCTAAACGAACAAAATATCTGTAGCCATTCTATAACTACAAATGTTCCCATGAAATTTGGTCCACTTAAACTAATGTGTACTACAGCTGTCTCAGATGAAAGATCGTTTTCATTCAACTTTAATGACAAGACATATACAGTGGATGAATCTGTCTTCAATGCTGCTCTGAGACTTCCTACAGAACAATTTGCTGAAGTGCCTTCAAATGATGAGTTGACTCAATTTTTCACAAATATCAACTATCATGGTCAACTGAATCTTAAACGTCCACTCAAAAGCAATCTTGTTCAAGAATGGAATATCTTCTTCGAGATCATAGCAAAGGTGTTTGCTAATTCTACAAAGAGTAACAATACTGTCATCACAGGTATGTTACAGTCAATTGGTTTCTCAATTGCTCACAATAGAAGAATCAACTTTGGCAGCTTGATATGGCCTATTTTGCTAAATCGGTTGAAGAAGGCTAGAAAGAACTTTGGAAAAGGTAAACTGGTTAAGTGTCATTATCCTCGGTTTTTGACACTAATTTTTAATCATCTTATGCCTAAGGATCAACCTGCTCCGTTTCCAAATGATCGAATTCAATGGTCTGGTAAACCAAACAAGAAGTTCTACACTAGGTTGGATACTTCTAAGGTCTTGTTGCATGTTCCAGTGGTCATAACACCATATATGTCCACATTCATAAATTTTCCAAATGTTATGCCACAGCCAGCTGCTGAGATACCTTTGATTGAACAAGCTCCACAACCTGAAGCAGAACAAGTTTCAGAACCTCAACCTGATCCTGAACCCTTAATTGCTCTTGAACATCAACTTCCAGTGGATCAACCCACTCAGAATGAAGATGATGTACATGTCAATGATCAGGTATTTGACTCAACTACTTTGCAATCTCAATATCTTTCTGATAGTCAAATAATTGTGAGAAGTGACCAAGGGGTTGTAGAACCACAACCCTTATCCCAGGTCAATGCACCAAACACTGATCCTAAATTCTCCAAACACTATCGTAGAAAGAAATTGTCATTCAAAAGAGCTATCCCTAGTAGTGATATCTTGAGTGAAACAGATTTGCCATTACAAAAGAAAGGTAAAACCATGTCAAAGGCAATCATAAACCTATTCATTCCTTCAAGCTCACCCCTGTTACTCACAATGGGGGAAGATATTTTCTTACATGAAGCTGAAAACATTGTTATGCAAGAGGAGCAAGTTACAGTGCCTGTTGTTACGGCAGAAGAACCCTCACAGGTTGATCGGGATTTGCGAACTCCCATTGCACCACCACTGACCTTCCAAGAGGAGGCTAGGGTGATTTCTAGTGCAGGTACAATGGATGCAGCTCAGGATTATGAGAGGAGTGATGTGAGAATTACCTCAAATCTGAGTGAAACACTAGCACGTGAGGTGAGTGATACTCAGAGAGCGATTGAGGTGAGAGCACACAATGACACATACACTTTATCTCTCATAGCACAACTCGATCAAATGAAAGAAAGTCTTGCTCAAGCTGAAGAAGACAATAAAAACTTGAGGTTTGATATGGATAACATGATAACGATCTTCAACAACAAGATCAATGCACTTAAACTCTCTCAACAACAAGCAATCGAAGACTCTGGAGATGTCACAGTGGCTCAAGATCTTATTATATCTTCTATGTCTAATCAAATTGAAGATCTTCAGAATAACATAAATGAGAATCACTTATCCACTGAACATCGTCTCAGTCAAATTGAAAGGCAAAATGATCATCAAGCAAAGGGGTTGCGACAATTATATAATATCATTAGCAGAACTCAATCACTTACAGCAGAAGAGAAGAAATTCTTTGGAAGTAGTGATGAAAGTGACCCTGGAGCTGGTACAAGCCACAAAGCTATAGAGGATTCCTCAACTAAGGGGGAGAAATCTAGAGGGGGAGGAAGTGTAAGTAAAGAGAAAGATGAAGATAGGAGTGAAGGGAAGAAGAAGACAACTCATCAAGCAGCAGAACAGGAAGATGATGATGCTGTAGAAGGTTTTTACTATACAGGTGAACCTGATATTGATCTGTTTGCTGACTTACAGTTTCCTGATGTTGGTGAAGAATTCGATGAACCAGATCTCAGTTTTTGGGATGATGAAGAGCCGATAATTCCTGATTTTGTTGAAACACAAAGAATGAATTTTGAAGCAAATAAAGAACTTGAACAGAATGAAGCTAATCTGTCTATGAGAGAAGAAAGACTCAAGAAGACACTCGAACAGTTAGCTCATAATGAAAGACTTCAAAAGGCTGAACAGGAAGCACTTCAAAAGCAACATGCTCAAAATCTGGAAGCTAGGAAGATGTACATCAAGTACAAAAATGGTGATAAGTGGGAACGTGCTCAAAAGGTAATAGACTCACCGCAAACTTCTGACTATGATGATCGTCGGATGATTGCTATTTTTGAAAGCTTTAAAAAGAAGAACCCTGTACATGACATGTACTTGAAAGTTTTGAAGACAGAAATTGTGAGAATAACCACTGCATTTGATCCTAAGAATGGTGAGCTACTAATCTTTGTTGAATGTCATAAGCTCGGATCTCACAAAGTATCTCTTCAGTTCTTCTATGATAGATCTCTGTCAGAGCTTTGGGTGTTGAGACCAAAAGTAAGAACATCTTCTGAGCTAGGCATACTGCTTCATGAAAAATTTCAAGAGTTTGCTGAAAGAGCTGGTCCTGAAGTTATAGATAACCCTCCACAAGTTAAAATTCTTAAGGGAGAAGTTATTCACACTGTTAATCTTCATACAGAAGAATTATATGCACATCTTGCCAGACATTTGGTATATGTTGAATATGCTCTTCGAAATCATGGTTTTGCATCACAAGAAAAAATTGAAGCTGCAGATCATATTCGATCCTATGCTCAGACCAACATGAAGAAGTACAAGCAGTATCAAGGTGAGTTGAGAAAGAAACTTGGAATACCACTGGTTTATCCTACAGATGTGTCATCCAGAAGGGAATTACTTGTTGACTCCGAATTGATCAAGAATCTACCTGATATGGATGAACAAGAAGAAGGAGAAATCAACGAGGAAGAAGGTGGTAAATGAAGATTAGCTCTACAAGTTATATCATTAGAGCTTTGATAGAACAAGATAGGATAATTGTCATATATGATCAGTCTGGATCATCTATCTTGTATTTATCTTTTCTGTTTGAATCTGGATAATGTTAATATGAACCAGAACTTTTCCATTATTTACTTAGCATTTAAAGTGTTTTCTTTTACTTGTTTAATTGGGATTAGTTGAAGAATCCTCTAGGTATTTGCTTGTTATTGTATAACAAACAAATAGGGGGAGATTGAAAGGCATATGACTCAGCCTATTTGTAGTTCGAGGATCCTAATCCAATTAAACTAGATTGTAATAAGTAAATAATATCAACTGTCACAGGAATCTCAAAAGATGATAACCGTCAGAAGAAAAATCAACAAGTCAATCTATAGTTTTGATGTTTTACACTGGAAGAAGATTCAGATATCTGATCAGGCCTCAAGGTAGCATTGAAACAAATGGTTTCTTTTAAGAGACAGAGATTTCTATAAGTGATAAGAAACAATTTCAGTACCGAATGATTGATGAGAGTGAAGAGTATTAAAAGACCACAGTGTTAAAGTCACGATGAAGAACAGAGATTGGAGTTAGTCGTTCATGAACCAGACAGTACATCGAGCGTCAACATCATTCCAGTGTATGTTCCTTATCATAATTACGTGGTTCGCAGTGGAGTATTGACTATTAAAGAATATTAATTCTATTTTAATTGATTAAATCAGGTAATTAAGTTAATAAATAAATTAATTCTATCAGAATTAATATATTTGTTAAAGTGATTATTAGATTAATTAAATAAGAATTAATATGAAAAAGAAATAATTAGTTAAATGATTTTTATAAATCATTTAATTAATTATAAACTGAAAAATATGATGATATAACTATCAAACTGATAGTTATACTGATAGTCATATACAGTTCAAAGAAGAGATAGTCATATTCAGTTCAAAGAGGAGATAGTCATATGCAGTTCAATTGGATAGTCATATTTCATTCAACTGGATAGTAATACCGAATGTTATATTGAACTGGAGAGTAATACCGAATGTCATATTGAGCTGGATAGTTATACCGAAAGTTATATTTAAACTGGACAGTCATATTACATTCAATTGATAGTCATACCGATTGTCATATTAATGTAAAATGATTGTTATATCAGTTTAAAGTAAGTAATATGACTATGGCCGTGTTATATAAAGAAGCAGAATGCAGAAGAAATTATCAGTCGAGCATAACACAGAAAATACACACAGCAGCTCTTATATCTCTCTCTCAAGCTCAAGAACACTTACAAATTAACTTCTATAAATTCAAGTTCATCTCAGTTGTAATATCCTATCCATTGGAACTTGTTTACTTGTGATTCTTGTACTACTAGCGAATTAAGTTTCCTAGTTCACAAATTGATATCTTTATTTTTATTAACTAAATTAGCAAAGTTCATGTTGAATTTTCTAATTAGTTATTAATTACTTGATAATCGTTTGGACTGATTTTGTAACACCCATCAAGTTAATATATTGTTATATTCAACTTGAAATTTGTGTTATATTATTCCGCACAAAATATTCGTTTAAGTGAAAATTGTTTAACGAATAAATTTCGAGAAAATGGTATAGATTGTATTCAACCCCCCTTCTACAATCTTATCGGACCTAACAATTGTCTGAGAAACTATGTTGTTACATTCACCATGTAAGATAAAAGGATGGTTGTTGAAGGCAAGAGTCTTATTGTAAGTAAGATTTATAAAACTTGGGACTTGAGAGTTATTCGAGTATTAAAAGATTTATTAGGAATTATGACGAGGAATTATGGATATTCGAGGAATTTACACAATTAAGCACTTACGGAATTACAAGGAAAATCTCTACGCGACAAAATATTATTACGAGAAATTAATTAAGATACGATACGAATTAAAGATTAAGTGATAAGCATTGGTGGAAGAATAATGATACAAGGAGTGATATTGCATGCAAGTCCCATGCAACTAAGTAGTTAAGAAAGCAAACTAGTAGTACAAAGTGGACAAGAGGAATAGTAACTAGTTGGCACCTTTTTCCAAGGAGACAAGAGGGTATGGTGGCCTATACCCTAGACTTGTACCATGTGAGACATATCTATACACCAATACATATCACCCAACACTTACACATTATTCAACCAACAACCAAAAAGCAAACAAAGAAACTCTCTCCCCCCCCCAAGCAATAAAGCTCTCGGCCAAGCAAGAAAACAAGGAAGAAAATTTTTCTTTCTTCCACTTCTCCTCATTCTTAATTCAAGGCAAAATTCCTAGGCACTCTACATCATATAAGGAAGGTATACTAAGAATTCCAACCCTTTTCATCCATTAATTTTCAAGATATAAATTGTTAAAGTTTTGATGAATAGTAACAAGGTTGAGTTTTCTTTTAGATCTTGGATTATAAGGATTGTAGGAGCTCATTCAAGGTGTTCTTGAGACTTGTAAGGCATACCCAAGGCTCCTAGATACTCAAGAAGGTATAAAAACCCTAACCCCTCTTGGCCATGTAGTCTTTGTGATGTTTAATGATAGATCCATGTGTATTTGTGTGAATCTTGGACATATAAGTGATGGATGATGTAGGTCTTGAGTTTAAGTGTTGTGGTTGTGATTTTTAATCTTGTGGTTAATGTATGTATCTCCATGTATGTTATAAAGTATGATCTTGGTGATTTAGATGTTGGTTGTGATGTGGATGTAAGATTCTTGGTTGGTTAAGTGATATAAGCATGCTGAGATTTTTCCAGGAACTTGAACTGTCTTGTAAGAGGGTTTTGAACCCCCAAATCTTGTCCCCTGAGGTCCTAATATATATTGTTGGAAAGGTATTTGAATTTAGTTTCCAGAAATATAAGGTTCATGACTAGGTGATTTATAGATTTTGAGTTATGGCCTGAGAAGTGAAATGTGTTTCTGGATTCCGGACTGCACAAAATGGTCCCCTTGTGAACCTTGTTTAAACCCCTAAAAATTTATGTAGGATCATGGAAAAATTAGAGAAGCTAGTAAATGCAGTGGTGAAGGCTACCCAAAAAGAATTAAATTAAAATATGTATTTTTCAATTTTATAAAAATGCTAGAGTAAAATTCGCGCAAGGGAAAAAGTCGTAAGTGGAGTGTAATTTTAGGGGTAATGGATATGACTCGGATATGGTAACCAAATTAAGTCGAATAAGTGATGAGCGTAATCGAGTGGTGACATGAACCTATAGTGGGGCTAGAGTGTCATAAGACGAAGTCATTAAGTTAATTTTGTACCCCCTAAAACCCAGCAATTAAAAGAGATATTGTTAAGGTACTAACGATCGGCTATTGCTTATGTATAGATCATTCCACTCCGCACGCTCGACCACCCCAACCACACCAAGGCAAGTTTACTTTTCAAAACTTACATATACAAGGACTTTCACTGTTGTGTTTGTAGTTTTCAATCATATCAAATGTTGATGTTTATCGAAGTATCGATGAAATTGAGATGTATAAGTACATATATGTTTACACCCCTTGAACTTAGAATGAAATGTTTTCTTCGGACAAAGACTCTAGCAATAGAGGTCGTAGCGGTCCGTATATACTATTGACCGGGGAGCGGTATATTATTATATCGTAATTAAATTGCGAAAACCCGAAGGGTCATTCGGGGAGTATCGTATACTCAAGTAATTATTTTTATATCTTCGTAAATACTCAAAATACCTATCATGGATTAAAAGCTTATTTAATTAAATAATTATTTTCTTAATTATTAATATTAAATCTTAAAATGTCATTTATTAATTATTGTTCATTATTTTAAAGACAAAGCTAATCCAAGATACCTTTAGCACTTTCAAACTCGAACTCTTTCGAACTCAAAACATTTTCGAAAACCCCCGGTCAGGTTCTGCTTCTTGTATGATTTCGAGAATCATCGGTCGACTGATGTCGGACCTCAACTACTCAGTTTTCAATCAAAATCAAGTTTTTAAAAGAAAAAGAAAAAGGGACTCTGGCAGGTGTGGGAACCGTTGACGAACGATTCCCGGGATGTGTAAGTGGCCGAGAGCCAGGCGGTCCATCAATTATTATTCCGGCCCAGGTGTTGCCGAAGGATGATTACGGATGTAGTTTTCATCGAGGGTGATTACGGATGTAGTTTTCACCCGGGGATAGTTACGGATGTAGTTTCTATCCTTCTACCGGTAGAGAAGACCCGCGGATTATTGGACTTGGATGTGGCGACTGATCATCGTCAATCCCTGTCAGGTTTTATGTTTTCTTTAAGTCCCATTCCTCCATTTTGGAAAATGCTCTGACACTGCTTCTTAGGCTTATGTGCCAAGTTGCTGATAGTGTTCTATTTTGATGAGAAAGATGTTGACTTTATGCAGTATCTAGAACTGCAAGTTTATTTTGAAAACAAGGGCACGTATTGGTGCACCTTCGAAATTTATCAACAATGACAAGTGATTTCATAACTGATTGATACAAACAAGTTTAATAACTGCTAATCATATGTAATGTTATATTGCTTACCTTATACATATATTTCTTGCTGAGCTATAGTTGCTCACTCTTGCTTGTTTTCAAATTTACAAACACAACAGCTAAGAGAAATGGCAAGACCCAGACAGACTGCCCGAAAGCAGGTGACTAGACCCGAGGCAGCAATTGAGATTCCACCGGTAGGCCCCATTAGCCGGATTGGTTGGCAACTTTTGTTAGTACGTTTTATTTATAAGTATGACCTGTGCAAAGCAGTGTACCGTAACAAACTTTCAAGCCGCCAACTTCGCTTCTTATCAAAGTGTTGCTGGTAACATAAATGCTATTTAATTCGGTTTGTAATAACTCTGAAACTTTTACTTCTGCTTAATCAATCGTGTGACGTTTCTGAGACTCTAACCTGTGTGTGTGTGTGTGTGCGGTGTGAGTTTAGTGTGGGGTCGATGGCTGTTTTATATATTATGTGCAAGAACAGGTATGTTATTAATGGAAAATGGACCGTGAGCGCCTAGATCTCCGACCCCGGATCTGGGGGTGTCGCACTTAATCAACAAGACTTATGGGAACACTCCTTACCATCTGCTGATAGGAAAGAAACCTACTGTCAAATATTTTCATGTATTTGGGAGTAAGTGTTCCATGATGATAGACAACCATGAAAGGAAAGGAAAGTTTGATGCTAAATCTTATGAAGGCATTTTCATGGGATATGGATTAGAAATGACTGTCTATAGAGTCTATGTCATTGATCACAAAGTCATTGAAGAAAGTGTGAATGTCACATTTGATGTGACCAAGTTTCCAGGACTGCAAGAAGATGGTGAAATGCAGCTTCTCAGATTTGAAAATCAAGGTTACTTGGAAGAAGAAGAAATTGTTGCTGAAGAACCTACTTGTACTCAGACTATTGAATTTGGAAGAGATGTTGTCAACACCAATGATGCTAACCAAACTCCAACTCAATCTCAGACAGTAACATCTAATCATCAGAATGAGAATGATTCTGGAGATAATGAAGAGCATGGAGGAGAAAATAACACTGGTGGAGAATCAACCTCTCAAGGAGGAACTGGTCAAGCAGATCAAGAAAGAACCTTGCCAAGGACCACCAAGTGGAACAAGGATCATACTAGTAATTTAATTATTGGTGATCCCACTACTGGTGTAACGACAAGGAGAAATGTTTTTGCTGACAACATGTTTTCTTGTTTTATATCTCAAACTTAGCCAAAGACAATTGATGAAGCATTGTTGGATTCTGATTGGGTGATAGTTATGCAAGAAGAGCTTAACCAATTTGAGAGATACAATGTATGGAAGCTAGTCCCTAGACCAAAAGGGAAGTTAGTTGTTGACACAAAGTGGGTTTTTAGAAACAAATTGGATGAAAGTGGAAATGTGACAAGAAATAAGGCAAGGCTAGTAGCCAAAGGTTACTGTCAACAGGAAGGGATAGATTATGATGAAACATTTGCACCTGTTGCCAGACTTGAAGCCATTAGGATATTTCTAACCTATGCTGCACATTGTAACTTCAAAAGTGCCTTTCTCAATGGAGAGCTAGAGGAAGAAGTGTATGGTGAACAGCCACATGGATTTGAGGATGCTGAGTTGTATGACTTTGTCTACAAACTGTTAAAGGCATTCTATAGATTGAAGCAAGCCCCCAGAGCTTGGTATGAAACTCTCTTTACCTTTCTAATAGAGAATCAATTTACAAGAGGTGTAGTAGATAAGACATTATTCTATAAGCATCATGGCAAGGACATCATTTTGGTACAGATAAATGTTGATGACATAATCTTTGGTTCTACAAATGAAAAGCTGTGTGAGAAGTTTTCATCTCTCATGAGAAATAAATATGAGATGAGTATGATGGGAGAACTGTCATTTTTCTTATGTCTACAAATTCATCAAAAGGATGATGAAATATTCATAATTCAAGCTAAGTATGTCAAGGAACTTCTCAAAAAGTTCAAATTGGAAGATGCATCACCTGCCAAGACACCAATCTCTACTGCAACCAAACTGGATTTGGATCCTAAAGGAAAGAAAATGGACTCTAGCACTTACAGAGGCATGGTTGGATCTCTGCTACATCTAACTGCTAGCAGACTAGACATCATGTTTGCTACATGTCTCTGTGCAAGGTTTCAGGCTGATCCAAAAGAGTCTCATCTAATTGCCATCAAAAGAATCTTTAGGTATTTGAAAGGCACTCCAAATTTAGGCCTTTGGTATCCTAAGGATACTGGATTTGAATTGATTGGATATTCAGATTCGGACTATGCTGGATGCAAGATTGACAGAAAAAGCACAACAGGTAGCTGTCAATTCCTTGGTGGTAGATTAGTATCATGGTTTAGCAAGAAGCAGCATTCTGTATCCACATCAACTACAGAAGCTGAGTGTATTGCAGCTGGAAGTTGCTGTGCACAAATTCTTTGGATAAAAAATCAGCTATTGGATTATGGTCTAGAGTTATCCAACATCCTTATCTACTGTGATAATACTAGTGCCATAGCCATCTCAGACAATCCAGTTCAACACTCCAGGACAAAGCACCTTGATATCAGACATCATTTCATTAGAGAGCATGTTGAAAAAGGAACTGTGAAGCTGGTTTATGTTGAAGGAATTATATGCATTTACGGAAGCGTTAATCACAATTTCATACATATATAACGCATAAAATTGATTGATAAATATGAGGGATCGATTACTAACCTTTAATGACGATCCAAGGAGGCGTAGAGAGGCTCATAGCAGCTGCTCCTCAAGTGTGAAGCACTCTACCGGTATCCATCAAGAGAGAGATGTGATTGAGGGAGGAAGAAAGGGGTTGAGAGAATTAGGGTTGCCTCTCGAAAACTTACGTAAAATGTCGTGAGGCTAATATGGTTTATAACCATATATTTATAGGCAAAATCTCAGCTGAATATTTCCTATAAAATAATATTATTATTAACCCCACAAATCAATTAATCTCATTAATCAATTTATGATTAAAAACTCTTTTAATCATTAATTCTTTTCTAAACTCTTTAGAAAATAATTCTCTCACTTGATTTAATTTCTTAAATTAAATCCTTAATTAATAATATTAAGAACTCTTATTAATTAATTAATAATCAATTAATTCTTATTTAATCAATTATAAAATTGCTAATAAATTATTTATTTCACAAATTAATAATTACTATCCATTATTAATTAATTCCTCCATCAATAAATCGGTCTCTTTTATTGTGTGATCCTGTAGGTTCAATATTAAGCCGGTAGTAGAAATAAATAATAAATTATTTTATTATTATTTTTAAGAATTCTTCTAATTCATTAAATATAATTAATTAAATAATTAATCATATTTATTCTACATCGTGAGGGATACTTTTCAGCATATCGCGACTATCCAGATAATATGAATTCACTGCTTAGAATACCTAGAACCTAGTTAGTGAATAGTTACCGTACAATCAATTCCTTCCACCCTACAATATCCCGATTAAATAAAAGGCATGGAACTCGTGTCAAGCCTAACAAATTTAATCATATGATTCCTTATTCATAATGCATAGTTTTTATTAATGCAAATTAGAAACTCCTTTCTAATTTCATTCACTATGGCCAGAGATTCCTGAACTAGCATAATAAGAATAGCATAGGATATTCTCTTCCTTTACTGGAAGGGGTAGATCCTTTATTGACCGTTAACATCTCCATACACAAATCCCTATGCCCAGAATAGACCTAATAGGTGTCCTTGAGACTAAGGACTAAACCAAAGCATAGTTCATTACATACAAGATTACTCTAACGATATCAAGTCTAAGGACACTTGTACAACTATCAATTAGTGAACAGCTATCGACACGTGAGTAAACTCCATTAGTTGCTCCACTGCTCGAGTCATGTTCAGTGAACCTATTCCCTAATAAGCACCTACATACTAGCTATATTGTCACCACACAAATGCCTATGAGAACAGACATCCTTCCTAGGAAGCTAGCATAGTATGTACTGATCTTTACGGATTAATTAACTTCCAGTCAGTTATCCTATGATCATGAACAGTTTTAAGTCTAGTGTTATCATCTTCTAGATCTCACTATTATAATCTCATTGTAATTCTAGAAGTTTTACTCTAAACTATGGAACATCTGATTTAATACACTTTAAAGAGATAAAGCCCGTATAAAGACAAATATGTCTTTCACTAATAATCATAAAACCTACTAAGATTACAAGAAAGTTTATCCTAACTCATCATCCATGATTGGATTTAAGACACTTCTCTTTCATATGTCCCCACGGATAAGCAACTTGCAAACATTTTCACAAAGCCATTGGATGAAGCAACCTTCAACAGGTTGGTAAATGAATTGGGATGCTAAATCTGGTATGTAAACTTACTAGTTTTTAAATTTTCAACGTTGCTGTCATGAGAAGTTACTGTCTTATGTGCTACTTGCTTTGACGGCATGTCTGCTATGACTATGCTAAAATTGAAATTACATGCGTTTTTAACTTATGTAATGAGTAGTCACGTGACTTTAACTTAAATCACACGGGTGCTAGGATAATTAGTCTTGTCATTTGAAATGACCGGGTTAATTGTCAGTCTTTTTCTTGTAAAGTTAAATACTTTATTAAAAAGCATATGGGAAACTTGAACGTCACTTAGTGTGCTATAAATAAGCCCGAGGCCAAACCCCTATTTTCTCATAACACACTTAGTAACTCTAGAGATATGAGTAAGAGGAAGGCTACTGAGATCTCTACTTCTGACAGCCCCAACTTAGCCCAGATCAAAGAGATGCCGCATGAGAAGAAGGAGGCTGCTGCTGTGGATCCTTGGGATCCCTGGCTAGATAAGCTTCAGGCTTATTTGGACCAGAAGGGGATCAACGAGGAGGAGGATGTGGAGTTGGTCGTCAAGGAACTGCTAGAGGAAGCTCTGTTGGAGCTTCATAAGAAATAATGTTTTTTCATTTACTATGTAATGTTTTTATCTTTAATGAAAAGACTATCGTTTCATCTTCCTCAGTGTTCATACTTGTTTCCTCACTTTATCCTCGTATCTTGCTCATCTGTTGGGTTAATGCATGTATACAATTTGTGTATGTCTGTGCCTTTAACGAATATGTGCCTAAATTGATTAAAAATTCTAATTGGTAATTTTAATTTTTTAGCAATGGGCAAAATCAATTTAAAACTTATGACAAAAATTATTTCCGCACAAGTTTCTGTCAGCAATGAAAGTTTATGTCACGATATGTCTTGACAGCAAGTTTCCTTACAGTAAGGAAAAAGTTTTTGTCATGAGAGTTTAAAAGATACTGTCTCTAAAATTGCTTATTGGTGACAGCACGTTCTCACGCCAATGTTACTGTCAAGCGAAACATGCTGTCACACCCTCAAAATTACTGACGAATTTTTTCTAGCGCACAGGTTACTGTCAAAGTTAGTGGAACGGTATAATGGGATTTTACCTCCACAATTTACAGCCACTAAAAAGTAACTACCCACGACATCTCGTGACTGTTTAATGGGTTAAGACATAAAGTTAATTTCCTCTTTTTCAGTAAAACATTTGCTATTCTCATATAAGCAACTGTCAAACACACAAACACATAACCCTCTACAGAATCTTTCTCTCAAAAGATTAAATCTCTCTCTCTGAACCCAAAGCACAAAAATGGCACCCAAACAATCTACTTCTCAAACAAACTTTGCTGGCATTCTCACTGCTGGAGATGCTGGTAAAGGCTTCAAAGGACTTGTATCTTTCAAGAACAAGTCCTATCTAGGTCATGCTATTACCTCAACCCCATCTTTGAACCTAGACAAACTTGAACAATTTTGGAAAACTGGATTGCAACAATGAAGCCCCGGGAACTGGATTGCAAGCTAATGAATCATCCTAGGAGCTTGCAAATGATGAAACCCTAGTGAAGTTCTTCTTGAAAATTGGGTATTCTAGCCCTATTATTGAAGAAGAACCTCAAGCTGGTACCCAACTAGTGAAATGGACGGGAAATACCTGAGAAAGAATGGAGCATGGTTTTTGATGTAATGGTGAAAGTCTTCTCAACAAAGACTTCTGGCTGGAATGGAATCCCTATCTACATCAAGAAACTCACTCATTCTCTTGTCCATGAGCACAAGGTGGATTTAGGAAAGATGCTCATGGCACAAATCAAACCTGCCCTGAACAAGAAGGTACATGTCTATCCTAGATTTATTATGTTATGCATAAATTCTTTATGTAGAATTGATGAAAATGCCTCCCTCACAATGGAGTGCAATGTTTTGAAAAGGAACACACACACAACACTCAATTAACAGAATCTAAATGCAGACATTCCACTTTGTTTCACACAACAAATGGTTGATCAAGTGCCCAACCTTGATTTTCCATTATCACCAAGTAAGTTTGATACATTCTCACTTCAGAATGAAACTGAATTAGACCCAAATTTAGTTAACCCACATTCTTCTCCATACATACAAATCAGACAATCTAGACTACCAAAAGCCATGAAATTAACCTTAAAAGAATCCAAGAAAAGACCCTTGGAACCTGGTGATGGAGGTAGTACTAAGAGTGTTGAGGGAGAAACTGCACAAGATGCAGCAAATAAGGATGTTAGTCAAAGTGAACCCATAGTGGTTCCTCTTGAGCCTAAGAAGAAGAGAGCTAAGAGGGGCAAAGCCACTATCAGCGACCCCACAGTCTCACAAAAGGCTGTGGAGGATAAAAGGGAATCAAACACATCCCTAGATGTCCCTTCACAACAAGAGGCGTCTATTGAAATTGGCCTGTCTCCCAAGCACCCTGTAAAGAGTCTGCACAAACTCATGAACTCACTCATGGAGTTAGGGCACAGTGAGGATCAAACTTCCACTATTGATGTTCCACAAGTTATCTCTGTGAAATAGCCAACATTCTCTTCTGTACCTTCACCTTCTTTATTCTCTAATCCATCAATTGTTTCTTCTCAACAACCTAGAGAGGGGGACAGTCCCAACCCTTCAGGTTTTGATCATCCATCTCCTATCATGGATGAGCCCCCATCCGGTGGTCCACAAGAACCCATTTCTCAAAGTGAAATGGATACCACTCCTTCAAACACTGAGCTAGATCAAGGTGGCACTCTGCCATAAAATGAAACAGCCAACATCCTGGTCGAACTCCAACAAGCAACTGACCCCAGGGAAGTTGCTGTCACAGCCTCATCTGCTGTCAAAGACACCACCAAAGTTTCTGTCACTCCACCTGTTGACAGTAACATTTTGGTTAAAGATGCTATCACCTATACATAGCATGATTAGGATGTAGTAATTGTTGAAGATGCTTCTAATGATGATCATTTGCCTATCTCTGCTCTAAAGGTAAAATCTAAACATTCTACTTTTTCAACTCAAATGCATGTAAGTACTGCTCATACCCATGCATCTAGGATGAGTGAGGGCGAGAAAAAGAAAAGAGAGATAAAAGAAAAGAGAGGTGAGCATAAAAATGAGAGACATTCAAATGTGTTGGCAAAAGGTAAGGGACTTGAGCATGTCCAGAGTAAAGCTGAGGGAGCCCTATAACATAAGGTCCTAGGCCTTGAGAGTTCTTCTGTGAGTAGTGATGAGATCACTCAGAAAAACAATGAGAGTGTGAGAACCCCCACAGCCTCCATGCCCGAATCTTTTCCTTTGCCTCCAAAAAAGTTAAGATCTGGTGGTCCTTCTAAACAAGCTGATTCAAGGTTCAAATCCCTTGAGGGTAGATGTGCATCCATGGAAGCCAAGATTGACAATCTGTCCACTATGGTAGCTACTGGTTTTGCTAAGATTCAACAGGCTCTGCTATCATTTTCTACTACTCTTACTGTTGTCAACTTAACTAAGGGGGAAAAGTGGTAGATCAGAATAGAGCGGTAGATCCAAATATCTCAGAAAAAGTGGTAGAGAAGGAGAAACAAGTGAAAGCAACAAGCAAGGGGGAGTCAAGAAGTAAGGGGGGCAGGTACAAGTGAAGATGGAGAAGAGAGTGAGGGGGAGCTATAGAAAAAGGAAGAAAGAAACTATGGTGAAGAGCTGAAAGCCTCTGGAGATGGTGACTTAATTGAACATGAAATGGATGGTGAGCCCGTATTGGTAACCAAAGAAGTAATTGAGTAATTACAAGAAACTCAAAAGTCTAAAAGACCAATACTGCCTCCTTTGAAAATTAATGAGCCAACTCCTGAAATCATGGAAACTCCACTGCAAAAACTATGGAGAGAACATGAAGAGCAAAACAGACTGGGTAAAGGCAAAGATAAAATGCCTGAGTACATAAATCTGACAACTGGAATCACTGGTCTGATGGAAGTGAGTATAGCCCAGATGATGCAGGAGTAATGATGGTTAGTTACATTGAGAGTACTTTGAACAACAAGGATGAAGAATTCAGTATGTTGGTGGATAACTCAATCACAGAAGCAATAAGAGTTTACAAAAAACTGTCAACAATACTGAAGGATAAAATACTAACTATCTCTGTGAAAGTTAACTTGGAGAAAAGATGGGCAATTGTTGTATATCTGAAAACTGGCACCTCAATATTCATCACAATGCAGCTACTGCAAAGCTTGCAAGCAAGAGTACTAAATTCCTTAGCAACAAAAGTGAAGGCCAACTCAATAACTTTTAATGAAAGTTTGTTGGCACAGATCAAGAGGATTGTTGAAGACAAACTACCAGAAGTGATTGATAATCCATATGGTGTTTGTTATAGGAATAACAAGCAGTACAAGCAGTACACATTCTATATATATATAACTGCAGGGGAGTCAACTAACTAAACTGATCGACTAATAATGTTTTTAGCAACCGGTGTGCTGAAAGTGTAATATTAGACTCTGTGATTGTATTATCTTACCTTGAAACTGATCGACTAATAATGATTGACATTACTTTATATAATATCAATAACATATTAAGCAATACCAAATTTCAGTAATGCAGACTTTACCATATTACCAAACTAGCTATAGTACTAAAACAAACCAAAATACGGAAACAGGTAAAAGAAATAATATTGAACCATAACAAGATAATGAAATACCAAACCAAATTGAATCTAGTTAGTTTGGTACTAGGCTACTAATGATTGTATGTTTCAGAGAGTTGATTTCTCTCCTGTAAATTGAGGCTCCAGATTTTATAACAATCCTGAGCATTTGTCTGGTTTTTTTGGTAAAGGTCAATGACAGATTTTAAGTACCTTACAAGATCTTTGATTCAAAACAAACGCATAACAATGCATTTAACAGTAAATACTTTAAGCAAATCTTTGATTTACAAAATCAAAAATCAAAAAAAAGATAAACTTTGATTACAAAATTAAAAATCAGGAAACTAAAAGATTTACATAAACGAACCTTTGATTAGGAGTTGAATCTTTGATTCTTGAAGTTGAAATTGAATCTTTGATTCTCTTGAGTCTCGAATTGATTAGGATTTATGAGTTGATGTTGAATCTTGAATCTTTGAGTTTGATTCTTGAATCTTTGAGTTTGATTCTCTAATCGATAATCTCTTGAATTGTATTCAGATGAATTGTATTCGACTAATCAATTCTCTAATTGATTAGGTCTAGCCGTCGGCCCGTCGCCCGTGTACTGTGTTGAAGAGTCTGTAGATAAAATAGATATATCATATATAGGATAATAGGAACATAAAACATAAAATTTAATGTAAATATATGTTTATTACAATTCGGGTATTTCGGTTTTGGACCGAAATTTGTTTAAAAAAACCGAATCGGTCCGAAATTTATTTCGGTTCAAACCGAAAAAACTGAATACCCGAAATTTCAAAATATTTGGAACCGAACCGAACCGAACCGAACCGAAATTATATATTTCGGTTCGGTTTTTCGGGTTCGGATCGGTTTTGCTCAACCCTATATAGGATGACCAAAAGTGTAGGAGTAAAGAAAATTGGTTTTCTGACCTTGGATAAAGAGTCAAAGTTGAAAACTGACTCAGTGATGATAGTGTTGAGACAGATCCTCATGTCCAAGATTACCAAGGAAAGAGTCATGGCTGTCAGGGAAATTCACAAACTTTTGGTGAAAAGAGATGAGAGTCTTAGCTCTCAAGTAAAGAATTTAATTTCTGAATCTAATGCCAAAAGAGGTGAAAGAGGTGGAAGCAGTACATTTGATGACACTCTTGATGATGATGAGCTTGATGGAAATGGAGGATCTGGTGCAACTGAAGGTGGGAGTAAAAACAAAACAACTGCTGAGAATGTTGAAAGTCAAACTCAGGAGAAAGAAAAAGAAGAAGCTCCTAGTACTGAAAAGAAAGATGTTGTTGCTGAAGAAGGAGAATCAGATATTCTTGAAGCATTGGAAGCAAGTATTTTAAGGTTAGCTGTTGACTGCCTTAATGCTGAAGAGGATGCTGTCAACAAAGAAACTGTCAGGAGCTTAAATGAAGATATTGTCAAGGAGGACACAGTTGAAAAAGACACTGTCAAGAGCTTGAATGAAGATGCTGTCAAGGACAAGGATGTCAAGGCATTCAAATCTAAAAGGACAAAAAGAAAAGCAAGAGCCTGGCGCTCAATTCCTACAAAGGGGAAGAAAAAGGCTGCAGCTAAGACAAAGAAGCATGGAGTAGCGGTTGATAAGACTGTTATTCAGAAAAGAGAAATGATGAACAGCTTCGAATGTTAGAAAGCAAATGTTGAAAGAGACATGAAATCTGTCTCTTTGGATTTGGATGAAAGTAAGCAACATGAAACCAAACACACCATCTGGCATATAGATGGAAGTAGAATGATGGATGTTGACAAGGACTTCAATATGATCATAGTGTCAACAGTGGTAGACAGGTACAACCTCAAAATGACATCTGAAGTAGTGACACGCAGAATTGAATTCTTTGTGTTTGCAAGAATGGTGGAGCTTATGGTAAGTCATGGTAATGTCCCCAAACCAGCCATGGAACATATCCAGAAATTCTATGCTGAAAGATATGCTGAATTCTATGAGAAGCATGGTGACTGGATGGACGTTGATGATGCCAACTTGTCTATAAGTTCAGATGAATTAGAGGTTGGGTGTAAGTATGACTGGGCAGAAAGAACGTCATCTTATACACCTGCAGAAGTGCATGAAGCAGCAGAAGCATTCAGGACTACTGAAGAAGAATTCAAAAATGCTGACAAACCACCCAAGTCTGCCAAACAAACTGCTGAAAATCTAGAAGCTCAACTGAAAGAAAGTTACAAGAAGGTCAACAAAATGAACAGTGAGAAAGCAGATTATCAGCCGTGTGTACTGGAAGATCCTCTCAGAATTATAAATGAAAAAGAAGAAATCTATGTAGATAGTTTTCACAAACTGAGGACCAGTATCTTGAAGAATCTCTACTGGAAAGTTGTTGGATCATCTCACAAGCTTGAAATGCTATGTGCTTGGGAACTTGAAGTTATCTTTGACCAAAGGAGAGATGAAGATCCAAAACTAGATAGAAAAAGGATAGTATCTCTTAATGCTTTAACTGGAAGGAGATTCAAGGTCATCAAAGGCACCTTAAAGTTCAGAACATATACCTATGACTTCAAAGCTTGGTTTGACCTGAAAGATGCTAAAGTGTTTCCTTCTTGAGTAATTCAAGGGTACATTTATGACATTGAAGATGATGCTAAAACTCCTGAAGAAAAGGCTTTAGTAGAAGACCTCAAGAAAGAAAAACTAGAAGCTCTAAAAAGAGAGTGAAGAATCTAGACAGCTGAGGACTGCTCAAATCAAGCTAAGTAAAATTTCTTATTTGCTCAACATAAAGGAGTAATTGATTTGCAGTTAGAACATCAGTATTGTATTCTGGATTCTTTAACATTTATCAGACATGGTATCTTAACTATTCTGATCTATGTTAGTTAAGTTGTCAGCATGCTTTAATTGTAAATTTGTTGTTATTGTCCATAAAAACAAATTGGGGGAGATTGTTAGGATTTATAGGTGATAGCATAGAGACAACTTAACTAGATTTCCCTGTACTTAGTTTTTCACTAAGTAGAACATACTGTCACAGCCAGAGTGTGTTCTTCTGACCAAAATAGTTGCTGTAATTTAATAAGTATGTATCTTGGAAGAAGTTCATTCAGTTGTTCAAGCCTCAAGATTACATTAGTTCGACACCAAGAATAAATGTTACTGTCATAACATTGACAGTAAGGTTACAAGAAGACAGCACGTTGCAAGTCACGACAACAGACTCAATCTGACAGCAAAATTGGCGGAAGCATGAGAAAGCAACATTCTAATAGCTTGACAGCAAGTCAGTAAACCGGACAGCAACATTAGCGGGGACTCATACTGTCAACCAAAGAATATTCTCGTGACAGCAAACTTTGCGGTTAAGGTTACTGTCTTACTGAATTATTTGAATTGGGGATTTATCTCAGTCAAACCCGTGACAATTTAGATGTTCAAGAAACAAATTTACTACAACTTGTCAAAGATTGTAGCAGACCTGCAAGACTACGACAGAAGCTTGAGAGAACATAAGACAAAACTCGTCAATTCAAAGAGTATGAGAAATCTACATCTACTAGAATTGTACTTGAATTAAAAAGAATCTAGGTTGCTTTACATATTATGATAACTCTATTTGTATAGCAATTTAGGAAAGTCACATGGGTGTGCAAATTGTAAGGAGCTGCCACTTGAAAATGACAGCAGCTCCACAACCCATGTGATAGAGACATTAGCGCAAATTAGTCTACATAGAGAATCGTCTCTCATTCTTTCTAAGTAGTTCGTGAATTCATATTCATTGTAATCACTTAAGAAACCGAAACTTGAAAAAACACTTTTTCTCAAGGTTGTAGCGACACTTCGCAACATAAATAAAAACATTTATTTTGTGAGAATATCTTGAGCTATCACTTGTGTTTGCATTTCATATACTGATAGATTAGAATCTTTATTATTATTGTTGAAGTAAAGATTTGAATTTATCAGTATTGCATTCAACCCCCCCTTCTGCAATACTCCGGGACCAACAGGATTAAATCCAGTAAGGTCATCGTCTTAATTTCCATAAACCATATTTGGAGGATGCTAAGTTGCTGATCTTCCATATCTTCAATTGTTGGGAATGTAATCAAAAAATTTCTATGGGAAATACCTTTAACTTATACTGATGTTAGTCCTTGTAGACATGATTTTTCTTGGAATATATCCGCCCATTCATCCTCGTTAGTTATTCTGATGACGCTCATTTCCATTTCTAGTAAGTCCTTCTTGTCAGCTTCCAGAATGAGTGATTTGTGTGATGGTTGGGGTTGGATATGGACCGGGTTAATTATAGGCTTTAATGGTTCTGAGGGCTTGCGACTCCTCACTGGTTGTACAACCTTTGGCGGTTCCTTGTTATTCTCAGCATTGAGCTTTATGAGAAGCCTTTTGCTCAAAAAGGTTTTGCCATTAAACTCCTTTAACAACCAATTTGTTTCCCCCTTCTCCTGGATCTGAATGAAGCCATATCTTTTCCCATTGACATCTCTTTTCTTTGGTAGAATAATGTCCTTGATGTTGT
Organism: Saposhnikovia divaricata; assembly: GCA_036435485.1. Taxonomy (NCBI): domain Eukaryota; kingdom Viridiplantae; phylum Streptophyta; class Magnoliopsida; order Apiales; family Apiaceae; genus Saposhnikovia; species Saposhnikovia divaricata. The sequence goes on from CM071598.1 coordinate 158,067,386, forward strand.
ACTTTCCAATGAATTTCCAGATTTCCCACTGCACGCCAACCCTCCTCACGACTGTGATGCTTGTCAATTACATGATCTTTAGTTCCTAATTCGGAATTTGAATTTTGAAAACTTGAAAACCTTACCTCTCTCCTCTCTAATCTCTCATCTTCTTGTTTGAAAATATGCATTTTAATTATTTATAACTAGATGTTGAATTAAATGTGCGTTAATGTATATAGGTTAATTCATTAAAAGTATAACACTAGTTAATTCATCATTTTTCTAATTATTCATATATAGATCAGATCCAATATTTCGAACCATATTTGGTTTGGATAATTTATTATTCAGTTTTGATCGGTTCTAGGTCATAATCGGGTCTAGTATTTTCGGATTATATTTGGTTAAATTTTCAGTGTGGATATTTTTTGGATCTGATCAAATTAGTTTCGGATATTTATCAAATTTTCCAATTCAGAAATTGAATCGATTTCATGAATTTCGGTTTGATTCAGTTTTTCGATCCATACCCATGTTACCAAGTCTTGCCAAGATTTAACAGTTTTTATGCAGTGGTAAGCCGTTTTTCACACAATGATTTTTTAAAATATGTCTTTCTTTTAAAATATTTAGCAATTGTTTCCTAAAGGTGACATTTTGGGAAATGATGAATGAAACGATGCTTTTATAGTAGATTTAAAAACAGAGTTTTTATAGTGACTTTAATTTTTCTTGAACTGGTTTTGTCATGACATTTTTTAACTTGTAGAAATAAAATTTTGTAGGATGAGAATGTTCACAATTATTTTAAATGGATTGACGTCGATTATTAAAATGGTTGTTATTTTATTATTATTAACTTAGCATCTCCAATTATATTGGCAAAATATAGTTGACTAAATCAGATAAAATATTGATTATGTAAAATTTGTTAAATCTGTAAGATGTTGTGCTTCAGTGGTATATTAGCCATAATATTTAATTATATTGTAAATATATTATGTTATTATTATTACTTCACCTTGTTATAAATAAATATTTTTATATGGTAATAGGTCATGTAATTTTTTTTTACAGGTCTCTAGAGGTTGGCCAAATATAGCCAACGAAAAGAGATTATCTAAACTTTTGCTATGACTCACTGAATTGAATTTTTTTTACACGATCTTTATAAATTTTATTTATGTTATTATATGTATGATTTTAGTTAAGGGGTATTCTCCATTTGAGTTGTTCCTAAAAGCTGTGCGATGCATGAATTTTCTTTGATATTATATGAAATTTTTTGAATTCACGAATTTTTTTTAATATTATATGAACTTTTTTGAATTTGAATTGAAATGTTTAAAATATGAACTTTGTATTTTTTTTTTTTGAAAAGCAAACGGAGATATATTAGATAATAAAAAAAAAAGCACCACCACAATACAATCAATTCATGAACCGCCAGAATACCCAAAGACATAACTCACAACTCATACAGCTTAGCACTAGAGATTCTAAAAGACTTTATTTTGTAACTGACTATTGGAGATGCTTAAACAAAGACCAAACATGGAAAAATAACTATACGGCAACATCACAAAGCAGCAAACCAGCATCCAGTTCTGAAAACTTAATTGTTATCCATCTGCTCCACAATCTCTTCTTGCATATCATCCTCCACATTCAAGTCTTCTTCCCAAATTTCCTGGAATTGTTCACCCAAAGGCCCTAAACCCATATCATTCATCCATAATTCTCAAATTTTTCCAAAAGGAGCTTCAACTACCACTAAATGATTCCAATTATTAGCTCCATGTTGAGCCAAATATCTTGCTAGCAGGTTGGATTCCTGAGGTATAGCGCGCACTTCCAACCTAAGATTTCTATCAGCCTTCCTCTGTTCCAACTGATTTAGCACGTATCTATGTTCCGGAATCACTCCTTCCATATTAACAAATGTCCACTCCCAATACGCTGCAGCATTATCTGTTTCAAGAATCAGATCATTACGACTTTCCCAGAAAGCTCTTCTTAACGCCATCAGCATTGCATATAGTTCATTGATTCTTTCTTCTAGTATACCTATTGACCCTCCCACCATTCTAAGTATACGACCTGTATCGTCTCTGAAAACAAAACCAATCCCAGTTCTGTTACCATTGGCTAGGGGTTGGTCTGTGAAGAACCCATGAGCATTTATCTTTACCACACCAAGTGGAGGCATCGTCCATTGAACTCCTGCATCCACATTCATCTTAGATCTCTATGTAACCCTTAACCTCCTTGTGTTTTATTTGCTAATTCTCATAGCCAAACTTTTGTTTTATAGTCATAAAGAGACTATGCGTTGCCTTGCCTGCACATTTCTCCATACAACCACAATAAAACCCTTGCCTGTTGGTATTCTTTTGAACATACTTAAGTTAAATGTTCTCCAAAATTCAAATGCCGCCCCAAATTAGAAAAATAAGCTTGGCAAATTCCTGAGCCCAAAGAAATATAGCCCAATACATATCTCCCAACCCAATCCAAAATTATCAACACCATGCAAAAATGATTTTATTTCTCCTCATTCCCTGTTTAGCTAAATTATCTGCTTCACAATTGAGCATTCTATCCACTTTCTTGAAAAATATGTTTGTATTTAAAAATGCATCTTTTGTCACCTTATCCAAGTGATTATGAAAGGAGAATTTGTAGTTCCGAATCGCGAATCTGTATAAAGAATGCTCTGTCTGTTGCTCCACTCACTTGAGGCAATTTTATTGATCACAAAAAATAGAGCTTCTAACTCACATTGTAGTGGCGAGGTGGCTGACACAGGTCCTGAAAAAATTAAAACCAAATTGCCATTTGAATCAATAACATAACCTCCAATTCCAGCTTGAATCTCAGAATTGCTATTCATCTTCCAAGCCCCATCAACAAATCCAATGAGATCTGCATTACTGTTTAACAAACTTTTCTTCCTCAAATTGTTAGATTTCAGAATAAACCCTATAGGATTTGATTTCCAAATAGAATAATCTGCAATAAGATTTGTTGCTTGGCACCGTGACTGAGACCTGTTTAGTATAAGGAATATCAACTCTGATCTTTTTATTTTTTATGCTGAAATACTGCTTGATTTCTACATAACCAGATAGTCCACATGGTTGCAGACCATGTAATTTCCTAGGCAGCTCTTACACTTGGACTTCTAGAAATAGCTTTGGATTGAGCATTTTGACAGTCATGTACTCTAATGCTCCACCACTTGGACACAAAATCCCAGGCCCATAAAGCTAGCTCACATTTCTAGAAAAGATGGAATTGAGTTTCTTCCTCAGACTTACACCAAAAACATATTTTAGAGATAGAACCAAAAGAATTGATCCTGTTTGCTAAAAAACTACTCGTAGGGAGAGAATTACTAAAATAATGCCATAAAAAGATATGAACCTTGGTTGGAACCTTTATCTTCCATAAGAATTGCCAACTAACCTCCTTGTCGAAATTTTCTTTACCTATCAGAGCATAACTATTAGCTGTAGTGTATTCTTTATTCATTGGTACCCAACTTAAACTATCACTTCCAGCTTTTAGGATTATCTTTGAACAAATTTCCTTTATCCTGTTTACTTGAACTAATTCCCAACTCCTGAGGTGTCTGCTCCAAAAAACCTCACCTTGAATATGATAACTATAACGCCTTAGAAATTTTGTAATATTTATAATTACTTATTTAATACTAAATGTGAATTATGACGTGAATAGTATTAAGGAGGTGATATATGTGTGATTTCGTTTTGTGGGTTTATTTGATGATTTGTATGTGTCAGATAAGCCTACGTATTTTTTTACTTTTATTTTTGGGGATAAAATTCTATTTAAATCATGTTTTAATTCGCTTCTGAGAATTTTGTAAAATCATTGGAATTAGTAAAAATTATGAAATCTTTTGTATTATTGACTTTATTAATTTATTTGAGTTTTGAAAATGTTAAATGGATTTATTGTGATTTTTAAGGATTTTAAAATGATTTTACGAATTAATTTGTGTTTTATGGATTTAATCTTGTAAAATTCATATTTAATTCTTTGTTGACCCGAAAAATATTTAAAAAATATGTGGGGTATCGTAATTTTTCATTCTATATTTTAGAATTTTAAAATTTAATGTTTCATGAAATTTTCCGTGATGTGATTTTTGGAAATTAAGTAAACAGTTTATTCATTATTTAAAGAAATATTGTACTTAAATTCTTTTTCCCCTTTTATACTCTCCAATCCCTAATTTTGTTTTATACAGACATAATATCAATCTCTCTCGGTTTTACTCGACAACTCTCGAAGCTCTCTCTCGAACTCCCTGGCGCAACCTTCCTCGCTCAATTCTCTCCCTCTCTCCCGCTGAAAATCTCTCGGACTTATTTTCTAGAAATCGGTAAAACTTCCCTCCCCTGTTTTGATTCATTTTTTCAGCAAATCATCTCTCATCTGTTCGTTATACTTATATAAACATATGTGTATTGCCTGTGTTTTCTCTGTTCTGTGCTCGCGTTTTGCTTCTGGGTGTTGCTGTGTGTTTGTCGCGGCTATGGGCTATGTCTGGGTTTCTTTACATCAATGATATGAGTTGGTTTGGTGTGTCATTTGTGTGTATATTTGTGTACAGTGAACCGAGATGGGGTTTTTTTCCCATTTCTTGGTAATTCTAAATTAATTGATTGTTTTAGTGATGTATTACTGCTGGATAATTGTGGTTCATGTTTTCCTTGATTTTTAAATTGTTGTGGTTCGATATTTTTTCGATTATTTCCGTGAGATTAATTTTTAATTGTTCATATAATTTTGTGTTTGTAAGTTCTGGGTCGTATATTCGATTAGTATGATTTATTAAATGTATAACGGATTATCCGGATTAGAACTATGGTAATTCAAATTGTTTAGTACTTGACTTGGTTGCAAATTTGAATTGGAATGTGGTGATTTTGGTTGGTTGTGTCGGTTATGTTCCGACTAGCAGTCACCCGTATAGAGGGGATGCCGTCAAAATTTTCTAAAAATCTTAATTGTATTTTCTTGAGTATATGTATGTATGTATGTACTACTAGTATAGAGTATATTTGAATTATATCTTATTTATGTGATTACCTGCTAAAGGCTTATTGGTTGTAATTATATGTGTATGTCAGTGGCCTATGGTTGATGATGATGATATATGATTATAGTAACTTAGTTTAGGGATTATCGTAAGGGTAGATTAAGATTAGACATTCAAATGATGAACGTCGATTATTGAATAGAGTTCTGAAGTAGTGTTTTTATATGTGTAGAATTGAAGGACGTAGAATCAAGGGATAAAGGGAAGGCAAAGGCTGAGGGTTTTTGAGCTAGGTGACTAGCGTGAAAGCACTTGGTTAAGGCAAGTAACTTGAACCTTGGATCGAAGTTCAGGTTCTTTCAATTATACATGAATTGTCGTTTAAATTCTCATAACTTCTTGTCGTTTCCTTCAAGTTAATTATTGAATCCCTTGCACTACACTGTTTAAACCATATTAATTATTCATCGTTTAAATTCTCATAACTTAATGTTGTTTCTCTCAAGAATTTGTTGAATCCCTTGCAGTACACTGTTTAAACCCTATTAACTATTGCATAATCCTCTATACTTTCTTGTTACCCTTATAGATTGTTGTTTTTCAACTACTGCACTCCCTCCTTATATTAATTCTTGTTGAATTATAAACCCCGTTGTATGTTATACCTTTTGTATTAGCTTAAACCTTAATTCATACTTAATTCTTTTATCCGCACTAACCTAAATACACCTTATAAACCTGAAACTAAACTCTAAATCCCTAATTCTTATTATGACCTTAATTAATTAATTTCCCTTATTGCTTAAATTCCTATTTTTCCTCGAGCTATATCATGTTTGACACCACCTTGAATTACCCCTCTAAAATGACAAGAGATTGGTAAACCATTATCTTTAAATATTTGTGAATCATCCTTGAACCCTGTCTTGCAGATCTTAAATAATTAATCTGGATTGCTCACGCGAAATTTAGTTCTTTATTCTTTAAACTGAACAGAATATCTTCATACCCTGAATTATTATATAAGAGTTCTGTTTATCGAAACTCGTTTTGGTTAAATTTAAAACCTTTAATTATTAAAATATTTAGCGTAAGAGGCTAGGGGTGGTTCCCCTAGTCCAGCACTTTTTATTTAGCGTAAGAGGTTAGGGGTGGTTCCCCTAGTCCAGCTTTGAAGGCCAATGTGTTGCCTAATTGGGAACCCAATTTAAAAGGAAGGGGGGCTTTACGTGGCTGATCACCCGTATTGTCCGGTTTTAATGGAAAAAAAAAAACTCAATTTAACTTAAATGTTTTGAAAATAAAATATGATTTAAACGGAGAATGGATATCTCTCCCTGAGATGAATTTATAAAATTCTCAAAGTAGTGGAAAAGCTCACAGAATGATTCTTATATTGTCTTACTCATATCTCGGTTGCCAATTCCTTTTTATTTATATTGTTACTTGCTGAGCATTTGACTCACTTACTAAAAGCTTTATCAGGAGAAGTGCTCATTGTGGATTTCTAGACATACTAGTACAGCTCCAGTATCAGGTTGGGCTTTTAAGTAAATCGTCACGTTTAGATGTAATAGTGACAGCTAGATGTATTTATATTTGTGGAATGCATGTAACTTTTAAATTAAGGATTTTACAATGTAATGTAATAACTTAGTTAGTAGTTGCTTGTTTCATACCACTACCTGCTAGAGATCCGGGTTAGTAGTGGGGTGTTGTAATATGTCTTAATGTCCGGTTATCAGTGTTATGTATTCAGTTTTGATTTGTGGTGCCCCGATCTGGTTCCTTGATCGGGAGGGCATAGTAGTTTGGTTCACCTGATCGGTTAGAACAGGTTGAACATGTGATGGTTTTTCTTAAATAGTTGGAATTGTCATTTTTTTTTATGAAATTTGGTTGGTTCAAAATACAGGTGGATAATCCGTATTACGAGTACTACATGCCGAAATTTTCAAAAATTTCCCTGTATAAAAAAAATCTATTTTATCTAATTAAATCCAATAATTTATTATAAAAGTATGTTTATAGTATTGGGAAATCGGGGCGTTACAGGTTGGTATCAGAGCTGTCAGGTTTTGGTCACTGAAACAAGCCAGGATTAGGTATAGGATAGGTGTAGGATATGATTTGAACCCTTATAGGCATAGGATAGGAGCGATAGGTGTAGGTTATCATTAGGATAGTAGGTAGTAGGTTTAGGATATTCTTTTATCGCTTTAATCAATTCTTTACTCGCTATATCGTTATCGCATATGGTGGATGATTGAGATTATCGTTAGGTCCAATATGTTTGTAGAAGGGGGGGTTGAATACAAACGGTACTGTTTAATCGAAATTTGTCCGAATAAATTTAATTAATATTTTGACAAATTTGAGCGGAATTAAATGAAACAAAATTCAAGTTGAATATAAAATTATATTAACTTGAGGGGTTTGTTACAAATACAGTACAGAAATAATATCTAGTTAATAAAAACAAATTAGAAAATTCGACATGAATTTTTCTAGATTTGTTAATAAAAATCGAGATATAGATTAGGAGTAAAAACTCGTTAATAGTACAAGAGTATCAAGTAAACAAGTTCTATCGGATCAGATATTAAAAATAAGATGAACTTGAATTTATACAAATTTATTTCTCTTGATGTGTTGTTCTTCAATGAGAGAGAATGGCTTTTTTGTTTGTTGAAGATGATATGTTCTTAGTGTTGTATTCGGGTCGCCTGTCTTGAATTAATATACTCTTCTGCATCTTTTCTTTCTCATTTGTAGTGCCAAGACAATCGGCAAGACAATCTGCTCTTCCAAGACAATCAGTTTTGTACTGCCAAGACAATCGGCAAGACAATCCAAAACCTCCAAACCAATCAATTTGTATTGCCAAGACAATAGGCAAGACAATCAAGGCTTACCAATACAATCGGTAAGACAATCAAAATTGTCTTTAACAAATAAAAAAACTCGGCTGAATGATTGTCTGTAAACAAAATAAATATGCTGTCACATTGAAAACCAGTCACAGGAAGGGAAGGTGTGCCTCACGCGCGCAAAATCCTTTTGATTTGGCGGGCGCGTGAACAACACGCGCGGTAAGGCGCGTCCAGAACAGGCCGACAGCATGAGCACGATTCTTGTATGTCATTTACTTTTTTTTCCTGCCTGTTTACTTTTGAACATGCATGTTGTTGTCGCCTCCTTTTCCTTTTTTTTTTTGTTTTCTTTTCTCTTTTTTTTTTATCTGCTCTTGTCGACAACTATAGTTCAGCCTGCCTGTTACTTCTTCTCTTTTTTTTTCTTTTGTTTCTCCGTTTCTTTTATATTGTATCAAATTTAATTAACTTAATTAATCAATTAATCATTTAAACGAATAATGATTAATTAATTAATAAGTTAATTAATTAAATCAATTAGACTAATATATTAATTCAAAATTAATTAACATTATAATTAATTTAATAAATTAATTAATTCAGAATGAATTAATTTATTAAATTAAATCAATTACATAATTATATTAATTAAAAGAGAATTAATATAAATCTTTTGACAGCTCAAATATTTTTCTTGAACCACTGAAAATAATAAAGAATTACCACTGGATTTTCGTTGACGCTCGATGCACGGTCTGGTTCATGAGCGACTAATTCCAACAGCTTTTCTTTATTTTTGACTCTATGATTTGGTTCCTTTCTTCTCTTAACATACCAGTCTTGACAGCTTGAACCACTGAAGTTAATGATAAACAACCACAGTTTAATGTTGACACTCGATGTACTGTCTGGTTCATGAGTGACTAACCGCAATGACTGTTCTTCACATATTGACTTTAAAATCTGGTTCCTTTTCTTTTCTTTTTCTTCTCTCTATATTAATTCTTCTATATTGTCTCTGTCACTGTCGAAATCTCTGTCACTTTAAATGAATCCACTTCTTTAACGAATACTTCACTGAGGCTTGATCAGATGACTGAACTTCTTTCAATGTAGTAATTCTTCAAGTCTGTAGATTGACCTTGATCTTTTTCTTCTGACAGATAATACAATCTGAGATTCCTTGTGACAGTCTATATACTATTTACTATTACAATCTTGTCCAAGTTGAGTTGTATCCTCGAAATACAAATAGGCTACATCATATGCCTTTCATATGCCAATTTGATACCTTTCGAAATGGGAGAATTTGATGTAATCTTAGGAATGGATTGGTTGGCCGATTATGTTGCACAGATTGAGTGTAGAAAGAAGCAGGTAAGGTTAAGGATAGAAAATGATAAAGAAGTAGTATTTCAAGGACGAAGACAAGTAAAGAAATTCCTGAACATTATGCAAGCGAAGAGGTTACTTAGACAAGGTTGTGAAGCATATTTAGCACACGTGCTGGATGTAGAGAAGCAAGCACCAAAGATAGAAGACATACCCATAGTTAACGAGTTCCTTGACATTTTTCCGGAAGAATTACCTGGTTTACCTCCAGACCGAGAAGTGGAGTTTGCTATAGACTTAGTACCTGGAGCAGAACCCGTGTCTAAAGCACCATATAGGATGGCACCTGTGGAGATGAAGGAGTTATCAACACAATTGCAAGAACTTTTGGATAAGGGAGTCATAAGGCCAAGTGTATCACCGTGGGGAGCGCCTGTGCTGTTTGTCAAGAAAAAGGATGGTAGTATGAGATTGTGTATCGACTATCGAGAACTCAACAAACTGACCATCAAGAATAGATATCCCTTACCTAGAATTGATGATTTGTTTGACCAACTTAAAGGAGCAACTTATTTTTCCAAGATTGATTTAAGATCAGGTTATCATCAATTGAAGGTCAAACCTGAAGACATTCCAAAAATGGCATTTCGTACAAGATATGGACATTATGAATTTTTAGTGATGCCATTTGGATTAACCAATGCCCCAGCAGCATTTATGGATCTCATGAATCGGGTCTTTAGAAAGTATTTGGATAGATTCGTGACAGTCTTCATCGATGATATTTTGATATATTCTAAGACTCGGGAAGAACATGCGGAACATTTAAGGATTGTGTTAGAGATCTTGAGAGCAGAGAAGTTGTATGCTAAGTTTTCAAAATGTGAGTTTTGGTTGGAAGAGGTACAATTTCTGGGCCATATAATCAGTAGTGAAGGAATTAGAGTTGACCCTGCGAAGATAGAAGCTGTAGTGAATTAGAGCAGACCGAAGACACCTACCGAAGTGAGAAGTTTCTTGGGACTGGCTGGTTATTATAGGAGATTTGTTCAAGATTTTGCTAAGATCGCCTCACCATTGACCAAGTTGACTAGGAAAAATGAGAAGTTTTTATGGAATGAAAAGTGTGAGGAAAGTTTTCAGGAATTAAAGAAAAGATTAGTAACAGCACCAGTGTTGGTGTTACCCGATAGTCAAGGGAATTTTGTGATCTACAGCGATGCCTCGTACAAGGGATTGGGGTGTGTACTGATGCAGCATGGAAAGGTGATTGCTTATGCTTCCCGACAATTAAAGCCTCACGAGCAAATGTACCCGACTCACGATTTGGAGTTAGCAGCAATTGTATTCGCACTAAAGATTTGGAGACACTATCTAAATGGTGAGAAATGTGAGATTTACACGGACCACAAAAGTTTGAAGTATATCTTCACCCAACGGGAACTTAACATGAGACAAAGGTGTTGGTTGGAGCTAATTAAGGATTATGACTGCACAATTAATTATCACCCAGGGAGAGCGAATGTAGTGGCTGACGCATTGAGTAGAAAGGAGAGACTGAACATGTTTACCATCTCAAAGGAATTGTTCAAGGAGTTTGAAAAGTTAAGATTAGAAGTCCAGATTTCAAAGCCTACCAGTGATAAGTGTTATACCATGACCTTTCAACCTGAGTTACTTGAAAAGATACGAAGATGTCAGGAGGAAATCATGAATCAAGATATGAACACATTGACAGGTGAAGAGATTTGCACTCAGAAGGATGATAAGGGTATCTTAAGATTTTCTTCGAGGATTTGGATTCCCAACGTGCCAGAATTAAAGAATGAGATTTTGTGGGATGCTCACAGTTAAAGATAATCAATTCATCCGGGGAGTACGAAGCTGTACCAAGACCTAAAGGAACAATTCTGGTGGCCTGATATGAAAAGAGAGATTGCAGAGTGGGTTAGTAAGTGTTACACATGTCAAAGTCAAAGCTGAACATCAAAGGCCCAGTGGACTACTACAGCCGTTAGACATTCCTGTGTGGAAATGGGAGCATCTAGCTATGGATTTCGTGGTTGGATTACCAAGAAAGAAATCCAATCATGATGCGATTTGGGTGATCATAGACCGCTTGACTAAGTCTGCACATTTTCTTCCGATCAACGAAAGGTTCTCACTAGATAAGTTGGTACAGCTGTATTTGAAGGAAGTGGTTATGCGTCACGGTGTGCCAGTAACTATTGTGTCTGATCGAGATCCACGTTTCAATTCCAGATTTTGGAAACAATTTCAAGAATGCTTGGGAACTGAGCTTAAGATGAGTACAGCCTATCATCCGCAGACAAACGGACAGAGTGAACGAACCATTCAAACTATTGAAGATATGCTACGAACGTGTGCATTGGATTTTAAAGGAAGTTAGGACGAGCACCTACCTTTTGTGGAATTCTCTTACAACAACAGCTATCATGCGAGTATTGGGATGCCGCCATACGAAGCTTTATATGGAAGGAAATGTAGATCTCCTGTATATTGGGATGAGGTTGGTGTGCGTAAGGTGTTAGGATCGGAACTAGTACAATAAACGAAGGAAAAGATCGAAATCATTCAGAAAAGGCTAATTGCTGCCCAGAACAGACAAAGGAAGTATGCTGATCAAGCCAGGAAAGATATGAATTTTGAAGAAGGAGAGAAAGTGTTGTTGAAAGTATCACCTTGGAAAGGAGTTACGAGGTTTGGCAAGAAAGGAAAGCTCAGTACGAGATACGTAGGACCTTTTGAGATCTTAAGACGGGTTGGAAAAGTCGCATATGAGTTAGCCCTACCGCCACATATGAGTCATATCCATAATGTCTTCCATGTGTCAATGCTCAAGAAATATCATCCAAATTTGAGTCATGTGATCGAGTACGAGCCTATTGAGTTACAGCAAGACTTGTCTTATATAGAACAGCCTGTAGCAATTCAGGACAGAATGGATAGGAAGCTAAGGAATAAGACAGTTAAGTTGGTAAAGGTTTTGTGGAGGAACCCAAGAGTTGAAGAATCAACTTGGGAACTTGAGAGCGAGATGCTAGAGAATTATCCTCATCTACTTACTTAGGTGAGATTCTGGGGACAGAATCCCGTTAAGGGGGGAAGGATATAACGCCTTAGAAATTTTGTAATATTTATAATTACTTATTTAATATAAAATGTGAATTATAACATGAATAGTATTAAGGAGGTGATATATGTGTGATTTCATTTTGTGGGTTTATTTGATGATTTATATGTGTCAGATAAGTCTACGTATTTTTTTACTTTTATTTTTGGGGATAAAATTCTATTTAAATCATGTTTTAATTAGCTTCTGAGAATTTTGTAAAATCATTGGAATTAGTAAAAATTATGAAATCTTTTGTAATATTGACTTTATTAATTTATTTGAGTTTTAAAAATGTTAAATGGATTTATTTTGATTTTTAAGGATTTTAAAAGGATTTTACGAATTAATTTGTGTTTTATGGATTTAATCTTGTAAAATTCATATTTAATTCTTTGTTGACCCGAAAAATATTTTAAAAATATGTGAGGTATCGTAATTTTTCATTCTATATTTTAGAATTTTAAAATTTAATGTTTCATGAAATTTTCCGTGATGTGATTTTTGGAAATTAAGTAAACAGTTTATTCGTTATTTAAAGAAATATTGTACTTAAATTCTTTTTCCCCTTTTATACTCTCCAATCCCTAATTTTGTTTTATACAGACATAATATCAATCTCTCTCGGTTTTACTCGACAACTCTCGAAGCTCTCTCTCGAACTCTCTGGCGCAACCTTCCTCGCTCAATTCTCTCCCTCTCTCCCGCTGAAAATCTCTTGGACTTATTTTCTAGAAATCGGTAAAACTTCCCTCCCCTGTTTTGGTTCGTTTTTTCAGCAAATCATCTCTCATCTGTTCGCTATACGTATATAAACATATGTGTATTGCCTGTGTTTTCTCTGTTCTGTGCTCGCGTTTTGCTTCTGGGTGTTGCTGCGTGTTTGTCGCGGCTATAGGCTATGTCTGGGTTTCTTTACATCAATGATATGAGTTGGTTTGGTGTGTCATTTGTGTGTATATTTGTGTACAATGAACCGAGATGGGGTTTTTTTTCCCATTTCTTGGTAATTATAAATTAATTGATTGTTTTAGTGATGTATTACTGCTGGATAATTGTGGTTCATGTTTTCCTTGATTTTTAAATTGTTGTGGTTCGATATTTTTTTGATTATTTCCGTGAGATTAATTTTTAATTGTTCATATAATTTTGTGTTTGTAAGTTCTGGGTCGTATATTCGATTAGTATGATTTATTAAATGTATAACGGATTATCCGGATTAGAACTATGGTAATTCAAATTGTTTAGTACTTGACTTGGTTGCAAATTTGAATTGGAATGTGGTGATTTTGGTTGGTTGTGTCGGTTATGTTCCGACTAGCAGTCACCCGTATAGAGGGGATGCCGTCAAAATTTTCTAAAAATCTTAATTGTATTTTCTTGAGTATATGTATATATGTATGTACTACTAGTATAGAGTGTATTTGAATTATATCTTATTTATGTGATTACCTGCTAAAGGCTTATTGGTTGTAATCATATGTGTATGTCAGTGGCCTATGGTTGATGATGATGATATATGATTATAGTAACTTAGTTTAGGGATTATCGTAAGGGTAGATTAAGATTAGACATTCTAATGATGAACGTCGATTATTGAATAGAGTTCTGAAGTAGTGTTTTTATATGTGTAGAATTGAAGGACGTAGAATCAAGGGATAAAGGGAAGGCAAAGGCTGAGGGTTTTTTAGCTAGGTGACTAGCGTGAAAGCACTTGGTTAAGGCAAGTAACTTGAACCTTGGATCGAAGTTCAGGTTCTTTCAATTATACATGAATTGTCGTTTAAATTCTCATAACTTCTTGTCGTTTCCTTCAAGTTAATTATTGAATCACTTGCACTACACTGTTTAAACCATATTAATTATTCATCGTTTAAATTCTCATAACTTAGTGTTGTTTCTCTCAAGAATTTGTTGAATCCCTTGCAGTACACTGTTTAAACCCTATTAACTATTGCATAATCCTCTATACTTTCTTGTTACCCTTATAGATTGTTGTTTTTCAACTACTGCACTCCCTCCTTATATTAATTCTTGTTGAATTATAAACCCCGTTGTATGTTATACCTTTTGTATTAGCTTAAACCTTAATTCATACTTAATTCTTTTATCCGCACTAACCTAAATACACCTTATAAACCTGAAACTAAACTCTAAATCCCTAATTCTTATTATGTCCTTAATTAATTAATTTCCCTTATTGCTTAAATTCCTATTTTTCCTCGAGCTATATCATGTTTGACACCACCTTGAATTACCCCTCTAGAATGACAAGAGATTGATAAACCATTATCTTTAAATATTTGTGAATCATCCTTGAACCCTGTCTTGCAGATCTTAAATAAATAATCTGGATTGCTCATGCGACATTTAGTTCTTTATTCTTTAAACTGAACAGAATATCATCCTACCCTGAATTATTATATAAGAGTTCTGTTTATCGAAACTCGTTTTGGTTAAATTTAAAACCTTTAATTATTAAAATATTTAGCGTAAAAGGCTAGGGGTGGTTCCCCTAGTCCAGCACTTTTTATTTAGCGTAAGAGGTTAGGGATGGTTCCCCTAGTCCAGCTTTAAAGGCCAATGTGTTGCCTAATTGGGAACCTAATTTCAAAGGAAGGGGGACTTTACGTGGCTGATCACCCGTATTGTCCGGTTTTAATGAAAAAAAACTCAATTTAACTTAAATGTTTTGAAAATAAAATATGATTTAAACGGAGAATGGATATCTCTCCCTGAGATGAATTTATAAAATTCTCAAAGTAGTGGAAAAGCTCACAGAATGATTCTTATATTGTCTTACCCATATCTCGGTTGCCAATTCCTTTTTATTTATATTGTTACTTGCTAAGCATTTGACTCACTTATTGCTGTTGTTTCTAAACCCTTTCAGCTAAGAAAGAAGAGGATACTTACTAAAAGCTTTATCAGGAGAAGTGCTCATTGTGGATTTCTAGACATACTAGTACAGCTCCAGTATCAGGTTGGGCTTTTGAGTAAATCATCACGTTTAGATGTAATAGTGACATCTAGATGTATTTATATTTGTTGAGTGCATGTAACTTTTAAATTAAGGATTTTGCAATGTAATGTAATAACTTAGTTAGTAGTTGCTTGTTTCATACCACTACCTGCTAGAGATCCGGGTTAGTAGTGGGGTGTTGTAATATGTCTTAATGTCTGGTTATCAGTGTTATGTATTTAGTTTTGATTTGTGGGGCCCCGATCTGGTTCCTTTATCGGGAGGGCATAGTAGTTTGGTTCACCTGATCGGTTAGAACAGGTTGAACATGTGCTGGTTTTTCTTAAATAGTTGGAATTGTCATTTTTTTTATGAAATTTGGTTGGTTCAAAATACAGGTGGATAATCCGTATTACGAATACTACATGCCGAAATTTTCAAAAATTTCCCTGTATAAAAAAAATCCATTTTATCTAATTAAATCCAATAATTTATTATAAAAATATGTTAATAGTATTGGGAAATCGGGGCGTTACAATAACACTCAATCAAGACTTTAAAATCTCTAACCTTAATATGTTTTAGATTAGAGATCTTATAGAGCCTTGGGAAATTAGACATTAAGATCCCTTCATTAAGCCACAAATCTTCCCAAAATATCACCTTGTCACCATCCTTGATTTCCCACAAAAAATTGTTTCGACCTAAGAAACCCTTTAAATCTGAACTAGTTGCAATGCCTACTATTCCTGACATACAATCAGACACTTTACATGAATTAGTAATCCTCTGGTTGTACTTTGATCTAACCCATCTGTTCCACATTTTATCTCTGTCTTTGTACCATTTCCAATGCCATTTTCCAAGGAGAGATATGTTCTTCTGGAAAATATCTGAAAGGCCAAGTCCTCCATTTCTTTTCGGTTGTGTAATCTTCTTCCATCTCAGATAGTGCATCTTCCTATTAACACCTTGATGACCCCAAAAGAAATTACGTTTTATTTTCTCAATCTTTGCACAAACTCCCTTAGGAACCTTAAACAAGTTAAACCAATACACCGGAAGGCTATCCAAAGTGGATTTTAGAAGGATAAGTCTACCAGCTTTGTTTAACGAAGAACACTTCCAATTTGCCAATTTACTATCAAACTTTTTAATCAAAGGATTCCAGAACACCTTTCTTCGAGCAGAAACACCTAAGGGAGCTCCTAGGTAAATTAAAGGCCAGGAGCCAACTGAACAACCCAACAACTTAGCTGCTTTTGTTGAAATTAATTTTTAACCCAGTGAGCAATTGGAAACATTGTAAGACATGCTTAACAGCTAAAACAGATTCAACAGAACCCTCTAAGAATAACAAAGTATCATCCGCAAATTGTAAATGTGTCAACTGCTCTGAGATTCCATCTAGAACAATACTTTTAAACATACCTTTTGAGCTTGCTTTCTTGATCATTAAGTTCAGCACCTCTGCCACAATGTTATAGAATAAAGGTGAAAGTGGATAACCTTATCTTAAGCCTCTTTTAGGCGAAAATTCTTTAGACGGTGATCCATTCACAAGTACCGATATTCTCATCGAATCTAGATAGGCCTTAATCCACGAAATCCATTTGTCACCAAAACCCATCACTTTTAATAATATCAGAAGAAAAATCCAATTTACTGAATCGAAATCCAACTTAAGAATCAAATCTTTTCTTTTCGAATTTCTTAAAAAATGAATAGCTTCGTTAGCAATCGAGATACTCTTAGAAGCTTGCCTACCTTTGATAAACGCAAATTGATTCATTCCCACAATTTTACCAATCACCTCCCCTAATCTTTGAGCCATCACCTTCGTGAATAATTTTGCTGTGCTATTAATCAAATTTATAGGTCTAAAATCAGAAACCAGTTCAGGGCTTTTGATAAGTGGATTTTATATCCACTTATTATGCGCTAAATGGCCTAGATTGATGGTTTATCCTTAAGTATGTTATGTCTTTTAATTCATTTTTGTTGTGTTTCAGCATTTGTTGTGCAGAACTCGCAACTTTAGGTATCGTGGCGATAAAAGGCTAAAAACGGTGAAATTTTGCTCCAATTCGGAATTAAGAGTTGCCAAAAGAATTATCATAAAGAAATTCTTAGTGATATATTCTTAAAGCAGAAATCCCGGTTGGAATTGATATATTTTCTGTTAAGCAAAAGGAATCCAGTTTCAGATCCTCAACAGGACGTAATTTACACCTGAACGAGCAAGGAGAAAATAGAATTATCATAAAAAGATGGAAAGTGATATATTCTTAAAAAGAAAGTCCCGGTTGGAATTGATATATTTTTCTTTATGCAAAAGGAGTCCAGTTCCAGGCCCGCAATAGACCGCAGCTTAAGAATTAAGGATTTATTTATATTAATAAATATTTAATTTAGTTAGGAAATTATATTTTTAAATATCTAATAATATTAGATATTTATTTTTATAATTTCTGGATTAAATTAATTATTTATTAATTAAAGATAAAAAGCTATGCGGTTTAAAAACAATTTTCCCAGACATATAATTATCAAAGCAGTGCAGAGTGTTGTGGTCGGCCAAGGAAATAAAAAAAAAAAAAAAAGCAAAAGGAAGAAAGCAATAGCCTGTAAAGAAGAAAGGAAGAAGGCTGTCGGCAAATAAAAATATATATATATATATATATATCAATTTCGTCCACTCTCCCCCCTCCAGCGTGTGGCGCACGCGCCTGAAAAGATAGGCAGAATTCCCGAGCGTGTGTGCCACGCGCGTGTGTGCAACAAGTTTTTTCCTGGACTCTGAGACAGCAGTGTGGCCAGTTTTAGTGTATGGATACTTTCGGCAGAATTTTTTTAATTTGTAGGCTGCTGTATTATTTTTGTTGTAATTCTTTTTATTTCTTTTTAATTCTTTTTAGTTTTATTTTATTAATTGGTGTGCTAAAATTTTGCTATAAATAGGTGAGTTCTCAAGTTTGAATTCACACAACATTTTGGAGAGCAATAAATTCTCTCTTGTATTCTCTTTTTTTCTTGTAATTTTAAGTTTCATTTTTATACACTTTAAATTTTTGCAATTTTAGTATAATTGTTATTTTGGTTGAATAATTTACGGGGATTATTAGGAGCGCTCTTTTCTTTCATTGGAAGCTATTTCGGTTCTACTTTCTAACTCATGTAATTTTTATATTTAATTTATCGTAATTTTTAATTTAGTTTTATTATTGTTGTTGTTGTTGTTATTATTATTATTATTATTATTATTATTATTATTATTATTATTATTATTATTATTATTATTATTATTAGTATTATGATTTCAATTAATCCCATGATGACGATTCGTTTAATTATGAACTAATCGCCGTCATGGGATTCTAATGGATTTATTTATGTAATTTAGTAATTCGATGCCTTAATAATTTGTATTATGATAAAAATTCAGATTGCCTAATGTGGTTGCGCTTAATTTATTAGATGCATAGCTAACGTCTAAATTATTAATTCCTAATGAATGCGAAAGTGGATTTAGGAATTTAGAATTTGCCATGTTAGCATAGGTTCGTAATTGTCATGTACATTTACGATAAGTGATAGGATTTTTTCACATCACCCTATGTAGTCATAATAAAGGAATTTATTCGTAAACCAATTATGTTTTCAAATCTTATAGACATATAGGGTCTAAACATAAAAGGTGTCCTCGCGACTTCTATCTTTTTAAGTGGATGTTTGTGTGGTTTGATATAAGTTAAGACTGAAAGGCGCTTATGCTATTTTCGTGTTCCCAACTAGCTTTCATAAATTATCAAAATTACTTTGAAATTAAGGCATAAATTCTAAATGAAATAAATAATGAAATTAGAATCCCATGTTTTTCTCACATATAAATTTTCATTTAATTAAATTAATTAGTTCGAATTATTTAATATTAATAATTTAATTAATCAATTAGAATAATACAAAAATACCCCCTTTTGATATTTATTCAAGCAGTTTGTTGTTTAATCATACGCCGTTGCTTAAATATTATTTCTGAACAAACACCAAGTCTCTGTGGGAACGAATTTATTATATTACTTGTGACCGCGTACACTTGCGCAGTTAGTTTTCGAACCAACAAGTTTTTGGCGCCGCTGCCGGGTACTTCGGTGTTATTTTCAGAATTTGTGTTTAACATCAACGGAGGTTAAACTTAACTGACTTGGATATTTTTTTTCTAACGTAGTGTTTTCTTGCTCTGCCAGTATAAAGATCTTGAGTTGTTTATGCTAACGCGTGCTCAAGCTATTAAATCAAAAGCCGTAAGAAAGCTGGAAGAAGCATTAGAAATGGCGGATGATGTGCCCAAGACATTGATGGACTATTCTCAACCGAAAATCAATGACATTCAGTCAAGCATAGTCAGGCGAGCCATTGCATCCAACACATTTGAAATCAAACCTGGCACAATCCAGATGGTACAAAACTCTGTCCAGTTCGGGGGAACGGCAACGGAAGATCCAAATATGCATATCCGAAACTTCATAGAGATTTGTGACACATTCAAATTCAACAACGTGTCAGATGATGCTGTAAGGTTGAGGCTCTTTCCATTTTCTCTACGGGACAAAGCTAAGGGATGGTTGCACTCTCTCCCAGCTGGCTCGATAACAACATGGGAGGAACTCGCTCAAAAGTTCCTCACTAAATTCTATCCCATGGCAAAAACAGCTGCCATAAGGAATGCTATTGCTCAGTTCACACAACAGGCGGGGGAATCTTTATGTGAAGCTTGGGAACACTACAAGGAGAAGCTAAGAAAATGCCCTCATCATGGCATGCCCAACTGGATGGTCATAAATTGTTTCTATAATGGATTGGGATGGCAATCAAGACATATTGTGGATGCAGCTTCAGGAGGAGCATTATGGGCTAAAAGTTATGAAGCTTCCTACGAGCTAATTGAAATGATGGCGGCTAATGAGTATCAGAATCCGACACAGAGGATGCCTCAGCACAAGGTGGCAGGAATCCTCGAGGTTGATGCAGTCACATCCCTATCAGCTCAGCTTGAAACGCTAAACATGAAGGTGGATTCTTTGACAAACTATGGGGTACAACAAGTAGCAAGTGTTTGTGAGCTATGTGCCGGTAGACATGAAACGAATCAATGTGCAATTTCCAATGAATCAGTGCACTTTGTGAGCAATTTTCAAAAGCAGCAGCATCCGGTCCCAAACACTTACCAACCCAACAACAGAAACCATCCTAACTTCAGTTGGAGCAACAATAACAATGGATTGCAACCACCACCGCAACCATATCAAGCCCAACCACCATATCAACCACACCCATATCAACAACAACCATACCATCAAACCCAAAATCAATTTGGGGTCAGACCATACAATCCCTCAGGACTATATCAACAGCAGGGGCATCAACTTCAGAATCAGTACCCCCCGAAACAATCTCAACCTCCGGGATTTAATCAGCAATATTATGCAAGTTCAGGTCAACAGTCTACTGAGAAATCAGAATTGGAAGAACTCAGATTGATGTGTAAGAGCCAGGCTGTATCTCTTAAAACTCTGGAAAACCAAATTGGCCAAATAGCAACCACCTTACTCAACAGACCACAAGGAGTTCTCCCTAGTGACACAGAAACAAACCCTGGAAAAAGGGATGGCAAAGAGCAAGTCAAAGCTATCACCTTAAGATCTGGAAAAATCACAAAGGACCAAGAAGTTGAAGAGGTAGAGGCACAGGGCAACCACTCCGCGACTGAGGAGAAAACGAAGATCTTGAAGCCGGACATCATCATCAGCGAACAGGAGGAGGTCAACAGGCCATCTGAGAAAGCATCCTAGGAGCATAAAACTGCAAACACAGAAATCTACCCACCTCCACCATATCCGCAGAGACTCCAGAAGCAGAAATTGGATAAGCAGTTTGCTAAATTCTTAGAGGTATTCAAGAAGCTACATATTAATATACCTTTTGCAGAAGCATTGGAGCAGATGCCGAGTTATGCTAAGTTTATGAAGGGTATTCTATCAAGGAAGCTGAAACTTGAGGAATTAGAAACTGTTGCCTTAACAGAAGAATGCAGCGCCATCCTCCAACAGAAACTGCCTCCGAAGCTCAAAGATCCTTGAAGCTTCACCATACCATGTACTATTGGTAATCTGTCTTTTGAAAAGTGCTTGTGTGACTTGGGAGCTAGCATCAATCTGATGCCACTGTCGGTTTTCATGCAACTTGGTCTACCTGATCCAAAACCCACAAATATCTCCTTACAGCTAGCAGACCGGTCAGTTACGTATCCAAGAGGAATAGTGGAAGATGTCTTGGTAAAAGTGGATAAGCTCATCTTCCCAGCTGACTTTGTTATTCTAGATTTCGAGGAGGATAAGAAGATTCCCATTATCTTGGGGAGACCATTCTTAGCTACAGGTCGGACGTTGATTGATGTCCAGAAAGGTGAACTCACAATGAGGGTGCAAGACCAAAACATCACTTTTAATGTGTTCAAAGCAATGAAGCTTCCATCCGAAGAGGAGTGTTTCAAAGTTGACTTGGTAGATTCTACAGTTAGAACGGAGCTTGAGCAGATGTTATTAACAGACCCCTTGGAGAGAGCCTTGATAGGGGATTCTGAGGTGGAAGATGAAGAAGGAGCAGAACAACTTCAGCAATTAAATTCAGCTCCTTGGACGAGAAGATTTGATATGCCATTTGAGTCTCTTGGATTAGCAGAACTAAAAAATTCCCAGGAGCGTCTAAAGCCATCTATTGAAGAAGCTCCTATACTTGAACTCAAACCATTGTCGGACCACTTGCGGTATGCGTTTCTGGGTGATGCATCTACATTACCTGTTATTATTGCTTCTAATCTATCAGGGAGTGAGGAAGATAAGCTTCTGCGAATTCTGAGAGAATTCAAATCAGCCATTGGATGGACCATAGCAGATATCAAAGGAATCAGCCCTTCGTATTGCATGCACAAAATTCTGCTAGAGGAAGGAAGTAAACCTACTGTTGAGCATCAGCGAAGACTTAATCCTATTATGAAGGAGGTGGTGAAGAAAGAGATTCTTAAGTGGTTGGATGCTGGTATCATCTACCCTATTTCAGACAATTCTTGGGTGAGTCCAGTTCAGTGTGTGCCCAAGAAAGGAGGCATGACAGTTGTAACCAATGAGAAGAATGAGCTCATTCCTACTCGGACAGTCACAGGATGGAGAATATGCATGGACTATCGCAAGTTGAACAAGGCCACCAGAAAAGATCATTTTCCTCTTCCATTCATCGATCAAATGCTAGATAGGTTGGCTGGCCATGAATATTACTGCCTTCTCGATGGTTATTCAGGCTATAATCAGATTTGTATCACCCCAGAAGATCAGGAGAAGACCACATTCACTTGTCCTTTTGGCACTTTTGCTTTTCGTCGAGTTTCTTTCGGGCTCTGTGGTGCTCCTGCGACCTTTCAGAGATGCATGATGGCCATATTCTCTGACATGATTTGAATAAATGTGGAGGTTTTCATGGATGACTTTTCAGTTTTTGGAACTTCGTACGATGAGTGCTTGCACAACCTGAGCCTAGTGCTGAAAAGATGTGTTGAGACTAATCTGGTGCTCAATTGGGAGAAATGTCATTTCATGGTGCAAGAAGGAATCATTCTTGGGCACAAGGTATCTAGTAAAGGGCTCGAGGTGGATAAGGCAAAAGTAGAGACTATTGAACGACTACCTCCTCCAATCTCAGTTAAAGGAATCCGTAGCTTTCTTGGACATGCAGGTTTCTATCGACGATTCATACAAGACTTCTCCAAAATTTCTAAGCCATTGTGCAATTTGCTGGAGAAAGACAAACCTTTCAAGTTTGATGATGATTGCTTGGCTGCTTTCGAGCTATTGAAGAAGAAGTTGACATCAGCCCCGATTATTACAGCACCTAATTGGGAAGAGCCATTCGAGCTAATGTGCGACGCTAGCGATTTTGTCGTGGGTGCTATGCTTGGTCAGCGAAAGAAAAATGTTTTTCATG
Organism: Saposhnikovia divaricata; assembly: GCA_036435485.1. Lineage (NCBI taxonomy): Eukaryota > Viridiplantae > Streptophyta > Magnoliopsida > Apiales > Apiaceae > Saposhnikovia > Saposhnikovia divaricata. The sequence goes on from CM071598.1 coordinate 158,090,776, forward strand.
TGGTTTACTATGCTAGTAAAACCCTTAACGATGCACAGCTAAATTACACCACTACGGAGAAAGAGCTTTTGGCAGTTGTCTATGGTTTTGAGAAATTCAGGTCCTATTTGCTTGGGACGAAGGTGACAGTCTACACTAATCATGCAGCCATTAGGTATCTATTTTCAAAAAAGGAGTCTAAATCGCGATTGATTCGTTGGGTTCTTCTGCTGCAAGAATTTGAGCTTGAAATAAAAGACAGGAAGGGAACAGAAAATCAGGTGGCCGATCATCTATCACGGTTGGAGGAGCATGGTAAGGATAAGACGCTAATCAATGAATCATTCCCAGATGAGCAGTTGTTCGTAGTGCACGGAGAAGTGCCATGGTTTGCAGATATTGTGAATTATCTGGTGAGCAACGTCATTCCGTCAGAATTCTCGTATGCCCAAAAGAAGAAGTTTTTGCATGATGTGAAGTGGTATCGATGGGATGAACCATTCTTATTCAGGCAGGGAGCAGATCAGATTATCAGGAGAGCCATTCCTTACAATGAAACGGAGGAGATTTTGCGAGATTGCCACTCTACCACATACGGTGGTCATTATGGTGGAGAGAAGACCGCGGCTCGAGTACTTCAGGCAGGATTCTTCTGGCCAACCTTGTTTAAAGATTCTCATCAATTTGTATTAGGATGTGACCGCTGTCAACGGGTTGGAAATATCTCCAAGAGGAATGAGATGCCTCTCAAAATGCTTCTTGAAGTTGAGATTTTCGATGTTTGGGGGATAGATTTCATGGGACCATTTGTCTCATCGTGCAACAACCAGTACATCCTGCTAGCGGTAGACTATGTGTCCAAATGGGTAGAAGTCAAAGCTCTGCCTACAAACGATGCTAAAGTGGTGATAAACTTTCTGCACAAGAACATATTTACCCGTTTCGAAACTCCACGAGCAATAATCAGTGATGAGGGGACACATTTTTGCAATCAGAAATTCACTGCATTAATGGCAAAGTATCGTGTGACACATCGGGTTGCAACAACGTATCATCCTCAAACTAATGGTCAGACAGAAGTCTCCAACAGGGAAATCAAGCTGATTTTGGAAAAGGTGGTGAATCCTTCAAGGAAAGATTGGTCCTTGAAGCTAGACGAAGCTGTTTGGGCATACCGAACCACGTATAAAACACCCCTGGTTATGTCTCATTTTAAGTTGGTGTATGGTAAGGCTTGTCATTTGCCTGCCGAGCTTGAGCACAAGGCATACTGGGCTTTGAAGAAATTGAACTTCGACATGAAAGTTGCTGGTGAAAAGAGGATGCTTCAACTGAATATGCTTGATGAGCTTCGTCTACAGGCTTATGAGAATAACAAGTTGTACAAGGAAAAGGTCAAGAGATGGCATGATAAAAGGTTGGTACATAATACATTTGTACCGGGTCAAATGGTTCTGCTTTTCAACTCTCGGCTAAGACTTTTTCCTGGAAAGCTCAAGTCAAGGTGGTCAGGTCCGTTCACGGTTGAAACAGTGTTTTCGCATGGTGCAGTGGAAATTTTTGATAAGTCACCTGATCAGTCTTTTAAGGTGAATGGGCAGAGGCTTAAGCATTATCTTGGGGGTACGGTGAACCGTGATGAATTCACCGCTTTTCTTGCCCCAGCATGATCGAGTTACAGAAGGAACATCCGGCTAAATGACGTTAACGACAGCGCTTCATGGGAGGCAATCCATAGGTTTGGTGTTTTTATGTGTGGTTTGATTTTGTGTGATTTTGTTCAGTTTGCAGGCCATTGGCGAGTTGCAGGATTAGCCTCAGGTTGGAGCTCATTTCCACCTCCTGATTCACTGCCCGAGGAGGGCAGCGATGCCGATAGTTAGGGGAGTTCTCTTTTATCCTTTATCTATACCTTCAATGAGGACATTGAATATTTTAAGTTTGGGGGTGATTTAGGATATTTCATTAATCGAGTCATAGCATTGCATATAGTTTTATGTAGTTCATAATACATCATGCTAGTTTAATTTCATATAATTCATATTTTGCAAAAAAAAAAATCATGATTAGTTGCATATCATATTTTCATTGATCCCGTAGCGCTTGGTGGTTCCGTTTAGTAGTCAATGATGAATTTGAGTGTGATAATGATGGATAGAAGGCTGATTTAAATACTCATGAATTGACGTGCATGTCGCAGAAACACAATCTTACACAACTCATCATTTGCTTTTGGGGCTAGGTTAAGATCATGCTTGTTTGGTTGTTGAAATTTAATCACCTGATTATATTTGGAATTTTCTTTATTCCCTTGATAGCGTAGAATCACTAAATATAAGTTTGGGGGAAACCAGGGTTCATGCTAGTTTGTGTGTAGTTGTTAATAATTAATAGGTGTCAATTGGCTAGTAGCCAGCTCATATTTATATGAGTAGTCTAGGGTTGGAATTGAGAATTCTCATTCCAGATTGCATATAAAAAAATGAAAAAAAACAAAAGAAAAAAATGAAAAAAAAGGAGTGTTTGTGAGTATGTGTATGTATGCAAAATTGATCAGGGTGAGCTCTTTAATACTCGAGCAATTAAGTTCTAGGGGACTCAAGCCTAGTGACCTAAGACTTTTCCGGTCTGGGATCCACTAACCTAACGCTCGCTACATGGGTATTATTGTATAAGCCTTTTGGGGTCTCATCCATTGCACGGTCAAATAAGCATGTGTGTTGTGTATAGTATTATGCGTCATAGTTGTTAATAAAGCATGAATTCCTGTCTAACTCAAATGATGATGAAGGTGTTTCTAGGTTATGAAGTGTCTAGCGTCCATTCTATTTATAAACTTGTGATTGTTATGACGAAGAATATGTATGGTTTTGATCTAGTGCTAAGAGTAATTCTGATGAGTATTGCACACACGCACGTTTCTGTACTTGTAAATGTTAATATGCTGATATTTAGTCGATCTCTATTTGGAGTTATCACATTCTCTGAGACACTCTGCTAAATTGGTTATTGCTTTGCTTATGGGATCCTTGCATCAATTGCATTCATGCATTTAGAGGTAATCGAGTCTGTTTTTCGATTGAGGACAAGCATCAGTTTAAGTTTGGGGTGTGATAAGTGGATTTTATATCCACTTATTATGCGCTAAATGGCCTAGATTGATGGTTTATCCTTAAGTATGTTGTGTCTTTTAATTCATTTTTGTTGTGTTTCAGCATTTGTTGTGCAGAACTCGCAACTTTAGGTATCGTGGCGATAAAAGGCTAAAAACGGTGAAATTTTGCTCCAATTCGGAATTAAGAGTTGCCAAAAGAATTATCATAAAGAAATTCTGAGTGATATATTCTTAAAGCAGAAATCCCGGTTGGAATTGATATATTTTCTGTTAAGCAAAAGGAATCCAGTTTCAGATCCTCAGCAGGCCGTAATTTACACCTGAACGAGCAAGGAGAAAATAGAATTATCATAAAAAGATGGAAAGTGATATATTCTTAAAAAGAAAAGTCCCGGTTGGAATTGATATATTTTTCTTTATGCAAAAGGAGTCCAGTTCCAGGCCCGCAATAGACCGCAGCTTAAGAATTAAGGATTTATTTATATTAATAAATATTTAATTTAGTTAGGAAATTATATTTTTAAATATCTAATAATATTAGATATTTATTTTTATAATTTCTGGATTAAATTAATTATTTATTAATTAAAGATAAAAAGCTATGCGGTTTAAAAACAATTTTTCCAGACATATAATTATCAAAACAGTGCAGAGTGTTGTGGTCGGCCAAGGAAATAAAAAAAAAAAAAAAAAGAAAAGCAAAAGGAAGAAAGCAATAGCCTGTAAAGAAGAAAGGGAGAAGGCTGTCGGCAAATAAAATATATATATATATACATATATATATATATATATATATATATATATATATATATATATATATATATATATATCAATTTCGTCCACTCTCCCCCCTCCAGCATGTGGTGCACGCGCCTGAAAAGATAGGCAGAATTCCCGCGCGTGTGTGCCACGCGCGTGTGTGCAACAAGTTTTTTCCTGGACTCTGAGACAGCAGTGTGGCCAGTTTTAGTGTATGGATACTTTCGGCTGAATTTTTTTTATTTGTGGGCTGCTGTATTTAGGGATGGGCATTCACCCCGGCCCGCGCGATCCCGATCCGATCCCCGCACCGACCGGGGCGGGGAATCGGGGATTTTTTCGGGTACGGGCCGGGGAGCGGGGACAATTTTCAAAAAAAACCGGGGAGCGGGCCGGGCCCGGGATTTTATGTCTCCCCGGCCCGATCCCCGACCCCCGCCCCGATTCTCAATCCCCGACTCGATTTCACCAAATTATAATATATATAATATATATTAATAATCATATATTAATATATACGAATTTCCAATACTTTATATTGGAAACAAAATGATACTTTAAACTTATATGATTGTCTTTCTAGTAGTTAAATAACTTCATTTTCATGTTATTTATATTTGTTTATTTAAGTAATATTTTTTTTATCTTAATTTAGTGCTTAAAAAATTGTTTCAAACTCACTAGTTAGTGTTTAAAATTGTTTAAAATGTTATTTTTTGTTTAAAATGAAATTCCCCGATTCCCCGCGGGGATCCCCGTTACCCGTTTGGGCCGGGGATGGGGAATAAAAAATAATCCCCGACGGGGATCGGGCCGGGGACGGGGATCAGGTTTGAATTCGGGGATGGGGGCGGGGATAGCACTCCCCGGCCCCGAAGTGCCCCGATGCCCATCCCTAGCTGTATTATTTTTGTTGTAATTCTTTTTATTTCTTTTTAATTCTTTTTAGTTTTATTTTATTAATTGGTGTGCTAAAATTTTGCAATAAATAGGTGAGTTCTCAAGTTTGAATTCACACAACATTTTGGAGAGCAATAAATTCTCTCTTGTATTCTCTTTTTTTCTTGTAATTTTAAGTTTCATTTTTATACACTTTAAATTTTTGCAATTTTAGTATAATTGTTATTTTGGTTGAAGAATTTACGGGGATTATTAGGAGCGCTCTTTTCTTTCATTGGAAGCTATTTGGGTTCTACTTTCTAATTCATGTAATTTTCATATTTAATTTATCGTAATTTTTAATTTAGTTTTATTATTGTTGTTGTTGTTGTTATTATTATTATTATTATTATTATTATTATTATTATTATTATTATTATTATTATTATTATTATTATTATTATTATTAGTATTATGATTTCAATTAATCCCATGATGACGATTCGTTTAATTATGAACTAATCGCCGTCATGGGATTCTAATGGATTTATTTACGTAATTTAGTAATTCGATGCCTTAATAATTTGTATTATGATAAAAATTCAGATTGCCTATTGTGGTTGCGCTTAATTTATTAGATGCGTAGCTAACGTCTAAATTATTAATTCCTAATGAAAGCGAAAGTGGATTTAGGAATTTAGAATGTGCCATGTTAGCATAGGTTCGTAATTGTCATGTACATTTACGATAAGTGATAGGATTTTTTCACATCACCCTATGTAGTCATAATAAAGGAATTTATTCGTAAACCAATTATGTTTTCAAATCTTATAGACATATAGGGTCTAAACATAAAAGGTGTCCTCGCGACTTCTTTCTTTTTAAGTGGATGTTTGTGTGGTTTGATATAAGTTAAGACTGAAAGGCGCTTATGTTATTTTCGTGTTCCCGACTAGCTTTCGTAAATTATCAAAATTACTTTGAAATTAAGGCATCAATTCTAAATGAAATAAATAATGAAATTAGAATCTCATGTTTTTCTCACATATAAATTTTCATTTAATTAAATTAATTAGTTCGAATTATTTAATATTAATAATTTAATTAATCAATTAGAATAATACAAAAATACCCCCTGTTGATATTTATTCAAGCAGTTTGTTGTTTAATCATACGTCGTTGCTTAAATATTATTTCTGAACAAACACCAAGTCTTTGTGGGAACGAATTTATTATATTACTTGTGACCGCGTACACTTGCGCAGTTAGTTTTCGAACCAACAGCTTTTCTTCTTAGGAATGAGAGTGATAAAAGAGGATTTGAATCCTGGAGGAAAAGAGAGAAGATTAGCAAAATAATCAAAACATTTAAGAATTCCTCCCTTTAGATGATTCCACATAGCTTTTATGCATCCCATATTAAACCCATCAGGGCCTGGAGCCTTGTCATTGGCAGAACTATTAAGCGCACTTTCAATTTCTTCAAGTGAAAAATCTCTTTCTAGCCATTTTACCTCACATTCTGAAACTTTTGAAGTCACCAGCACACCAATGTCAAAAACTCTAACCTGTTTCTTTTCATCAAACCAATCTTTAAAATGCTGAAAGAAAGCATTCTTGATTTGACTAGGTTCATTAATCATCCTTGAACCACAAAAAATCTTGTAAATCGTATTTCTCCTTCTCCTTCTCTGAATAGCTTGGTGGAAAAATTTTGAGTTACGATCACCTTGGATTTGCCAATTAAGTCATGCTTTCTGTCTAAGCATGTCATCTTTAAAGTCATAAAGGTGTTCTAACTCCTTCTTATAAACATTCACTGTCTCAGTGTTGTCATACATTTGACTGTCATTGTCCAAGGACATCTCCAATTCTTCAATTCTTCTTTCAGTCTTGTCCTTTAAATTAACTGCCCACCCTTTAATAATCCTTTTCACCTCCTTCAACATTGATTGAATATTCGATTGATCAGTAGAATTGTGTGACCAAAAGGTATCCAACAACCCCAGCAAAGAGTCTTCTTTTAACCAACAATTGAAGATTTTCATTGGTTTAGGCCCCCAGTTAACTGCGGCCCTTTTAAAAACTAACCTTTTGTGATCTGACTTCTTTTTATGCAATGCCATCAGTCTCCATTCCCCTCTACCAAACCATTCTGAGTTAACTAGTACCCTATCCAGTCTGCTCTTCTTTCCTTTAGGACCAATCCATGTAAACTTTGCATTTGACAACATCACATCCTACAAATTTTGATTGGAAATGAACTTGTTGAAGCAAGCAGAGTCCTTCTTCCTATATAAATAGTTTGCCACCTCATCCTCCCATCTAATACAGTTAAAATCACCAACCAAACACAGAGGCTCATTGTAAACCAGTGAAATTAATAAACTCAGCTTATCCCATAATAAAATTTTCCCCTGAGAATTTTGAGGTGCATATATATTAACCACATTAAATCTGTTCTTTGAAATAATACACTCCAATTGAACCCACAACCAACCATCATCTTGTGCTAGCCCCAATCCATGAAAAACTTCTTTATCCCATGATATTAACAAGCCACCTGAATGTCCTTTAGAGTCTTGAATATACCATTCATGAGTCTCTATTTCCCAAATCGCATTCTTAAGCCAATAATTCCATGAATCACACATTGTCTCTTGCAAACAAATTATATTAACGTTATTGTCTCTATCAGTCTCCCTAATGAATCTACAAGCCCCTTTAGTACCCAAACCTCTTATATTCCAAGATAATATTGTACTATCCATAAATCAAGTTTTAATCAATACTATAGCTACTAGATAATATACCCTATAAGCAAAGGTCTAAAGATCACCTTTGTTCAACATATCCCCAATCACCTTTTTGCTACCAGTTATATCGTTGACAACTGATAGTCCCAAGTTCTCAGCACATTCCAAAATTGAGTCCACCTCCTGTTGAATTTTATTACTCTGAATCAAATCTCCTTCTAAACTTTTAACTATCTTGGTACCATGTTTTGCATCCACTTTAGTCTTGCTTTCAGAGAACTTCCTTTTAACAATCCCACATCCTATCTTCTTTTTGTTTAGACCCAAATCAAAAGGATTTTTAATCAACCTTGTTCTTTTCCTTGGCCTACCTCTCCTGCCACCCATATTCATTTTTCCAACATTGTTGCATAGAGAAACTTGAGAACTTCTTTGCAAACTTTGACCTTCTTCATCTTCCATAAAACCCAACACCAAAGAGGATTCCATGCAACTCTCTTGAGCCTTCAAGTATTTCTGAACAGTATTATCAAAACAAAATGGATTGCTTGCAATTACCAGAGCATTATTGTTAACAATTGCTTCAGACTCCTGAACTCTAAAAGTCAAAGAATCTACATGCTTAATATCCTTCTCCTCAATTACAACTTCAACATTATATTTCATTACCTCTTTATTACGTTCATCACTCCTCTTAGAGTTACTATGATGAAACGAAGATCTACGGGAGGTGTCAGAGTTATCACACTTTCCCTCTTCAGTAGAAACTTCATCAACCCTCATAGGTTCTAACTTATCCAAAAAATCTTCAATATTATCTACCTCCTTAAATCTTATCATCAAATTCTTTCCTTTTACAAGAACTTTCAAATCTTCATTTATTTTTTCCATATGAGCAGTCTGAATGCAAATTAAAGGGTTGAAGAAAGTATTACTGTTATCCCTCTGGTATGACCAAGTCACCCACTCCCCAAATCTTGTCGTGTAAGCTTTTAAATTTTCTTCTAACCAAGCTATCATTGGTAATCTAGTACATTCAACCCAAGCCGTTCTAGGAACTATTAAGTCTTCTTCTTTGAACTTCCTAATTACCAAAAACCATTTCGAGAAGATTTTAAAATCCAGATTATTCCAATCATCTTCTTTTTCATTTCTAAGCAGAAATTTCCTCTCAGTTAGACCAACTACCTTAATATTTTTAAATCCTAATTCCTCAATCTTTTCTTGAAAACTCTCAGTAGATTCATTCAACCATGTAAGTCCCACTAAAGTTTTGAAAAGACCAGCCTTCACCTCCTCATCAATTGCAGCTTCCGTATATTCAAACATCTTCTTGCTACAGTCTTCCACTTGATCTTTGCCCCCAGATTTAATGAATTCTCCTTTATTTGGTTCCAGAATGATCTCTTCAACTAATTTCCTTGTATTTTTATTTATACTCATTGGTATTCTATTTGCCAAACCACCTTTCTCTTTGGCATTGTTAATAATCAAACCAGCTTCATCCTCCTTGGCAACCTTAATAAATCCAAAACGCTTTCCATTTCTATCCCTTCTTCTTGGTAGAATGATGTCTTTTATTTTACCACATAATTTGAAAAACTCCCATAACCCTTTTGAAGTTGCCTCAAAAGGGATATTTACCATGAATATAGTACAATCATCAGATTTAACCTGCGCCTTCTCCTTATGCTTTTTCCTCTGAACCTTAATCCACTCCTCCGTATTCTTCATTGCCTTAAAATCTATCTTAGATTTCACAACTTCAGCAAAAGATTTAGTTGTTTTAAGTACCATTTCTCCTTTATCATTTATAATCTCTCCCGACACATCTTCTGCTTTATTCAACCTTAAACTCCTCCAATGGATCTGATTCAAAGCTTCCGTTATTGCTTGTTTATCCCCTAAACAAAACCTACCCATGATCTCTCCATCCACAATATCTTTGTTACCTTCAATGAAATCCCTTAGTAAGAGTTCACCATTTCCCTTCAAAGCAGTCCTTCCACCATTCTTGTTTAATCGATAGCCACTCCGATCATTATCTCCAAGCCTTCTTCCATTTGAAATTTAAAAAACCCCACCTCTGTTTGCGTGCTTTCTCTCCATCTTCTATGTTGAACTCCGCCCCTATGAACTTTGTAGGTTTAAATCATTTACTTGATATGACTTGATAATATTATGGATATGTTGTTCATGATATTTTTATAGAAGGAACAATTTTAGTTTGAAAAAATAGAAAAAATGGATAAGTTGTAGTAAAGGTAATCGATTAGTTATTAGTTAATATTTTTATATATTTAAATAAAAGTACTCATGATGTTATTGCCACAAAATAAGCTTTTAGTTAGAAAAAGTACAAAGGTAAGGTATTTTACCTATAATATGTTTTTTTTGTTTTTTTTAGCTATAATATGATTAAATATTAGTAATTAAAATATTTCTATTTTATTAAAATAAAATTGCTTGTAGTATCTTTAGAAAAAATGAAAAATTTTAGTTAGATAAAACATTATTGAAAAAGAACAAGTTTTAGTTACTGAAAATTTAGAGGGTACGTATTTTCACTGAAAATGGTTATCGGGTAGTTATTAGTAATTATATTATTATTATTATTATTATTATTATTATTATTATTATTATTATTATTATTATTATTTTATTAAATAGAATTTTCCGTAATGTATTAGGAATAATAGAAATTTTAGCTAGATAAAATATAAAATATAATTGTTTTACGTGAAAAAAAAATTGATTAATTATTAAAAAATAAAAAAATAATATATTTTACCTAAAAAGAGGCCCTTTGGGAATAGATTGTATGTAAGATTAGTTATTAGAATTTTTTTTATCTATAATTAAGTAAGGATAATTAGAATATGTATCATAACTAACTGGTCAAATTTTTAATATTTCGATAATATAATATAGTACAAATTAGTTATACTTAAAAAATTAATAATGTCCGAAAATTTTCCTAAAAGAGGAGTCTCAAAAAATGAGCCGAATTTGATTTTGTGTACATAAGCCCAAAGTCGTAATATATCAGATGTTGGTAACTGTTCGGCTGGACTTTTGGCCAGCCCAATATAGGAACACTTTCATTGTTGAAATGTTTACAAGCCTCCCCTGCTTAACAAATGTCAAATTTGGATGAATTTTATTGAAATTGAAAAATAATATGTAACACTAACGGGAAGTAACCCAATATCAGAGTCATATTTTCCCTTCTTATAAGTTACCAATGATTAATAATTTGGGTAACATTTGTGTTACAATATAATATAAATATTAAATTAAATTTTTTCTTTTTAAGTTTTTTTTATTGAATAATTTTTTTCTTTTTAAATTTTAACACCTTAAAATTTTAATGTCATCCAGTTTGTTGTGGAACGAAAAGTAAGGTGTATTTAATACTAGGGTTTATGGAAATTTCAAGCCTTAATGGCTGATCAAGTGTTTCGTGACTTAACTCGGGTTCTCACAAGATGCCTACGTATCTTGCAAATATCAAGAATCAAGCCAAAAACGTAGTTCGTGAAGGAACAAGTCCTTATATAGGTGATGAAAATCCTAGAATTAGGGTAGAAATGGGATACTTGGTGGACAAGTCATAGGTTTGGCCCACTTCTAGATCCTTCCAGAAAGGAAGTGGGTAAGTATTGAAGTTGTATGCCTTGGAGGCTACTCCACAAATGATTTGATTCCATATTGGACACAATATTGGAGTCTCATATTTGACTGATTTATTGATTACGAATTTATTATTGCAATTAAGGATTTGGACCTCATAACTGGGTTTTGTCTTTGGATCAATCTAGATTCATTCAATGTAATATTAAATGTGTATTTAGGACCCTCACAGTTGTTAGTAGACCTTCCTCTAAGAATTTGTCTTTTTCTAAGTTTTACCATCGGTTATATTAACTTATAGTCGGTGATTACTTTTAAATTTTTTTTTTTCAATTTTATTATAATATAATATAATTTTATATATGTTAATTTTAATATAATATTCGCAAGTTACTTTTAAATTATTTTAATTTATTTATAGTGTAATGACATTAAAAATGTTAATTTTATTATGTCGTTAGAAGAATTTGAACCTTATATTTTTGTATAGAACAACTTTTAGTATTATTAGTTTAGAACTCGTGTAATGCATGAATTTTTTTAATATTATATAAATTTTATTAATACGTATTGATAATTTTAAAATACGAATTTTGAATTTTGTAGGTTCAAAATTTTTAAATGATAAAATTTAATTATAATAATTATATATATGGTGCTCGTGATATTTTCAGAAAAAGTGAGATTTTTATTAGAAAATATAGAAAAGATAATACATTTTATCTGAAAAAGTTAATCGATAAATTATTAGTAATTACAATATTTAATTAAATAGAACATGTAAGTTGATATGGGCTGAAAGTAAGCCCTAAAGACACACTTAATGTTGCGTTAATTAAACCTAGATTGGTCCAAGGTTAAAGCCCATTAATAAGGCCCAAAACCATAATTAAATAATAAATTCGTGGCTAATAAATCAGCCAAATAAAGACTCTGTTGTCGAGTCCAAAAGGAAATCAAGTCATCTATGGAGTAGCCTCCAAGGCATACAACTCCTATAGTTATCCACCTCCCTCATGGAAGGATCTAGAATTGGGCCCAAATTGTATAACTTGCCCACCAAGTTACTAAACCCTAATTCCAAGGCTTCTCAAGCCTATATAAAGGGACTAACCCCTCATTCTAACGAAAAAAGTTTTTTGGGCAAAGCTCAATACGTTCCGCTACGTTTTAGGCTTAATCCTCGAATAAGGACATACAAGCCACTACGTCACTACGCCGCGAGGGTGCATCAAGCCACGTAGGCAACTCTAGAACTACGTTTTGACTTGATTCTTGATATTCATCAAGGTACGTAGGCATCTTGTTAGGACCGAGTTAGTCCCCGACAACAAGAGCAGCCACCATTAAAGCTTGAAGCTCTCAATCCCTAGCAATCAATACACGAATTAATTACACCCTACTTTTTATTCCACAACATTTGGCGCCATCTGTGGGAAAAAGACGTCAACCATGGAAAATACACGGAGATAAAAAATGGATGTGACGATCCACAGCCTCAATACGCGTTTCGATCACCATTCTTGGTATGCAATCCACATCTACTAATGTTTAAGGGTTGGATAATCGTGGAACGGGAATTTAAACGAGTCTCCAAGGAGAGGGAGTCCAAAGAACGATTCTAAACTCTCCAAGGGCGGATCCCGAATCCCAGGCATGGCTATGCCCATAATAGGGTAGCATGATTACAAATCTCTACCATGGTGCTTACACCGCTTACAACTTAGAACCTAAGTTGTGGGCTCCCACCCTAATGAGGGGATGATTCGCCCCATGTTTTGAGACTTGGAACCGTCGCATATAGCATGAGGGAGTAGTCTCGATCGTTCACTAACGATGATGAAAGAACAATCAGACTGATGATCCACTCCCCTCGACTTCCAATCAGGGAATAACTCTCCCAGAGACACGTCTCCAAGGGGTGATCCCCAAGGGATGATCCAAAATTCACTAACTCAAGGAGCGAATCCCTAATTTCAGATGGTGGTTTTACCTCTGACTAATGGAGCACCATGAGCACAGATCGCCGCCACCGTCATGATTGATCCCAATAACTCAAAACCCCGTTTATGGGTTGTAACTGTTCCTAACTGCTGATGGAACCATCGATTTACTCATGAGAAGTATGTGCCTCAATACATTGAAGGCTTGGTCCCCTTGTTGGAGGAAATCAAAGTCTATTCGGATCATACACAAAAGACGACTTCTCGTTCGAAGAAGATGAAGAAGAGGACGTCCGTTATAGCAAGAGACGTCAAAGCAAGGAGCCCGTCATAGGATCGGGACGTTCTTAACCCCGAGGGACTCAAGGAACGGCTCTTTAGGCCATAAACGAAAGGATTTGTGGGCTCAAATTACTCATCCGCAGCAGCCGATTGTGGGTTTAATGAATTCAGGGACGAATTCCCTCCGGACAGTGGTGTCGCCCTTCCAGTGCACCGTTGGGACTATAGATGTCCATCTCCATCGTTAAACGATGAAATTAGGTTCCCGCCAATGAGATGTCTTTCATCGATGGTAGGAGTAGCCAGCAACACGAGGCATACGTACCTCAATGAATTCAAGGCCTAGAACACCAATGAAAGAGTCATGATTTTCCCGGACCCTATATTGTTGACAAATTATCATCCACTGAAGAAGATAAATATCTCAGAAGGAGAACCAGGCAAGGAGCTCGAATGAGGGTTAGGGCTTTCTCAGCCCCGAGGATCCAAAGGACTGGCTCCCAAGACTTCAGGAGGGAGGATATATAATCGCTCATAAAGAAGCACTTATCTGAAAATTAAAGAAAGATCTGGAAATACAATAGGCTAGGCAGCCCTTAAAGGCTAGGATCCCCATGTTATTAATTTGAGTGGTTCCCCCTAAGAGGAGAAGGGTTGATACACAAAGGAATGATCCCAATGATTCTATGCCTCTAGGAGATCATGATGATCATATCCTATCATTCACCAACAAGATAATGAATGCTCATATCTCAAGAAAATTCAAGGCGCCCACCATCGAGGTATGTGTTAGGGTAAGAGATCCCACTAATCAAGTGATGATATCCTCCAATGCACTACAAATTTTAACCCGTGATTGACGTAATCAAGTATTGGGCGTTCCCTCAAACCCTAGGGGGCATGACATAATGATGATAAAGTCGGTTGCCCCCGAGCTCAATCAGCTCCTTTAAAGGACTAAGAAGGGCATTCGTCGCCCCGTTTATTGATGTAAAGTTCATGAGAAACGTTTTACATCCCCATTAATGTGGAAAATGAATGAATCCTTGGGGGATTACATGAACCGAATCACCAAGGAATCCTTGAAGGTCCCGAACTTGGATAATAGAGTAGCTATCAAGGTAGATGAAAGAGTAAGGGATGCCTCAACCCCTGATGGAGGCAATGCAGGTAATAACAAGAAGCGAAGGTGGTCACGAGTAGAATCTTAAGGATATGTATCCTCGAACAAGTAAAGACTCTGACTCTCCCTGGAAGAAGAACAATCAAGGATCGAGGTTCACGAGCTATGCACATTTGTATACTCCAAAGAGCCAAATCTCGATGGACATTAAGAAACACAAGGATCTATGATGGTTGAAACCACTAATGACTGATCCCGAGTAGAGAAACAAGAACCAATATTATCGGTTCCATAAGGATGTGGGAAATAAATCTCACGATTATAGACAACCTGAAACATAAGATCAAGTTTCTGGTCCGAAGAACAAGGTTGTATAAGTTCACCAAGGATGGCCAATAGGGTAACCTAAGGCAGGACTATGAAGTAGAGATGATGAAAGGAAGGATGACAATCAAGATCGCAATCCATAACCCCAGAAGGCCGATGATAAACATGATTTCTGAAGACCCGACGACGGTCGGGAATACAAGGAGCTCTCACAAAGCTTATGCTCGAGAAGCTATGCACATTGTAGGAGAAGCTATATAACAAGCAAAAACTGAAATGGCATTTGCCTTTGATGATTATGACTTTAAAGGGGTGAAGTGCCTCCATGATGGCCCGTTGGTCATAACACCTGTGACAGGCAACTCGCAAGTGAAAGGAGTCTCGGTAGACAATGGGACTTCTGTGGATATCTCGAAGATGCGAAACAACGATTCTCAATTGAACCCCTCCAACATGCCCGTGTATGGGTTCCATAGAGTTGAGTCAAGAGTTAAAGAAACTATTCGACTATCCAGGATAATAGGACGAGAGCCTAGGGAGGCCACTCATATCCCGCTAAAAATGTTATCCTTGGTAGGACAGGCTTGCATGCCTTCAAGGCGGTTGCCTCAAGCTAAGACATGAAAGATCAAATTTCCTACAAGGAATATAGTTGATGAAGAAAAGAGAGAGCATTGCTATCCGGCCACCTTGAGGCCTGATGAAGTCAGGGGGCAGGTCCTCCCGATTGAAGACATGGATGTCCAAAAAGATCATAAACAAAGAGGAAAACCCACCAAGGGCTCGATCCTCATTCCCTTAGTTCCCGAAGAACCTGAAAAGTTACCTACGTAGGGCATTGCTGAATGAACCTTTGAAGGGCAAATTGGATGCGTTCCTACAAGAGAACATTATTGTATTTACTTGGACAGTAGATGATATATGCCAAGGGTCGATCCCAAATTAATTACGTAAACTAGACGTCCACCCGAATAGGGAAATGATGAAACGGAAGAGAAGAAACTTTGATTCCAAGAGGCAGGAAAGCCAATAGAGAGTGACAGATGTGCATGGACTTCATTAATATGAATGATGCATGTCTCAGGACTACTTCCCCTTACCAAGGAACGATACATTGACCAATGCAGTAGCTGATCATGAAATACTAGGATCAAAATGCAACAAAGGTGAAGACCCAAAGAGGCGGCATATTGAAGATTGAAAAATAAGATCTTTGAGCATCTTACTGGGGAGACTATATAAGTCCATGGAAATGATTTGTTAATCAATAGCCTCGATAAGGCACATGACATCAAGCATTCTTATGAGGCGTTTGAGGTGTTAAGGCACCACACGATGATATTTAATCTGGCTAATCCACCTTCAGCATAGGATCAGGAATTTTTTTTGGGTTTTATGGTCTCCAACCATGGAAATTGAGGCCAACCCCGATAAGAGTAGAGCAATCCTTGACACGGAACCTCCACGTGTTGACGTAACCAAATTACGGAAAGTTACTCTATCTATACTTGAATGTATTTGACATGTCTTTGAGTGTCGTCCTTGTGAAAGGGGAAGACAAGGTTCGGAAACCCATCTATTAGGTGAGAAAGGTCTTGTATGAAACAGAGTAACCACAATAAACCCCCAAGCACTCGCTGACTTCGTGGTTGAATACACCATTGACAACCAAGAAGTCGAGGGGCATGAGGTAGTACCCCAGGAGGGCAAAGGATTAGAGAAGGAGAATCTAGAAGCGGTACTCAATGAGTATTGGATCGATTTTGATAGAGAATCAAAAATAAATTAAGTGAGAACATACCCCGATGTGTTCATGATTCCCCAACGAAAAACAATGAGGCTGAACGCAAAGTCGTGATAGCCATACTTGGTTTGGCCGGAGCCCCGAGGGTCAAAACCTTAAAGTCTGTGGAAACTCAAGATCGAGAGCACCAAAAGTGAATGGTGAGTTCGAGGCCAGGGATGGAACCACGACAAATACTTGAAGCTTGACTAAATTCAATGAGTGTCACATGAAGTACATCCAGAGGAAGGAATATGTAAAGGTTGATGTCCTACCCAAGTTTGCCTCCTCCGAGTTAGAGAATTTTATAGAAGTTTTCACTTCCAAGTCTTGACGGCCTAAAGCAATGATTGAAAAACTAACAACACCTGCAGGTGTGGAAAGCAATTGGATAGATCCTACAAAGGCTCACCAAGAAACCGGTTGGTTACCCGACAATGCCTTGGAGGCACGAAAGTTGTCAATAAGAACACTGAGGCCTCAACACGCGAATTTAGCCTTGAAAGAAACTCATCTGGAAATATGGGGTCAGTACTCGGGGGGCAGGACCCTTGCCTAAAAGATGACCCGATTTGGATTCTACTAGCCAGGCATGATGGCTGATGCCAGAAGTTATGTGTGATCGATATCCAAAAACACGCAACTGTTGATAAATCCCCTAAAATGTTGAAAACCATCTGTTCCACCATTCCTAGTGGCAAATGCCCAGAGGAAGTTCCTGATAGTTGCAATTGATACCTTCATGAAGTAGACTGAGGCTAAACCCCAAGCCTAGGACGACCATCAAGCTCGGCTCTAGCTAACTTCGTGGTTGAATATACCATTGACAACCAAGAAGTCGGGGGGCAGGAGGTAATAGACCAGGAAGGTCAGCAAGGTGAGAAGCTCCTAGAAGAGGGGAAGGAGTATTGGATGCTCTATTTTGATGGGGCATCAAAAACAAGACCAGGAAGGTCAGCAAGATGAGAAACTCCTAGAAGAGGAGAAGGAGTATTGGATGCTCTATTTTGATGGGGCATCAAAAACAAGAACCAGTGGTACAGGTTTAGTTCTGCAAAGCCCCGATGGGTTCGCAGTCAAGTATGCCTTGAAGTTGGACTTCCAAACAACCT
Source organism: Saposhnikovia divaricata (assembly GCA_036435485.1). Classification (NCBI taxonomy): domain Eukaryota; kingdom Viridiplantae; phylum Streptophyta; class Magnoliopsida; order Apiales; family Apiaceae; genus Saposhnikovia; species Saposhnikovia divaricata. Next base: position 158,108,467 of record CM071598.1, read on the forward strand.
ACAACGAGGTAGAGTATGAAGCTCTGATAGCCGACTTTGGACTGACAAGAGCCCTGAGGGTGAAGAACCTGAAAGTCTGTGGAGGCTCAAAGCTGGTAGTCTCACAAGTCGATGGAGAGTTTGAGGCTAAAGAAAATAATATGGCTAAATACTTGAGGATTGTGAAAGCTGCGATAGCCCAGTGCTACATTGAGTATATCCGAAGGGAGGAGAATACAAAGGTCGATGCCTTATCTCAGTATACTTCTTTAAAGGTCGAGACCCATTTGAGAACCCCCTACAATTGATTCTAAGCTTATTGCTCCTATCAAAGCACACCTTGAGAATGGCTGGTTGCCAAACGATGCATCGGAGGCAAGGAAGCTAGCTGTAAAGAACTAAAGGCTCGAAGAGACCACGTTCCACCCGACTGAAGGATCGTGAAGGCCCTACTTCATCCAAATGAAGGCTCGTAGAGACCGTGTTTCGTCCAACCAAAGGCTAGAAAAGGCCATGTACCATCCATTTGAAGGCTCAAAAAATGCGAGAAATAAGGCTCAATACTCGTGGAATGAGCAGGCCTAATAATCGAGTTAAAAGACAAAAATTCGATCTCGATCCATGTCTTCAGGGGCTGGAATTTCAAGTCAGGAATGATCTCCTCTAGGTCTCAAAGGTGAGGTCGTGATGACCCATGACCTAGGACAAACGAGGCTTATACGACCAAGGTAAAATTGAGGAAAAATACGACCTCAATCTAGGTCGTAGAATGAGGTCGTAGACCTCACGACCAATCAAAAATGGAGCCTTTACACGACCTCAATCCAGGTCGTGGATGAAGCTCTTAAGTCTCACGACCAGCCAAAAATGAAGCCTTGTGGCAAACTCAATTCAAATCGTAATTGAGGTCGTAGAACCTCAATACCTGGTTAAAATTAAGTCTTTCCAAGACCTCAATCCAGGTTGTGCTTTGAGATCGTAGACCTCACGACCACTGATATTATGGGTCCTTACACGACCTCAATCCAGGTCGTGGATTGAGATCGTAAGCCTCGTGACCAGCTTAAATTGAAGGCCTTACACGACCTCAATCCAGGTCGTGGATTGAGATCGTAAGCCTCGTGACCAGCCTAAACTGAAGGCCTTACACGACCTCAATCCAGGTCGTGGATTGAGATCGTAAGCCTCGTGACCAGCCTAAATTGAAGGCCTTACACGGCCTCAATCCAGGTCGTGGATTGAGGTCGTAAGCCTCGTTACCAGCCTAAATTGAAGGCCTTACACGACCTCAATCCAGGTCGTGGATTGAGGTCGTAAGCCTCACGACCAGGCCTTAGAGCTGAGGTCCTGAAAACCCCAGACCTGGACAATTTGAGGGTTTAGTTAGACCTCAATTCAGGTCTATCAGGGTTAGGACCCCCACACAAATTACAAGAAAAAATTATTATTATTTATTAATAAAAATCGATCGGAGTTTATTCAAAAAAAATTTATCCGGGTAGGACAGCCCTGATTCGGGTATAAAAGTTAATTAAAATTTGAATAAAATAAATAATATTATTATTTTTGAAAAATAAAAAATATATATATATAAAAAAAGGAAAAAGGTCACGACCTCAAATGAGGTCGCAACTGACCTCCAAAAGTGCTACGACCTGGGACAAAATTGAAGCTTGGACGACCTCAAATGAGGTCTTGTGAAAAAGTGCAATTTAGTACCCCTACCTTTGCTATGTTCACAAAAAGAGTCCCTGAAAAATTATGAAATAATCTCCCTAAAATGCATGTGTGCACAAATTCAAAATTTTCGATTAAAATTTTCGAATTTTATTCAAGCGAAATTTTATCCGGGTAGGACACCCCTGATTTGGGTAAAAACGTAATTCAAAATTAGAATAAAATAAATAATATTATTCAATAATATTATTTAAAAAAAATATATAAAAAAAAAGGAAAAAGGTCACGACCTCAAATGAGGTCGCAACTGACCTCCAAAAGTGCTACGACCTGGGACAAAATTGAAGCTTGGACGACCTCAAATGAGTTCTTGTGAAAAAGTGCAATTTAGTGCCCCTACTTTTGCTATGTTCACAAAAAGAGTCCCTGAAAAATTATGAAATAATCTCCTTAAAATGCATGTGTGCACAAATTCAAAATTTTCGATTAAAATTTTCGAATTTTATTCAAGCGAAATTTTATCAGGGTAGGACACCCCTGATTTGGGTAAAAACGTTATTCAAAATTAGAATAAAATAAATAATATTATTCAATAATATTATTTAAAAAAAAAGGAAATGGTCACGACCTCAAATGAGGTCTCGAATTGAGCTCGGCAAGCCTACGACCATGGCCAAAATCATGTGTTGGACGACCTAAATTGAGGTCTCTTGCAAAAGTACAATTTAGTACTTGAATTATTGCAAATATGACAAAAGATCCCTAAAGTTTTAAAGTTTACAAGTTCTTCCTGAACTTTATAATTTAACAAAAAGCTCCCTGGACTTCGGCACCTACAAAATGCACGTTTGCACAAATTTAATATTTTTGATTAAAATACTCAAAAATATTTTCATAAAATTGTCCGATGACAACAAAAAAATTACAAAAAAATTAAATTTCGTAGGAATGAGATCCCATAAATTATTTTAAGTCTCGTATAAGACTATAAAATTTCTAAATTATTAGGAAAAATTAAGAAAAGTACCTGTGGGTACAAGAAAATTCCTAAAAAATTAGGAATAGTTACGAAAAATACCCGTGGGTACAAGAAAATTCTTAAATTATTAGGAATAATTACGAAAAATACCCGTGGGTACATAAAAATTCCTAAATTATTAGGAATAATTACGAAAAATACCCGTGGGTACATAAAAAATCCTAAATTATTTGGAATAATTACGAAAAATACCCGTGGGTACAAGAAAATTCCTAAAATATTAGGAATAATTACGAAAATACCCGTGGGTACATAAAAATTCCTAAAATGTTAGGAATAATTAAGAAAAATATCTGTGGGTACATAAAAGTTCTTAAATTATTAGGAATAATTAAGAAAAATACCTGTGGGTACAAGAAAATTCCTAAAATATTAGGAATAATTACGAAAAATACCTGTGATTATACAAACATTCCTCAAACATTAGGAAAGGTACTGAAAAATATGAAGAAAATTATAGAAATATTTTCTTGACAAATTGAGCAATAATTTGTGCTAATAGTGCATAAAAGCTCTATGAAAATGCCGAAATTGCTAAAAGCAAGCACAAGTTAGAGCCGCGAATAAGGCAAATCGTCGTAAATGTGTAGGTCGCTCCACACTTTACAATTAGATGATATATGTGAAACACTAGTGTAAACCAAAATTCCTATATAAGGGTAGGAAAATTAAGAAGTCTCAGGTAAGGGATAATAATGACCCCAAGTCTCGATTAAGGCAAATATAACTTCTACGAAAACCTGATCAGTTTTCCTAGAAGTTGGGGGGCAAATGATATGGGCTGAAAGTAAGCCCTAAAGACACACTTAATGTTGCGTTAATTAAACCTAGATTGGTCCAAGGTTAAAGCCCATTAATAAGGCCCAAAACCATAATTAAATAATAAATTCGTGGCTAATAAATCAGCCAAATAAAAGACTCTGTTGTCGAGTCCAAAAGGAAATCAAATCATCTATGGAGTAGCCTCCAAGGCATACAACTCCTATAGTTATCCACCTCACTCATGGAAGGATCTAGAATTGGGCCCAAATTGTATAACTTGCCCACCAAGTTACTAAACCCTAATTCCAAGGCTTCTCAAGCCTATATAAAGGGACTAACCCCTCATTCTAACGAAGAACGTTTTTTGGGCAAAGCTCAATACGTCCCGCTACGTTTTAGGCTTAATCCTCGAATAAGGACATACAAGCCACTACGTCACTACGCCGCGAGGGTGCATAAAGCCACGTAGGCAACTCTAGACTACGTTTTGGCTTGATTCTTGATATTCATCAAGGTACGTAGGCATCTTGTTAGGACCGAGTTAGTCCCCGACAACAAGAGCAGCCACCATTAAAGCTTGAAGCTCTCAATCCCTAGCAATCAATACACGAATTAATTACACCCTACTTTTTATTCCACAACATAAGTTTTACCTGAATTGATTAGTTACTGAAAAAATATAAAATGTAACATGCTTTACATAAAAAAGAAAATTGATTAGTCATTTATAATTATATTTTTTTTCATAACTTTTAATACTCCCTCCGTCCCAAAATGCATGTCCCTTTGACTTTTGATAAGTCAAATTAATCAAAATTTAACTAAAATTTATATGTATATGTATATATATATATATATATATATATTATATAATTCAGAAAAAAAATATATGATTAAAAGTACATCTAATCTATGTTACAATGCAACTTTCAGTTTTCAAAAATAAAAATAGAATAATTTTTAATATTTAATCAAAAATTGATCAATTTGACTACTAAAAGTCAAAAAGACATGTAAAATAAGACGGAGGGTGTATTTTGATTTTAATATAATAGTATAGATAGATATAAGTAAGGGTATTTAAGTAAAAACATATTAATATATAAATATGGATAATTAAGTAAAAACACGATACTGGTACCAAAACTATTAATGTTTCGAATATTATAATATATAATATAAACATATAAATTAATACGTAGTTTGCGAGATTCGAACCTTTAATCTTTGTATAGAACAAAAATTAATAGTATTATATCTAACGGTTATCATCTTTTAATTCAATTAAAAGATTTAATAACTATGAATGAAAGCTATAACAAAAAAGAGGAATTAACCTTTTTATAGTATAATATAAATACTTACAAGTTACAATTAGTAGTGAGAATGAGTTCTACAAAATAAAGAATGTTATTTGATAGTTATGTGATGAAATGCACATTTTCATTTGAATTTCTGCAATTGTTATGTTCGATAAGTGGAAATAAAAAATTATAAATTCATGTGTTAATGCTTAAATTAGAAATTTAATTCTTTAGATTGTGAACCTTAACCCACCATACACATAAATATAGGATCTTTAGGCTTCGATTATTATCAGGGATAAAACCTTTACAAATAAGAAAAAACAGATAAATCGTTTCATATACAACTTTTCAAGTACGTATCATTCTCACTTTTATTTATGTCAAAATAAAAAAATTGGATAGTAAAAAGATTTTTAGAGTTCAAAATCTCTAGTTGAATCATAAGTCAGGCATCATATTGGGTTTTGTCTCCTAAATTTAATATGTTAAAACGAATTATAATTTAACTAGCTTTATATCGTGCTTGGGTTGCTTTATTAATATTTTTTGAGTTGCTTTATTAATATTTATAATATATTTTTGGGATAAGTTTATAACTACCCATATAAATTATTAGATTTTTAAATATATACTACCAATCTTTCTAAAATTCTAAAAATACCGACCTTGTTTTCAAAATTCCAAAAATACTACCTTCCTCAGTTGCAACTTTTGCAACCTCATTTGCAACTTCCAGTTTTCAAATTTCTGATTTCAAGTTCTGGGGTTCAGATGACATTTTCGACCACTTTTTTGGAATCTAGATATATGAACCCCAGAACTTGAAATCAGAAATTTGTAGCATCTCAGTTGCAAATGAGGTTGCAAGACCCCGCCAGAGGCACTCATAATTGGTGAATTTGGGTTGCATGGCCCCGCAGGGGCACTCATAATTTGTGGATTTCTGATTTGCAACTTTCAGTTTTCAGTTGCAACTGAGGTTGCAAACCGCAGTTGCAACTGAGGTTGCAACTGAGGTTGCAAAAGTTGCAACTGAATACTGAAAGTTGCAAATCAGAAATCCACCAATTATGAGTGCCCCTGGTGGGGCCTTGCAACCCAAATTCACCAATTATGAGTGCCCCTGCGGGGCCATGCAACCCAAATTCACCAATTATGAGTGCCTCTGGTAGGGCCTTGCAACCTCATTTGCAACTGAGATGCTACAAATTTCTGATTTCAAGTTATGGGGTTCAGATGACATTTATATATATATCTAGATTCCAAAAAAGTGGTCGAAAATGTCATCTGAACCCCATAACTTGAAATCAGAAATTTGGAGCATCTCAGTTGCAAATGAGGTTGCAAAAGTTGCAACTGAGGAAGGTAGTATTTTTGGAATTTTGAAAACATAAAATTATAATGAGGTAGTATTTTTGAAAAAATGATTTTATAGAAGTGAAAAGATAGTTGGATGGTAGTAAAATTGGAAGTAATTGTTAAAATCTTATATATTTATGTAAATATCCCTATATTTTTTTGTTATAATTTTTGTTATCAAAAGTATTTTTATAACATTTGGATTGTCTTTTTACATTTAATGATAATAAAATAATAATATGCATGTTTTTGTATTTATATATATATATAATAAAATTATTACGGAAAATATGTTAAATTATAATAATAACTAATTAAGTTGATGATGAATATTTTATTAGTTTAGTCTTTATTATTTTACTTTAAATTTTATTGTTGATGAAATTTAATACGTTTGTTACTTTTAAATTATTAAATGATTATTTCTGATTATTATATTTTGATTCTCTTTAAAATATTTTATTTTGGATTTTCGAATTGTTTTTAATTTATTTACAACTTTAGTACCGAATCTAGAATTTTTGCACAATAATAAAATGTTAATTTATTGATTTGTGTTGATTGTTCTTAGTTAAAATTTTAAAAACATGTTTTTTTTAAATCTAAAAGTAAATTTTTTTATGACTTAATTTTCTTAAAAATAGGTTTTCTTGAAACTTTTTTATGTGGTAAGGTTCTTTTTAAATTATATTTAAAATTTAGTCTAAAATATCTTTGTATTAATTTTAATTAACAATAATTTTCTCAACTTTAATTTTTTTTATTTTATCATATGTTATTTTAGTGCATCCTCTTTTGATTCAGCTTGTTTGTTAAATTTAAAACTAGCATGATAACCCGTGCGAGGCACGGGTCAAATTCTAGAAATTTTTTGTATAACACGTAACAATAACATTCTTAATTTTTCGTTTATTGATAATATGTATAATGTTTTAGATATACCAAATATAAGTTGACTAAGTATGAATGCTACTTATTTGTACGTAAGACGTTACTAATTTATGCAACGTTGCTAATTTAGCTCATAAAATGAATAATACATTTTCCTGTTTGTGACATGTAATCTACATATATTGAATTAGTACAAGTAATGTAGTTAGTGAAGAATATCGGGTCACTTCGGGGCCGTGGAGTGATATCCCTCTAATATCCTGAATCCGAATACGATTTGCGAACACGTACCAACAAATAAAAATTATTTTGCTTTTAGAACATGTGCGAGTGACGAGCTATTTTCTAGTATTAGACATAAATATTTATACTAATGTCGTTCTAGCATTATTTTCATCGTGATCGAGTTTTATATATTGATTCAGTAACGTTGCATGTAATCTACAGCCTATATATTTTTTAATACTGGTGATATTTGAAATTATGGATTTATATGCGATTGTCAAATTGCATTGATCAGTGAAAAATCTTTTTAAATAATAACAAATAGTTTAATTTTTATTCTAAATTTACATTAAATATTAAATCAAGATTATAAATGACCTTTTTTAAAAAATTCACCATTATTAAAATTTACACAAGGTAGTTTTTAAACTGTGATATTAATTCAAACTTTTTACAAAACAATTAAATGTGATAAATAAGTTGATTAAATTTAATTGCAACAATCATGGTCAAATTCAAAGTATTTTTTAAAATCATGCCAAGTTCTTGACCTAAAAACCCACCACATACTAAGCTAGTATTTTTTATATGCATTATATTAACTTGCTCTTATAAAGGCGTCAAATACACTAATTCGTATCGATATGGAATGTTACAACCCCCATCGCAGTTGGATGTTCGCACTAAATCACGCAAGCGTACGTGGTCATAAGTAATATCACAGTAAATAGAGTTCGTTCCCACGAAAACCTGGTGTAATTCAGATTATGCACTTAAGCAAAAATGTATGATTATTATTCACTGCTAAGACAAATAACAAAGGTGTGTTTTTCTTAACTAATTTAACTAACGAGCAATTTAACAATACTAAGAATTAATTAACTAATGTGATTAAAACCGAATTACTTATGAGAGATAAAACATGGGATCCTAACTTCATTAATTACTTCGTTCAGAGTTGATGCTTTTAATCTTTGTATGTGACAGTTGCGACAACTAATCGGACAACACGAAATTAGTACACGCTATCTTTTGGCATACACATACCAACCCACTCAAACATCCACAAAATAGATAGAAGCTGGGCAGACACCAATTATGTTTAGACCCTATATGTATATAAGATTTAAAAACATAACGGTTTAAGAGCAAGTTATCCATCGAGATCACATAGGGCAGTGTAAGTTGGTTAAAATTACACTACGAATCATGCATGTCAAAGCATCCATAAACCTACGCTAACATGGCAAGTTCTAAATCTCTATATCCACTTTCGCATTCAATAGAGATCAACAATACAATTTAGATGTTAGCTACGCATCCAAAAGCATTAAGTACAACCATATCAGGAAATTGCAATTTCATCACACACAAATCCTTAAAGCAACAAACTACTAAATTACGTAAATAAATCCATTGGAATCCCATGACAACGATTAGTCTATAAATGAACGGCTCGTCATCATGGGTTCAAGTGAAAATATGATAATAAACAAGATCTGAATAATAACGAGAATGCTAAAGTATTAAGGTTTAGAAAATAAATCCGAAAACGAGCATCCAAAAGTATCGCCTAGTTAGAAGAATACAAAGACTGTAGATCTAGATCTTCTTTAGCCGTCACGTGCTCCTTGTTTCCCTTCTGAAATTCATCTCCCAGTTGTGTCTCCAACCTACAGTTTTTTACCTGTGTTTTTATAGCCCCTTGTGCCTTATCCCTCAAGAGATAATCAAACTTAAAATAGAATTCTGGACAGCTGGTGATACGTGGGCATGCGGGCGCGCTCTCAGAGGCACGGGCGCGCTTGGCTCACTATTCACAAAGTCTGATTTTTTTTTTCTTTTCGCTCCGTTTCTCTTGCAACTTTCCATTCTCCCGTTCCTGAGTTAAAAAAAACCAAATATTCACAGTAAAGTAACCACCCTGCTTCGAGCCTGAAGTTCTGCACAATTCAACTAAAACACGTCAAAAACACAACATACTTGAGTTCAAGTAATCAATTTAAGCCGCAATGAAGAATTTCAAGTGGATATAAAATCCAATTATCATTAGACGACGATCTTGTCTATCCCACAAACAAACATACTAAATCCTACAAATGACGATGCACTTCCGGCCGGATAGCCGGATAGCGCTAATATCATATGTATAAAATGATGAAATTTTGAGTACTTTTAAAACATCAAGTCTTACTCCGATTTTGAATCTAAAATATATCGAACTACATTGGTCTAATGACTTGCATTTAAATGTTCTGATTTTAAGTTTTCATTAACCATTTTTTGAAATAACATACAGTTAAATGTGATGAAAAATTATAAATATCTGATAGATATCTTATATTTATCTATATATATAGCAAATACTAATTATTAACAATATTTTATTGAACTGAATAATTTAGAAATGCATAAGTTGACTACATATTATAAATCACTAATTTACACTATAAAATAATATGATATAAATTTGTAAATGTAACACGGAAAAAATGATTTAAAAATTTAATAATTAAAATACTAAATATTCTTAATCCACGAACACACACGCACACATAATATGTATATGATAATAACACATATGATTGAGAGATATAGGGGTAGGATGACGTGCAAATCAATTATAAGACTTAGGTTATATTCTCATCTATCACATTTTTTGAAAAATGAAAAATATGAACTAAGATTATGAGCTAAGATAATTAAGACTAAGACAATTATGAACCCCAATAATTATGGTTAAGAAAGAAATTTAGATATTAATTAAGCACAAGTTATTACTTTTAAACTGTGATATTAATTTAAATTTTTCTAAAAGAGTAAAATGTGATAATTAAGTTGGTCGGTAAGCATAATTACAACAACTTGGGTCAAATTTAAAATACTTTGTTTTAAAATCGGGTCAAGTTCTTGATCTAAAAAATCACCACATTCTAAGCTAGCAATTTTAATAATCATTATATTAACTTGATCTTATAAAAGCGTCAAATACACTAATCCTTGTCGATAATGTTACAACCTCTCATCTTATTGGGATGACGATCTCGCCTATCCCACAAACAAATTTATAAAATTCTATAAATTAATGACGATGCACTTCTGGTTGGATAGAGTTAATGTCATATGTGAAAAATGATGAAATTTCGAATACCTTTCAAACATTAAGTTATTTTTCGATTTTGAATCCGAGATATATCGAAATACATTGGTTCAAATGCAATGATAAACATTTAAGTGTTTAGATTATTACGTGTTCATTAACCATTTTTTCAAAAACATGCATTTAAATTTACTAAAGAAAATATAAATATTTAATAATTTTGTTATAATTATCTTTATATTGTTAATACTAATTATTACTATTATTTTATTAAATCGAAAGATTTCGAAATATATATGTTGACTATATATCAAATATCACTAATTTATACTATACTATAGTATAATATAAATTTGTAAATGTAAAACAAAGAAAAATGATTAAAATATCTTAGTAATCCAAATACCAAATATTCTTCATTTATGGTGATGTGCGCATGAATAGCAAGATTTAGGTTCGATTCTCTCCGTCAACAACTTTTTTAAAAAATAACAAATTTAAGAGTAATTTAGACATTTAATGTTGAATAAAATGTCTGTAATAGTATAGCTAGCCTGCATAAATTTCATATGTTTGTACTGAGGGAACACTGTCGTCCTTGTCTGTTTGATTCAGCAGATCGTGCTTTGGTTTTAGTTTGGTTCAGAAAATATGATAATAATAATAATATCAAATCAATGGGGACGCTTTCTGTTTGTGGCCGGGCATATCGGGAAATATCATGCATATTAATAGAAAGAACAACTCAATCATTTCTATCGTATCATCAGCCACCTGACTTGTACAGTGTACTGATCCTTTCTTTTCTTCTAGGACTGTGTTGGTAAGATTTATTATGTAGGTGTATATGCAAATATGGTAATGTCGTATTCATAACACTACTAAGCTACTCCATTTCAAAAGAAGAATTGAAGAAACTTGCAATGATCAAATGTAATAAAACCAGCTAACGAGGAGGAGTTATGTCATCAACAACACTTGCCAGCAGGCCCAGCACCAAGCTACACTCTCTGGTCTCCCCCATCAAACTCCTTCGCAGATAAAACACAAATTTTCGATATTCAGATGTCGAATATAGTTCTCTATGTTCAGATACACGGAGTGTTTCTTGTCAAAAAAAAAAACACAGAGTGTTTGTTTAGTAAAATATGATCAGAAGAATTTTTTTTTTTTGCTAGTTAAACACACTCATACACCTTGTCTTTCACAAAGATACGAACCATCGATATCCCATAAAGGGAGCGAGGAAGATATGGCTACACCAAAAGGTGTTTCTAATTGGATCTTCCTAAAATATAAGAGTTTATGGTAAGTGATTAGAATTTTTATTGGTAACTATGCAATTTTAATACTGATAAATTATTACTCTTATTCAAGATGTACAGTAAACGTAACATTGCTTGAAAAAGACCAGCATATACTGAGGAAAAACAAATTAAAGCTGCGTATTGGTGTCTAGGCTATCTCTACAATATACACACAACTAAAGATGTAAAGCCAGTCAACCTTCTGCAGCAGCCGCGCTAAGCAGATCGGAAAGGATACCCTTTGCTTTTCTTCTGCATGCGCTTACAGTAATACGTAGTAAAGATCAATTTTATTTATATCACCAAAACTGTGTCTGTACTTCATAACTATCAGTCCCCCTCATAGATTTATTGTTGCCTACTTGCCTTGCCTTGTCTTGTTTATGAAGCATAAATAACTTACAATTTCAAAATATAACTCTATGTTTCATAAATAATTATACTCATGCATCTGTTCTCGTAAAACTTACAAATTTCCTGATATATTCTAGTATGAAAAGCTTTCTTTGTCAATCTCTTGCTGGGATGGAGAGCATTAGGATTTGGAACATGATGCGTATATTAAGTTGTACCCAATTTTTTACTGGCAAATTTTATCATGATTAAAATTCATGCCACCATTGGAGATATATACACAATTGGACAAGGGGTTCATGGTAGCCCAAATCTTATAAGAAGCACCCGAATCGGGTGCGGATCTAATAAGGTGCACGTGCGGACGTGTCTCCCCTAAAACAAAATTTTACGTATTTTTACCATTTATTTTTTTAAACATGTAAGAAAGTGCTCCCACAATAATTTAAAATGTGAGGATGTTTTATCAAAATTTATTCGGCGTCCTTCTAAAGATAATTTTCTAGATCCATCCCGGACAGTTGACAAGGAGGGTAATGGTCATCCTGATACAGTACCTTATTTGCTTGATGTAATTTTATACTCAATTGTATAGCTAAGATGGAAATGAGTTTTTTAACAGATGTTTCGTGTTTATTCTGAAGCAGGTTTTCATGATATATAACCAGAAGCTAGTAACAAACAAACATGAAACAGGTTTAAAATGGTTTTGAAGACCGATAAAATACGTACATACCCTTGTCAAGCACACAAAACCAAGATGATTGATGGTTAATAAGTTGTAAAATATATGAATGCAAACATTAATTTTTTTGTCAATTTTCATACATAAAAACTTCATAACTGACAATATTCATCTCAACATAACATGCCACAGTTTCAACAACTAATAACATACATTGTCAACAATAATACGAAGAAGCTAATACATTTATAAAGAGAGACGCTGTAAAGTATATAGAAGATATATGTTATTCTCTGTGACAGTAATTAACGGTGATGATGAGTCTAGAGCCAGAGAGCACCAGCATCCTTAAGGAGAGGAACAAGACTGCCATTAATGTGACAAGACATTAGAGGTTCCACTCCTCCCAAGAACTTTCCACCAACAAACACGGCTGGCACAGGATTCTGCTGTTTCTCCCCCGCAATCTGGCTGAGAAAGCCTTCGATATCCGCGCCATCAGCTTCTCGGTCCAGCTCCACAACAGTTGGACCAACTCCAAGGCTCACTAGGAGCTGTTTCACCACATGGCACATGCAGCAGCCACTGCTGGTGAACACCACCACCGGCTTGCCAGTAACAAGGTTCCGGACCTTCTCGCCAATCGTGTTCATCTTCTTCTCATCATTGCCACTTGTTGCGTTGCTGCCTAATGAAATCTCCAGTAGCTGATCATTCTCATCAATCTCCATGCTTCTTGTAAATTGTGTAGTAAATATAAAAGGGAAGTTCTCAAATGGATGGTTTTCTTTTGTGTGAGTAAATGTGTTTATATAGGAGGAGGGGATAAAGCTAGGGAAGAGAAAGCAGATAATAAAGTGTTGAGAAAAATGTAACAGTAACAAAATCTGTGTCACCAAAAGGACAGGCCTTATTTTGTGAAGGTAACATATATTTGGTTGTAGAAAGACAAGTGAAACATGACCATTTGCTTGTATGGTACATTTGTAACTAACTGTTACTGCTGCTCTGTTTACTTTTAGGAGATTTTTTGGCCTGTTAGTTTCTACGGAACTGAAGGAGGATTTTCATGGTAAACAGTTTGGTTTTAATTATATATCTGATGACCTCATAATACTAAAAGTATATATTTAATAATTTGTTATTGCACTTTCATACAGAGTTTTTAAGGTGTGCTGAAGAAATAAATTCTAATAACTAGCTATGGTAATGGTAATGGTACGTAATGCTGCGTTTTCAGTCTACATGTACTTGGCTATCCAGTAAATACAAACCCGCCAGTCCGAAAATATATTACTCCTACTTGATCTCCGGCAAATTAATAGAAATATTCCGAATACGAAAGTCTGATCCAAAATACAACTAAAAGAGTCTATTTTATTCCAAATATGCTTAATTGTTTGAAAATATTTGGCATCCTATTCGTTACACGAGATATTACATGTTCGTTCATCATTCATAACAACTTTCACTCATCGTAAATTATGGGATACTTATTATTATAAAATATTTTATTTGCGGTTTACATTTAAAAAACACTACTAAACGCACGTTATATATTTATTTACGGTTTACATTCAAGAAACACGACTAAACGTGCGTGCGTTATATACCTGTTCTACACATGTTTTTACGTTACTTAATTTGTGATTTATATGGAAGAAACGTGAACAGTCGCATGTTATATATTTGTTCTGATGAGAATAATGATCGGTTATTTCTTAAAAACGCGGAATTATTTGATCCTACTCATATTTCCGGTATGGATAATAGTAAGTTGTTTTTAAAACGCAGAGTTATATTTTAAAAACTCGATTAGTGATGCATTATTCACTTGTGTGATTATTATAAGATATCAATGCATAAGAAAAAATTACATCATGCATTGTACATCATTTTATGTGTTATGTTGAATATATTATATGATCCAATCAAATTCTTCTCTACAACTTTAAATGTTTAAAAGCAATTTTTGATGAACTTTATGATATTTTATTATACAAAAATTGTAAATAATGAATAAGAACATGAAGCACATATATGGATGGATGCAGGTAAGAGTGCCACAAATTAAATGGTCAAAAACAGTAAAATCAGAAAAGAGAAAGAAGTCACAGGGGATATGAACTAAACTACGGTAGGAGCAAAAAGAAATGAAAGGAAAGGTCATGGAAAAGAGGTGAAAGGAGAAAGCAGCAGCAGAGGAATGGATTAAAAAACAGGAGAAATCAAGACAGGGCTAATGCATGAGACCAACTGCTGGTGTTTATGCCATCTAATACATAGGTTTGTACCTCCTGCTACCACCAAATTAAAGGCGTGAGCATCGTACCTATGTCTTTTACTACTCTATACATACATTATCCATATGGACCATATATGTTGTAAAACATAATGAGTTGGAACATTGTCCTGTTACAAATTTAATCAATGTGAAAATAGAAACAACAACTTGCCTTTGACAAGGAATGCATTTTCGGGTTCTGATTTTGTACATGGCTGCCAAGTGCCAGTAGTCTTAATCTGTGTATGAAATACGCATGCAGAGGCGGAATTAAGATTCGAAGGATTGAGAGCGAAATATGTAGTCTTAATTCGTGTATGCAATATGTACGCAGTGGCGGAATTAAGATTCGAAGGATTGAGAGTTAAATAGTTTTTCTAAGACATAACTTTCACAAATTTAGTAAAATCGAACCATAGGAGTTAGTTTCTTGTCATTATTTTTTTCAAAGGTTAGTCTGGACTCATTATTGCCACTGAATGTGCATGTATGTATGTGCGTTGTGAGAAAGAGATAATAGTATAATACTTATATGTAATTTGCAAAGCAAAGTGATGTAAGAGTTCAGAGAAAGAATGCAACGGAAAGAATATTATGGACACGCCAAACAAACAGGCAACGTCTAGTACGCCGTCGTTCGACTGTTGCACCACCCGGACTCAGTAGAAGCCAGAGACAACACTACACTACAAGACAGTAACCAGGGGTAAAGGATCGTAGCCTGTTTGTTTTTTCATGCAGCGACTGCAAAATGAAAAATAGAAGTTCTACCAAGTTCCAATAATGCTTAGTGGTGTCACTCTTCCACAGAATTTACATTTTGTGTTACCAGCTATCTCATCGCCCTCTACCGACTTGATTTATTTTACAACAGATTTGCCAAAATCTCAAACCTGATAACTTCTTTTTATCTTGAAGAACCAATTTTAGTATGACACATTACAGACTAATATGAACATTATAATTGTAGAGCTCAAACTAAAAATGAGTCAATTCGATTCATATTAAAATCTAACTAGAAGTGCCAACTAGAAAATGAATTCTAGTTGAGGCAAAACCATTCTAGGAGTCCATCTTAACTCAAAATACAAACCTATTTAATAGTATAACTACAGAATTCGATTAGAGAACTGGACTCACTTCAAAAACAATCAAAAAAGCAATTCCGAAAAGTAGGTCTAATATTGATTCGTATACAAACGAGGGGAAACTGATCAAGTAAGGTTCTAGAAAGTGAAAGAATACTTCTTGGCAGGACAATTTTCTTTTTCAGACAAGTAATTTTATATGAACTTAAAAACGTGATTTTCATTAATTCATCTAGTGATAAGAATATCTAACTTGTCCAAAGATTAGTTTGAACAGTTCCTGCTATTTTCTAGCCTAAATTCCTACGTAAAAGGAGATACATTCATTGTTTTATCCACTAACAAAGGCCCAAACTAACAATAAGGCACAGCTGTTGGTTCATCCCTTTACAACCTTCCCATCAAAATAAAATCCAACTGCAACAAACTACCAAATGACAACATTAAGAAACTGTATATTAATGCATGCACAACCCTAGAGTGCCTTCGATTTCATAACAATATCCAATATATGGCCTTATAATATGGATCCAGAAAATGAAAAACTGAAGATTTTAAGATCATTCAATCTAAGGAGCGACTCATTTAAACTCCGCCGCACCGATTCTTCAATAAACAGAGATAATGATTCAGACGTAGATTCTCAAGGCTACACAAGCCTGAGAGATGTTATCCATTCACCACCTCAAAAAACTTCATCTATAGAATCTAATGGGTTTGATTCTTCAACCATATCAATCAGAAATGAGCTGGTAAAGCATGCAGCCTCGGTTTACGTGCAATCTGCGATCATTTCATCGCGTGATCAGAGTTTCTTTGCACATTTCTTAGATAAGTTTCGATCCTGCTGTGGGACACACATAAGGAAGCCATTGCAATCTTGTTTCGGGGTAATTTATGGGGTCTTTGTTTACATGGCTAATCACATTGCAAGAGTTTATAGAGGGAGGGTGGCCATAAGGTAAAACTAGACGGATCTCTACAGCATATTTTCTCTATGTAAATATTTGTTAGCAGTTTCTTCTTCGTTTCCTCAAATGTGTTATAAAGCAGCTTCTCGTTTAGCTATATATAAGTCCTAACTATTAATATAACTGTGACACTACAATTTAAATAGCTACACTTGTTTCTGTTTGAATCAAAATATTCAGCAGTCATGGATACTATCACAAAGACCTATTCAGTGTGCAAGAATCTGGCAGAGCCTTTGTCATTGGACCGCATCCATCTTTCTTACCTAGAATAAAATTTTACCCTGTTCTAGTTTGTTTTTTAATAGGCTAATGGGAACTAATACATTCCAGCTAATAAAATAGTACTCCAGTCTTCCCTTTCATTCCTAGTGTATCCTTTCCTCTAAGAATAAAGTACATGCAACACACATTCATGGTATGCAATGTGAAGGTTGCTAGCACAATACTGCTTTCCTGTATATAAAGCTAAGCCAACACTGACCACGAGGCCAAATCCCATTATCATTCAATGTATCAAGATTTCAAGAGGCTGGTTGAGAATTGATGTCCAACGATTCTTTCTGAACACTCTTCTTTGGGTACCCTACTTTTACACAAAAAGACGATTTACGATGAAAATAAAGCATTTTTTAACATTTATCTAGGACCTTGGCCTTGGGACACCAAATTTTAGTTAATTCACAAATGTCTTCATTCAGCTACTATGAAATAACATTTAATCGTGGTTTAAACAGCTAGTTACCTAAACCATTCAGGGAAAGCCTGATTTTTTTCTCTCTGGATGCTCAGAGTTGTCTTGTCTATATGACAAGTTTTATATCGTTTTAAGTCTTTCCTTAAACCTAAACACAAAGATTCAGTTAACAAGCTTTGTATCATTTTAAATCTTTCTTAAACCTTAACACAAAGATCCAGTTGTCAAATCTATATCTTTTTAAGTCATTCTGTAAGCCAAACCACAAAAATCTAGTTTCAACCATACTCAGAATCATTATGAGTCAGTACAATAAGTCAAGTCTAGAAGATCTCTACACAAATCTATCCATTGAAGATGATGAAGATGGCGGAGTAGTAATAGGGGTGGAGGAGGTGCAGGAAAAGCAAGACACATTCACCCTTGTGGGGCGTTTCATGACAGATAAGCATATCAACTTTCAGGCAATGAGGAATCTGCTGGCATCTATCTGGAGACCTAAGAAAGGAATGGAAGTACATGATATAGGGGGGGATAGATTTTCGTTTATCTTGTATCACATCATGGATCTTCGTAAGGTGCTTGATGGGGGGCCATGGTCTTTCGAGCAGAATATGCTAATTTATAAACAGGTGCAGGAGATGGATGATCCAAATACAATGCAATTAAATGAGGTCGATATCTGGGTGCAGGTGCACGACATTCCTAAAGGCTTCATATCGGAGAATATATTAAAAAGTGTTGGAAATTATGTGGGAAAGTATGTGAAATCAGACACTGCAAATTTTGAAGGAATGTGGAAAGCATACGTAAGAATTCGAGTCACTCTTGACTTACAAAAACCCCTGAAGAGGAAAATGAAAATTAAGAAAGAAGGTGGAACATGGAGTTGGATCAATTTTAGGTATGAGAGATTGGGAAATTTCTGCTTCGTGTGTGGGATTATTGGCCATACAGAAAGGGAATGCAACATTGTGTATGAGAATCCAGACAAGGAAATAGAACGGGCATATG
Organism: Saposhnikovia divaricata; assembly: GCA_036435485.1. NCBI lineage: Eukaryota > Viridiplantae > Streptophyta > Magnoliopsida > Apiales > Apiaceae > Saposhnikovia > Saposhnikovia divaricata. The sequence goes on from CM071598.1 coordinate 158,127,206, forward strand.
GAGTTGGGTTGAGAGCACAACCTCGAAATACTAAGAACAATGTGGGTGCTAGATGGTTGAGAAACCCTGAAGGAGGAGAGGGGTGGACGGAACACGGTGGTGCAGCAAAGAACCAGGCGACAGGAAGTGGGGGAACAAACGTAACGAGATTTGAGGAAGTGGCAGGAATCATGCGACAAAAAGGGGGAGAAAAAGCAGCTATCATGGTCAAACCGCGAAATCAGGAGACAATAAAGGAAACAGGAACAGAGGCAAATTTGAGCGGGAAGGAGGAAAAGTTAAATATAATATTGGATCCTAAAAGAAAACGCACGGAAATTACTCAAAATACAATGGACAATGGGCCTATAAACATGGTCACAGATGGGCCGGAGGCAGGAAACACTGAAAATGAAAATGGTGAAAACGTGCCAAAAAACTTGTATGGGGTGGGTTCTGGAGTCCAGGCCCACCGAGAACAATGAGCTTCTTAGTTTGGAACTGTCGTGGTTTGGCCAAACCACGAGCAGTTAGATTTCTTCGCGAAATCATCACTCAACTAAGGCCAAATTTAGTGTTTTTATCGGAAACATTTGCTACAGAGAAGAAAATAGAACAGATTTGTAAGATGATACATTTTGCTGGTTGGTTTGTTGTCGAATCTCAAAGACATGGAGGAGGTCTAGCTCTAATGTGGAAAAACGAAGGGGGGGTAAACATCAGAAATAGTAATAATCACTATATAGACTTTGAGGTGAATTGTGAGCATCTGGGACGTTGGAGGTATACGGGTTTCTATGGATGCCCGGAGCGTAGGAGAAGAAGAGAATCATGGCAGATGATAAGAACGTTAGCTGCAGAATCACACTTACCGTGGTGCATTATCGGTGACTTTAACGATATGATGCATACTCATGAAAAGCAAGGTGGAAGAAGACAGGAGACTGCGTTGCTGGAAGGTTTCAAAGAAGCTGTGTACGATAGTGGCCTCAGTGATTTAGGTTATGTTGGAAGTGATTTTACCTGGGAAAGGTCGAGGGGGAACATGGCTTGGATACAAGAAAGACTTGATAGAGGCCTAGCTAATCAAGAGTGGAGGGACATATTTCCTAGAGCAATAGTCAAAGTTCTCGAGGTATCGACTTCTGATCATATGCCTCTATTTCTCGAATTAAATAAGTTAATTTACGCTCCAAAAAAGAAACGTTTTCGGTTTGAAAACTTGTGGATCAAAGAAGAACAATGTTTTAATCTAGTTAAACAAAGTTGGAGTCAAGAGGAGAATAGAAGCATTGTAGAAAAGGTAGCCTACTGTTGCTTAAAAATCGAAGAATGGGGGGGAGGGAGAATTAAAGAGATGAAAGAAAATATTCAGAATACTAGGAAAGATATGAGGAAATATCGCTCTCGTCGGGATGCATATGGTGTAGAAAAGTATAATAAAGCCAGATGGGATTTCCTGCAATTACTGGAAAAACAAGAGGTCTATTGGAAGCAAAGGGCAAAGCAGTTTTGGCTCAAGGAAGGAGACCAAAACACTCGATTTTTCCATAGACATGCTACTGGGAGAAAGCGAAACAATCAGTTGACAGGATTAAGAGATAAACACGGAATTTGGAAAGATAATCCAGAGGAGCTAAAGCAAATAATCACAGAGTATTTCGAAGAGTTGTTTCAAGCCAATACGACAGTACACAGACTCTCTGAGCAAGAGGTAATTAATCGAGTCACAGATGAGCAGAATTTGAACTTACTTAAAACTGTTACACCAGAGGAAGTTAAGGATGCGGTGTTCTCTATGTACCCTGAGAAATCTCCTGGATACGATGGGTTAAACCCAGGCTTTTATCAAGCATATTGGAGCATAGTAGGTCAAGATGTGATTAAGTTCTGTCGGGAATTCGTTGCCACAGGTGACTTACCAGATGGAATAAATAGAACATTGGTGTGTCTGATACCGAAGGTAAAACAACCACAGCATATGAAGGATTTAAGGCCGATTTCGTTGTGTAATGTACTGTTCCGTATACTATCTAAGGTCCTGGCTAATCGGCTTAAGCAATGTCTACCAAGCTTGATCTCAGAAAATCAAAGTGCTTTCATTGAGGGCAGACTATTGACAGATAATGCTCTCATTGCATTTGAAGTTAATCACTACATACGAAGGAAAACTAAGGGAGCTCGTGGTGTTGTTGGATTAAAGTTAGATGTATCCAAGGCATATGATCGACTTGAATGGCCTTTTTTGGAGAGTATGATGGGCAAGTTTGGTTTTAACAATGTATGGATGGAAAGAATCATGAAGTGTGTCAGGACGGTCTCGTACAGTTTTATTCGGGATGGTAGTGAGTTTGGATGTATTCAACCTAAACGTGGGATAAGGCAAGGGGATCCCATTTCCCCCTACCTTTATATCTTGTGTGCAGAAGGGCTCACTTCTATTATAAAACGACATGAAACAACAGGCTTAGTACATGGTTGCAAAATTGCTCGAGGTGCACCACCTATTTCACACTTACTTTTTGCCGATGATTGTTATGTATTCTTCAAAGCCACAATTCAAGAAGCTAGAAGTATGAAGAGTATACTGGAAAGATATGAGAGTCTGTCTGGTCAATCAATCAATTTCACGAAGTCGACTATGACTTTCAGCCCAAACACAGACAACAGTTGCAGACAGCAAATCTGCAATATTCTGCAGGTTCAGGAAGTGGAATTACCTGGAAATTATCTAGGCCTGCCAATGCACGTAGGACGGAAGAAAATTAATGCATTCAAATTTTTAACGGAGAGAGTTAGTCAAAAACTTCAGAATTGGAGTAATAAAAAGATATCGAAGGGAGGTAAGCTAGTCCTCCTTAAGACTGCAGCTCAGTCAATTCCAAACTTCTGGATGAATGTTTTTCTCATTCCGAATGAGATATGCAGTAATATTCAGCGATTGATGAATGCATTTTGGTGGGATTCTGGTGGAAATAGCAAAGGGATCCGTTGGATGGCTTGGGAGAAATTATGTGAAGGGAAATACAATGGTGGTTTGGGATTTAGAGACATTAAAAAGTTTAACATGGCAATGTTGGCAAAACAGGGGTGGAGATTGATTAATGAAGACAATTCTCTAGTTTCCAGATTAATGAAGGCCAAGTATTACCCCGATACTGATTTCATTGATGCAAATTTGGGACCGAATCCGAGCTACACTTGGAGAAGTATTATCCAGGCTCAACAGGTTCTAAAACAAGGATGCAGGAAAAAAATTGGGGACGGGGAACGTACAAACATTTGGAAAATACCATGGCTACCGTGTTTGCAGAATGGATACCTCACAACTGCCATGATCATGGAGCTCGAAAATGCAAAGGTGGGAAACCTGATGACAGATAACAAGGATGGATGGGATGAGGATATACTCAAGGATATACTTAACGACAGGGATATTGATTTGATTAAAAGAATTCCCATTTCAAAGCAAGTCAGACCCGATTCTTGGTTTTGGATTCCAGAAAACACAGGAAACTTCACAGTAAAGAGTTGTTACAGAATGTTAGTAGGCGAGCAACAATGGCCATATGCAGAATTTTGGAAAAAACTATGGACATTGGAGCTTCCAGGGAAAGTCTTGAATTTCTTATGGCGAGTTTGTAAATCTGTGGTGCCAACAGCTGTGGCCTTATCATTGAAACGGGTGCAAGTACAGACAAGGTGTTCGTGGTGTCTGGGGATGGACGAAGATATTGAGCATGTCTTATTTCACTGCTCTTTTGCCAAAGATGTATGGGGGAAAGTAGGGATTCAGGAGGTAAGCACTGACCAAACCCAAGGATCAGTGTGGGAGACTTTTACTTCCTTGTTCAGAGCATGTAGTAAAAAGAAGCTAGCTCTGATTGCAATGGTATGCTGGAATCTTTGGAACCGACGTAATAATTGGGTATGGAACAGGATCGTAGGATCGGTCTTTGGAACTCATGCAGTCGCGGTGAACATGTTGCACGACTGGGAAAGCAGCCACGCAGAGAAGCACAAGAATAGGCCCGTCATTAGCTCCAGTCCAAGACGGTGGTTACCACCTCCCCAAGGTTGGATAAAAGTGAACATCGACGCGGCCATTTTTGAGGCAACTGGAAGTGTGGGAATCAGCAGTGTGATGAGAAATGATGTTGGTGAATTTATTAGAGCGCGAGCCCAAAAAATCTCAGCAAACATGCAACCTAGGGAGGCCGAAGCAGTGAGTCTCAAAGAAGCACTGTCGTGGACAAAGGAATTGAATTTCGAGAAATGCATTTTTGAAACAGATGCTAAATTGCTTGCAGATGCATGTAGAGGAGTGCAAGGACGCTCGTATTTTCACACAATCGTGTTAGACTGTATCGACTTCTTTAAGCACTTTGATGAAGTGCTAGTGAGTTTTGTTCATAGGTCTGCGAATGGCGTAGCTCACACGTTAGCAAGGGCTGCACATTCTATGTCAGACGTCCAGGAGTGGATTGATGTCGCTCCGGATTTTATTTCCGATGTACTAATCTTTGATTCCATTTAATACAAGCAAGTACGTTTATTTCAAAAAAAAAAAATAATAACATTTAATCACTAGGCTAGAAATTTGTTCTGTATATATAAAAATTGCACTTGCTAGTTGCTAGACAAACTATTTGTAAGATAATTATATAACTGTGATTTTTGTAGGCAACGCACAACCAACTGTTTGCCTATTTATTTCCTGTCAAAAAAGAATTGCTTGATAACTTTTAAAAATAAATGACTAAATTCGATTTGCAATATTTCTAAATATGCAAGCCTGCTAATCGCAGGAAGACCTGTGAGCCTCACACCGTATGGTTCTTCAAAAAAAAAAAAAAAAAAAAGAGGGCCTCACACTGTATGACATAAAACAACACAAACATGTTTGACGTCTCAGCTTGACAAACTAGTACAAATAATTGTTTCACATTAATAGTACAGCTAAACTGCAACAGAGAAACTTCGGATTATCATGTCCACAAAACATTAAAGTTTGGAAAGGATCCAAACCTCATGCAATATGCTGTGCGAGACTCAAAATCTTGATATGCTTTTTCTTCCTCAGCTCATGAGGTACAGGCCCATGAACCCTCTTCCCAATCGGCTCACCTTGCTTGTTAACTAGTACACAAGCATTGTCATCAAATTTGACCTCACTCCCATCACAACGTCCTCGTGACATTGCAGCACGAACTACGACAGCGTAAACCACAGCTCCCTTCTTCACTGTACCACCTGGTGCAGCTTCCTTCACAGACGCAACTATTGTATCGCCCAATCTTGCCCCTTTCTTACCCTTCAATGCTTGTATACACTTTACTCGCTTTGCGCCAGAATTATCTGCAACTTTGAGATTGGTCCCCATCTGTATGAATGTCCTTGTTTGCTGTTCAATGATAAAGTAAAGAGGATAATGGTGAATTCAAATATATGTTATCTTTCTCCATAATCAAAACCATACTTAAGCACTGGCATACATAAAAGATAAACAGAGAATTAGTTAAAACCATAAAATAGGTCATATAATCTAATAACAAGACCAGTGCTGCTCCAGTTAAATAATTCAGCTCCAAAGGGGGAAAAGGACTAGTTTGACCATGGGGTCCAATTCAAATTTCTTATGCAAAAATCAAAACCTCTGCAAGATGCTATCCCCCAAGATAAAGTATTCTACAATGTACATAGTATAATTCACAACATTTCCAGAGATTTGAATTTGAACATAGTAAAAGCACAAAGTTGCATTGTTAGAGGCTATTTCTCAGCTGATCAAACCTATGCATACCAACTGTCACAGCACTCAACTACTTAATATTTAATAATGAGGTAAAAAGGTTAAAACCGACTAGCAATTATGAGGTACTCAAGCCAACGCCAAACAGCATAAATTTAAACGGAACCACACCAGACCACTTCATCAACCTTACTGTTCCCTTCGTAGCTTGTAAATTCAAAAAAACCTTCGGACATGACCTTTGAGTTGGTTTATATGGAAAATCCACAAACATACTGGTCCCCGTGTTTTCTTAGTTCCAAACTATGACGGCTTATGAAGCTACATATACAGTTAGATCTCCATAAATTAATAATCTTGGGATTGGCAAATTTTATTAATTTATAGAGATTATTAATTTATCGAGGGTAGATATAGAATAACATATATATTACGTTAAGATGAAAAAATTTACAAAAAAATTTACTTTATCATGGCTTATTAATTTTGTCGAGGTTCTATTGTAGTCTACCTTCACGACTCTCTTCATGTTTAATTCCAAAAATATCACTTCCAGATTTATATACCAATTAGCATAGCTATCGGACAGTTACTACAAAAATCTTTTAGAACGAGTCAATAATAAGTTCCTAAAGTAAGCACCTGAGTTGAGCAAGTAGCATCATTAAGACAGCATAATGTAGCAGATAAACAGTGCTTGAATTTCAATAGCAGAGGTTATTCATCGTACAGTACATAAACTGCAAAGAAAACACATTTACGAAACAAGCTCACCTGCGACAATAAATCACAGCAGGTTATCTCACGTGACATCCTTAGTAAACCAAGTGAATTGCTGCCGAGTCCTCCCAACAATGAACGGCCAGCTATCAATCATGTACAATGAAACAGTTAGCAGTTGACTTTAATAGAATAGTCCACGGAAGATTTTACAGCATTAAAACAACTCACTGTCTAATCTGTGGACATTCAAGCTCAACCTAGTCTACAATACAGTTGAGTACTGTCTAACATTAAAAGATTCAGATATTTTTTTCTTCTTTAACAAACATCAAACATTAAGGGATCTAAAGGATTAGACAATTAAGTCAGAATATTCCAACACCTTAGGACGAGTCACATTTCAAAGAGTCATCGGCTCAGAAACACAAACTAGATCAGAAAAAGTCAAGTAATGTTTATTCAGTACCAGTACCTGCTCCTGTTGTACTACACAGAATTACAGTTTATAGCCACTAATGTTATAAAAAAAAACGGAAGGCATAACAGATCCGCTTCAGAGATTCTTTTGTTTTACTACATTGACAATAGACCATCACAAGTCACTACTCACTACCCCAAGCAAGAAGAGTATTTTGAGCAATTCCCCAAATGGCTTGCCCAATCTGAAATAGCATGGGTACAACTTTAACAAGATAAATGCCTGTAGAGCTTTAATGACTCCTTCCCCAGATGTAATAAATTATTTTGTCAAGGTATATTTAAGTAGTTCATAGAACGAGCCTTTTAGCTGAATAAAACACAGAGGTTGTGGTTACTGATAATACTATCATCTTTTTAGATTCTTAACTAATCTGCTACACATTCGAGGACAGAACAGAAGTAAAAAAAAAAAAAAACATGTGGTCTTAAGCAACAAATGCTATAACGCAATGCTTGCTAGCTACCAACATTTGGCCTATCAAAGGAAATTATTAAATTAGTGCATTGGACTGGTTAGATTTCTTAGGAGTGTTATTTTTTTAATTTACAATCTGCATCGATGATAGTATTACTACGGCATTCCATGAGTAAGGGCTAAGTGGGAGCATAGATGACAATTTTCTAACTAAAGAAGAATAACAAAAATGTGTCCTAGAAATCGTTGGGTGCTGCAGAACTTCAAAAGATAGCATTTAAACAGCATTCCAAACCAACAGAATTAAACTGGTTAGCGAGGAGGGAGGTCATGAGCACCTCTCACTTTCCTTATAACACTAGAGAGAGCATAAGAAAATCACAAACAAAACGAACTTATCTTGCGTCTCGACTTGCAACTTTTCCTACCAAATTTCTCCGTCTAAACTCAATTTCTTCCCCTAGCTACCACTAGACTCTCAATTACCAAACCTAGATATCGTGGTCATCGAACCAAAAAAAGTGCTCCAAATTTGAACAAATTAGACAATAATAACACGGGACATGGCTAGCAGCTACCTTGGGTATCTCAATTACATAACACAATAGCTAAAAAAACAAATTAAAACTGGTGAAGAATAATTAAATTAAGTAACAAGAGTAAACATACCGCTAAACCATTTGGAAGCAGCCATTTCTTTACTTGCAACAATTTTTTATAAAAAATTCACCTGTATAAAAACATTTGTTTACTGTAAGAGATTTTCAGACAATAAAAAGATGAAATGAAACACTAACTCATACTTAGTTACTCATGATTGGATTGGAAATGAGACAAGGAGAGAAGGAGAGTTTACCAGGTTAAGCGGCGTCGTTTGTAAGAACCACCTGGAGTTTGGTTTGTTTCTAGGTTTTGGCAATTCAGTGAGAGAGCACTTGCAATTTGCTTCTTCACAAGTTGTCTGAAAATTTGAAATATAAATAGTTTAGTTTTAATTTTGTTAAATTTTAATCTAACTAAAAATTTTAATATTTATTTATGAGAAAAATCTATACTATTATATAAAAGCCGAAACATTAAAAGTTAACGTTGACATGTACAACCACTAACTAAGACAAATCACTTTTTTGTGAAATACTTTAAACTCATTCCCTACATGTTCAAATAACTCATTTATTAACAATATTTGTTTTATAATTTATCCAGGATAAAAGTGTCAACATAATTATACTAATTTTAATAATTTGAATTTTGATAAGAATTAAACCTACGACATTCATATACTCATAAATTTATGTTCATTTTTTATTTTTATGATTTATTAGGGATGAAATAATTAAAATATTTTTCTCATATAATAGTAAAAAATGGTAGTCGGGGAGAGAAAATATAAATTGACAGATATAATGTCGTTAAAGTTAGAATTAAGAAAAGTATCGAGGTGGCCGAAAATTGGTCAAAAAAAAAAATCAAAGTGAGGAGGTAGGTGACGGAAAATAAGTAGAAGTCTATCTCAAGTAGGTAAATGGGCGGAAGTGAAAATAGATCTATAAAAATTTATTGCAATATTTCTCTCTTTTAAAATTGTTTATATATATTAGTCAAATGGCCGGAATATGTTTATTAATCCCTCTGTCCCACTAGGTTCTTTACATTTTAGACAGAAGGTTTGACACGCATTTTATAACTCATATAAAGTATAGTTTCATACATTATTTTAATTTTTTTTCTTATGAATAAAAATTTAATGTTTTATTCAAAAAAAAGAAATTTTAAAAATAATTTATTGAACTATACTTTACATACACCTTAAAATGCATGCCCACCAGTGAAAAAAATATACAAAAATGAGAGGGACGGAGGGAGTATTAAATTAATACAAAACATGATAAAATAAAGTGTATAACATATTTTTACTCGATATCAGTATAATATTCTATTTTAAGTATAAAAGGTACAGAGGTTGGAAAATTTGTTATAAAAAATCGAAGTGAGGAGGTAGGTGATGGACGTAGAAATCCATCTCAATTAGATAAACGGGGGGAAGTGAAAATTGATATATAAAAATTTATTTCAATATTTCTCTCTTTTAATAATTATGTCTATATATTAGTCGAATAGCTAGAATATGTTTATTATTAAATTAATACAAAAAATGATAAAAAAAAAAAAAAAAGTGTCTAACATATTTTTACTCGATATCAGTATAATATTCTGTTTTAAGTATATTTGAATTATATCGGTTAATCCTAGTAGTATCGCGTAATTTATAGATTGACTAATAAAAAAGATTAAAATGTTAAAAATAAAAAATAATTTACATATGGGATTTGGATCTGATAAAAAAATTGTCAAAATGGTTTTGATATCTTTAGTCTCTTGCACAATATTTTTGCAGCATTTTCGTACTATGCTAATGTTATTAATTTCGTATAAAATGAGTTTTACAACTATATACTTAAATAGTAATTTATAAATTCCACTTGAGTTATAAATTCCAATTCGAGTTTCATTCCGTTGTTAGATTAATAAACTCAAAAATTGCTGATATATATAATATCTTATTATCACGGATGTGGTATGTGTATTTTTTTTATTTCCCGACTATCATTTTGGTGTTATCTCAAATTAAAATGATACTTCTTGAATGCTTCATTATCGTATTTATGTCTATTTCCTTTTCATAGATTGAATTTTACTGTACACTTGAACTTTTACAACGTAATTCATTCGGTGCATACATTAATCCATCTTATTTTAAAAACCCGTTATAAGATATGAAACTTTTATTTTAGTTACTCGTGTATTTGGTTGAATTTGGACATGTCTAAATATGTTTTGTCTTGAAATCTGAGATACTATCTTGGGTTTTTGAAAGTTCACGTATGACAATGCATGGTACAATGTATTTGAAGAAAAGTTTGTTATGGTCAATTTGCTATTGAAAGGATATATCTGAAATGGTCAAATACCATGATTACTAGAAAAGCACACATCATATATTTATTTTGGATGTGTACAACTATTAGGATAAATTTGTTGTTTTCCTTGTTCTCTGACATTGGTCGGAGAAAAAGATCCAAAATTGGAATTGTGCACTGAGATTTTCCAAGTAGAACTTATGATTCTATTATTTGTATTTTTCCGTCACATTACATTATTTCTTATAAAATTAGAAATAATATAAAATTTAATTCTTCTTTTGTCCCAAAATAAATAATTCATATATTTTTTCACGCATTTCAATACACCAAGATTATTGTGGTAATACTTGGCAATTACAATTAACTCTTACCTACTGCTTTCGGTCAGTCATTCTTCTCACACTGACCAAACACAACTAAAAATATAACTCCTATGATTCAGAATCTAATAATATTTTAAAACTATAACATCTTAGATAGATCAAAATAGTGAAGTAGATTAACATGAGAAAATTTTATGAATTATCATATGGCCCGTGCTTTGCACGGGCTATCATGCTAGTTATATTTTATATTTTAACTAACTAAAATTTTTCTTTTCTAAAAATACTATGAGCAATTCTATCTAATAAAATAAAATATTATAATAATAATTACTAATAATTAACCAATTGCCTTTTCTATTTTTTTCGAGTAAAACCTATTCGGGTATCGTTATTAAAGTAAAATGTTTCCTTTTTTAGTTAAAACATGTTACCTTTTCTATTTTTAAATAACTAACCAATTTACTTTTTTTACGTAAAATACAGTATCTTTTATATTTTATCTAACTAAAATTTTTCATTTTCTGAAAAAAACTATGAGCAATTCTATTTAATAAAATAAAATATTATAATTACTAATAATTAATCAATTACCTTTTTAGCTAAAATATGTTACCTTTTTTATTTTTTATTTTTTTCCAATAAAACCTATTCGGGTAGCTTTATTTAACTAAAATAAAATAATAATATTATAATAACTAATAACTAACCAATTAATTTTTTTAGCTAAAACATTTCATTTTTTCAATATTTTCAAACTAAAATCCATCATCTATAAAAATATCACGGACAACATATATATAATTATTATAGAATCATATTATTTAAAATTTTAAGCTTACAAAATCCAATTTTTTTAATTTTTAATTTAAATTAAAAAAGTGATTTTCATTATATTAAAGAACATTTGTGCATCGCACGAGTTTTAAACTATAATATGTATACTAATATATAATAAGTAAACTAGGGTATAATTGTTGGTAGTTTGGTTGTTTGGCTCAACCAACCGTTAAAATAATAGTGATCATTAGATATTTAGTAAATAGATAATAATCGATAGATCTAATTATAAGGAATATTCTATATTTAAATCACTATTCTTAAGATCTAATATTCGAATCCCGTCAATAACAAATTGACATTAATATTTTATATTATTAATTTTAAACAAGAAAGAATGCCCAAAATACCCACTTTTCCCCTATCCAGTGCCCAAAATACCTATTTCTGAAAAAACCGACCAAAATACCCATGGGTCACGCCGTTTTGAACGGCGCAACCCCTTCCCACTATACATGCAAGAAAACGTAATAATAGACCGGAAAAGTGAGAGCTCATTGCCGGCGATTTTGGTCGCCTCCTTGGATCTCTCCAACCACAACATCTCCAATCCATTTGAACACACAAAAATAAACAGCAAACCTTCCTCTTCCTTTTGCCCCAACTGATTTTGAAGAATATGGCCTCGCAGGGGCTCTACGAACTCGTTGAAAAAAACTGGAGAAACGATGGTTTCGATTTTGGGGGTTGAAAATCCGGCAAAAGAAATGGTATAAAAGTGGTATGGATGTGTAGCTCGTCGAAAGACAAATCGATTGGTATATAATACGCTATTGGAAGATACCTGTAACTGACCATGGCTGGATTTCGAAGTTTCCTGCGAAAATCGCCTCAAAATCGCTGGTGGAAGGAGCTCGCGTAGAAATTCAGCAAAAATGACGAGTGACGTCATCACGCATCTTCCAGATGCGTGACACCACTTACGCCGTATGTGAATGCGTGTGTGCAGTTGATTCCGTCTACACCAGAAGCGCGCTATTTGCTTGCGCCTATGTAAAAGGCGTATTACTTGTACTGACGCCGATGTGAATGGCGCATCACCACTTACGCCCATGGCAGTGGCGTATGTGGTGGACATTTAGGGCGGTACTCCCCGAATCTGGGCATTTTAGTGAGAGAAACTTAAAAAGTGGGTAAAAAAGGCACTCACCCTTTAAACAATACATGACATTTATTAAATAACTATTATTATATCTAATAATTTTATTAATTAATATTACAAAGTTAAATTATATCTATAATAAATTATTATACTCTATTTTGTTTAATCCTGTAATTTTAAAAATATTTAAAAGTAACCCGTGATTTGCACGGGTTATAAGCTAATATAGTCAAATTTTCAGTGATTATAATATTAATGAAATCATGTGAATAATATGTTATTAAAAGATTATGAATTAGTCACATAATAATTTTCTTTATATTGAATATTTTTTCCCATTTAAATTATAGCTCTAACAGTTGCCAGATATTTATTTGGGGAATTTGGGTAAGAAGTTGAGAGCTCATAAACGCCATCACTAACTCTTATCAATCTCAGTCACCAATCAAATTCAACCACCACACGCCAACGCGTTTTTCGGCTAAGAACCACCGTCGTAGATCTTGTTTCCGATGATAATTCCCAAAATTTGTTGTTACCAAATTCTTCCGTCAACAGTTGGTATATTGTTTGTAATTAACTTTTCGTTATAATTTTTTTGTGAAAAGGAAAAAAGTCTTAAAAATGGTGTATAAAACACACAAAGATGATGTCATCATTGCATTCATAAAAAAATTCAGCATTAAATTTAGTCACGAAAAATTGAAAATTTGTAACGGAAAGGTGATCGCATCACTCGTTAGAGAACAAAACTATTATATTCTTATACTCCCTCCGTCCCACTCAAACAGGCTTAAGGGACTGTAGAACGGGGGAGTATATAATAAGGGTAAATGAGATCTTATTCAATTTTTTTTAGAACGATCGCTGAACAAAAGAGTATGAATCGTTGGATCTTAAAATAGATAGATGTGATCCGTTAGATCAAATATTAAAAAATTTATTTGATTGATAGTAGGATTATATTCAAGTAAAAAAATAAATTTAATATTCTAAACCAAATATATAGGTCTTCAAAATTAAATAGAATTAAATCTAATATTAGAAAGTAAGTTTATTTGATTGATAATAGGATTATATTCAATTACGAAAAAGTTAATTTTAATAATATAAACCAAATATAAGTATGTTAATTTTATAAATTGAATAGAATTATTAATGTAAAAAAATCGTGCATTGCCTCAGTTATAAACTCCTACAACAAAAACACCCATATATATGTGTGTAATCTATATCTATTATAATAGCAGGAGATTGGAGAGGTTTTCACTCAGAAGCTTCAAAATATTTTTCTTGATTTTTCACATTTTTGATTTTTTTATTAAAATAATTGCCTTGCATTTAATATCATTTTGATTAGTCATTAATTGTACATATTAAATATATATATATAATATATTTTATTTTATATATAATATAAAATTTTAGCAATCCTTATTAGAATATTATAATTATTGTATTAATATAAAATATTATTTATCTACATGAAAGTATATTTCAAGCTAAAATGATAATATAAAATTATTAATTTTGTCCATATTTAATCCTTATTCAAAATCACTGCAATTTTTTGCGACACCAATAAATAGACGATTTCAACTTTTCGATAAATTCGTAATCAATGAACGTGAGAATCATAATAAGATACGAAAGAATATAAATTTTCCAAATAAACATCCACAAAATTTAAATACAAGTAATACTGTAGAATTTACTTTTACACATGAACAAATTACACACGGGGTGTTACCAACTCGATTAAATTGAATCAACAATTAAATCAATAAAAAAGTTAGACATTCGTTGTTCCATTACATTGTGTTGGAATAAATTAATATTCTAAATATACACATTCTTATACTATTACTATTCAATAAATCATGCATGTAGGTTATGAAACGGTCGTCGACGTTTAAGATCGAATGATCGATAATTAGTTATGTTTAATAAATATTTATAATTTTTTATTATAAAAATTATGTTGACATTGTAATTTGGTATGGAAAAAACTAAGAGGCCTTTATGAAATTGATGAAGTTGATAATATGTTAGAGGATCTTCATTTGTTTATATAATTAATTTTAAACGATTTAGTGTTTCTTTCATATTCCAATGATTTTTAAATTCATTTTTATTTATTGTTAAATTGGCGATAGAAAATAATTACATGTACATATGTATTATAAGTTTTAATATAGGAGTATTAAAATATGTGAGTATCATTTTTGATATGGGCTGAAAATAAGCCCTAAAACACATTTAATGTGGCATTAATGGTCCAAACGTGGGGCCCACCAGGTGGGCCCAAAACCCAAATTATAATATTAATTTCGTGATTAATATTGAGGGTAATAAACAGCTCAGCAATAAGAGTTGGATAAGGATATTATCTCCATCAGACTTAGCCACCAAGGCATCCAATTCGATATGGAAACTGATTCCTATAAGTAATAGATCTAGAACCTTCCTCAAAGACTTGTCCACCAAGTCTCCGAATCCTACCATAATTCTAAGGCTTCTCAGCCTATATAAAGGGCCTGACCCCTCATTTCAGAACTACGTTTTTGGCTTGATCTTTGATATTCATCAAAGTACGTAGGCATCTTGTGAAGGCAGAGTCAGCCACGAGCACAAGAGCAGCCATTAAAGCACGAAGCTCACACACCTTTGCATTAAATACACAAACCCTAGCCGCAATACTAGTAACCTAGTTTTTATTCCACAACATTTGGCACCGTCTGTGGGAAGACAACATCAACCATGGTTCAAACACGAAGAACAACATCAACCGAGGCCGTGCCCCTTAACTCTGCTCCACCAGCCACTTCTGATCCACTCATCGTCACTGAGGAAGGACAAATACTCCCATCAACAGGGGCGGTCATTCAACCTCTGCCCATTCAGCCCCCAGGGACGACTCCCCATGTAGAGGGGACCCACTTAGTGATTGTCCATCAAAGCCAAGAAACTAACCCTCTCCAGATGGTGGTTTCTCCTCTTGGTAACGTTGATCGCACTGGGGTACAGATCCATACTATGGATCTCCCTTTGAACACCAACCCTATGTATGGGCTGCCTAATTACCCCCCTCGACGAAGGGAACCTGGACCAAGCGGACACGCCTTACAGATCCGGGATCGAGAATATGATGACTACTCTGGTCCCTATACTGATGATTCATCATCATCTGAGGATGATGATCGAGATGAAGCCCCGAGGAGGCGACGTGCTAGCAAGGAACCTCTAAGAAGGACACGAAGAATCCATGATGGACTCCCCTTGACAACTGCTGAGAAAATCAAGGCTTATGAGGCAGAGATCTTAAAATTGAAGGACGATATTGCAAGAGAACAAGATAGGTTGAATCAAACTCAGCCTCTTCCAACTGCAGAGAGGATCCCCATTATAAATTTGGAGAGGCCTTCAAGAAGGCAAAGGAGGGCTGATACCCGAACCGAAAAATCGACAAGGGTGGAGACCCCCAGAAGCAACCCCAAAGATCTGATGCCACTTGGGGACCCTGACGACCCCACACCTCCGTTTACTGAGGAAGTGATGAATGCCCACATCTCAAGGAAATTTAAGATGCCGGCTATTAAAGCCTATGATGGAACGGGCGATCCCGCAAACCATGTCAGGACATTCTCAAACGCACTGCTGCTGCAGCCTGCTAGTGACGCCTTAAAGTGTAGGGCGTTCCCTCAAACTCTGTCCGGCATGGCTCAAAGATGGTATAGCCTTCTACCTGCAAACTCGATTGGCTCCTTTAAGGAGTTGAGCGCTGCCTTTATCAGCCAATTCATCAGTGGGAGAATTCATGAGAAAAGTTCTGCATCCCTTATGTATGTGGTGCAGGGAAAGAATGAGAACTTAAGAGATTATCTCAAGCGATTCACCAAAGAGACGTTGAATATCACCGATCTGGAAAATAAGGTGGCCATGGTAGCCCTGGAACACGGAACCACTGACCTCTTCTTTAAAAGATCCTTGGCAAAACACCCTCCTGAAAACATGGCCGAGCTCTAGAGAAGAGCCGATAAATATATCAAGGCTGAGGACAGCATGAAGAAGGAAACCACAGGAGGCAATGGCAAGGGTTCTAATGATTCAAAGAAACGAAAGCCAGAGCAAGAGTACGACGCTAGGGACAAGTATCCCCGGGCTGGCAAGGATTCCGAGTCATCACCCAAGAAGGGTTTTGGGCCGAGGTTTTCCGATTACGCAAGGCTGAACGCTCCTAGGAGTCAAATTTTGTTAGATATTGAGAAGGATAAGGACTTTCGCTGGCCTAAACCACTCAGGGGTGACCCCGAAAAGAGAAACAAAGATCTGTATTGTAGATTCCATAGGGATGTGGGACATGACACAGATGACTGCAGACAGTTAAAGGATGAAATTGAATTTTTAATCCGGAAGGTAAAATTGAACAAGTTCACCAAGGGTGAAGATCGTGGAGCCCAGAAAAGGGATTATGATAGAAGAGACAATGATAGGAGGGATAACGATCGTGATCGTAACCCACAGCCTCGAGGGCCAGTAATCAATATGATTTGGGGAGGACCAACAGCGGCCGGCACTACCCGAAACTCTCGAAAGGCCTATGCCAGAGAAGTGATGCACATCATAGGAGAAGCCCCGAAGCGTGCTAAGACTGAGACAGTGATTGGTTTTGATGATTCAGACCTTGTGTAACGCCCCCAAATCCCCTACAGGAATCCAGGTCGTCACACCTCTTGCGGAATATTCAATCACCTGATCACAATGTACTTTACAACAAAATCTATAATAAACTCCCTCTTATCCTCCACAGGTTATAGTCTTAGAACAAGCACTCGAAATACAAAAGTTATTACAATACAAACTCACCTCCCAGAATCTCTGAAATATTATTACAACATACAAAACACTCAACAATAAAGCATTAAACAAATTTATTCCATCTTGTACCCTCCTTTGATATTATAAGGCTAATGGGTTGAAATTAATAGCCCTTCTCTTTCCCTTTTGCCACGATTCACCATGCCAAAGTCGTCTTTAGATGCCGCTGATTAATAATATTTAAATAGCAAGAATGAGCCAAAGAATGCCCAGCAAGTATATACAGATATCATATAATACAACCACAACTCACTTAAAATATGTTTTTACTACTCTATAAGAGTTATAAATATAATTACTTTTGAAAAGAGATCAACTCAGAAATTCTTATGAATCTCGAAATTCGACTCCAATATATCTCAATAACTTCTCAAAATACTAGTTGAAGATAAATCAATAACTTCTCAAAATACTACTCGAAGATAAATCAATAACTTCTCAAGATACTACTCGAAGATAAATCAATAACTTCTCAAAATACTACTCGAAAATAAATCAATAACTTCTCAAAATACTACTCGAAGATAAATCAATAACTTCTCAAAATACTGCTCGAAGATAAATCAATAACTTCTCAAAATACTCCATTGATAATATAATATAACAACTGCTCAGATCAACACCCTAGTTAACAGAACCACACAGGCATCGGTTAACCGATAGGATGTCAATGATTAAATTTCTGCTCATAACGCCTACTCAAGTAATGGATGATCAATCCATTATCACTACTCGTTTTCTATCGATAGAAGGATGCACCGACGTCTCGAACACACCCTAAATACTCCTCAGTTGGGCCGGTGCGTTACTCCGGTCACTTTTGCTTTCATAAGCAATGAACAAAAGACACCAATAATATAGTTTCCCTCTCGAATGAGTAGAGGAAATATTATGAAAAACTGTTCTGATTATGGAATCGAAATGAGGTGACCCATATCAGTATACATAACTTACCTTATATATATTCCCACTCTTAAATATAAACTTGAATGAAGTATCTCAATAAACATACCAACAGTATGGAACACCTCGTAATATACTATATTCGAATAACAGCTCAACAATAATATGTATGTAAATTGCATGAATAAAATCTGATATAAACCACTTGAAAGAATACTTGATTTTATAATCCGAAAACTTAATCAGCATACTTATGAGTTAAAAAAAAAAATACTCCGAACAATGGAGTACGAATTAGTAAACTTGCCTGAGCTCTGCGGTACGATACTCCAACCTGCTCCACGTTTCTGGTTCTCTGGTATGTCACCTTCTCGGACCCAGTTCGGCCATTATTAACTCAACTTCTGATCACCTTTCAATCAACTTCTACTCACCGATATATAATACCCTTGCATATCTACAACTTTCGTTCTTCAGGTTCTTCCAAACGAGTCTCCTAACTCATTCTAAATCCTACCCTAAAATGGTTCCCAGAATAATTCATTATTAACCTACTACTTCCCATCCTTTTTAATAATTCCTAAACTCCACGTTTTTACTAGAACCTATCCCATTTTTAAATCTCGCAAATAGTTTAATAATAAACCCGGTTTTAGTCTAAAATAATCTGATTCGATCCGAAAATGCTAAATATTCGACCTCTAAAATAATACCGAAATTAATTCTATTTATTCCCGATAATCTCTCTTTTTATCAACGAATTATTAAATCTATAAATCACGATCAGATAATCAACGATTGCTAACACTTAATTAACCAAATTGTACTTCTAATTATATCTTCTAAATTCTAAAAAAATCCCTAATTTAATTAATATAAATCTCACAACCAAATTATTCAAGAATCTATTTTTAATTAATTTAAATCCAAAATAATTATTCTCATTTTAAAATAATTCATCAAAGAATTCTACTTTTAAACAACCTCACAAATTCTAATTTATTAAACTCATTAATAACATAAATCAAATTTTAATCTCTAGGATAAATTTGACTCGATCCGGTTAATTAAAATAAATCGGAAAATATTAAAAACAGCTTTCCAAAATAAAATATATTATTCTATTTATTCATTAATATACCCCTTTTATTTATAAATTAATAAATCTCTAATTTGTGTTTAAAAACACAAAATATATCTATTTAATTACTCAATTAATAAATATCTAAATTACATTTTAAAAACTCTAAATAATACGATTTAATTAATTACACTCTTTTTATTACTCACAATATTTAAGTAGCAAACCAATTAATTAAGACTCTATTTTCAAAACATTCAATCGTTTATATACTAAACCGTATCATTTTATTTTTTTTTATTACTGCAGTATTGATGTGGGCCCCACCTGCACCAAGTGGGTCCCACCTGCTACCCCTCTCTCCCGTTTCTCTATCTCCCTCTTTTCTCTATCTCTCTCTCGTTCTCTCCTAATCTCTCTCTCGACCAAGGCCCCCCCTCGACCTCTCTTCTCTCTGCACTCTCTATCTGTCTCTCTCTCTCTCTCTCTCTCTCTCTCTCTCTCTCTCTCTCTCTCTTGCTCTTCATCGACCGCCACAACAACACCCCCTTTTCTATTCTTCCGACTTCGAACCTCAACAGCAACAAACAATCTCTCCCAGTCTCTCCCATTTCTTCACCTCTTTAACCCAATTCGAACCCCCCTCGAACTCTCTCTCGATCTCAAACGGAGACACCCAACAACCCCAAACAATCTCCTTGTCTCTCCCTCTCTCCCGATTCTAATCTCTCCCTACATCTCTCTCGGTTCATCTCTCTGCACTCTTTATTTCAACCCAACACCACCACAATCTCTCTCGCAACAATCTCTCTGCACCCTCTCTAACCTCTCCCAGTCTCTCCCTCCCTACAATCTCTCTCGACTCCCCTCTCAATCTCTCCCTTCGAACTCCCCAGTCAATCAATTTCTCTCTCGTCAAACACAACAACACCCAACAACCCAATTACAGTATTAACAATCATGCTCGCTTCAACCCACAAAGACAAATTCGGAATTTAAGGCAAAATAATTAACAACAAATAAAACAAAACTGACTACTGAGCTTACTCTTTGTTGTATGTATCGGGGTGTTTTTATGAATATATATGCTCTGAGCTTGTGGTGTATTATAGGATCGAGTTTTGGTTTACTAGAAATAGAACTGTGTAATGAATCTGTTTCTCTATTTCGTGTCTGTGTATAAATAAAAGATTGGTATTCTGATTAATTATTTTGCTACTAATGGTTGTTAAAAAAATTAAAAAGATTAAATCATGGGGGCAAAATCATTGTAAAATTTTTAGTGGACAATTAAATAAAAACCATTGGAAGACAAAATAATTGTTGCAAAAATTTTAAAATAAAATAAACATAAAAATAATGATTATATCTATTTTTAATGAAATATTTGGTGAAAAGATATCGTTTTTCCCCTTCTAATTAATTAAAACAAAATTCTAATTTCGTTTCTTCAAATAAATACGACTCAAAATTTAAAAATAATATTTTTCTCAAATTTTTAATAAACACTAATATTTAAATATAATACCAATATATAAATTTTAAAAATTTATAAAACGTACTAAAAAATATATACTACTGCATCGTTTCCTAAATAAAATTTAAATAAGTATCGAGTAAAAAGAAAAATTTATTCGGAAAATTTTACGGATATTACACCTTGAAGGGGTGAAATTCTCCCATGATGACCCGTTGGTCATAACTCCTGTAATTGGAAACTCAGAAGTGGAGCGGGTCCTGATAGACAATGGAGCTTTTGTCGATATCTTGTTTCATGACGCTTTTGTAAAGATGGGGTACACTGACTCTCAACTAACCCCGACTAACATGCCTATCTACGGGTTTAATGGAGTTGAGTCCAAGGTTGAAGGGACCATTCAGCTGCCCATGACAATAGGGCAAGAACCTAAGGAAGCCACCAAGATGTTGAATTTTCTAGTGATTAAGGCTGCCTCGACGTACAATGCAATCTTGGGGAGGACCGGACTTCATGCATTCCAGGCTGTTGCCTCTACCTATCACATGAAGGTCAAATTTCCAACCAGGAATGGTGTTGGGGAACAGAAAGGAGATCAGAAAATGGCCAGGAGTTGCTATGTGGCTGCTTTGAGAGCTGATGGAACCGGGGGGCAGGTACTCCCGATTGAAGACATGGATGTCCGTGGTGATGATGAACACCGAGGAAAGCCAGCAAAGGACTTAATACCTATCCCTCTGGAGCTAGGCGACCCTGAGAAGGTGACTTATATAGGAGCCTCTTTGAAAGAACCCCTGAAGGGCAAGTTGATAGCATTCTTACAAGAAAATAGTGATGTGTTTGCCTGGACAGCAGCTGATATGCCAGGGATTGATCCCAAACTTATAACTCATAGATTGAATGTCGACCCTAATCGGAAGATAATACAGCAGAAGAAGAGGAATTTTGCTCCAGAAAGGCAAGAGGCCATTAAGCAAGAAGTGGATAAGCTCTTGGAGGCTGGTTTTATTGAAGAGATTCAGTTTTCCGAATGGTTAGCAAACCCTGTGATGGTCAAGAAAGCGAATGGGAAGTGAAGGATGTGTATAGACTTCACTGACCTGAATGATGCATGTCCAAAGGATTGTTTCCCCCTGCCAAGAATAGATATGTTGATAGATGCCACAGCTGGACATGAGATGTTGAGCTTCATGGATGGATTCAGCGGCTATAATCAGATTAAGATGCACAAGGATGACATCCCAAAGGTATCTTTCATAACTGACTTTGGTGTTTTCTGCTCTTGTTATGGCGTTTGGTCTAAAGAATGCGGGAGCTACTTACCAACGATTGGTGAATAAGATATTCGCCCATCTGATTGGAAAAACCATGGAGGTCTATGTCGATGATTCTGGTTAAAAGCTTGGTCAAAGCGGACCACATTAAACACCTCAAAGAGGCATTTGAAGTGCCGAGGCACCACAAAATGATGTTGAATCCAGCCAAGTGTGCCTTTGGCGTTGGATCAGGCAAATTTTTGGGTCTGATGGTTTCTAAGAGAGGCATAGAGGCCAACCCCGACAAGATCAAGGCGATCTTAGACATGGAACCCCCACGCTCTATAAGAGATGTGCAGAAGTTGACAGGCCGGGTAGCGGCTTTAGGAAGATTCATCTCCAAGTCTGGTGATAAATGCTTGCCTTTCTTTCAAGCATTGAAGAAGGTGAAAAATTTTGAGTGGACACCTGAGAGCCAAGAGGCCTTTGAGCAACTGAAGAAGTACATGGTTGAAGCCCCGTTGTTGACCAAACCAAGTCCTGGGGAGACTCTTTGTCTATACCCGGCGGTATCTGAACAAGCCCTGAGTGCTGTCCTTATTCGGGAAGAGGAGAAAGTCCAGAAACCTATCTACTATGTGAGCAAAGTGTTGCATGGGGCTAAGTTGAATTACTCACCCATAGAAAAGTTTGCTTTGGCATTAGTAACTGCCTCAAGGAAGTTGCGGCCTTACTTCCAGGCACATAAGATTCAAGTTCTGACAAACCAGCAGTTGAGGAACATATTGCATAGCCCTATGGCCAGTGGAAGGCTAATCAAATGGGCGATTGAGTTAGGAGAGTTTGATATCACATACAAGCCTCGGACAGCCATCAAGGCTCAGGCATTGGTTGACTTCATGGTTGAATGCACTATTAACAACCAAGAAGTCGGGGGGCAAGAGATAATGACTACCCCTGGGCAAGAGAAAAAAGAAGAGGAACTTACACCTGATCTGAAGGAATATTGGGTGCTCTATTTTGATGGAGCATCAAAAACAAAATCTAGTGGTGCAGGTTTGGTTTTGCAAAGCCCCGATGGGTTCACAGTTGAGTACGCTTTAAAATTGGATTTTCCTACTACCAACAATGAGGCGGAGTATGAGGCATTAATAGCTGGTTTGGGTTTAGCTAGAATCATGAGGGTCAAAAATCTCAAAGTTTGTGGAGATTCAAGGCTTGTGGTATCCCAAGTAAATGGTGAATTCGAGGCTAAGGATGAGACTATGGCGAAATACCTGAGAGTAGTAAAGGCTGTTATGTCTCAGTTTGAGGAGTGCTATGTTGAGCACATTCCGAGAGAAGAAAACATTAAGGCCGATGCCCTGTCTAAGTTCGCTTCTTCTGAGATAGAAAACTATGCTGGGAGTGTCTACTTTCAGGTCTTGAAGGCCCCGACCGTTAACGCAAATTTAGTGGCACCAATTGATATAGGAGGCTCTTGGATAGGTCCTATCAAGGCACACCTTGAGACCGGGTGGCTCCCAGACAATGCCTTGGAGGCACGAAAACTTTCAGTAAGAGCATTGAGGTACACTTTGATTGAGGGCATTCTGTACAAAAGGTCGTTTGTCATCCCATATTTGAAGTGTCTAAGGCCTCAAGAGGCAAGGGAAGCATTGGAGGAAGTTCATGAAGGGATCTGTGGGCAACACTTGGGGGGCAGAGCCCTAGCTCACAAGATAATTCGTTTAGGGTTCTATTGGCCGGAGATGTTGGCTGATGCACAAAACTATGTCAAGAGATGTGAGAGATGCCAGAAGCATGCCCCAATTGTGAGGCAACCGCCTGAGATGTTAACTTCAATTAACTCTCCCATTCCATTTGCGATGTGGGGATGGATATACTTGGACCTTTTCCCATGGCTTCAGCACAAAGGAAATTCCTGATAGTGGCCATTGATTACTTCAATAAGTGGATTGAGGCTAAACCTCTGGCCAAGATAACCACCAAGCAAGTTTCCTAGTTCTTTTGGGAGAACATAATTTGCAGATACGGAATCCCACGAATCCTTGTAACAGACAATGGGACACAGTTCAATAATGAAGAGTTCAAGAAGTATTGTGAAGAGAATGCGATTGAGCTCCGTTTTACCTCAGTGGCACATCCACAAGCCAATGGGCAAGCTGAGGTAGCTAATCGAATTATCCTTGATGGACTGAAGAAGAGGGTCGAACGCTCTAGGAACACTTGGGTAGATGAATTGCTGCCCATACTTTGGCATATCGTACCACTTGTAAGGTAACAACTGGAGCAACCCCATTTTTGCTGGCTTATGGAGCTGAGGCAGTTGTGCCTTTGGAGATCATGCAAGCATCACCTCGAGTCGAGGCATATGAGCCAGAAACTAATGAAGAAGGGATGAGACTTGCCCTTGACTTAATTGACGAGGTTAGAGATGAAGCTAATGCTAGGAATGCTGAATATCAGAAGAGATCCTCTTTTCATTACAACCAGAGAGTTAAGGAAAGATTCTTTCGACAAGTCGACATGGTTCTAAGGAAGATTGAAGCCTCAGGAGTTGGCCAGAAAGGAAAGTTAGCACCAAACTGGGAAGGACCGTATCTAGTCAGAAAGGTGTTAGGACGAGGATCCTACAAGTTAGAAACCTTGGATGGGGTTGAGGTGCCCCGAACTTGGCATGCTGTGAACCTCAAAGTTTATCATGTTTAAATTCTTTTGACAAAGGCTTGGACTTTTATCTATTTATTAGGAATAAGGTTCGAATGAAACCATTATAGAGCATGTTGCTCCCAGTAGGAGATAGAGTATCTATGTAAGGGTTGAACCCATCTTATTGATGTCCTTTGACAGCATAATGGAATTTATTCTGTTTTCTCTTTTAGTTATTCTTCCTTGTTAAAACAAACGAAAGACGAATGTTGAACCAACTTGTGAGTTTAGTACCAGCCAGGAGGCCAAGTACTCGAAAATTCTAAAGTTTAACGAACTATGAGCAAAAACATGAAAAATGAACAGAAACTAACTGCATAAATAGTTAAGTTAAAAGTTACACAAACAAAGGCCCGAAGGCTATCAAGTCAAATGGTGGAAACCAAGAGTTCAGATAAACAAAAGATAAATAAATAAAGATTAAGGGGCCTCAGGGGCCTCCTTAGCAGGAGAAGCATCCTCAGAGCTAGTGTCATTAGTGGACCCATCCTCAGCAGAATTAGCAGCACCAGACCGAACTAGAGGAAGCTTAGGATCCAAGGCTGAAGTGGTGGCGGTAGCATGCTCTTTGACCAAAGCATCATCCTCCCCGAATAGCTCTTCACTGGAACCAGGCTCATGTATCAAGGTACTGGGAAGATGAGGGCTAGGAAAAGCAGAAGGCAAGAATAACCCTGGATGCTGCCTCAGAACTGCTTCAAGGGCTTTGGTCCACCCATCATTAAACTGGCTAGGAAAGAACATCTCATCATGCTGATCCATGAGAGTCTTGTACTCATCCGAATCCAGATAGTCATCAATCTACTTCTCCTTGTCATCCTTCAGAGCAACTAGCTCCGCATGCATCCCAACCATCTCTTCATCCTTTTTCTTTAGCTGCTCTTCCAGCTGGTTAATGTGGAGAGTCTTCTTCTGAGACTCAGACTCAAAACCTTTGGCCTTCTCCTTCCAGGCTTTGGCTTTATGAACCAAGCTCTGGAAATGGACATTAGCCTGCGTGAAAGGTTAGCATTAAAATCAAATAATGAATCTAAGCCGTCAAGGTATTGAAAAGACAAAGTTCGAGACTCACCACAGCAATAGCCTGAGCGCCAAGCGACTCTGACTCTCCAATACCTCCGTTAAGGACCATGTCCTTATAGTCAGGAGTGGTGATTGAGTTCAACGACCAATCCATAGAATGCTTGGTAGAGCCCACCACAGAATCCTTCTTTCTGAAGCCCCAGCAAGGCCTAAAAACTGTCGAGCCATCCTCGAGGGTCAGCATTCCTCTTAGCTCGAGCCATCCTGGAAGTCTCTTCATCAGGAGAAGGCGCAGCCTCCATAATCAACTTCGCAACTGCAAAAATAAACAAAATCGAGTTGGAATAAATTCAGTAAAAAAAGTAAATGGCGAAGATTAGTAAGAAAATTACCCCGTTCAGAAACTCTTGAAAGGCCTACTCTCCTCAGAGATTCCTCGTTTAAAAGGCTTAGGCACGTAATAGAACTGCCATCTGCCTGGGTCAGAATATTATAAGCGGCCTGTTCCTCGGTATTAAGGACGATTCCCTTAGCACTTCCGTCTGAAACTCTCGAAAAGGCCTGCCTAAATAGAGTGCCCCAGTCACCTCCGTCTCACTCTAAGTATGCAAACTCATTTTTCCAGCCCGTATTATTATCAGGGATTGACTTGCCATTAAAAAGTGGGGGAACTCTAGGGCGGAGTTTAACATATACCCAGCCAGGGTTCGTGGCAGGACTATTGTAAAATTGAAAAATTTTGCGAAAAAGCGCAACAGATAAAGGGAGTTGTTGTCTGAGACACAAAACCATGAAACATAATATGATCCTCCACGCATTTGGCGGGAGTTGACACGGACTAATTTGAACATCAGCTAAAAGTCTAGGAATGAATTAATGAAACGGAAAGCGATGACCAGCTACTAAACTCTCCCTATAAACACACAAAGAATTGGGTTTCCAGTGACAAGGTCTGTCACCTGGCTCAGCTGGGAAAAGTTTATAAGGTGACTTGATCTTAAAAAGTTTGTTATATCTATTGATTTCCTCAACATCATGATATGAGCTACAGCAGTCATACGCATCTAATTCAGACAAAGAAGGGTAATCGTCTCCACGTTGATTTAACATGTCTACTAGAGATGTGTAAGAAGAGCGAATGGTGATCGTACCTTTGGAGGAGGCAGAATTCATTTTTGCAAGACGGGACTTAGCTTTGTCCTCCATTGATGCTCCTGGAAAAAAGGTTTGAAGCTCCACTAAAACCCAGAAAATATGAATATTTGAAGAAATCTTCAAAGAAAACCCAGAAAGGTTTGAAGAAATCTTCAAGGAAAAACCCAGAAACCACCGTGAGGGGGAGGAGCTTCGCCAAAAAACTCTCACCGGAAATCGCCTTAAAATAAAGAGAGCTATAGAGAGAATCTCTAGTGAAGTGTTTGAGTAGAAGTGAGAATGAGAAAGTGAACTCTCCACTCTCACTCTTATATACAACTATTCAGCAGTTTAAAATTCTTCCAAACGGTCAGAAAACCTACAGTGACAGGTCAAAATTTCGAAGTTGACCTACTAAAGGCCCATGAAACCGGCCCAAATTAAGGCCCAATTCTAGGACATTCTTAGAAAAATATCTTGGAAAAATATCATAGATATTTTGAAAAAATATCGTAGATATTTTGAAAAATATCATAGACAAAAAACCCTAAATTTGGATTCGAATTAAGAATAGCCTGGACAGGCCCAATAACAGCCATGAGGTCAAGCCCATTCTGAAAAGAAAAAAGGTATTTTTATAAAATACGCATGCCTGAAAAAAGTAATAAACCTATGAGGCCCAATAAGAATAGGCCTAAAGCCAAAGTGGCCCTTATTTCGACCAGAATCCTGGTCGAAACGACCAAGAATCTTGGTCGAAAATTCCTTCGACCAAAGCGTTGGAAACGCCCTTATTTTGACCAGAATCCTGGTCGAAACGACCAAGAATCCTGGTCGAAAATTCCTTCGACCAAAGCGTTGGAAACGCCCTTATTTCGACCAGAATCCTGGTCGAAACGACCAAGAATCTTGGTCGAAAAGCTCTTCGACCAAAGCATAGGAAATGCCCTAATTTCGACCAGAATCCTGGTCGAAACGACCAAGAATCCTGGTCGAAAAACTCTTCGACCAAAGCCATTCTGAGGCCCTTATTTCGACCAAGATCCTGGTCGAAACGACCAGGAATCCTGGTCGAAAATCCCTTCGACCAAAACAAAATTGGACGCTTATTTCGACCAAGATCCTGGTCGAAACGACCAGGAATCCTGGTCGAAAATCCCTTCGATCAGGAAACTAAAGAAGGCCTTATTTCGACCAGAATTCTGGTCGAAATTCTGGTCGAAAAGGCTCAATCCTGGTCGAAATTTGCTATAAAAATTGATTCTTTGGTAGCAAATCTTCATGGACATGGAATTTTGATGAAGAAAATACCTGTGGGTACCATAATAGGATAAATATGGAAATACGAGGAATTTCATAGATAATTCCTTGAGAAAGATATTCTGTAACTGAAGTTATGGAAGATAAATTGCTTAGCCTCGAATAAGGCATATCGTCGTAAACATGTCGGTCGCTCCACACTTTGCATCAAGACGACATTTGTGAAACACTAGTGTACAAAACCCTGACCCAAGTCTCAAGAAAGGCAGTTAAAACTTCAAGGAAAACCTGATCAGTTTTCCTAGAAGTTGGGGGGCAAATGATATGGGCTGAAAATAAGCCCTAAAAACAAATTTAATGTGGCATTAATGGTCCAAACGTGGGGCCCACCAGGTGGGCCCAAAACCCCAATTATAATATTAATTTCGTGATTAATATTGAGGGTAATAAACAGCTCAGCAGTAAGAGTTGGATAAGGATATTATCTCCATTAGACTTAGCCACCAAGGCATCCAATTCGATATGGACTGATTCCTATAAGGAATAGATCTAGAACCTTCCTCAAAGACTTGTCCACCAAGTCTCCGAATCCTACCATAATTCTAAGGCTTCTTAGCCTATATAAAGGGCCTGACCCCTCATTCTCAGAACTACGTTTTTGGCTTGATCTTTGATATTCATCAAAGTACGTAGGCATCTTGTGAAGGCAGCGTCAGCCACGAGCACAAGAGCAGCCATTAAAGCACGAAGCTCACACACCTTTGCATTAAATACACAAACCCTAGCCGCAATACTAGTAACCTAGTTTTTATTCCACAACAATTTTGAACACGTATTCATGAATTTAATTTATTATTACATGCAAAATGTTTATCCAATAATGTTAATTTTACTTATCCAATGCCAAACTTTGCAAATGTTTATCAATACTGAATTTTAATAATATTTTTATGCGACAAAATAGGTATCGTCAATATCTTCAAAAACATTATTATTAATACTTAAGAGTTTAACTGAAACATATTTTCTTTCCGCTAATTCTTTTCTCCATAATTCTTAAACATTTAAATTTAATTATATTTCACACAAGTTTCAATTTATCATATCAACTTGTAAATAGTAAAATTCAAACAAACAATGATGTTCTGTATATAATTTTTAAAAATGTTTTTGTGTCACGCATAGCGCGGCTTTGTTACCTAGTAATAATTTAACTATGAGATATTTAGAAATAGTCGCCCATAAAAGAATTATAAGAAAAAGCAAATGTAATGATTTTCCAAAATAGAATTGTCAAACCCTATAGAGGACCAACACAAATAACAAACTTACTATTGCTGTACAGTACAAACTAACAGATTGCTACAAGAGTACAAGTACACTCTAAGTTTGAAGATCACATCACATTAGGAGAGGAAGATATGTACGGGATTACAAATAAGACGAAAGAAAGAAACATATATATATTTATTTTAAAAAGTAAGGCTAGCCTATCTCGAAAGATAGAGCTTATTCAACAATTTCATATGCCACAGTCATGTATCAGAAGGATGCCATTGCTAGTTTCAAATTATTTGATCTTGTCAACAATCTTGAGCGTCATCTACAGTTGTAGTTTAGAAAGATCAGAGAAGTACAGAAAGAGACCGAGAGTACGATTACAAGTACAGCAATGGAAACATGAAATAGAAATTTATTATAAAAAGTTTAACATTTCTCACAACACTACTAGCTACTCAAGGAACTAGTCATGTATCAGAAGGATGCCCATCCTGGTTCCGTTACTGGAGTCTCTGGCAGAGTCACAACTGAACTTGATTGGAAGACACCAAAACTCTCCAGGAACATATTCATCAGGAGACCAGCAGCATAAGAAACGCCTGAGGCCATCAGCGCAGTAACAACATAAGACGCTATAGTTTTTGATAACTCCGAATCTTGATTGGGTACTTCCTCGCCAACTCCTGTCTCGGAAGTGGTGTAGCTGCTGTTGGGTGTCTGTAAAACAACACCGGAGGGGGGGTTTGGCCCCGAGGTGCCTCCGGCGTGAGAATAAGAGCTGGCTTTGGAAGATAATAATCAAGTAGAGTATCACAAGAGTAATAAATGTGTGTGGGTGTGTAATAGTGGCTAACCCCTAAACCCTATTTACTAGGGGTATTTATAGCCCTAGGCCTAGGGTTTAGGGGTAGGTTACCTTCATCCCCGACCGTTGGATCTGGGGGACAAGCCGCTGAATTTCCGGGATGTAGGACACGTGGCCTAGTCTGGGGTGACCGTTGACTGGAGTGTGGC
This sequence comes from Saposhnikovia divaricata, assembly GCA_036435485.1. NCBI lineage: Eukaryota > Viridiplantae > Streptophyta > Magnoliopsida > Apiales > Apiaceae > Saposhnikovia > Saposhnikovia divaricata. The sequence goes on from CM071598.1 coordinate 158,157,763, forward strand.
CATGTTGTTGTAGACATGATTTGGCACGTGCCTTCCCTTATCTTTTAGTGTTGGTCAGCGCCATATGTAGGAATGTCAGCTGAGGTGGGGTGCCACGTATGTTGAGTGTCACCAATCTGGGGTCCCCTAGTCTGGGGTGGGGACCATGCCACGTGGTGGTGGCCCCGGGCCCGGGGTCCACTACTCTGGGCTGGGCCATTCTTATTCTCATGAGATGATTTGCTTATTGTTTTGGGCTCCTTGTTGGGCCTTGGATGTTTATAGCCTATCATTTGCCCCCCACTCCCTAATGCGGATTTTCCGGATGGGGGAGTAGTAAGGAGTGTTTTTGCCTTGGAGAGTGAACTTTCTGGATTCTTTGGAGTGCTAGACATATGTCCTCGGGGCTGGAGGTTTTTGTAGTTGTTCTGTGAGTCCGTGTCTTCTTTGGGGGGGGGGGAACTTTTTGCCTTGGTTGCCCCTAGTTCCGGGGTGTGCACTGAAGTACGTACGCCCGGGGCTAGTGGTTATTGGAATTTGAAGGCTTTGTTGCTTTGACTGCCCCCAGGCCCGGGGTTGGGACTGAGGTGTGCATCCCGGGGCTTTGGCTTTTGTATATGTGCGAAAATGCACGTATATGAATATATATAATATTGCACGTATGCATTTTTGGATTTCGTTTTTTCTTTTCTCTCTTTTCTTTTCTTCTTCTTCTTTCTTTTTGAAAAATAACAGCTGTCACCCACTATCTCCGGATTTTGGAGATAGTGGGCCGATTTTTTGGGCCGCCACGTGTTCATGGCATTTAGAATTCAGGGTTTGCCTATAAATAGTGGCAATCTCCCCCCATTCTGCCTTTTATGAGCTTTTGATTCGCTGCCGTTATTCTGCTTCTCTGAAGACCAGTGCTCCGGGCTAAAGGTTCCTTTTTCCAATTTAGGCATTCTCTGTTCCCTGATCTCCGGATCTCTTTGTAAGTCTTCTTACCCCGGTCTTTTGATTCCTTGTATTTAATTTCCTGCTTATATTTCCTTACTTAGCTCTGCATCTTGGGTAGATAAATTGACTTAGGTTTTTATTTTTTGTTGGGTAGCCCGGGGTTGTAGCCTTGTATGGTTAAGAGACGTGTTATTGCTAACCGTGTATTGATACCCCTCTCCGAACCCAGTAGTTCTGATAGTCGTAGTTCTTCCGATAGTTGCTTCGAATTGATAGATATAGAGTGGGCTGTAATGGGTAAAAAGAAGAGTAGCTTGCCCGTACTTACAAACATAGCCACTAAGGACATGGGTCCGGGGTTCAGCCTTAGCGAACCGGATGGTAGTTGGAGTCACACCAAGTGCTATTTCGTGAGAAAGGATCCGGGGATGCCCCAAGCTTACTTTTACAGGGATCTGAGCACAGAGCTTTCTCAGAATCCAGATGTGGTTGAGGTGACTAAATATGATAAGGCCTTCCTGGACTCAAAGTTTGGGGATAAACCGGGCTCTGGGATGGATGTCGGCCCATTTAGGTCCCAATATATAGAGAATCCAGTAGACTGGGATCGAATATTCTGGGCTACCTTCCATTTAGATTCTGAGGTAGAGTGGAGGTGGCCAGAGCCCGGGGAGAGGATCTACGACCGCCCGGAGGGAGGCTGGATCGGAGTGTGGTTGGAGCATCTCAGGTCGGGGTATAGGCCCAGGTGTCACCAATTTGTCAAGTCTCTTTGCTTGTTCGAGTATGGGATTCCTATAACCCAGATGACCCCAAACGTAGTTAAGTGGATTTTTTTTATTTCCTGGGCTGTTGTGAGAAGGCCGGGGTGCTTTCTACTTTCAAACTTTTCCACCACTTGTTCCAGATGGTCCGGTCCAACAATAAACCCTTGTTTGAGTTTAGGTTCCGGGGTAAGGCTTGTGGTTATCCATTTGGGGCTTCCAAACCTCTGGGTATGTTGCCTTCATTGAAGGGTTGGAATGGGGAGTTTGTTTTTCTCCGGGGTTTGGATTTACAGTACATGCCCACTTTCCAAGAGAATCCCCTGGCTATGCAGTTCGAGGTGTATGACCTTCAAGATGCTGCTCTGGATCGGATTAATGCCTTTTGCCGGGGTTTGGGGAGGCAAGTGACCCGGGATGACCTTATGAGCCACAAGTACCTTTCTGGAATAGGATGTAAGTTCGGGGTCTATTAATGTTGACATACGTATATTTTTCTTGTTTTCTTTTTTATTTGATGCTTCTTTTCCCCGGGCTCATGTTCTTTGTTTCTTATTTGCAGGTCTCCCAGGCTATAACCCGGAGTTTGAGGAATTTGCCATGGATAGGGCCAATGCCGCTCTTCATGCCGCTCTTCTTGGCATCGGCCAAGTGCGCGACAACACTAAGGTCCCCGGGGAGGCCAGTGGCTCGCGGGCTCAGCAAGAGGGTGAAAGCACCTCTAAGGCCCCGGAGATGGCGGCTGTTGACGTGGATGGGGATGAGGTACCCCTGAATCCGAGGAAGAGGATCCGCAGCACGGTTCGGCAGGAGAAGTTTCGGGACTTAGAGTCCGATTGCGAGGTCTGTCCCTCCGGAGCTCATTCTGAGAAAGATATTCATTTCCAGCCCCACGTCCCGGCTGCCATTGCCCGGGAGGACCGTAACTTCATTGGCTTCCTGGCCGGGCTTCCAAGCCAGAAGGAATGGGATGAGATGGGCAAGGATTCGGTGATCTCCCTCTTCGAGGATGCGGTAGCGATCTACGGCCAGGTAATCTTTCCGCCGAACTTGTCGTCACTTGGTTTTATTTTGCGTACTAACTTTTGTTCTTGCATTTGTTTTTGAAGCTCGGGGTTCGTGTTGCCGGGGCCGGGGCTGCTATTCGCCGGGAGCTGGAGATGGTCAAGGAGGCCCAGGAGGCGGTCAGCTCGGTGACGGAGGTCAGGAGGTTGATGAAAGAGGAGGTGGATGCCCTGAAGAAGGAGCTTGCTGAGGTAAAGGAGGCAGCTGACGCCCGGGCCAAGGAGCTGAAACAGGCAGCTAAGACTCTTCAGGATGAGCGGGACTTGGTCCGGACTAAGCTGAGGGACTCGAAGGAGGATGTGAAGAAGCTCCGGGAGGAGTTGAAGGGTAAGAAGTCCGAGGAGCAGGTGATTGCTGAGTTCCGGGATTCGGATATCTACCACGCTGATCTCGCCACGGCCGCTGCCTTAAAGGTCCATCGTTGTGGGGTCGTGGCCGAGAACATGTGCAAGACCGATCCGGGGTCAGCCACCTGGGAGAGCTTTGTCGCTGAGTACAGTACATGAAGGCTGAGGCTGCTTTTTCCCGGGGTGAGGGCGAGCCTAAATCTTACGCTGCACCCAACTCTTCCCCTCCTCCTCAAGACTGATCCCGAAGACTGGCTGCGTCCAGGTCCCGGGCCGTGCCCATGTAATCTCTTTAATTTTGTTGATGTATTCTTAACTTGGTTGTATAACTTTAAATTCTGCTGTTGGTCAGCCCGACCCGTTTCTTTGTTTATGAATCTTTCTTGTTTTTCATCTGTAAGTTTATGTTTTGCCATTTGCTTGTGGTTTGTATTGCCCCCACTCTTTAATTCGGGTATCCCGGATTGGGGAGTGGTGGTTTGTCCCCGGGTTTTGGCATTGCTAAGGTCCCGGGTTTTGGCCTACTTGGGAAGGATGGAAACTTTTCCAAGTACGAATTTGGATGCCTATGGCTTCCCGGGCCGAAGCATTGCTAAGGTCCCGGGCTTTGGCCTACTTGGAAAGGATGAAAACTTTTCCAAGTAGGGATTTGGATGCCTATGGCTTCCCAGGCCGAAGCATTGCTAAGGTCCCGGGCTTTGGCCTACTTGGAAAGGATGAAAACTTTTCCAAGTAGGGATTTGGATGCCTATGGCTTCCCGGGCCGAAGCATTTCTAAGGTCCCGGGCTTTGGCCTACTTGGAAAGGATGAAAACTTTTCCAAGTAGGGATTTGGATGCCTATGGCTTCCCGGGCCGAAGCATTACTAAGGTCCCGGGCTTTGGCCTACTTGGAAAGGATGAAAACTTTTCCAAGTAGGGATTTGGATGCCTATGGCTTCCCGGGCCGAAGCATTGCTAAGGTCCCGGGCTTTGGCCTACTTGGAAAGGATGAAAACTTTTCCAAGTCGGGATTTGGATGCCTATGGCTTCCCGGGCCGAAGCATTGCTAAGGTCCCGGGCTTTGGCCTACTTGGAAAGGATGAAAACTTTTCCAAGTAGGAATTTTGATAATAATTGTAAGATTGAAATGCCAAATAGGAAATAGAGCTCTTTTTCATTGATAACAGAACGATTACATTGTTTCCAAGTACAATTCCAAAAAAACACCCGTATATGAGCTGAAACTATTCCCTTTACTGGTAGTACTTTCTTAGTCTGAGGTCGTGCCAGGTGTTGGGGACTTCGGTGTTGTCCATGTGACTGAGCTTGTAGGTTCCGGGGCGGAGTACCTCTTTAACTCTGTAGGGACCTTCCCACTTAGGCATAAGCTTTCCTTTGTTAGTGGGGTCTGAAGCCTCGGTATCCCGGAGTACTAGGTCCCCGATTTGGATGTTTTTGACCCTTGACTTCTTTCCGAAGTATTCTCTTGTTTTCTCTTTATACTTCTCCATTCTTTGTAATGCTTTATCCCGGACCTCATCAACTAGCTCTAGATTAACTCGTAGCCCTTCTTCATTTGCAATTTCATCAAAGTTGATTACCCTGTGGGAAGGAGAACCCACTTCAATTGGCAACATTGCTTCGGTTCCATATGCTAGCTTGAACGGGGTTTCCCCTGTCCCGGACCGTGGGCTAGTTCTGTATGCCCATAACACATGTGGCAGCTCTTCGGGCCACTTGTTCTTGCTTTCCTTCACCTCTTCTCGATTCCCCTTAGCAAAATTCTGTTTGTCACTTCCACTTGCCCGTTGCCCTGGGGATAGGCTACTGAAGATTTCTTGTGTTTGATTCCCCTTTCCTTTAAATAGTTTTCAAAATCTGAGCCGATGAATTGGGGACCATTATCTGAGACCAGGACCCTGGGTAGGCCGAACCGCATTAATATGTTGTCCATGAACTTGATGCAGTCTTGTTGATTTATGGTCCTCATTGCCTTTGCTTCGGCCCACTTAGTCATGTAGTCAATGGCTACGAGGAGGTACCTCAGATCGCCCTTGGCCCGGGGGAAGGGCCCTACTATATCGATGCCCCATACAGCAAAGGGGATAGGTGATAGGACTGAAGATGGCAGGACCGGGCTTTGCCTTGGTACATTGCTGAACAGTTGGCAGTTTCTACACTTCTTGACGAATTCTACTGCATCTGAGTGGATTGTTGGCCAGTAGTAACCTTGCCTTATGATTTTGTATGCAAGGGCCTTTGCGGACATATGGTCCCCATAAATCCCTTCATGTACCTCTTGTAAACAGTAGTTGGCTTCCTCCGGGCCTACACACTTCAGTGTTGGAGATGAGAAGGTTCGGCGATAGAGTTGGTTGTCTTCTATGAAGTATTTCGAAGCCTTGTTTTTCAATCTTCTGGCTTCATTCTTATCTTCGGGCAACTCTCCTTTCTCCAAGTAGAGGATGAAAGGGGTCATCCAGCTCGGGGTTCCCTCTATCTCCGTTACCGCTTTTTGATCGATGGCCGGGGTTCCCAGTTCTTCAAAGTAGACCGAACTGTCTAGTTCGGCTGAGTTCTGAACCAGCTTGGACAACTCATCAGCTTCAGAGTTTTCTTCCCTGTTGATTTGGCTGATTTGATACTCCGGAATGGTGGCTAGGTAACTTTTGACAAGGGCTTGGTATTGGGCCAGTTTTTGATCCTTGGCTAGGTATTCCCCTTTGGTTTGCCGCACCACGATTTGGGAGTCACTATAGATGTTCAGGCTTTTGATTCTCAAAGTTCGTGCTAACCTTAGCCCGGCTAGAAGAGCTTCATATTCAGCTTGGTTGTTGGTTGCTGGGAATTTGAATGTTATGGCTTGTTTGATTTGGAAGTCTTCCGGGCTTTTCATGATTATTCCTGCCCCGGACCTGTCAGCTGTTGAGGATCCATCCACGTGGAGAGTCCATGACCCCAGGGCTTGGTCCGGGGTTGCCATATGTTCGGCTACAGTGATAGCTTGCTGTGGTTCCGGAAAGGAGCATTCTACTATGAAATCTACCAGAGCCTGTGCCTTGATGGCTGTCCGGGGCACGAACGTCAAGTGAAATTGGCTTAACTCAATTGCCCAATTTATTAATCTTCCGGATGCATCTGGCTTATGGATTATTCGCCTTAACGGCTGGTCTGTTATCACCTTGATCTCTCTGCCTTGGAAATAGTGTCTGAGTTTCCTTGAGGCCGTGACTAAGGCAAAGGCAAACTTCTCCAGATTGGGGTATCTGGTTTCTGCATCTTTTAGGACTTGGCTGATGTAGTACACCGGCCGTTGGTTTCCCTCGACTTCTCGGACTAGGGCCGCGGCCACAGCCAGGGGCCCGGCGGAGAGGTATAGATGTAGGGGTTCCCCGGGCTCTGGCTTTGTTAAAAGGGGTTGTGATGAGAGATATTGCTTGATAGTTTCAAGAGCTTGCTGGCACTCAGGGCTCCAGGTGATTTCTTTCTTGTTGCTTGCCCCCCTGAGCAAATTGAAGAAGGGTAAGCACTTTTCTGCCAATTTGGGTATGAATCTTCTTAGGGCTGCCAATGATCCGGCTAGCTTCTGAATGTCTTTCTGAGTCCGGGGTGATTGCATATCCAAGATGGCTTTTATCTTCTCCGGATTAGCCTCAATCCCTCTCTGGTTGATCATGAAGCCTAGAAATTTTCCTGCTGCTACTCCAAAGGTGCATTTCTCCGGATTCAACTTCATATCATTTTTTCTAAGGTTTTCAAAACATTCCCGCAGGTCGGGGATATGTTCCTTGACGGTTTCAGACTTGGCAATGATATCGTCGACATAGGACTTCAGATTCCGGCCAATTTGGTCCTTGAAGACCTCCACCATGGCTCTTTGGTATGTAGCCCCGGCATTCCGGAGTCCAAAGGGCATGAACTTATAAGCATAGACAGCTTTGTGAGTGATAAATGCGGTTTTGGCTATATCTGCCGGGTTCATCTTGATTTGGTTGTATCCGGAGAAGGCGTCCATAAAGCTAAGCATCACATGTCCGGAGGTGGCATCGATGAGCTGGTCTATACTTGGTAGTGGATATGGATCTTTGGGGCAGGCTTCATTTAGGTCCGTGTAATCAACACACATCCTCCATTTCCCACTAGGTTTTTTGACTAGAACTACATTGGCTAGCCACTCCGGGTACTTGACCTCGCAGATGATATCTGCCTTGAGTAGTTTGTCCACTTCCTCGTCTATAGCTTTTTGCCTCTCCGGGGCGAAGTTCCTTCTTTTCTGTTTCATAGGTTTTCTCCTGGGATCAACATCCAGGCTATGCATGGCAAGGGATTCCCGGAGCCCGGGCATATCAGATGGGCTCCAAGCAAAAACATCAGCATATTCCCGGAGTAGTTGGATTAATTCTTGCCTGAAGGCAGTTTCTAGACCGGCTCCGATCTTTATTTTTCTTTCTGAGTTTCCCGTATGAGTTCGATTGTTTCGGTTTCCACCGCAGGTTCTACCTTGGCTTGGTCTTGCAGTAGGGATGATTTTTGCACTCGGGCCTGGGAATTGGAGGTCAGGTATTCCCGGGCCTCAGCTATACCTGATCCCTGGGTCAGGGCTCCGGAGGTTTCAATGTTTTGCACCTCTTTCCCAGGGTTCTTGTAAGTTGAAACTCTGTGTTTCTTTCTGCTTAGATTCTTGTCGTAGAAGGAAGCTTTCCTCTTATTCTCCGGGTCGGTATCTGCCATGACTAAGGCTTGGCCATAGCATCGGCTGGTTGTTTCTGTGTCGCCCTTTAGCTCTCCGACCCCGAAGGGTGTGGGGAATTTGAACTTGAGATGTGGGGTTGAGGTTATGGCTCGGAGCTTGGTCAGGGCTGGACGCCCCGGGATCACATTGTAGGAGGAAGGACTATTGATCACATAGAATTTGACCATATGAGTTATCTGTTTCGGGACGGTGCCGAATTGGACATGTAACACCCCCAGATCCGGGGTCAGGGATCTGGTGGTTACGGTCTTACATCCATTCATAATACTTGACTTGAGTCCACAATAAATAAATCACATGCTGTGACCCCACAATAATTACCACTCACACACACAACAGTTATAGTCCCAGAGATGAAATTGAAATAAGTCTTACATTAAAGGGTTACGAATAAAAGTTATTACAATCCCAAAAGGATAACATCATAGGTTTAAAAGTTTTGCCGTTGATTACATTAATTATACATATAGTTAAACAGGAAACAAAAGGTGTCTAACTATGCTACCTCAGCAATGGCGGCTAGCATCTCAGCGGGTAGTCCGGTGGGTCGGGTAACCTGCTTGCGCCGAGTGCGCCTGACGCGAGCCATCTGTCCTAGCTGTTGTTGTGACAAAATATAAACAAAGCAAGGGTGAGCGAAAGCCCACCAACAAATACATAACTGAACGATAATTTAAAACAGTTCAAAGCTATCTTTTAAACCATATGCCATGCATTTACGGAAATGATGCCAGTATAATATGAACGATGAAGTTACAAGGTAACTTAAAGTATTTGTTTGAAGAAATATCTGCTACATCAAAGTAAGCGAGATATTATTATCGATAATAAGAAGAGGAACTTGCAAGAAAGGGTTGCAATTCCAGTTATGACTCTTCTCCAACTCTGCCAACAGTAATCATGTTGCAGGAAATAAATGAATTTGGATGATGAACCAATGATGGAGTATTCACCGCGCCCGCTGTTCCAATCTTGATGATCAGTCGAGATCGTACAGCTCAATTTAGATTTACTACCGGTAGAAGGAAGAACTGACGGCTTTACTTGTATACCGCCTTGCTAGCTCTCCCCGGCCAACGGTTGGGCCAAGGGGATGGACCGGCGCTACTCGGCCTCTTACACGACTCCTAGTTCAAATAGAATTCATGATTCTGAATGTAACGTTCGTCCCCCTTTCCCCAAGTATAAGACTTGTTGATAAGACTCCACAAAGTAGTCGTATCTAGTTGGAAAGGAAAATTTACCAATATCTCCCAAGCTATTACTTGGTAATGGATATCAACTTGTTCCAGTAATCTTACCCCTCGAAAGATGAGAAGGTAAACAACGACTTTAATAAGTCAACAGCACCCGAGTTGCGGGTGAAGGGAATACTTTATGACCGGGAAGTCGACAAGATAAATAACATTTTTCCAAGTAAGGTTCCCTTATTATTAAGAAGATAGACTCAAAGATGAATGATGTCTGGGAACCTTTCTTGATACAAGATTAATAATAATATGACTTCGAAATATTTTCTGTAATAATCGAAGAAGATAAACCTTATCGAGGTTATTCTAAGTATGGAATAAATATTCAGAGAATATTTATTGAATTAAAATATTTTACAGAATATTTGGGAATATGAAAGAATATCTTTAATCAGAGTATTTCTCAAAATAATCCCTGAAGAGATATCAGGGGAATATTTATTGAATAAATAAATATTTAAATGAATATTCAAAACAATATTCATTAATTAATAAGACCTGAAAAGAATATTTAAGGTAATAATCATAATTAATTAGGAAATTTAAATGAATATTCAAAAGTAATATTCATTTAATGAATAATATCCTAAATGAATATCAAGTAATATTCATTTAGTAATCCAAGCCTTAAGGAATATTCGAGATAATATTCGATAATTAAATCAAGCTTCAGATGAATATTAAAATAATATTCATCAAGTATTTAATATCTTAAATGAATATTCGAAAGTAATATTTATTTAATAAAATGATAATCTAAAAGAATATCCAAATAATATTCATCTAACAGTCTCATCTTTAGAAGAATATTCGAAATAATAGTCGATAATCAATTCGACTCTGAATGAATATTGAGAAGTATTATTCGTTGAATAGTTAAATTCAAATAATTATTTGAAGTAAGGATCGTTAAAATAATTAGTCCCGAACGAATATTCAAATAATATTCGTCGCCCAAATAATAGAAAATATTTACTTAAATATTTTCTCCCGAGGTAATCTCGATATATCAAGAAATATTGACTCCCGGTCTATATTTGATGAATAAAGATGTATACGCCCTTCTATGAGGGTCTTATAATAACCGGCTTATAACTGATATATAACTATCTAGCTTATAAGCCAACAATAACATTCAGGGAACAAGTATATCAATTCAACTTGAAAGTAGGCATGCATGCAATGGCATATGTATATCAGCAATCATATATATATATTATTCAATCACAACAACAGCCTAAAAGAAGGGAATTGAAACTTGCCTGGTAGTCGAGTACGGTAAGGGGTAGTGGTAGCGGGTCCCGGTTCAGCCTGGTGATCTATAAATAGCCAAGGCATTCGGGATTAATCACTTAACATATTAAAAGTTAAGTTATACTTAAATCGAAACACGTTCTCGAGTTATCTCGTTATACCCCTATTAGTGGATTACTTATTATCACTGATCCGACCCGACATTCGTTCGTTAATACGACATGTCACTTCACTTATACTTGGGACATACTTGAGTCATACGAGTTCTAAGGTTGATCGTTACGAACCAATATTATACTCCGAGTTTTATCGCCCGTTTTCTAAGTGTTTTACCAAAGTTACAAAAGAGTCGTCTTTTAGGGGTTCGTTCGCGTTTAACCTTTACTCGAACATTTTTAATAAATCGAAAAATGCTCTTTTTGACATACGGTTTTCTTTCACACCTTCCTTCTTACCCCTAGTATTTATTTACCAAGATTCGCCATGACGTTACATTGTTTACGAGGGTTCAATTTCAGTTACGAACTTTTGTTTACGGATTCGAACTACTTTTAGTAATTTAGTCATAAATCCTAAACCGTAAGTCCGTTTCACGTGATCTTTATATCAAAACGAAGCTTATAACATAATCTAGCCTTTCATGGCAAAATCCGAGACTGGACAGTGTGTTCATGCTACTGCTAATCACGGTTTCTTAAGGCTAACGACAATCGGGCATTACGACGGCTATGTTTACATGATTTCCAAATTTCAAACCATCCAATAATCATAGTTTCCACTCCAAACAACATTTACATGTTATTCAACCATGAACTAAGACCAAGCAATGTCTTTCCGTTCATCTAAACTAATTTCACATTTAATAAATCCCAATCATAATCTTAAGGTCCTAAACATGCATTAAATCCATATAACTCATCTAAAATACCAAAACTTAAACTAAGAGCTTGGTTTTCAAGAGTGGTATACCTTCCTTGGTGTATGTATGAACTTATCAAGCCTTGTTTAGCCCTTATCTAGCCTTAGTATAGCTTGAATAATCAAAAGAAATCAAGAAATAAAAGTTAGTTTATGAAGAACACTATTCATCATCATCTTTGATGATTTATTTGAAAATGATAAAAGATGAATTTGAAGCTGAAATTTCTAGGAGATCATTACCATGATATGTAGTACTTACCATAAAAATTTGAAGAACAAGTGATGGTTGGAAGTTGGACTTCCAATTAGCTAAGAATGGGCAGATTTTTATGAAGAAATGGAGAAAAATGGTGGTGGTTTGTTTTGTTTTGGTGATTTATGGCTAATACATGTATAACCCTTGCATATATAATGGATGCATCTCTTTTAATGTGTTGTTGGCAATCCAATGGTGCCACTTGTTGCTTCCTCATTGGGCCAAGTGTTGGCACTACAACAAACAACTCCATTTTTGCAAGAATGCAATTACACCACTCATCTTGTAGTTGACTTATAAGGATGTTACTTGGGTTTCTCCTTTTCCCACCAATTGCACTTGTTTGTCTCTTGGTTATTTATTCGTTCCTTTGTCCGGGTATTACTCAATTTCCTTGCTTGTTCGTTGATCGTTCGAGGGAATAACTCATTCGTTTCTAGTTAGGGTTTTACCGAAAACCTTCTTAATATTTCTAATACTATTCTTCATCTTACTTAATACTTCTCGAATTTAAATTCCTTAATTCCCTTTTATAACTCCTTAAGTCTTGTAGTGTCCAGGGAAATCTCGGAGAAAATAAAAGTGCTCTTTTTCTGAATCCGACGGCTTTTACATACACTTATTTTCTTCCTGGATCACTAATACGAACTCAGAAATCCGTTCCGAATACCGGGTATATCATTATTATAATAATATTCCAAATTCCACCAAAATCACTATTCATCACTTATTTTTATTTAATTCCTATAATTAGGAAAATGAACCTGGTTCACTCTCGAGTGCTTCTTAACCTTTTTACGGAACCGCTGGACTTATAATAGATATTGATTTGGATGACACAAGAATAATCTTACTTGAAGTAATATACTTATATCCTTAGGAGATAGATCATTCTTACCTATGCCGTCAACCAAAAGTATTCTGCATGACATGTAAATAATTGAATTCAAATCCATTCCATTCATTTAATAGATCTTCGTTACATCGCAGTCATAACCACTATTCATTCTTACATCATTAAATACATAAAAGTTTTAATCCCACCCAAAATCTGGGTTCTTACAGTCTCCCCTCCTTAAAAGGATTCCGTCCCGGAATCAGTTTGAAAACAAGTGGGGGGTACTTTTCTTGCATTGCGCTTTCAAGTTCCCAGGTGGATTCTTCTACATTGTGGTTCTGCCACAAAACTCTGACTAGCTGAATGACCTTGTTTCGGAGCACTTGCTCTTTCCGGTCTATGATTTCCACAGGTTGCTCCACATAGGTCAGGTCTGGTTGCATATCCACTTGCTCATACTCTACAATATGCTTTGCATCCGGATTATACTTCCTCAGCATCGAAACATGAAACACATTGTGCACCTGCTGTAGATTCGGGGGCAATGCGAGTTCATAAGCTAGTTCCCCAATCCGTCTCAAGATCTCAAATGGTCCAATGTATCTGGGACTCAGCTTTCCTTTCTTCCCAAATCTCATTAAACCTTTCCAAGGTGACACTTTCAAGAACACTAGGTCCCCTACCTCGTATTCCTTGCCTTTCCGAGCTAAGTCGGCATATTTCTTTTGTCGATCCTGGGCTGCTACCAACCGTCCTCTGATTAGATCTACTGCATCTTTAGTTCGTTGGACCACTTCGGGCCCGAGCATCTTTCGCTCTCCAACTTCATCCCAATACAAGGGAGATCGACATTTTCTTCCATAAAGGGCCTCATAAGGTGGCATCCCAATGCTTGAATGATAACTGTTATTATAGGAGAACTCAACCAATGGCAAGTGATCATCCCAACTCCCCTTGAAGTCTATCGCGCAGACTTTCAACATATCCTCTAGTGTTTGGATGGTCCTTTCACTTTGCCCATCTGTCTGGGGGTGGTAGGCCGTGCTCATGTTCAGCCGGGTCCCTACACATTCTTGAAAACTTCTCCAAAACCTGGAGTTAAATCTAGGATCTCGATCGGATACTATTGCGACTGGGACTCCATGTCGCGCCACTATCTCTTTTAAGTAGATGTCCACTAGTCTATCGATCGTGTACCTTTCGTTGATCGGGAGAAAGTGAGCCGATTTCGTCAGTCGATCTACAATTACCCATATGGTGTCATGATTAGCCTTGGTCCTGGGTAAACCGACTACGAAATCCATGGCTATATGTTCCCATTTCCATTCTGGAATCTCTAAGGGATGTAGAAGTCCGCTGGGTCTCTGGTGCTCTGCCTTCACTCGTTGGCAGGTCAAGCATCTGCTTACCCACTCTGCTACGTCCTTTTTCATATTGGGCCACCAGTAATACTCCTTCAAATCCCTATACATTTTAGTGCTGCCGGGGTGCACTGAGTATCTTGAGTTGTGTGCCTCATTTAAAATCTCATCCTTGAGCTCCTGAACATTTGGGATCCATATCCTGTACGTGTACCTCATGATCCCTTCCTTGTCTCTTTCGCACTTAATTTCCTCCCCGGTCATTAGCTCTTCTGTGGAGTTCTTTTCTTCCTCCATCATCCGTTCCTGGCACAGTCTAATCTTTTCTAGCAATGGAGGTTGGATTCTAATTTCCATCAACTTTTCTTGGCCCTCTTCAGGTAACTTAACCTCGATTTCCAACTTCTCAAAATCCTTCACTAGCTCTTTCTCTGAAGTTATCATCTTGAGCTTCTCTTTCCGACTAAGGGCGTCAGCCACCACATTGGCTTTACCCGGGTGATATCGAATTTAACAGTCGTAATCCTTGATTAACTCTAACCACCTCCTCTGGCGCATGTTAAGCTCTTTCTGAGTGAAAATGTATTTGGGGCTCTTATGGTCTGTGTAAATCTCGCATTTTTCCCCATACAGGTAGTGTCTCCAAATCTTTAAAGCGAAGACTATGGCTGCTAGTTCTAGATCATGCGTGGGATATCTGACTTCATAATCCTTCAATTGCCTAGACGCATACGCTATTACCTTGCCGTGCTGCATAAGCACGCATCCCAGTCCTTTATGCGAAGCGTCACTGTAAATCACGAAATCTCCTTTTCCATCAGGTAATGCCAGCACTGGGGCTGTCACCAGCCTCTTCTTTAACTCCTGGAAACTCTTCTCGCATTTCTCAGTCCATTCAAATTTCTCGGTTTTACGGGTAAGTCGAGTTAATGGAGCTGCGAGTTTCGCAAAGTCTTGGACAAATCTCCTGTAATATCCGGCCAGTCCAATGAAACTCCTTACCTCGGTTGGAGTAGTTGGCCGTTCCCAGTTTGAAACTGCTTCTATCTTGGAGGGGTCAACCAACACTCCTTCTCTATTGATCACGTGCCCTAAGAATTGTACCTCATTTTTCCAAAACTCACACTTGGAGAACTTGGCATATAACTGCTCCTTCCTGAGTATTTCTAAGGTTATCCTTAAATGTTCAGCGTGTTCTGCCTCTGTCTTTGAGTAGATGAGAATATCATCAATGAAAACTATCACGAATTTGTCCAAATATTCCTTGAACACCCTATTCATTAGGTCCATGAAGGCTGCTGGGGCGTTGGTCAATCCAAACGACATAACTAAGAACTCATAATGTCCATATCTGGTGCGGAATGCAGTCTTCGGGATATCTTCAGGTTTGATCTTCAGTTGGTGATATCCCGTTCTCAAATCAATCTTAGAGAAGTATTCAGCTCCTCTTAGCTGGTCAAACAAATCGTCTATCCTGGGCAATGGATACTTATTCTTTATGGTTAGCTTGTTCAATTCTCTGTAGTCGATGCATAACCTCATACTTCCATCCTTTTTCTTAACAAACAACACTGGTGCGCCCCAAGGCGACACACTGGGCCTTATCATGCCCTTATCCAACAATTCCTGTAATTGTTTAGCTAGCTCCTTCATTTCTACTGGGGCTAGTCGGTACGGGGCCTTCGAAACTGGCGCCGTCCCCGGGGCTAATTCGATGGCAAACTCAATTACCCTATCAGGTGGTAGTCCAGGAAGATCTTGTGGGAACACGTCCTCGAACTCATTAACTACCAGAATGTCCTGCAACCTTGGCACTTCCTTCTGAGTATCTATAACGTAGGCTAAATAAGCCTCGTTCCCTTTTCGTAACAATCTCTTGGTTTGCGCCATGGTCAGAATTTTCTGGGTCTGTCGCATCCCTTTAAACACTATTTCTTTCTTCCCTGGGGTTTTCAACTTAACCTTTTTCCCTTTACAATCTATCTGCGCGTCATTGCGAGACAACCAATCCATACCCAAAATGACATCGAATTCCCCTAGCTTAAAAGGAATTAAATCGACATAGAAGGATCGTCCTCCTATTTCTAGCTTACAATCGGGGTGAATTTGATTAACCGGTACGATTTCCTGATTAGCTATTTCTACTTGTAAGGAATCTCTTAGTTGCTGGGTTTTAAGTTTCAAGTTATGCGCAAAATCTCTAGATATAAAAGACTTAGTTGCTCCTGAATCAAATAAGACATTTGCACTGACTGAATTAAGAGAAAAAGTACCTGCTATCACATCTGTGTCCCTCACGGCATCTTGTACTGACATATTGAAAGTCCTAGCAGTTGGTGGCCTATTTGAGGCAACCTTGCTTGCTCCTGATGCTGCTGGTTTGCTCTTTGGGCAATCCTTCCTCATGTGCCCTCGCTGTCCACACTGGAAACAGGTTGTGCTGTTAGGGATGACCGTGGTGCAAGCGGTAGCATAATGCCCAGCTCGCCCACACTTATAACAGTTTATCTGCTTCAGGTTGCACACCCCGGAGTGCCTCTTCCCACAAGTAGCACACAATGGCAATGGAGGTCGAGAAGGGTTGGAACGGGACATTCCTGATTGGTGGCCGCCCTGGCTCACACTCACACTCGCAGATGGTTTAAACCCTACACTCCTCCCTGGTAGGGAAACCGCTCCTCGATTAAACTTGGTTGGGGGTTTTCCTCCAGCGGATCTTCCGCCCATACTAACATGCTTTCTCTTTATCCCCCCTTTCTCTCTCTCTCTCTGCATCTGATCACTACCAGCCTCCACAATGGTTGCCTTCTGCACCAAGGTGGCATAATCTGTAATCTCTAAAACAGCCACCCTATTCTGGATCCACTATTTCAGCCCTTGTTGAAACCTGTTAGCTTTCTTCTCTTCTGTGTCTACAAACTCTGGCACAAATCTTGATAGCTCAGTAAATTTAGCCTCATAGTCAGCCACTGACATATTGTTCTGTTTCAGTTCCAAGAACTTAAGTTCCATCTGGGTTTTCATGAACTTCGGGAAGTACTTCTCCAGGAATAATTGTTTGAACCTTTCCCAGGCTATGACAGCATCAGTCTCCATGTTTTTCTTGGCTTCCCACCAATAATTGGCCTCTCCCTTTAGTAGGTAAGTAGCAAAAACAGTCTTCTGAGCCTCATTGATACTCAGAATCTCAAAAGACTTTTCCATTTCTTTGATCCAGGCCCTCGCCTCAACGGGATCAGCCGATCCGTGGAACTCTGGGGGCTTAAGGGACTTAAAGGCCCTAAAGGAATTTGCCACTGAAGTGTTGTTGCTTGGTGGTGGTTGGGGGTATTGGTTCAAATTCTGCCTAAGTAGATCCATAAACTGGCCCATGGGGTTTCCGCCCTGGTTCTCCCCTTCCTGTTCTACTTCAGTTTCTCCACCCTCTATTTCCCTTTCAAATTCTTCAGAGTACAGGGGTTCATCCTCTGCTCCATACTGGGAATCTTCTTGCTCATTATAGTCCTGATCTTGTTCCTCACTACTTTCACGGTTTTCCTCGTGTTGGTTGTGACTTTCTTGGTCAGTAGATTCGCGGGGGTTAGCCCTAGTGCCCATTCGTCTTGGAGGCATTTTACTGAAAATTTGGAAAGTTATACATTAGGTTCACTGATCTGTTTTAGAGGATTTTTCCTTGCACATTTCTTTACATGATTGGGTTTAAAATCCCACAGTTTTATATCTCATGGCAACTTAATCGAAAAGTACTACATATGCTAATAAACTCGTGATCACATCCCAACAAAATTGTAATGACTGAAATGGAAACAAATATATACCAGGTACCGAAAAGGTACAACATCCGAGTTACAACGATAGTTTAAAGTACAACCATCCTAACAACAACAACAAATCAAAAGTGAAATATGCTGTCTATCTGTCTAGTCTGCAAAAAGGGAAAACAAGTACAAGAAAACCATCCCTACAAAAGCCGGCACTACTATGTCCGTACATGACTAGACAACTAGACCACTGCATCACTACATCTGAAATCAGCCGTCACGACGAAACATCCTCCGAACCCTCCCCATGGCGATGCGGAAAACCTCCTCAGCCGCTGCTCTGTCTACCCTACCATGCCCATCAGTAGGCAACTGTCGCACCCTCACCCGAGCCCTCAGCTCGATGCGGGTCACAGCCCTATACCCAACTCTGTCACTGATAGTCCTCCTGCCCTGCACCCTCATCCGGGCGGCTCTCTCTGCTGCTAACTCACTCCTAGACTCTGCCAACCTGGCATCTGCCACAGACAACTCTCTATAAAGCCCGTTCACAATCAAGTTGTGAACACATACTGGGACTCCTCCTATCGGGGCATGAGGTGGGGTGGATGGCTCAGCTGGAGCGGCAGTCTCTGTCTGCTGGGGCTCTGGGGTAAGCTCCTCAAACTCGTCGGGGTAGGGGCTCACAGGTAGTGGTGGTGGGGTAGGGGCTCTCTCAACAGGGAGGAGTGGCACAAAAAGTCCAGAACTCCCTACAGCACCAACTACTGGCTCATCTATATCTCCCTCAACACCCTCATCCACCGGCACCACCTGATCCGTGGTCATGTCAGTGTCATCTCCCATAGTCCTGAACTCAGTCATAACCCAATAATCATCATCCTCAACCACTAACTCAGCGTCCTGTCCTGTCTGGACCCCCTCCGGGTCCTCCTCCCCCTCAGTCTCAACAACATCTGTGTCAGCATCATCCTGGACCTCCTCAGGGTCCTCCTCCTCAGACTCGATCACATCAGTATCAGCCTCAACCTGGACCTCCTCAGCGTCCTCCTCCTCAGGCTCAGTATCATCCTCAGGCAAGTGCTCATAGTATGGGTCCCTAGTCCGGAACATGTCCTCATCATGCTGTCTCGCAGCTGCCTCCTGGGCCGACAAGTCGCTCGCCTACACAAGACGAACTATGTTACTATCATGATACTTAAAAAGTTCCCGTAAGGGTTTTAGGTGAACCTGGCAAGGGTTCTTATTATATTATTGAATTTATTATTATATAACGTCGTATCATCTCTTGGGATATATAACTCTCGCTCTGATACCATCTCTGTAACACCCCCAGATCCGGGGTCAGGGATCTGGTGGTTACGGTCTTACATCCATTCATAATACTTGACTTGAGTCCACAATAAATAAATCACATGCTGTGACCCCACAATAATTACCACTCACACACACAACAGTTATAGTCCCAGAGATGAAATTGAAATAAGTCTTACATTAAAGGGTTACGAATAAAAGTTATTACAATCCCAAAAGGATAACATCATAGGTTTAAAAGTTTTGCCGTTGATTACATTAATTATACATATAGTTAAACAGGAAACAAAAGCTGTCTAACTATGCTACCTCAGCAATGGCGGCTAGCATCTCAGCGGGTAGTCCGGTGGGTCGGGTAACCTGCTTGCGCCGAGTGCGCCTGACGCGAGCCATCTGTCCTAGCTGTTGTTGTGACATAATATAAACAAAGCAAGGGTGAGCGAAAGCCCACCAACAAATACATAACTGAACGATAATTTAAAACAGTTCAAAGCTATCTTTTAAACCATATGCCATGCATTTACGGAAATGATGCCAGTATAATATGAACGATGAAGTTACAAGGTAACTTAAAGTATTTGTTTGAAGAAATATCTGCTACATCAAAGTAAGCGAGATATTATTATCGATAATAAGAAGAGGAACTTGCAAGAAAGGGTTGCAATTCCAGTTATGACTCTTCTCCAACTCTGCCAACAGTAATCATGTTGCAGGAAATAAATGAATTTGGATGATGAACCAATGATGGAGTATTCACCGCGCCCGCTGTTCCAATCTTGATGATCAGTCGAGATCGTACAGCTCAATTTAGATTTACTACCGGTAGAAGGAAGAACTGACGGCTTTACTTGTATACCGCCTTGCTAGCTCTCCCCGGCCAACGGTTGGGCCAAGGGGATGGACCGGCGCTACTCGGCCTCTTACACGACTCCTAGTTCAAATAGAATTCATGATTCTGAATGTAACGTTCGTCCCCCTTTCCCCAAGTATAAGACTTGTTGATAAGACTCCACAAAGTAGTCGTATCTAGTTGGAAAGGAAAATTTACCAATATCTCCCAAGCTATTACTTGGTAATGGATATCAACTTGTTCCAGTAATCTTACCCCTCGAAAGATGAGAAGGTAAACAACGACTTTAATAAGTCAACAGCACCCGAGTTGCGGGTGAAGGGAATACTTTATGACCGGGAAGTCGACAAGATAAATAACATTTTTCCAAGTAAGGTTCCCTTATTATTAAGAAGATAGACTCAAAGATGAATGATGTCTGGGAACCTTTCTTGATACAAGATTAATAATAATATGACTTCGAAATATTTTCTGTAATAATCGAAGAAGATAAACCTTATCGAGGTTATTCTAAGTATGGAATAAATATTCAGAGAATATTTATTGAATTAAAATATTTTACAGAATATTTGGGAATATGAAAGAATATCTTTAATCAGAGTATTTCTCAAAATAATCCCTGAAGAGATATCAGGGGAATATTTATTGAATAAATAAATATTTAAATGAATATTCAAAACAATATTCATTAATTAATAAGACCTGAAAAGAATATTTAAGGTAATAATCATAATTAATTAGGAAATTTAAATGAATATTCAAAAGTAATATTCATTTAATGAATAATATCCTAAATGAATATCAAGTAATATTCATTTAGTAATCCAAGCCTTAAGGAATATTCGAGATAATATTCGATAATTAAATCAAGCTTCAGATGAATATTAAAATAATATTCATCAAGTATTTAATATCTTAAATGAATATTCGAAAGTAATATTTATTTAATAAAATGATAATCTAAAAGAATATCCAAATAATATTCATCTAACAGTCTCATCTTTAGAAGAATATTCGAAATAATAGTCGATAATCAATTCGACTCTGAATGAATATTGAGAAGTATTATTCGTTGAATAGTTAAATTCAAATAATTATTTGAAGTAAGGATCGTTAAAATAATTAGTCCCGAACGAATATTCAAATAATATTCGTCGCCCAAATAATAGAAAATATTTACTTAAATATTTTCTCCCGAGGTAATCTCGATATATCAAGAAATATTGACTCCCGGTCTATATTTGATGAATAAAGATGTATACGCCCTTCTATGAGGGTCTTATAATAACCGGCTTATAACTGATATATAACTATCTAGCTTATAAGCCAACAATAACATTCAGGGAACAAGTATATCAATTCAACTTGAAAGTAGGCATGCATGCAATGGCATATGTATATCAGCAATCATATATATATATATTATTCAATCACAACAACAGCCTAAAAGAAGGGAATTGAAACTTGCCTGGTAGTCGAGTACGGTAAGGGGTAGTGGTAGCGGGTCCCGGTTCAGCCTGGTGATCTATAAATAGCCAAGGCATTCGGGATTAATCACTTAACATATTAAAAGTTAAGTTATACTTAAATCGAAACACGTTCTCGAGTTATCTCGTTATACCCCTATTAGTGGATTACTTATTATCACTGATCCGACCCGACATTCGTTCGTTAATACGACATGTCACTTCACTTATACTTGGGACATACTTGAGTCATACGAGTTCTAAGGTTGATCGTTACGAACCAATATTATACTCCGAGTTTTATCGCCCGTTTTCTAAGTGTTTTACCAAAGTTACAAAAGAGTCGTCTTTTAGGGGTTCGTTCGCGTTTAACCTTTACTCGAACATTTTTAATAAATCGAAAAATGCTCTTTTTGACATACGGTTTTCTTTCACACCTTCCTTCTTACCCCTAGTATTTATTTACCAAGATTCGCCATGACGTTACATTGCTTACGAGGGTTCAATTTCAGTTACGAACTTTTGTTTACGGATTCGAACTACTTTTAGTAATTTAGTCATAAATCCTAAACCGTAAGTCCGTTTCACGTGATCTTTATATCAAAACGAAGCTTATAACATAATCTAGCCTTTCATGGCAAAATCCGAGACTGGACAGTGTGTTCATGCTACTGCTAATCACGGTTTCTTAAGGCTAACGACAATCGGGCATTACGACGGCTATGTTTACATGATTTCCAAATTTCAAACCATCCAATAATCATAGTTTCCACTCCAAACAACATTTACATGTTATTCAACCATGAACTAAGACCAAGCAATGTCTTTCCGTTCATCTAAACTAATTTCACATTTAATAAATCCCAATCATAATCTTAAGGTCCTAAACATGCATTAAATCCATATAACTCATCTAAAATACCAAAACTTAAACTAAGAGCTTGGTTTTCAAGAGTGGTATACCTTCCTTGGTGTATGTATGAACTTATCAAGCCTTGTTTAGCCCTTATCTAGCCTTAGTATAGCTTGAATAATCAAAAGAAATCAAGAAATAAAAGTTAGTTTATGAAGAACACTATTCATCATCATCTTTGATGATTTATTTGAAAATGATAAAAGATGAATTTGAAGCTGAAATTTCTAGGAGATCATTAACATGATATGTAGTACTTACCATAAAAATTTGAAGAACAAGTGATGGTTGGAAGTTGGACTTCCAATTAGCTAAGAATGGGCAGATTTTTATGAAGAAATGGAGAAAAATGGTGGTGGTTTGTTTTGTTTTGGTGATTTATGGCTAATACATGTATAACCCTTGCATATATAATGGATGCATCTCTTTTAATGTGTTGTTGGCAATCCAATGGTGCCACTTGTTGCTTCCTCATTGGGCCAAGTGTTGGCACTACAACAAACAACTCCATTTTTGCAAGAATGCAATTACACCACTCATCTTGTAGTTGACTTATAAGGATGTTACTTGGGTTTCTCCTTTTCCCACCAATTGCACTTGTTTGTCTCTTGGTTATTTATTCGTTCCTTTGTCCGGGTATTACTCAATTTCCTTGCTTGTTCGTTGATCGTTCGAGGGAATAACTCATTCGTTTCTAGTTAGGGTTTTACCGAAAACCTTCTTAATATTTCTAATACTATTCTTCATCTTACTTAATACTTCTCGAATTTAAATTCCTTAATTCCCTTTTATAACTCCTTAAGTCTTGTAGTGTCCAGGGAAATCTCGGAGAAAATAAAAGTGCTCTTTTTCTGAATCCGACGGCTTTTACATACACTTATTTTCTTCCTGGATCACTAATACGAACTCAGAAATCCGTTCCGAATACCGGGTATATCATTATTATAATAATATTCCAAATTCCACCAAAATCACTATTCATCACTTATTTTTATTTAATTCCTATAATTAGGAAAATGAACCTGGTTCACTCTCGAGTGCTTCTTAACCTTTTTACGGAACCGCTGGACTTATAATAGATATTGATTTGGATGACACAAGAATAATCTTACTTGAAGTAATATACTTATATCCTTAGGAGATAGATCATTCTTACCTATGCCGTCAACCAAAAGTATTCTGCATGACATGTAAATAATTGAATTCAAATCCATTCCATTCATTTAATAGATCTTCGTTACATCGCAGTCATAACCACTATTCATTCTTACATCATTAAATACATAAAAGTTTTAATCCCACCCAAAATCTGGGTTCTTACAGGACAGGCAAGTAAAGGGTTCCTTGAATGGGGACCAAGTTGTGGCCGAAGCCATATAGTGGGTCTTCCCAGCACTCATTCATTCTGATGCTTCCGAGTTGCATCCTGTCCATGGTATGTTTGAATAGTATGTTGACGGAGGAGCCGTTGTTAACAAGAATTCTCTTTACCTCATTTTCGGCGATGTCTAGGGTCACGACTAGGGCTTCATTGTGGTTAGGATCTACTCCCTCAAAATCGGCATTGCTGAAAGATATGACTTGCTCTGGGGCCGAGTTTATCATCATTACCTCATCTCCGGAGTCCGGGCTCGCCGGAGGGGAGTTGGATCCTCCCAATACCACGTGTACCACATTCTTGGTCTTCTGGGCCCCGGGTCCCTCTCCCCTTTCCGTGGTTCTCCGAGCTAGATATTGGCCCATATTTCCTTTCTTGACTTCGTCTTCGATGAAGAACTTAAGGGAGACACAGCTTTCCGTCTCGTGGCCATGGGTTGCATGGTAGTCGCAGTGTTTGTCCCGGGGCCTATTCTCCGGGGCTGATACCAAGGGTTTGGGAGGATAAAAGAAGGGTTTGCTCCGGACTTCTTTTAGTATATCGGCACATGGCCGGTTCAAAGGTGTCCATTCTGGTTCCGGCCTTGGTTCGGCTCTCCCCGGTCTCGGGGGCCTGGCTTCGGACTTGGCCCTGGAGGAGTGGTCTTTGTCCGGGACCGTCAGTTGATGACTTGGGATATAGTTGTACTGCTTGTTGGGCTTAAACTTCTGTCCGAGTTGTGATCATTTCTAGAGCGATCATCTTTACTTCTTCCCGAGGAGGTGCCCTGCCGGGTCATCCTCATTGCTTGTAGGATATCGGTTTCTTTGATGAACTTGGCGGCCATAGAATAGGCTGCAGCCAGGCTTTGGGGTTCTTTGTTCACCAATTCAATAACATAGCGCTCGCTACGCTCCGGGTCTAGGTTCTTCCGGAATATGCTCAAGGCTTCTCTTTCATCCAGGTTCGTGACTTGGTTTATGGCTTCTTGGATCCGTTTCATGAATTCCGAAAGTGTTTCATTGTCATGTTGCCTGATTGTTTCAAGGTGGCACATGTGATACTCCGGGGCTTTGTTGGCTCGGAACCTCCGGAGGAAGGCTTCCCTGAACTCCTTCCAGCTGTGTATGCTCCGGGAAGGGATCCGGCTGAACCATCTCTGAGCTGCTCCCTTTAGTGTGGAGGCAAAGAACCTGCACTTGGTTAGGTCATTGTAGAAGTATATCAGGGCTATTTGCTCAAAGTAGTTGAGGTGTTCTTCTGGGTCCTCCAGCCCATTAAAGGAGTCAAAGTTGTAGTGCTTGAGGTTCTTTTGCCGGGGTATGGCTTCAAGGGAATGGCTGAAAGGGGTGAGTGTGTCTTGGATCTCAAATCCGGAGTCACTGTTGACTTTCCTTTGTAGCTCATGGATCATTTGTACCAGGTTGTTTGGATTTTCTTCATCATCTGAGATAATCTCCGGGCATACCTCTCTCCGGGTTCTTTTGGATTTGGATTTTCTCATCCTTTCTTCCTCCTCTTGGAGCCTCTTCTGGATTCTGAGCTCCAACTTAGCCTGTTCCTCCTGCCTTATTCTTTCCCGGAGCATTTCTAGTTTCTTGATTTTATCGGCTTCGTCATTTTTGTCCCTACTCCGAACCTCCTGGTCCTTTCTGTTTCCTTTGCCCCGGTTTCCAAGGCGGTCAAAGACCGAGGCCCGGGACTAATGGGAGTGGGCTGACCCCCCGGAATTTTCCGCTTGCTCAGGTTCAGGTTCCGGGAGGGGATGGTTCCTATAGTTTCGGATTGCCTGGGCTAGCTCCTCGGGTGACAGGTTTTCCATTTGTGCGGAGTCCAGAGGCACGTCTGTATACTTGTACCGGTTCACCTCAACGGTTACCCGAGCGTCATTGGGCCCGATTCCGAGCCTTTCCTGGATTGGGATCTGGACAGGTGGGACTTGCTCCGGGATAGTTATTAGGGGTTCGTCTCTAGTGGCACTGGGTGCCTGGCGCTGGGTAGAGGTAGTTTTTCGGGGCATGGCTGTGGTTCTGAGCGGCTCGGGCTTCTCTATACTGTCTGTTTAGTTCGGGGTTCTTCGGTTCGGAGGTTCACCCCTCCTTCTAGCGCCAATGATAACTCCGAATCTTGATTGGGTACTTCCTCGCCAACTCCTGTCTCGGAAGTGGTGTAGCTCCTGTTGGGTGTCTGCAAAACAACACCGGAGGGGGGGTTTGGCCCCGAGGTGCCTCCGGCGTGAGAATAAGAGCTGGCTTTGGAAGATAATAATCAAGTAGAGTATCACAAGAGTAATAAATGTGTGTGGGTGTGTAATAGTGGCTAACCCCTAAACCCTATTTACTAGGGGTATTTATAGCCCTAGGCCTAGGGTTTAGGGGTAGGTTACCTTCACCCCCGACCGTTGGATCTGGGGGACAAGCCGCTGAATTTCCGGGATGTAGGACACGTGGCCTAGTCTGGGGTGACCGTTGACTGGAGTGTGGCCATGTTGTTGTAGACATGATTTGGCACGTGCCTTCCCTTGTCTTTTAGTGTTGGTCAGCGCCATATGTAGGAATGTCAGCTGAGGTGGGGTGCCACGTATGTTGAGTGTCACCAATCTGGGGTCCCCTAGTCTGGGGTGGGGACCATGCCATGTGGTGGTGGACCCGGGCCCGGGGTCCACTACTCTGGGCTGGGCCGTTCTTATTCTCATGAGATGATTTGCTTATTGTTTTGGGCTCCTTGTTGGGCCTTGGATGTTTATAGCCTCTCAGTTTTCACATACAATTTTGGTGCCCTCTGAACATAAGCCTTTCCAGCGGCTAGAATAATGATGCCTAATAGGGAAGCTGCTGCAACAGCTACAAGCTTGAGGTCCCTGTCGTCACTCTTTTCGAACGAGAAGCCATACACAACAGGAGGTAATAAGCCAAATGTAAGGTATGATAAAATAGCCAAGACTGCATGAAACAAAAAGTTTCTTCTTTGGCCCAGTAGTTCATGGTACCGGTCTATTTGCTCAGCTAATTGATCGGATGCCTTAGCCTTCTCATCATTTTTCATTTCCAAAAGCTGTAAAGGGTAACATTTTCGTTAAAAATGCAGATACTCTGACTACATGCATAACAAGACTGTGATGCTGACTGATTCCCTAAAAGGCTAATTATATAAAAAAACTTTCTAATTATGATATTACATGACATAAAATCAGATATTACTATATGAAAGATACATAGATGATGTTCTGAATCGTATAGTACAACTTGTAGTATATCAAATTAGTAGTCTACTCAAACTGAATAAAAATTTGAACTATTAGGATTATCAAATTAACTATCTATATCTGCTAGCATTAGTTTTGCACTAAGTGATTCTTCAAAAAAACATATACTCACGTTGTGACCAATGATGAATAGTCCTCCGATAAGATTAGCCAGTCCAAAGCGAAAACATTCATTGCAATGAAAGACACATTAGTAGCTCTCTGAATTTGACACCGGCTTTGGTATATTCGACCCTAAATAAATACGAAGTACTAAATGTGCAAAAACCTTGAAGTAATTCATACAATTTAAGGTGGTCATTTTCACATTGCAAGATATTGATAGTATTTCTGACTACCAAAAACAGACAAAACATTTAGCGGAACATATCATAACGGTGTTAGCCATTGAATCAACCTAGAAACCAATCCTGGAGTGAGATCCATGTTTTTTACAGATCTCTGTGTGTATTTACTTGAAGGTCTTTACTAAATATTTCCCCTTTTTCTACAAGAATTTAATCAATCTTTGATCCGCTGTATGTACACGAGACTACAAAGAAATGGAATGTAAGACATCAAAAAAATAAAATTACAGTCCACATTCTAAAAAACCTACGCGTAGTGACATTAGAGCTAGCTGCAGATGACACAACACCGAGGCTTGTTACTGATTCTACTAACCCTCCATACACAACGCTTTTAACTATCTCCACTCCTTGAATTCCTTCTGTAGATGTGCCTCTTTGTTCATTTATTTGGATTCGCGTCTCAAGATATTGCAAATTTCCAGTTTCTGCTGGATCTGTTAATCCCTGTACTCTTTCAGCAGCAAGCGGTTCAACTTGACAGGTTTCCACAGTTATCGCATCACCGACTGCATTACATTAAAAGAAAATATCTATACCAATACATTTTCAAGTTAAACAACTTATAAGATGTAAAACGATGCATTTCCTATAACTTTTATTTGGTAGTTTCACATTGACCTTGCGGTCTGTTGAAGTCCTTAATGATTAAAATTATAAGCATTCATATGTGACAATGTGATCTCTGCCTGTATTTAATTATCTTATGATATCTCAGACCAAAAGGGAAACAGGAAATTGAGTAAAAGTAGATAGTATTGGCAATCTGCATAGACTATCCAAGTCTAGGTGTCCGTGAAATAATAAGGCATTGCAGGAACATGAATGAAAAACTAATAAACTATGTATCAGGTCATAGAAGTAGCAAGAAATGTAATGGCATCTTTTATTATTTGCTGTTTACGCACCTTTATTCTTACTTAATGAAGTATCTGATAATTCTCTGCTGCCAACCAAATGAATATCATAATCTATGAACCTTTTTGACAAAGGAGGCACAATGTTGTCTCCACCTTCCTCAGATCTAGTGATTTCAACCTGGACAATCTCTCTATCAGCATAATATGCATGTGAGGGAGCTTCATCCCCCAAGGCACCCATTCTGCTTATTCACATTCATATAAACTTGATCTTCAAGATTTTCCTGGCCTCCAGGTTTCTCCGAACTAACTTTTTGACGAAGTTGTTAGTTCCACCCTCTGTAGATCCTTCAGCGCCAGTTTTCACAGGTTCTCAACCATAATTGGGTTGAGCATGAGAGGAAGATTCATGTATTGCTGAAACTTTACTATTTTGCCTTGTGGAGTTTGAAGGAATAAGCACATCAGTTTCATCTGTTTCCTTATCTGCCATACCACCAACTCCAACATTTTACACAAGAATAGTGTACAACTTTACTGTGAAATATACCTATTTGATTGAGTGTACGATTATATCTAGGGCATGAATGAATCAAACCTAATATACATATTGAGAGTGTCTTAATGCAATGGATTTGCAAGTGTAACAGCTGACTGCAGGTGTATAGTGCTAGTAATTATAATAATGTTCAATCTCTGTGATCCTGATACAAGTAACAAAAAGTTCGTAGCAAGATCACATGAAAGCACGCAACAAGCATAGAGGCTAGTTACTGGAGAGGAATTTTGGTTTAGTTCTTCGAACAAACAAGATTTTTTATTAATGGATGAACTATAGAATTAGGATAAGACACAAAAGACAGTTTCAGAACTCAACGTCGGTTCCGATTAGATAATGCACTAAAATTCTTTATAAGTCAAGTTCAATCAACATCTTCATTGTCATTGCCGATTACTCTTGACACGGGAACCTTAGGTTGATTTTTCAGCAGAGATCAAATTTAGAGGATCAAATAATAAATTTAATGAAAATAATAGATGAAGTCACAGATTCTTTTGAGCTCACCAGCTAGTATCTTTCACTATCAATTAGTTAACAGATGGTGACATACATATATTGCTATTTTACTCTAGAAGGTACTTACTTCTGTCTGACTGAAAAAGGGTGGAAAACCATCTTTTCTTCACAATTGGTATCCGCGAAATAAGAGGGCATTGCAGGAACATGTACGAAAAACTAATAAACTATCAAGTCATAGAAGTAGCAAGAAATGTAATGGCATCTTTTATTATTTGCTGTTCACGCACCTTTGTTCTTACTTAATTTATCTGATAATTCCGCTGCCTACCAAATGAATATCATATTCTTTGAACCTTTTTGACAAGGAGACACAACTTTGTCGCCACCTTCCTTGGATCCGGTGATTTCACTCTGGACAATCTCTCCATCAGCATGTGAGGGAGCTTCATCCTCTGAGGCATCCCCATTCTGTTTATTCATAATCATAGAAACTTGATCTTCAAGATTTTCCTGGCCTCCAGGTTTTCTCAAACTAACTTCTTGATAAGGTAAGTTATTAGTTCTACCCTCTGTAGATCCTTCAACACAAGTTTTTACTAGTTCTCCGCCATAATTGGTCCGGGCATCAGAGGAAGATCTGTGTATTTCAGAAAGTTTACTATTTTGCCTTGTGGAGTTTGAAGGAATAAGCACTTCAGTGTCATCTGTTACAACATCTGCCATACCACAAACTCCTCTATCAACATTTCACACAAGAATATTGGGTAACTTAACTGTGAAATAATCTATCTGATTGAGTACAACTAAAGCAAGGGCGTGAATCGATCAAACCTAAAATATATTGAGTGTTTTAATGCAATGGATTTGCAAGTGTAACAGCTTATTGGTGTATAGTGCTAGTGACCAGGAACTATCTAACTGAATTAAGATTATGTCAATCTCTGTGATCTTGATACAAGTGACCAAAACTTCGTAGCATGATAACATGAAAGCATGCAACAAGCATGAAGGAGGCGAGTTACAGGGGAGGAATTTTTGTTCAGAGCTTCCAGAAAACAAGATATTTATAATTAGAATTGAACTATAGAATAGGATAAGACACAAAAGACAGTTCCAGAAGCTCAACATTGGTTTCAATGTGATAATGCACAAAAGTTCTTCATTATTCAAGGCCGATCAACATCTACATTGCTGATTATTCTTGACATGGGAGCTTAGGTTGATTATTCAGCAGAGATCAAATAATTAATTTAATGAAAATACTAGATGAAGTCACAGAACTTTTTGAGATCACGAGCTAACATATTTCACAATGAATTGGTTAACAGATGGTGGCTTACATACATTGCTACTTTACTCCCTAAGGTACTTCTGTCCGACTGGGAAAGAGTGAAAAACCAGCTTTTCTTCACAATTGGTGTTTGTGGATGATCTTGCAGATTATCCTCATCTCTTCTATCTCCAGACATTCCTAGCAACTTGAATCCATTACCTTGGAACGACGGGCTTTTTGAAGGGCCACATCATCTGTATCCTCATCTAATCTAATATCTCTAAACCAACTTGATCTTCACCTTCAGTTAGTACCTTTGTAAGAAGTTTATTTTGGTCTTCAAGACTATAATAGCTCAGCTCCGGTCCTGCACCGGGTGGAGGCAATCCCGTAATTACCTTAAAGCTATACCCCTGATCGATCAAAAATTGCTCCCTTTTTGTTGAGTAGTGCATTTCCTGTGTATCTGTTGATACTAGGGAGTAAAAGAAGGCATTATACTCCTCTTTACCACCTGCCATTCGATCTTGAAGCCGACCCTTGGCCCTCTGAATACGGCCAAGTCGTTGGGCTTCTTGACGCATTGAACCAGCATGTGACGAAATTTGAATGACCACATTTGCCTCAGGAATATCAATAGAGTTATCACCTACCTTGGAAAGGAAAACCGTGTTCACATCACTACTTGTTTGAAAGCTTCAAGAATTGTTGTCCTCTCCACATGGCTTGTGGCACCATATATCATTGGTTTCTCTAGCTTCTTTGCATATTCTTTGAGTGCAAAAAGATTGTCGGAAAATACAATTATCTTATCGCGACGTTGCTCCTCATGAAATCGAATAAGAAACTCACAAGCCCTAAACTTATTAGGGTTCATCACATATAGTGCCTGCTTCTTTTTAGAATTCTCTTTCCTCAGATATTCGGCAAAGAACTCCTTTGTCATTGGACACCACACTTCAGCACACTGAACATTTGCAATAAACCCACCTTTTACCAAATCCAGCCAATTTGCTTCATACAACTTGGGTCCAATCAGAAAGTTCAAGTCCGTAATTCTTTCATCCTCACGCACAAGTGTAGCAGTTAACCCAAGTTTGCAGTGAGATTTGGTAATGCTGATGACCTTTCGAAACATGTGAGCAGGAACTACGTGGACCTCGTCCATGAGAATCAAACCCCATTCTCTATTTCTTATTTCCTCAATAATCTTTTCAGATTCTTCAGATCGCTTCCCGCCAAACGCTAGCATGTTATATGTAGTCACAACACCAGCATTACGACGAAATCTCTCTTTGCTATCAGATGTGAACAGGCAGATTTGATCATCTCGAATGTTCGACCACAACTTAAACTGAGATGCCCATTGGTCCACTGAAACAGCACTGGTTGCTAAACAAAGGCAGCTCTTTTTTATAAGAGAAGCTGCAGAAACACCGACTAAAGACTTTCCTGCACCGCATGGCAATACAATAATACCAGATCTAGCTCTGCCATTCCCAAACATCTTAGTGAGACTCTCTTCTTGATAGGGTCGTGGTTGTGCCTGAGGCTTCAACTCCATGTCAAGATCAGGATTGACATTGTCATTTCTGAAGTCATACTCCTCGAGCATTGGATAGTTCAAAGCATTTGGCAAGCAACGCTGCTTAACATTTTCAACCTGAGCAGGGTCAACTTCAAATGAGTGAGCTTCCTTCTCTTGAGCTGCAGCAGCAGCTAATTGTGCTAATTCATTTAGTAACTCCTCATGTCTACCTTCAATTTCAGTACCCATTGACTTGCTGCTAATTGTGTCATTTGATATTCTCGAACGAAAGATAACTTGATCCTCGAGCAACTTGTTCAATACCTCTGGAAATGGGGATTCAACAAAATACCGATTCTTCTCAAGTACTAGCTTCACTTTGCCATAATTGGCTGTTGAAGCATGTATGAAGTCAATCATATCCTTTGGAAGCTTTGTTTTCGACAATTTATTTAAAACGGATATAACAGTTTTGGTTTCAAGACCCGCTGATACAGCCGCATACAAAGAGTGTGGAGTCAGATTATATTCGTGCATAGAATATAGCCTGCAGACTAGTTCTGCAATGGCAATAAGAAAATCATATGCTTGTTTGTAGAAGGGAGAGAGAGTCTCAAGAAAGATGTGTCCACCAGAACAAGCCCATAACGGTCTATTCGCGTGATCTGGCTTAAGCTCCAATTTGGTGAAATCGTTCTTATTTTCTACTTCTTGACGACGACTTTTGCAGGGTAGCATCCTTCTAATCTATTCTATATATAATACTGCAACTTACCCTTCCGTGAATCATTTTATTCTACGTCAGTAATTTGATAACAGCGTTAACCCCTCCGTTATCTCCTAGACACCTGTATGTATACCACATACCCATTGCAGCACAACTACATCTTCTCAATCGAACCGTCAAAAGAGCCTACCATAGGTTGAACGTGGGTGGTAACATGTCTTTTCCCGTGTTCTTTACACCATCAAGGCATGTATCAAGGGTATGTCACGACGTGTTCGATCAAATGTCCAGGTGAATTTACAATCGTCGTCACAGGAGTAGAGATGGATTACTTGGTTTGCATCTATTTACAGGGAAATGTTGGCTTTAATCTATTACGTGAGTTTGTTTTGCATCTTTTAAATGTTTATTAGGTTTTATACAAAGGAAACTGGTCTTTAGGACTTGGACAACTCATGTGAGAATCTGCCCTTCTTGCTCCAGAGTAGTGTATTTCAGTTTATTTTAATTTTTTTACCTTTGGGACCACAAAACTGATATGGATAGTTTTCATGACCTATACATCTATATATTCCCCATGGTTTTGATGACCTGGGTGGGTAGATGTTATTATTTAAGTGGCTCCAAGAGAAGGGCTGTCGTTAAGATTTTTCAGAAAATTACTCATGTGTGATCAACCACCTAGTGATGCTATAATAATTGTAAGAACCCCAAATTTTGGATATAATTAAAACTTTTTATTAAGTAAGGATAAAACGAGGAACAATGATTCCGACAACAAGGTCACCAGCTCTAATGAATGGTGGTTTCAAAGAACAATGATTGTAATGAATGGATATTGCTTTGGACAATGATCCTGATGCATTGGTATATTGTCAGAATAGAGTAATTCGATGGTTGAGGACCTAGATAAGAATAATCTACCATCCAGGAAGGAGCTAATGGATCCTTGAAGGGAAATGAGTACGTGCATAGAATTTCCCGTATGTGCATAGTGTTTCCTGTACGTGCATAGTAATTTGGTGGATGAATAGTGATTTTGTAAGTTGGAAAACTTTTCACTCCACCCTATGTACGGGACGTGATATGGATGTTTCGAAGTTATATTAGTAATACGCGGAGGAAATAAGTGAATGCAGAGACGATCGGAATTCAGAAATTCCAAATTCTTTTCGGTATAATATTTGACCGGACAGTGGATTAAATATTATTATAATCCAAGAATTGAGATATTAACTTTGAGGATTTGATATTTTGGGATGTTATTATATTTGATTTAAGAATGAAGGTAGGAAACCACTGAGGAGTGGTTATGGCTACAATGTAATAATTGATATTTGGAAAGAATGAATGGAATTCGACTTTATTATTTCTATGTCTTGAAGAATGCTAAAGGGTAACAACATAGGTAAGAATAATCTATCTTCTAAGGGAATAAGATATGGCAATTTCAAGCAGGAGAATATTCTCATGTCATCCAGATCGGTATCGATTAATCCAGTAGTTCCGTAAAAAGGATAAGGAACGATCGAAAGAGAATACGGACAATTGCACCACCCTAAGAGAACAAGTAAAGAATACAGAATGAATAGTGTTTTGGTGGGAGTATATAATAATATGAGACGACACTATATAGAAGCATTCGGAACGGATTTCCGAGTTCGTATTAGTGATCCAGGGGGAAAATAAGTGTATGTAAAAGCTGTCGGATTTTGAAAAACCGCACTTTTATTTTCTCCGAGAGTTCCCTGGACACTGATAGCCTTAAGTATTTAACGAATGGATTTAAGGAATATAAATTGGAAAGTTAGAATGAAAGATGGAGAATGAAAGTATTAATATTAAAAAGGATTCCCGGTAAACCCTAATTAGAAATCCGTGAAATATTCCTACGAACAATCGATCGAAACGGGCAATAACCGGACAAGGAATCAAGCAGGGGAGCAAGATGCATGCATGTGCAAGAGGATAAGACCAAGTGACCAAGCTAGTTACAATGCTAACTAGTAACATTAGAGATCAAACTACTTAGTAAGCCTTAATACCTCATCAAGACCACAAGATCTTAACACATGGCTCAAGTGATGCATGCAATGACATAGCCACTTTATTAAAGCCACTTTATACAAGATATTTTCTAAACCAAGCAATAATTCACACAAAATAGATGAGAGCAAAGTGAAGCAAGTCAAACAACTCCATTCTCCCTTTTTTTTTTCTTCCATTCGGCTTTAAGGAAATTCAAAAACAAAAGTCCACCTTCCACTCCTTGTTTGATCTTGTAATTTTTAAGGTGAGTTATATATTTCAAGAAACTAATCTCCTAGAAATTTCAAGTCCAAAATCCTTTGTTTCCATTTTCAAATAAATCATTTACAAGGAGGGTGAATAGTGTTCTTCAAGAACTAATGTTGGTTTTCTTTGATTTTTATGGTTGATTTAGCTAGCTTAAGGCCACCCAAGGATCATACAAAGCTTAGTGAGGCTAGAACACACTCCAAGGAAGGTATAAAGCTCTTGAAACCCTAACCCTTGTTTGAGATTTAAGCATATTTATGATAGTTATAACTTAGTTATGGTTATGTTAAGATTATAAGCATGATTATGTATGGATTTTGGATTAATGATGTAAATAGCTACATGAACGGAAAGGCATTGCTTGGCCTCAGTTCATGTATATAAGTCATGTATATGTTGTTTGGGTTGGATACTATGTTCATGGGAAGATTCGAAATTGGTAGATATTCGATTTATAGCCGTTATAATGCCCGATTTTGCAATACCATGTTTTGTATGCCATTTTCCATGTCGAACCCCTACTGTCCAGAGACCTTATCTGCCATGATAAGATAGGTAATGTTCTAAGCTTCGTTTTGATATAAAGATCACGTGAAACGGACTTACGGTTTAGGATTTATGACCAAATTACTAAAAGTAGTTCGAATCCGTAAACGAAAGTTCGTAACTGTAATTGAACCCTCGTAAACTATGTAACGTCATGGCGAATCTTGGTAAATAAATACTAGAGGTAAAAAGGAAGGTGTGAAAGAAAACCGTATGTCAAAAGGATCATTTTTCGATTTATTAAAAATGTTCGAGTCGAGGTTAAACGCGAACGAACCCCTAAAAGACGACTCTTTTATAACTTCGGTAAAACACTTATAAAACGGGCGATAAAACTCGGAGTATAGTATTGGTTCGTAACGATCGATCTTAGAACTCATATGACTTAAGTATGTCCCAAGTATAAGTACAATGACATGTCGTATTAACGAACGAATGTCGGGTCGGATCAGTGATAAAAGTAATCCACAAAATGGGGTATAACGAGATAACTCGAGAACGTGTTTCGAATTAAGTATAACTTAACTTTTAATATGTTAAGTGATTAATCCCGAATGCCTTGGCTATTTATAGATCACCAAGCTGAACCGGGACCCGCTACCACTACCCCTTACCGTACTCGACTACCAGGCAAGTTTCAATTCCCTTCTTTTAGGCTGTTGTTGTGATTGAATAAATATATATATATATATGATTGCTGATATACATATGCCATTGCATGCATGTCTACCTTCAAGTTGAATTGATATACTTGTTCCCTGAATGTTATTGTTGGCTTATAAGCTAGATAGTTATATATCAGTTATAAGCCGGTTGTTGTAAGACCCTCATAGAAGGGCGTATACATCTTATTAATCAAAAATAGACCGGGAGTCAATATTCCTTGATATATCGAGATTACCTCGGAGGAAAATATTTAAGTAAATATTTTCTATTATTTGGGCGACGAATGTTATTTGAATATTCGTTCGAGACTAATTATTTTAACGATCCTTACTTCAAATAATTATTTGAACGTAACTATTCATCGAATAATATTTCTCAATATTCATTCAGAGTCGAATTGATTATCGACTATTAATTCGAATATTCTTCTAAAGATGAGACTATTAAATGAATATTATTTGGATATTCCTTTAGAATATTATTTTATTAAATAAATATTACTTTTGAATATTGATTTAAGATATTAAATACTTGATGAATATTATTTTAATATTCATCTGAAGCTTGATTTAATTATCGAATATTATCTCGAATATTCCTTAAGGCTTGGATTACTAAATGAATATTACTTGATATTCATTTAGGATATTATTCATTAAATGAATATTACTTTTGAATATTCATTTAAATTCCTAATTAATTATGAATATTACCTTAAATATTCTTTTCAGGTCTTATTAATTAATGAATATTGTTTTGAATATTCATTTAAATATTTATTTATTCAATAAATATTCTCCTGATATTTCTTCAGGGATTATTTTGAGAAATACTCTGATTAAAGATATTCTTTCATATTCCCAAATATTCTTTAAATATTTTAACTCAATAAATATTCTCTGAATATTTATTCCGTACTTAGAATAATCTCAATAAGGTTTATCTTCTTCGATTATTACAGAAAATATTTCGAAGTCATATTATTATTAATTTTATATCAAGAAAGGTTCTCAGACATCATTCTTCTTTGAGTCTATCTCCTTAATAATAAGGGAACCTTACTTGGAAAATGTTATTTATCTTGTCGACTTTCCGGTCATAAAGTATTCCCTTCACCCGCAACTCGGGTGGTGTTGACTTATTAAGTCGTTGCTTACCTTCTCATCTTTCGAGGGGTAAGATTACTGGAACAAGTTGATATCCGTTACCAAGTAATAGCTTGGGAGTTATTGGTAAATTTTCCTTTCCAACTAGATACGACTACTTTGTGGAGTCTTATCAACAAGTATTATACTTGGGGAAAGGGGGACGAACGTTACATTCATAATCATGAATTCTATTTGAACTAGGAGTCGTGTAAGAGGCCGAGTAGCGCCGGTCCATCCCCTTTGGCCCAACCGTTGGCCGGGGAGAGCTAGTAAGGCGGTATACAAGTAAAGCCGTCAGTTCTTCCTTCTACCGGTAGTAAATCTAAATTGAGCTGTACGATCTCGACTGATCATCAAGATTGGAACAGCGGGCGCGGTGAATACTCCATCATTGGTTCATCATCCAAATTTATTTATTTCCTGCAACATGATTACTGTTGGCAGAGTTGGAAAAGGGTCATAACTGGAATTGCAACATTTTCTTGCAAGTTCCTCTTCTTAATAACAATAAGAATATCTCGCTTACTTTGATGTAGCAGATATTTCTACTAACAAATACTTTAAGTTACCTTGTAACTTCATCGTTCATATTATACTGGCATCATTTCCGTAAATGCATGGCATATGGTTTAAAAGATACTTTTGAACTGTTATACATTATCGTTCAGTTATATGTTATTGTTGGTGGGCTATTGCTCACCCTTACTTTATTATTATATCACAACAACAGCTAGACCAGATGACTCGCACAAGGCGCACTCGACGCGGGTGAGGACGATGAGACTACCAGAGCTGAAGAAGAAGCTATTGGTAGGGTATATTTATTCTTTCAGTACCAAGAATATGGTCTAATATGACTTATGTAAATGGATGACAAAGAGTATGTATTTATATTGAAATTCTTTTGGATTGTAAGAACTCATAACGCGATTAATAAAAATTTGATTGTTACTCTGATTTCATCTCTGGGACTATAACGGGTGTGTTTTATATTGTTGGGTTGGGTTATTGAGACGTAATTTATTTTATGTTAAGGAAAGTTCAATTGTTGTGGACAGAATTGGAAACCGTAACCACCGGATCCCGGACCCCGGATCTGGGGGTGTTACAGAAGTGGTATCAGAGCGTACGTTATAAACCCCAGAGATGAGGTGACGTTAAAACAATAAATTCAATAAGATAATAAGAACTCTTGCCAAGTTCATAGTCGGACTACTTAATGTAGTGATGACATATAAAACCCTTATGGGAATTCGTAAGTATAATGATAGTAACTTAGCTCGATATCGTATCGACGAGTAAGGCGACTGACCTTGAGGCATACGAGCAACAGCGCGATGATGCTTTATATGCTGAAGATCAGCGGGTAATTCGATGGAGTACCCTACTGGAGACCCGGAAGAGGTTCCAGCAGGTAAGGAAAATCCTGTTAGGATAAGGAGCTTACCCATGGGTAATGAGGGTCGCAGCCAGAATGACTGTGATGATTAAGATATGGTGCTCAGAAAAGTGAGTATAAAGAACCGAGATATTATTAAGTGATCTGAAGATGCATGTTGAATTCATAGCCGGACTACCAGATGTGGTACCAGCAAGAAAGAAGGATTGGAAGAATTACTTGAGATCTTATACGGAAATAGATGAGAATCCTTAGAGATTTTCATCTTAACAAAGAAAGAGCTATAGGGATGTATGATTATCAAAGACATCGATTTAGGGCGAGGAGCAGAGTCCCTAGGAATAGTTGAGAAGGAGGCAGTAAGTGCCATATCATTTGATAAATGAATAAGTATGAATATGGTCAGTAATAATTCGCCATGAGAAGGCAGATGTCATAGGTTGTAATTTATGGAACCAAATTGAGGTTGATGAAATTGTTTTATTCAGGAAAATGTCCATTTTATGAATGAATCAGTTAGAAAGTGAAAACATTGGGAAGTGACAGCATGATTGGATAAAGTTATATAAGGAAGTAGTAAGCGAGACAATGATCTCAGAACCTACCGGAAGATAAGACCAGTGAGTCAAGATGAACTCGTAATGAGACAACTGCCAGAGACTGAGTATAGAGTTAATTCAACTCAGTTAAATGATGAACCAGAAACGTTAGATGCATGTGATTCAGAGGAATATTAAATTCCTTCTTCTCTTTGAATGGATTATAGTAGTACCTTAAGTTTATTCCGATGCGGAATTGTAATAGATCAAGTAATACGATCAGCAGTTAAAGACAAAAATGTGAGAAAATCTTCCTGGAGCTAAAAGGTGAAATTGGTAATGACCAAGAGCTGGCATTGCTTAATGGAAAAAGGAGACTTTGTGCTTCCAACGACGCTTTGCATAAAGGGTTAGGTAGACCGACATTTGGTAGTA
Organism: Saposhnikovia divaricata; assembly: GCA_036435485.1. Lineage (NCBI taxonomy): Eukaryota > Viridiplantae > Streptophyta > Magnoliopsida > Apiales > Apiaceae > Saposhnikovia > Saposhnikovia divaricata. The sequence goes on from CM071598.1 coordinate 158,197,184, forward strand.
TTGAATATCAGGACGTATAGGTATCAGGATATTGTGACAGGTTTCAGTTTGAAACGGTTGATTCCCTTCTAAGGGATGGATATAATTGATTCCTCTCCAGTGGGTAAACTTCCAATCTGATGATGATTATTTCGTTAACTATGACTGCTTATGATTCCACCTGCTTGGAGGTTCATAGAACTATTCTTCAGGTTTCGAAACTGGTCTCCTTAATGTTACCAGTAGGTGGGTAGATTGATCAAAATTTCCCTGAGTCTGGAAAGGAATTCGGTGAATTTTGGCAAACCTTGTCTTTCTGATTATCAGAGAATGTCATGGAAGAGAGTAGAAACTGGAGCAAACCCTGTGATTTGGGTAAGGATGCTGTAAAATGGGTTAGTAAACGGACCCTGAGCATTACAATCGACGGTAGTGATAAAATGATGTAGTGAGATTGGACGAAAATAGGAAATGTAAGTAAGAAACTAGCCGGACGGAGAAACTCCGGGATTGACTTAAGTGAAAAGGCTGTTATGCCAGGAATGGTAAGCTTGCATGGCACGTGGGATTGATAAGAATAGTTGAAAAGATAAAAGTGGAGGAAAGGTGACCGGAGACGGTGCCGAGTAGTCGATTAAGACTTATATGGAGTAAAGTTTTGGAAAGGTAGAAAGGTATCAAAGAAGAAGGCACTATGCTGGCAATTGCTAGAAAAGTAATGCTATTAGCCAACCCCTAAAATCATATATTTTTATTTTAGTGTGGCCAGTTGAGGCCAAGTCACAAAGGATTATCGAGTGACTAGACCAGCAATGAAAGGACAAAGCAGGGTTGCTTCTAAGAAAGCACAGACTGCAAGGGCTTCTGATATAAAGGAAACATTAATGAGATCGTAGGAATCTTCTGCTGAACAACCCATGTTTTGATTGGGAATTCACTAGACCTTTTTGGGATGGGGTCACCCGTACTGAAGTGATTCATGTATATATGATTATCAAAGACTACGAGTAAAAATAGAAGTATAATGACTTGAGACGTTTGATGTTGGGGTATTATAAATACCCTGAATATATTATGACTAAGGAAAATAAACAACGAAGGTTTATGAAGAGAATATGGAAATGGTCAGAGATGGATCAGTATGCTGTAGAAATTTTGTCTAAGGCAAGTACATTTGAGAAGAACGATAAGTACTAAGAGATTCACGTTGAACTCGACCAATATCTTTCAAAACATCCTTGCCACCATTACCAAGTTCTGTAAGAGAGCAGATAGGCATACGTTGCCTTTTGGAAGGCCAAATAGGCTGACAACTATCTGAAAGAAGAGGGTGGCATTAAACCACTGATCGATTATCAAATGAGAATGATTGAAAAGAGACCTTTATTAAGGATACATGATCTGATTGCCAATTATAAGATGCAAGAATCCCTTGGCAGTTGAATTAAGGATAGGATATCCATAAATTAAGACAAACCCTGGGGAATGCACAAGGGGTGGCATTAACCCTAATAACGACATTATGACTTCAGATGATATGAGCTGGACTTGCTAAGGCAACAATGACCGGTAAGGATTATTAAAAAGAGTTCTGGAAATAACATAGATAGAATTATTAGAGTATTGATCAATGACATTTTGATATACCCGGTACCCAGAAAATACCGGAGGAATGATAAGGATGGCCTACGAAACCTTACAAGGAAAAAGGGTAATATTCCGAACTTCAAAAATGGAAGTTTGGTATGGAATGTATGACATCGTAACAATAATGCCAGATGAGGCATGTATGAAACCCTGAGGAAGTATGGGTTGAACCTATAAAGGTTGAGATTATCCTAAGATAAAGAAAGAACTAAGAAAGAGAAGTATCCTAATTAGGATTGGGAATAAACGTGATAAAGTTCCCACGGGTAGGTGGAAGCAATGACTTATGGAAATGACTGATAGTTATATTTTCTCCTTCAGCAGAGCTTAAGGGAGGATGCTTTAACCCAACAGTGATGGGAATGAGGTAGAAAAACTTGAGCTGGAATGTACCTAGAAAACATGGGTTACAAGAAATCATTATCATCAAGAAAGGCCAATGAGGTGGCCGACAATCTAAGTATAAAGGAGTAATTACAAATGTTCATACCGAAGAAACAGGATGATATTTGGAAGGACCTTGAAGGTCATATCGGAATTGAGGAATTTACATTCCTTCTGATGACTGTGCAAGAATTAACAGTAATAATAGTTTAAGTAAAGATTCGATTCCTGATGGAGTCTTAAGCATATTACGTACCTTAGAAGGTCCCGTTTTGAGGCAAACCAGGACCATGGTACAAAATTGATGAAGTAAACCGTTAAGTTTCCAGTCTTTTATGGAAGATGCATAAGTGATAGTTTCATCAACCGGACCTAGCTGCGATGCTTGAAACTCTTCTGCAATTCTATCTGCTTCACGTTATATCTACATCAAGTTCAGGAAGTGTTCCTTATGGATAAGGAATAATGATTACTTTGTCTCCCTAAGGGATTTGAAACCCGTAGGGTTAGCTATTAATGCACTACGTAAACAACAAGCGATGGTGATTCTTCTAAGAAAGGAGATGACAACGTAAAGATAAAGAAAGTGCTGCTATTGATAAGCTAAATGGCATGTTGATGAATGACAAGCAAGTTTGTGTTAGTGTACTTCTGCACAAACAAGATAGAGAATATGAGGTTGATAATTCGTGATGCTAAACGTATTCCCGTAGAAAGAATTAATGAGACTTGGAGGGAAGGGCGGTTGAGCCCAAGACTTATTGGGCCACTTGAGAGTTTAAAGTGTTCGGACGGCGGTATTCGAGCCAGCCTTACCCCCAAAATTATAGCACGGTCATAACAGGTTTTCATGTGGCCAGGCTACGCCAGTAAAATGCAGATGTTCAACAGATGATAGGAGTACGAGCATGTAGATATACGACCTGGTCTGACTTACGAAAGACAACCTGTGGAAAACCACGGATAGAAAAGAACAAGTAATGAGAAACAAAGTTGGCAGAAGTAGATTATATGAATCTAAGTTAAAGGAATCGGGCCAGATTCATTTCGGAAAGTTAAATTGAAATAACGTGATGATTATAGAATAAATGAGACGAAATACCGATAAGGAGGTACCAAGTGCAAAAAAAGGTGTCTCAATAAAGAGGTGAAGGTGAAAGTAAATAATAGAAATGAGTAAGAATCAGCTAATAAGAAGGATGTGATTGATAAAGAAAAGGCTGGGGAAGCAACTATGGAATGAGAAGCAAGGAATGTTATGAATGGGTTTTCTAATGAATTCTCAGGATGACAACCTGATAGTGTCAATATTATAGTTATGAAAAAGCTAGTAACATGATATGGGATGTCAGTAATAATGATGTCAAGTGAGAAATCTAAGATTTAACCTGAAAGGTTGAAGGATTTCCCGAATGTGAGTATCGCTAAGATTGAACAAGAGTATTTGTCCATAGAATAATGGACAAAGCAGCAAGATATGTTGACACGTGAGATTGCGATAAAATAGTATTGGATATAATTATGATTAATTTCTTCTTTGATAAACCTCTATAGTTCAGAGGAAAATTCTGAGTATGATATTCTACAATCATGAAAGCTTTCTATAATCCTTTAGAACTCTTTTCTCTTCTTCTCTCTTATTCATCTTCTTTATGAATTGAGAAGAACAACCCTTTTAGGAGGGGAGGTACTGCTACGTGACTATTTGTCTATGTGATAGAAGTCTAAGTGGAATGCCATGACTTGTTTAATTGCTTGTCAAGTACTAAAGGCTGGCCCCCTTCTGTACTAACTATGCAATATAACAAATGTTCAATTGATCATAGTGATCTCTCAATAAATCTTTCCACTTCTCTATATTGATCGAGATTGCGAAGATTAAAGCGATCAGGAAATGCACAGTACGAGCGAGGTTACCTCCGAATCGTAGGGTGATAGTGATACTAATGTTACTGCAGGTATCAATAAGGATAAGACTGAGTAAGAGTATAACCCAGATAGTGAGTTGTACGAAAAGTAGCAACGTTGATGGAAAAAAGGATAAAGCATGAATTGTAGCACTAGAAGATGTGCTGAGGAAGGGTAGAACGACTAAGAATTGACCGGGAAGCTAAAGAGTGAACGGCAGGCAAACGACTCTTTGCTTCCTACCTGATTCCGGGACGGAATCCTTTTAAGGAGGGGAGACTGTAAGAACCCCAAATTTTGGATATAATTAAAACTTTTTATTAAGTAAGGATAAAACGAGGAACAATGATTCCGACAACAAGGTCACCAGCTCTAATGAATGGTGGTTTCAAAGAACAATGATTGTAAACAATGATCCTGATGCATTGGTATATTGTCAGAATAGAGTAATTCGATGGTTGAGGACCTAGATAAGAATAATCTACCATCCAGGAAGGAGCTAATGGATCCTTGAAGGGAAATGAGTACGTGCATAGTATTTCCCGTACGTGCATAGTGTTTCCTGTACGTGCATAGTAATTTTGTGGATGAATAGTGATTTTGTAAGTTGGAAAACTTTTTACTCCACCCTATGTACGGGACGTGATATGGATGTTTCGAAGTTATATTAGTAATACGCGGAGGAAATAAGTGAATGCAGAGACGATCGGAATTCAGAAATTCCAAATTCTTTTCGGTATAATATTTGATCGGACAGTGGATTAAATATTATTATAATCCAAGAATTGAGATATTAACTTTGAGGATTTGATATTTTGGGATGTTATTATATTTGATTTAAGAATGAAGGTAGGAAACCACTGAGGAGTGGTTATGGCTACAATGTAATAATTGATATTTGGAAAGAATGAATGGAATTCGACTTTATTATTTCTATGTCTTGAAGAATGCTAAAGGGTAACAACATAGGTAAGAATAATCTATCTTCTAAGGGAATAAGATATGGCAATTTCAAGCAGGAGAATATTCTCATGTCATCCAGATCGGTAACGATTAATCCAGTAGTTCCGTAAAAAGGATAAGGAACGATCGAAAGAAAATACGGACAATTGCACCATCCTAAGAGAACAAGTAAAGAATACAGAATGAATAGTGTTTTGGTGGGAGTATATAATAATATGAGACGACACTATATAGAAGCATTCGGAACGGATTTCCGAGTTCGTATTAGTGATCCAGGGGGAAAATAAGTGTATGTAAAAGCTGTCGGATTCTGAAAAACCGCACTTTTATTTTCTTCGAGAGTTCCCTGGACACTGATAGCCTTAAGTATTTAACGAATGGATTTAAGGAATATAAATTGGAAAGTTAGAATGAAAGATGGAGAATGAAAGTATTAATATTAAAAAGGATTCCCGGTAAACCCTAATTAGAAATCCGTGAAATATTCCTACGAACAATCGATCGAAACGGGCAATAACCGGACAAGGAATCAAGCAGGGGAGCAAGATGCATGCATGTGCAAGAGGATAAGACCAAGTGACCAAGCTAGTTACAAAAGTCCACCTTCCACTCCTTGTTTGATCTTGTAATTTTAAGGTGAGTTCTATATTTCAAGAAACTAATCTCCTAGAAATTTCAAGTCCAAAATCCTTTGTTTCCATTTTCAAATAAATCATTTACAAGGAGGGTGAATAGTGTTCTTCAAGAACTAATGTTGGTTTTCTTTGATTTTTATGGTTGATTTAGCTAGCTTAAGGCCACCCAAGGATCATACAAAGCTTAGTGAGGCTAGAACACACTCCAAGGAAGGTATAAAGCTCTTGAAACCCTAACCCTTGTTTGAGATTTAAGCATATTTATGATAGTTATAACTTAGTTATGGTTATGTTAAGATTATAAGCATGATTATGTATGGATTTTGGATTAATGATGTAAATAGCTACATGAACGGAAAGGCATTGCTTGGCCTCAGTTCATGTATATAAGTCATGTATATGTTGTTTGGGTTGGATACTATGTTCATGGGAAGATTCGAAATTGGTAGATATTCGATTTACAGCCGTTATAATGCCCGATTTTGCAATACCATGTTTTGTATGCCATTTTCCATGTCGAACCTCTACTGTCCAGAGACCTTATCTGCCATGATAGGATAGGTAATGTTCTAAGCTTCGTTTTGATATAAAGATCACGTGAAACGGACTTACGGTTTAGGATTTATGACCAAATTACTAAAAGTAGTTCGAATCCGTAAACGAAAGTTCGTAACTGTAATTGAACCCTCGTAAACTATGTAACGTCATGGCGAATCTTGGTAAATAAATACTAGAGGTAAAAAGGAAGGTGTGAAAGAAAACCGTATGTCAAAAGGATCATTTTTCGATTTATTAAAAATGTTCGAGTCGAGGTTAAACGCGAACGAACCCCTAAAAGACGACTCTTTTATAACTTCGGTAAAACACTTAGAAAACGGGCGATAAAACTCGGAGTATAGTATTGGTTCGTAACGATCGATCTTAGAACTCATATGACTTAAGTATGTCCCAAGTATAAGTACAATGACATGTCGTATTAACGAACGAATGTCGGGTCGGATCAGTGATAAAAGTAATCCACAAAAAGGGGTATAACGAGATAACTCGAGAACGTGTTTCGAATTAAGTATAACTTAACTTTTAATATGTTAAGTGATTAATCCCGAATGCCTTGGCTATTTATAGATCACCAAGCTGAACCGGGACCCGCTACCACTACCCCTTACCGTACTCGACTACCAGGCAAGTTTCAATTCCCTTCTTTTAGGCTGTTGTTGTGATTGAATAAATATATATATATATATATATATATGATTGCTGATATACATATGCCATTGCATGCATGCCTACCTTCAAGTTGAATTGATATACTTGTTCCCTGAATGTTATTGTTGGCTTATAAGCTAGATAGTTATATATCAGTTATAAGCCGGTTGTTGTAAGACCCTCATAGAAGGGCGTATACATCTTATTAATCAAAAATAGACCGGGAGTCAATATTCCTTGATATATCGAGATTACCTCGGAGGAAAATATTTAAGTAAATATTTTCTATTATTTGGGCGACGAATATTATTTGAATATTCGTTCGAGACTAATTATTTTAACGATCCTTACTTCAAATAATTATTTGAACGTAACTATTCATCGAATAATATTTCTCAATATTCATTCAGAGTCGAATTGATTATCGACTATTAATTCGAATATTCTTCTAAAGATGAGACTATTAAATGAATATTATTTGGATATTCCTTTAGAATATTATTTTATTAAATAAATATTACTTTTGAATATTTATTTAAGATATTAAATACTTGATGAATATTATTTTAATATTCATCTGAAGCTTGATTTAATTATCGAATATTATCTCGAATATTCCTTAAGGCTTGGATTACTAAATGAATATTACTTGATATTCATTTAGGATATTATTCATTAAATGAATATTACTTTTGAATATTCATTTAAATTCCTAATTAATTATGAATATTACCTTAAATATTCTTTTCAGGTCTTATTAATTAATGAATATTGTTTTGAACATTCATTTAAATATTTATTTATTCAATAAATATTCTCCTGATATTTCTTCAGGGATTATTTTGAGAAATACTCTGATTAAAGATATTCTTTCATATTCCCAAATATTCTTTTAAATATTTTAACTCAATAAATATTCTCTGAATATTTATTCCGTACTTAGAATAATCTCAATAAGGTTTATCTTCTTCGATTATTACAGAAAATATTTCGAAGTCATATTATTATTAATTTTATATCAAGAAAGGTTCTCAGACATCATTCTTCTTTGAGTCTATCTCCTTAATAATAAGGGAACCTTACTTGGAAAATGTTATTTATCTTGTTGACTTCCCGGTCATAAAGTATTCCCTTCACCCGCAACTCGGGTGCTGTTGACTTATTAAGTCGTTGCTTACCTTCTCATCTTTCGAGGGGTAAGATTACTGGAACAAGTTGATATCCGTTACCAAGTAATAGCTTGGGAGTTATTGGTAAATTTTCCTTTCCAACTAGATACGACTACTTTGTGGAGTCTTATCAACAAGTATTATACTTGGGGAAAGGGGGACGAACGTTACATTCAGAATCATGAATTCTATTTGAATTAGGAGTCGTGTAAGAGGCCGAGTAGCGCCGGTCCATCCCCTTTGGCCCAACCGTTGGCCGAGGAGAGCTAGTAAGGCGGTATACAAGTAAAGCCGTCAGTTCTTCCTTCTACCGGTAGTAAATCTAAATTGAGCTGTACGATCTCGACTGATCATCAAGATTGGAACAGCGGGCGCGGTGAATACTCCATCATTGGTTCATCATCCAAATTTATTTATTTCCTGCAACATGATTACTGTTGGCAGAGTTAGAAAAGGGTCATAACTGGAATTGCAACCTTTTCTTGTAAGTTCCTCTTCTTAATAACAATAAGAATATCTCGCTTACTTTGATGTAGCAGATATTTCTACTAACAAATACTTTAAGTTACCTTGTAACTTCATCGTTCATATTATACTGGCATCATTTCCGTAAATGCATGGCATATGGTTTGAAAGATACTTTTGAACTGTTATACATTATCGTTCAGTTATATGTTATTGTTGGTGGGCTATTGCTCACCCTTACTTTATTATTATATCACAACAACAGCTAGACCAGATGACTCGCACAAGGCGCACTCGACGCAGGCGAGGACGATGAGACTACCAGAGCTGAAGAAGAAGCTATTGGTATGGTATATTTATTCTTTCAGTACCAAGAATATGGTCTAATATGACTTATGTAAATGGATGGCAAAGAGTATGTATTTATATTGAAATTCTTTTGGATTGTAAGAACTCATAACGCGATTAATAAAAATTTGATTGTTACTCTGATTTCATCTCTGGGACTATAACGGGTGTGTTTTATATTGTTGGGTTGGGTTATTGAGACGTAATTTATTTTATGTTAAGGAAAGTTCAATTGTTGTGGACAGAATTGGAAACCGTAACCACCGGATCCCGGACCCCGGATCTGGGGGTGTTACAATAATCATCATGGCACTTAAAGCAGCCAAGCACACATGGAGAAGAATCTACAACATTTAAACGTTTCACTTCTGAAAACAAGTAGAATTGTACTTGCAGATTAACCTTGGTAGTGTATATATAGCCCCATGTATTTCATGCAAATGTAGTGTTTATAAAATGATGTTACTTGTCCGCACACACAAGCTTCTGAGTCCAGTGATGAATTGGTTCAGTGTGATTGCAGTTGTGACATTTCCCATCTTTTGGCATGTTGAACTGGCTGTAAATTATTTCTAGGCCGTATTTAAATTCCTATTTCGTGTAACTTATTTAATGCTAGAGAGGTACTAGTACTAGCTTCTGTGAAATATTTGACTGGTTTCGAGATATTTCTGTGAACTACGGAGACATGATTTGCCAACTACTATTCCTATCTTCATTAGGGTAGCTCGGACTGGGGTAACTTAAGTGAGGATGGGTATTACTGTAATACTTAACCTCTTATATAAATTAAAATAGGTCGATCAGAACTCTCGTGAAAATCAATTTTGTTGAATTAATTTGACTTCCTTTGTTAAATGGTTGTAAATAGATATTATGTAATATATTAATAAATTCTGCAAAATCGATCTCTGTTTTGCGAGTATAGATATGGTGATGTGACATGTAAACAACTTACCTCGATTTAGTGAGCTGTTGGAAAAAGTGAATTAGTATGTTAAAGATTGTGTATTTCTAAACACCAAATACGGTTTCAGGATTGATTTTGGATCATTTCATATGAAACAAGAAAAAGGAAGAGGTACTAAGTGAACCATCTCCAATATAGTATTTGGCAGTGGCGACCATCAAGACGAGCATTTTGAGGTATAAATTAATCTGGTCCCTACAATTTTTTTTAAAACACCTTGGTTTTTATGGCCTTCACTTGATTTTTGTTTATTGCCAAATAGGTGGCAAAAGCTGTGCATGATTCCCTTACATGGCTGGATATGCAAATATATTGACTTTGCTTTTCTTTTCTTTTTTTTTTTACATACATTGTGTTGACACTTTATTACTTCACCAGAAATGTGCTTATATGTCTGCTTGTATACCTATTTGCAATTTTCGTAACATACTATTTATATGACTTACATTGTTATCTATTTTTTCATCCTGCTTTGTACGCTACAGAAGTTTGACGCATGAGATTGTAAAGAGCATGTATTTTACACATCAATGTTATAATATAGGTTGTATTCTCATAAGTGCCTCGTATCATGATGAGAGGGAGTACTACTCATGTGGTGCAAATTATCGCAATCGGCTAAACATTGATCTAGAGAATGTCGGAGTTGCTCATCATGTACTATCAAGTGAGGAAAAGCGAATGGCAATTGCAGCAGCTAGAGAAACATTAGATGATTCCCTATAGATTGTACAAAGTGTCTTGCCATTTTGGGAGGTTGTTTAACTTAGTTCTTGTAACAGGAAGTGAAAATTCTTGATTAGTTCTGGCTGGATATTTTATATCTAGATCAACTGAACATGTATTTCTGGAATTACATGCCACTGAAGCCACTGCAATGGTTTTTCTGTATTTATGGAATTGAGCATATACAATTATCTCATTAGGATTCTTTATTATATAAGGCTTAAGCTATTTTAGTTATTTAAATCCCCTGCATCCCCATATTTTGACTTTGTTTTGTACATTATACATGATTTTTAAGCAGGTAGATGTCACCATCGCAGCGAAGGGCAATTTACTACTCATGCGGTATATTTTTATGTTCGTTCGCAGGGAGACAGATTTTATCAATTTTAATTTAATTGTCACGAATTATTTCTATATTAAAAATAATTATTGAGAATTTTTTATATAACTAAATAACGTAAATAAATGAGTTTTAAGATCGATTAACTAAAAGTCTAGGGTGACCGGATTTACCATGTTTACACCGAACGATTTATATGGATGTAGTAACTTAACGGATTTAAATAATTAGAGCATGTGTTAATCTCTCTCAAGCATTAACGCTCTCGGAAATCCAATAATGCTCTCGCACTAAAATTCAATTCCGCTAATCGTATATATGCCTCTAGTGAATAAAATCTCTCGATCTATTATTCATATTTGCAAATAATTAATTAATGATACCGACCGATAACAAAAATTAAATTTCATAACATATCGATTAGAATTATTTTATATCCGTTAAACAACTAATAAGATTAAAGCATTATTGTGGTGTAAACATGGCTTCCCCGTACACCCTAGAAATAAACTACTCACTCATGCTATTAATTGAATTGACAAAAATAATTAAACAAGCCATATAACACAAATATTAACAAATAAGATAAAAAATAAAGAGTACCTCAAATTTGCTATAAAATGAAGAATTAAACCGAGGTGTACATGAAAGAGAAGAAAACCAAGCCCCTAATAATTTGTAATAGCCGAATATGAAAGAGATGTGGTGTAGAATATTTGGTAATAAGACACAATGAAAAGATGTAATGTAATGTTTTTGCAGTGGCCTTCCTAATGTCTATGTTCCGCCCCCCTCCTCCTGCACAAGCTCTCCATTTTATAGCCTAAGCTTTCAAGATTCCCCAAATAAAATTAATAAGCATTCATCATTCTTCTTCATCATTAGCCCACTTTGGTGAATTCTTTTTCTTTCTTTTGCTTGCCCAACCACTCCACTTTCAGCTAATAATTTCTACAAAGCTAATCAATCAAAACACTTTTAAAATAAATTACAATAAAATTCAAAATCTAAAAAAGATTTTCACTAAAATTCGGAACTGAATTTTCTCCTCAGATTTCGAGCTGCTCCAGTCGGATTTTTGCTTATTTTAATCCCTTTGAATTGTAGATAATTTTCTAAGCTTCGCATGGACTGTAAGATCGTCCAAATCCGACTCCTACAACTCCGGATATGAATTAAATACCGTAGAAAGCGGGTATAGCTCAATAAATCCAAATTTCTTCCATTTTTAGCACCAAAATAGCTCTTTAAGCCCAAATTCTTCCAAACTTAGAAATTCTTGTCTTCTACACTAAAACATTAAAATTTATTAAATAAATATCCAAATTAATGCAAAATGTAATTAAATATGGGAATAAAATTATCTAAAATATATATAAAAATATATCTTATCAAACATCCCCACACTAAGCATTTGCACGTCATCGGGCAAATAAGCGAAATAAAAACTAAATCCTAACTAATATCACTTTCGTAGATGACCCGATTGCATTTAGCATATGCAACAAGCCGTTAAACCCTAGGCAGCCCTAGTAGGACGAGTGTTGTCTCGTGAGGGTTTATAGTGAATTTACCCACAAAATTCATTTTTTTTTTACTGCCAAGTCTCAAGTATGCAACCTATCATAGTACTCCACACATGCAAAACTTAATTACACAATATAGAAAAGACAAGTCTTTCAATTTACGCATCATTTGTACAAGACTATCCAAGTAAGCACACAGTCTAGATAGACAAAAAGATCATGAAATATATATCAATGCCGCATTCAGTGAGTAACATGCTATGGGTAGAAAATCTCACATAACTCTCAAATCACACAAGTGTATAGGTGAAGTGTATTCGCTCAAGTTCAATCAATTAAGTCATGTGCTACCATATGCTTGATTGTCCACCAAATCTCCACTACTTTGTATACATGCATGCACAAATCAAAAGGTCTTTGTTAAAGGTTGTAACGTGGCTAAGGTGAAGGGTAGGGAATCAAGAAAAAGGCTAACAAGTGGCTAACTCGACAAACTAATAGAGCACAATGTTCATTTCTAATTAAAGCACTCAACATGAAATTTCGATCATGTAACAGCTGATCAGACTCTCACAAGCATTAAACTCCAAGCACATATTATATGTACTTTTCCACTTTCATATTGCACAAACCAATGAACACAACTCTATTCGATCTTTTATTTTTTTTTTCTTTTTTTTTCTTTCTTTCTGTTTTATTTATTTATTTTATTCCCACCAAATTTTCACACTTTAACAAATAAATCCCCATACTATTCACTCACCAACCTCCAAATGAATCAAAATGCTCTACTAGTGAATCTAGAGAAGAATAAACGAGTAGGCTCAAGAATTTAGATCGGTGATACACAAAAATAACGGATAAAAAGCTCAAAGGGGTTCACTAAGGATATATGATTCAAGGGTACTGTTTGGATAAATACGGTTAATCCTAGTGCCTTTATCATTTTCATGCATACAGATATCATGTAATCTCAAAATGGTTTAAAACAAGTTCTAGAGCGACTTGCCAAATGATGAACAACACACAACAATAAAATTCGATTGATATAAAATGTACCAATCATAAATTAGGCTCAAGATCTCACAGGGTGAAAGCATGCTTCAGTACTCACTAAATTTGACAATGATGGATCTCAAGTTTTAAAATTTTCGCAAGTACGTACAAGGAATCATCAAGTAACAAATGATTTTCTAGAGATATGACATGTCAAATAATCATGCAAAATAAGCTCACAAGATGTGTACCTATCCTTGTTAACACACTACGAGACGAGACAATTAATTTTCTAATTTTTTTTATTTTATTAATCATCGAGAACTCATCCCCACACTTAAGTGGTTCATTGTCCTCAATGAACAATTATATAAAAGAAAAGTAAGAAATATAAAGAAAAGTAAGAAATACTCCCCTAATAGCCTGCTCAAACCATTGGGTTGCCTCCCAATAAGCGCTCTTTTACCGTCATTAGCTTGACTTCTGCCTTCGAATCAAGGTTCCAAGGAGAGATTGTCGAGCCGAATCGTCTCCATTTTTCCAACAAATGCGTCGTCCACATATAATTTAAGGCGTTGACCGTTTACCTTAAATTTTTATCCATCTTGCCCCATGATTTCAATAGCACCATGAAATTTAACTCCAGTTACAGTGAAAGGTCCGGACCATCTAGATTTGAGTTTCCCAGGAAAGAGTCGAAGCCTTGAGTTAAATAACAACACCTTGTCACCAACTTCAAAATCTCTTCGCTGGATCATCTTATCATGCATTTTCTTCGTTCTCTCTTTGTAAATCCGGGAATTATCATAAGCATCAAATCGAAGCTCATCTAATTCATTTAATTGAAGAAGTCTTGCTTGTCCCGGAGCCTTTAAATCCATGTTGAGTTCTTTTATAGCCCAAAAAGCACGATGTTCCAACTCAACTGGCAAGTGACATGCCTTGCCATATACTAATCGATATGGGGTAGTTCCAATAGGGGTCTTATATGCTGTCCGATAAGCCCACAAAGCATCATCTAGCTTCAAGTACCAATCTTTTCTAGATTTTGCAACCACCTTCTCTAGAATGCTTTTAATTTGACGATTTGAAACCTCCACTTGGCCACTTGTTTGAGGATGATAAGCAAGACCAACCTTGTGAGTGACACCATACTTCTTCAACAAAGTTTCAAATTGTCGGTGGTGAAAATTAGAACCACCATCACTTATCACGGTTCTTGGAACTCCAAAGCGCGGGAAGATGATTTTCTTGAAGAGATTCATAACAACCTTAGAATCATTGGTGCGCGATCCAATTGCTTCAACCCATTTGGAAACATAATCAACTGCAACTAAGATGTATTTCATCCCACAAGAAGTTAGGAATGGTCCCATAAAATCAATACCCCATATATCAAATATCTCGACCTCAAGAATACCGGTCTGAGGCATCTCATTGCGTTTAGAAATATTACCCGTTCTTTGACATGAATCATAAGCCAAACAGAAAGCACGAGCATCTTTAAATAGAGAAGGCCAAAAGAAACCGGATTGAAGTACCTTAGCAGCAGTTTTAGAAGGACCATGGTGCCCTCCACATGTAAGAGAATGACAATGCTTGAGAATGTCATTAACTTCAAACTCAGGGACACATTTACGAAAGATCCCATCAGCACACTTTCGATACAAGAAAGGTCATCCCAAAAATATTGTTTAGCATCATGATGGAACCGCTTTCGTTGTTGATAGGTCAAGTCTGGAGGATGAGAGCCACTCACACAAAAATTTGCAAAGTCTGCATACAATGGAGTTTTAGTGGCAACAGCAAATAAATGATCATCAGGAAAAGAGTCGTCAATAGGAGTATCAGATGCAACATCTGATGTGAAACGCATTCGTGAAAGATGATCTACAACCACGTTCTCAGCACCCTTCTTGTCTTTGATTTCCAAGTCAAATTCCTGGAGTAACAGAATCCAACGAATAAGCCTTGGTTTTGCTTCTTTCTTGGCCAACAGATATTTCAGTGCTGAATGATCAGTGTGAACAATGACTTTGGAGCCAATGAGATAGGATCGAAATTTGTCAAGAGCGTAGACCACAACTAGAAGCTCCTTCTCGGTAGTAGCATAATTGACCTGAGCTTCATCCAAGGTTTTACTTGCATAGTAGATGGCGTGCAATACCTTGTCTTTCCTTTGACCGAGAACGACTCCCACAGCATAATCACTTGCATCACACATGATTTCGAATGGAAGGCTCCAATCTGGAGGTTGTATGATTGGTGCACTAATCAAAGCTTCTTTAATCCTGCAGAAAGACTCCAAACAAGCATTAGTAAACTCAAATGTGGCATCCTTAAGCAATAATTGAGTGAGGGGTTTTGCAATTTTTGAAAAATCTTTTATAAAACGTCGATAAAAACCCGCATGACCAAGGAAACTCCTCACTCCCTTAACATTAACAGGAGGAGGAAGCTTCTCAATCACCTCAATTTTTGCTTTGTCAACCTGGATGCCACGTTCAGAAATCAAGTGACCAAGTACCACTCCTTCATTTACCATGAAGTGGCACTTTTCCCAATTCAAAACCAAATTCACCTCTTCACAACGTTTAAGCACTTTAGAAAGATTATGCAGACATACATCAAAATCAGACCCATAAACACTGAAATCATCCATAAATACTTCCATGATAGACTCTATTAAATCAAAAAATATGGCGGTCATGCAATGCTGAAAAGTAGCAGGGGCATTGCACAATCCAAAAGGCACTCTACGATATGCAAAAGTACCATATGGGCAAGTAAATGTAGTCTTATCTTGGTCATCAGGATGTATAGGGATCTGAAAGAACCCTGAATATCCATCTAAATAGCAAAAGTACTTATGCTTAGCAAGTCTTTCAAGCATCTGATCAATAAATGGGAGAGGGTAATGATCTTTTCTAGTAGCAGTGTTTAACTTACGGTAATCAATGCACATTCGCCAACCGGTGACAATTCGAGTGGGAATTAATTCATCTTTATCATTCTTAATTACCGTTGTTCCTCATTTCTTAGGAACTACCTGAATTGGGCTTACCCATTTAGAATCGGAAATCGGGTAAATGATGCCCGCATCTAACAACTTCAAAACTTCTTTTTTAACAACCTCTTGCATGTTAGGGTTCAAGCGACGTTGTCCCTGTATGCAAGGCTTATGGTCATCATTTAAGTGAATTCTATGCATGCAAAAGTCTGGGCTAATCCCTGTAAGATCATCAATACTATACCCAATAGCTTTTCTATGCACACGCAAAACAGTAAGAAGCTTAAAAACCTGGTTATCATCAAGACTAGAGCTAACAATCACAGGACAAGTCTTTTCATCATCAAGAAACACATATTTAAGATTAGATGGCAAAGGCTTTAACTCTAACTTTTTTACCTGAGGTTGACCACAAGAAGTGACAGTGTTGGTTACCTCACAATTCGGATCAGCTACACCATCCAAGTCAAGAATCAATGAATCGACTTCAGCATGTCCTTCTCCTTCGTATGCTTCAAGCATGAGCACTGCTTTCAATGCATCATTCAATAGAATCTGAGGCGTCTCATCTTGGACAATTTCATCTATAACATCAATCCTGCAGCAAGTATTCTCAAGCAAAGGGGATTTAAGAGCAGAGGTTAGAGTAAAAGTAATTTTATCATCACCAACGCTCAATGTGAGAGTCCCACTTTTAACATCAATTACAGCACCTGCAGTACAGAGAAATGGTCTACCTAAAATAATAGGTATTTGGCTATCCTCGTCCATATCTAGAACTACAAAGTCTACAGGAATATAGAATTTTCCAACCCTAACAGGCACATCCTCTAAAATTCCAAGAGGATATTTTATCGAACGGTCTGCCATTTGCAAAGTCATATGTGTACATTTTAATTCTCCCATGTTTAATTTTTGAAAAATCGAGAGAGGCATGACTGAGACGCTAGCGCCTAAATCACATAAAGCTTTATCAATAAACAATGCACCTAAATGACACGGGATCGAAAAACTACCAGGATCTTTCAGCTTAGGTGGAGACTTATTCTGTAAAACAGCACTACACTCCTCAGTAAAAGCTACTATCTCTACCTCACCAAAGGACCTTTTCTTAGTGAGAATATCCTTGAGAAACTTTGCATATGATGGAACTTGAGAAATTAAATCAGTGAAAGGAACTGTTACCTCAAGGTTCTTGACAAGTGTCATGAACTTTCCAAACTGCCGGTCCACCTTAGTTCTGTTCATCCTGCTAGGGAATGGGAGCTTTGGCACAAATGTTGGAGGGGTGACTGCAGTCTTTTCTTTGTCCTTTTCCTTGCTTTCCTCAGTTTCACCTTCGTTTGTGTCTTCAACAACTTTCTCTACCTTGTCTTCCTCAGAATTCTCTTTTTCTTTCTTAGTAGGAACATCGTCAGTAGGCATTGGAGGAGCATCATATGTATGACCGCTCCTAAGAGTAATGGCAATCACATTTTCCTTTGGCTGAGTTGGTTGTGCTGGTAGAGAGCCTTGTTGCCTTGTAGACGAAGAACTAGCCATTTGAGCAATCTGATGTTCTAGCATCTTATTATGAATCTCCATCTGGTTCATCTTCCTATTGGTATCCTCCATATTCTTTTGCATTTGCAACAATATCTTCATCATATCACCTTGATTATCAGCCTGTGCAGCTTGATTGGCTTGGGGAGCATAATTCTGATAGGGCTTCTGAAATCCAGGGGGATTCATAGGTCCTTGCGGGGGCCTATACTGCTGCTGTGGAGGAGGCTGATACGACTGCTGATATTGCTGCTGCTGATTAGGAACATTTGAATTATGAGCATTATTGTTCCTATATGAGAAGTTAGGATGATCTTTCCAACCAGGATTGTAAGTGTTGGAATACGGATTGTACTGCTGCCTCTGTTGGAAAACATTTGCTTGCTCCATCTGAAAATTTTATGAATTTTGAGCATTGTATTGGCAATCGTTACCATAGTGGCCTTGGATGCCACAAACTTCACAAACAGGATAATTCACAGGAGCCATGGATGACAATGCATTGATACTCATAGGTGGAGTAGAGGGCTGAGATGTCTTCAATGAGTGGATCTCCTGAGTCAATGCAGCGAGTTGAGATGATAATAGAGAATATGCATCCACTTCAAGTTTACCCCCTTTCTTGGCTGCTCTCGGGTTACTGAAGTGATTGGCAGTCAAATTTGAAAGAAAAGCATGTGCATCATCAACTCCTTTGTCTAAAAACACGCCACTTACAGCATTATCAACTGTACCTTTTATTTCAGGATCAAGACCATTGTAGAAGCGTTTAAGCAGAAACCACTTCTCAAGACCATGGTGAGGGCATGCACGTTGATAATACTTGAATCTGTCCCAAGCATCCCGAAGAGATTCGCCATAATCTTGCTTAAAACCCATCATCTTGTCGATCAAATCGTCGGTTCTGTTAGGAGGGAAGAACTCAGTTAAGAAAGCCTGAGCAATCTCATCCCACTCGGTCAAGTCAATATCATTCAACCATTTTTGAGCTTTGTCACGAAAAGAGAAATCGAACAACATGACTTTCAACTGGTCTGGAGTGACTCCCTGAGGTTTAATGGTAGAACAGAGCTGTTGAAACCTTTGCAGATGAAGTGTAGGGTCTTCGGATGGAAGACCAGCAAACTGATTATGTTGGATCATACTGAGCAACGCCGGTTTGATCTCAAAGTTTGCTGCTTGAATAGCTGGCATAGCGAGACCAACTGGTACCCCACTCGGAGAAGGCTGTGAATAGTTCTTCAAAGATTTAACAGGAGGGTTGGCCATTTTAATCTCTGAGAAATGGATCTTTCGCTGCGTTTTATTTCTCTGTTTATCGATATATTGTTGCAGAGGTTCTCCGGAATCAAGATTCCGAGTAGAATCAGGAGTTATAAATGCGTCTTCTGTAGACCTGTGCATCAACAACAAAAACAAGAAAAGCAGTAAAACCGGTCTCAATTAGAACTAAAGTTCCAATGAGACAATGGAAAAAAAAACGAATTAAAAATTTAACACAAAATTTAACAAATTAAACAAAACATAAAATATTTATTTTATTTTATTTTTTTAGATCAAGGAAATCACAATAGACAAAACTCACAAAAACATCTTTACAGATTTAAACTATTTTAAACTAATTAAGTAAAAATGAAAAAAAAAAATTAAAACTAATTTTAAAAAAACTATTTAAAATCAAATTAAATCCCAAAAAAAATTTATTTTTTTTATTTTATTGTATTATTATTTTTATTTTATTTTTTTATTTTAAGCTAATCCAAAATGAAAAGGGCAAGAACTAATTTTTTATAGAAAAATTTAATTAAAATTCGGCATGACCTCTAGCCAATAACAAATTAACACAATTAATTCGATTCAACCATGAAGCTCGGCTAAAGTTCAACATGCACAAAATAAACTAAACTAAATTAACAAAACTATAAGATTCAAACGGAACTTTGCAGACACTCAAAACAAACAGAACCGGACTGAGTCGACTTGGTACTCCAAAACCTAGAACTCGGTACTGAAATTTAATAATAAAACTGGAAAACAGGACTCAAAATCTCGACAAACAGAAACTCAGTGACGAATCTCAGCACACCAATAAACTTAAACTCATCTATGAAAAACCACAACAGTGAACAAAAATGCAGCACAAAACACAGCCAACTCCGCCTTTCACAGAACTCAGCGATGGTGACTCTAAAACTAATTCCAAACAGCAAAACGGTACAAAAAACTCACGAACTCATAAATGCAGCAAACCCTAGACAACTCGGTAACAACTCAACAATGAACTCAATTCAACGAATTTAAAACTGAACCAATAAACTCAGCGAACTCAACGACAAACTCGACTCACAGAAACAACAAAAACAGACTTAGCAAAACCCGTGAACACAGAACTCAACAACCGAAATCAGACTAAACAACGAAACTTAGACAATAACTCAACAAAGACTCGGAAAGAAGGTTGTGAGAAAAGGGGAATGAAACGAAGAAGAAGGGAGATGAACTGGGGAGGGTTTATTAACTCGAAATAAGGAAAATGAGAGGAGAGGGTGAATGTTTTGATTGATGAAGGAGATGGGTGTTAGTGTTTGTGTAAAGAGGAGGGGGAGAAGGAGAGGAGAAAAGAAGGAGGGGAGAGGTTGGAGGCGTGTGCACGGAGAAGGAGTGGGTCAGCGGTGGCTGTTGGTGGTGAACGGTTGAGGAGGTGGCGCGGTGAAGGAGAGGAGCGTGGTGGAGGAGAGGAGGTGGGGTGTTGTTGCAGGCGGAGTAGCGGAGGAATGGAAGGATTTTAATGTTTTAATCGAAAGAAAAATGAAGGCTGGGTGTGAAAATAAAAACAGGGGAATGCGAATTAAACGAAACAAACAGGGGAGGCTACTTAGCTTCGAATAAAACGATACAGAAATAAAAAAATAAAACTAATATTTTTGTTATTATTTTTTTTTATATTACTCAAACACATAAAATCTAAAAATTAAATCTACAACTGAAAATTATAAAACTCGGACAATTAAACTAAAATTTATAAAAACTAACCGCCTCCCCGGCAGCGGCGCCAAAATTGATGCGGTATATTTTTATGTTCGTTCGCAGGGAGACAGGTTTTATCAATTTTAATTTAATTGTCACGAATTATTTCTATATTAAAAACAATTATTGAGAATTTTTTATATAACTAAATAACGTAAATAAATTAGTTTTAAGATCGATTAACTAAAAGTCTAGGGTGACCGGGTTTACCATCTTTACACCGAACGATTTATATGGATGTAGTAATTTAACGGATTTAAATAATTAGAGCATGTGTTAATCTCTCTCAAGCATTAACGCTCTCGGAAATCCAATTATGCTCTCGCACTAAAATTCAATTCCGCTAATCGTATGTATGCCTCTAGTGAATAAAATCTCTCGATCTATTATTCCTATTTGCAAATAATTAATTAATAATACCGGTCGATAACAAAAATTAAATTTCATAACATATCGATTAGAATTATTTTATATCCGTTAAACAACTAATAAGATTAAAGCATTATTGTGGTGTAAACATGGCTTCCCCGTACACCCTAGAAATAAACTACTCACTCATGCTATTAATTGAATTGACAAAAATAATTAAACAAGCCATATAACACAAATATTAACAAATAAGATAAAAAATAAAGAGTACCTCAAATTTGCTATAAATTGAAGAATTAAACCGAGGGGTACATGAAAGAGAAGAAAACCAAGCCCCTAATAATTTGTAATAGCCGAATATGAAAGAGATGTGGTGTAGAATATTTGGTAATAAGACACAATGAAAAGATGTAATGTAATGTTTTTGCAGTGGCCTTCCTAGTGTCTATGTTCCGCCCCCCTCCTCCTGCACAAGCTCTCCATTTTATAGCCTAAGCTTCCAAGATTCCCCAAATAAAATTAATAAGCATTCATCATTCTTCTTCATCATTAGCCCACTTTGGTGAATTCTTTTTCTTTCTTTTGCTTGCCCAACCACTCCACTTTCGGCTAATAATTTCTACAAAGCTAATCAATCAAAACACTTTTAAAATAAATTACAATAAAATTCAAAATCTAAAAAAGATTTCCACTAAAATTCGGAACTGAATTTTCTCCTCAGATTTCGAGCTGCTCCAGTCGGATTTTTGCTTATTTTAATCCCTTTGAATTGTAGATAATTTTCTAAGCTTCGCATGGACTGTAAGATCGTCCAAATCCGACTCCTACAACTCCGGATATGAATTAAATACCTTAGAAAGCGGGTGTAGCTCAATAAATCCGAATTTCTTCCATTTTTAGCTCCAAAATAGCTCTTTAAGCCCAAATTCTTCCAAACTTAGAAATTCTTGTCTTCTACAATAAAACATTAAAATTTATTAAATAAATATCCAAATTAATGCAAAATGTAATTAAATATGGGAATAAAATTATCTAAAATATATATAAAAATATATCTTATCAATTACATTAATATTTTAGGGTTACAGTCAATTTGAGGATGAATAACAATAATTGATACATACTCCCTCTGTCCCATCCATTTCTTTACACTTTCCTTTTTAGGATGTCCCAACCAATTCTTTACGTTTCCTAAAATAGTAACTTTTAACAATAAAATACTTTATTACATCCACTACTTCACTCCACTTTTTCAACACTTTACACTATTACACCCACTAACTCACTTATTTTAACAATAAAATCACTATTACACCCACTAACTCACTTATTTTAACAATATTACACCCACTATCTTGGTTTCGGTGCAAAAAGCAAATGTAAACAACTCCATGGGACGGAGGGAGTATATAGCAACACGGAGTCACGGACATATACATAGCCGTTGCAATTAGAATGATAGAAAATGTACCTACTACTTCATGGTGCTGGATGAAGTTGACAGAGCTGCACAACTCGCACCTAATTGGAAACCACAAAATTCTCCGTGCTAGATTCATAACCTTGTGTACATAAAGTGCAAAAGCGTGTAACTTTGAGGTACACGCTTTCCATTTAACTCTGATTTAATGTCGCAGCTGGCTATAGTGATGGCATATATGGATCTTACATTTATCTGCTACAAACCTACACACGACTCCCATTATTTATTTGAACATGTCTTTAGCTTGATAAAGGTTTGTGGATGTACAAATTTTATATATTATATGTTATTTCATGGATACGGATGTTTGGTTTGGTCTTTCATTCCTCCCAACCCGCGGCTTTCAAGCCATAGCGGGGGCTTTCAAACCATAGCGCTTCTATTTTGAAGCCGGTGGAAACGTCCAACAACTCTTCTAATATTTTTACCATTTCATAATCCCAATTTCCATCCCCACAAGGAAAATTACACATATTTTAGTATATAAGATATAGCTGATCGAAGACATATGGTCAAACACTTTCAGACAATTAGAAGAGCTTGTGTGGTGCACAGACTACCTCAAAAACCACTATGACCAATTATAAATTATAAGGATCACACAAATCACCATAAATGTGTGTAAAAAGGGCTTGCCCCGTGCAAGCTATAAATATTTGTAAATGTACTCAAACTTACAGTATCTAAATAGGTATTTACTAAATTGATATTATGATTTCTCGAGTAGTGCTGAAGTAAAATTTGAAAAATGAGATTGCTTGATAAATGATGTGGTCATATGGTGTGAGCTTGCAAACTACAAACACGGTTTATGCCTTACCTAGTATGGTCTCCAACAAAGAGACTGCTAGGTTTCCATAAAAAAAGAGCAAGCACATTTGGCAGATCTTGTGCGACAAGTATATTGTTATAGCAGATGCTAATATATGAGCTGCATAAAAAATAATATTATTGCATTATCAAATTGTGCTGTGTGTTCTGCCAAACTTATGTTGCTTTTAATCTTCAAAGGAGACTAAGATGTGTTATTTATATTTTCACATATTGATGCAAGAGATTTCTGTTTACTTAGTTTTTAGCTCATTATTGATTTATGGATGTGCACAGGTTGCCAGCTTCGTGGAGAAAAATCAACTTTGTTCAAGAATCTGACAAATGCTAATCAGCAGTTTAAGATGCAAATATGAATAATCTACTTCTAAAGTCAGATGTGGAAGCTTTAAGAGCCAAGGTACCCAAACATCTTCAAACTTTCTAGACCAATATGTTACGGGCTAAATATCAAATTAGTCATTGAAGTGGAGATCACATATAACTTTTCTCACCAATCTCAATGACGTATCTTTTAAATAATTTAATTTGGTATAAAAATCAAACAAGTATGTCTAAATATTATTTGAGGAGTGATATGGTATTTTAATGAGTTTTACACATTTATTTTGCATCTTCCCACAACCAAATAAGAAATTATAAATTTAAGTATCTTGGGTAATATATTTAGATCTTAAAATATTTATTACTATATAATTTTAATATTATAGTTCTTTTTCTTTGATTTAATATAAAAATTATCAAAAGAAATTAATACTTTTTGTTTGCAAAATGCCACCTAGGAACAAAACTTTATATATAATCTAATTGTCTATAATTTTTTCAGATGTTTACCATTTTTAAATATATTTATATTTATTTTTCTAATTTAAATCTGCCAAAGTGATAATTATACCAACTTAAATGTTGTAAATAATATCCCGTTGAGATTGATTAGTAAAATGATGTCTGATCTCCGGTTTAGTGACCAATTTGAACACAACTACTCTACATTTGTAACTTTAGTGGTAATTCAGTCCAACTATAACTGCTTAGTTTGATTTGCGACATTTCTCCAACAAAATTATATTTTGAGCCACGAGGTCGAGAATATTGTGATACCTTGCTATTGATTGTAATTTGTAATTGCCTATTGTGATATGTGTGTTGTTTTGGCTTTAATTTCGCCTTTTCCTTTTTTTTTTTTCATTCAATTTTAGGCTTGCGTCAAATGTCTTCAGTGGGTGAAGGTATAATTTAATGATCGACAAAATAAACAGGCATTTAATTTTTCATTTATGCTTCTTTTACTTGTATGATTTTTGGGTGCTGATTTAATAGCTGCCATTTTCGTGGAATCTTTTATTTGGAAAAAAGAGCGTTCACTACTAGAAAAATGATAATAGACATCAGTTTATGGCTGATGTCTTTGAACTTTCTAGACCAATGTCTTTGTCGGTGATGTTAAAAGTCCAAATCTTAGGCATCAGTTTTCGACCGATGTCTTACATAACTTATAACATCGGATTTTATAGTTGTAATTGTTGTTACAGTGCATCATAGACATCAGTTCTTATAAGTAGACCTGTTGCGTTAGTGTATGATTAACATCAGTTTTTATAACAATATCTATTGTTTTAGTGTATGATAGACATCAGTTTTATAAATAGAACTAGCGTGTTGGTGTTTAATAGACATTAGTTTTTATAAATAGAATTGATATGTTAGTGTTTAATAGATATCATTTTTTTTAGTTATAATTGATGTTTTAGTCTATAATGGACATCAGTTTATTACAAAATATAAGATGTTAGAACTGCATTTTGACAATATTAATCTACTTCATATACATCATTTCCAACAATAACCAAACGAAAATAATACCAAGTCAAAACTAACCAAACACATATATTAACCAACATAAATATCAAGTATCAAGTATTCTTACATAAAGAAACTAACAGCTAGTGACCAAACCCAAATATCAAGTACATTAGAAAAACTAATAAACTGAAAATCAAAATAAACGCCAAACCCAACTTTGTTGTCGATGTTGTCCACGACCACTAAACTGTCGCTTACATCTGAAACTTGAGCCGAGTACAGGACCACTAAACTTTGGCTTGCCCCCTACTTTTTTTGGCCATTACTTCTGTCATGGTTTTCCTTCTCTGGCCAGGCATTAAGCTCCACATGGTTTGCATCATTTACTAAACCTTCAACCACTTAATATGACAGACAGACAAATATTCAGCCAAGAACAATTAATGAGTCACTTTTCCTGAATTTAACGGGTGTCCCATTCATAGAGATAACTGGGCTCTGATTTTTTCATCAGGTTGTACAAAATGTACCCAACAATCAAACATAAATTTCACATGATCCGGAAACAAATTGCTTTAAAACATAAAAGGATCTCACAACTGTAATTAAATAGCAGAAGCATTTAGGATTAATACAATGCAATCTGCACATATTTAAATATATGTAGATAAATTTAGTAGAGTACCTTGAAATGAAGGTGAAGATCCTCACCCCTGGCCTTGCAGGTTGTAATTAAAGATCAGATAGAAAATGAAACCATAAGTATAATAAATGCAGCCTATACATTATACAGATATCAATAATACTTTATTTTTAAATATGACAACAAAAAATGAAATCAGAAATAGAAGGAGAATGAGAATGAGAATGTACAGGGAACAAATTCAGAGTTGCGTAATTAAAAAAAACAATAACCATAAATTTATCAACCACAACAAAAAGGAAAAAAATAAAAGATCAACTGCATTGTCAAGTAACTCTGCTATTGCTTCTAGTAAGAACCCAAACCGAAAAAAAAAAAGTAATTGGATTAAGTACACTATAAACTTATACTATATGTGTACATATTGTTAGACAATAAACAGAAATTTCCAAGGAGCAAAAGATAGTTTAAAGGAAAGATACCACCAAAGACCCACTTATGTGAGGTGGCATTTGAGCGAAGTAACTCTGGATGTTTGTGCATTTGACTTTCCCCATCTGAGAGAAAACAAAGATGATGAAGAAAGTATATTAAAAAGCACTGGACCACCATGAATAAGCACATGCTCTCTAAATATAGCTTGATTTGATTGATAACCATATCACAGGAAGCAGATCAGTTTGAGATTCTTAAACTCCTTACCACTGTATTTCGGGCCGGCATCTAAATTATCTTTTTTATATTAGTAACGTCAGGAAGCACATGCATTATACAAGCCCAACAAAGGGAACATAAAGAGGTCGTGGCATCAAGGAATCCAAGTATACAAGATAGAGGAAAAGAAAGAGATACTGAACCCATACCCATGTCAGTGGTTTCTATCTGTTAATACGAAGATGACATATTAGAGAAAAACTGCGGCATATGTGATTGTCATATTATATTTGTTAACAGCTCATATCTGTTAATACGAAGATGACATATTAGAGAAAAACTTTGGCATATGTGGCATAGTAAAAGTTGATTAGTAAGGACTTGGTCTGATATCTAAGTCGCAAGGTACGGAAAGTGTCATGTAACGCCCTGTTAGGTCCACTATGATTGTAGAAGGGGGTTGAATACAATCTATATCAATTTTTCAAAATTTATTCGTTAAATAATTTTCACTTAAACGAATATTTTTTGTGGAATAAATTGACACAGATTTCAAGTTGAATATAATTGTATATTAACTTGATGTGGTGTTACAAAATCAATTCAAACTATTATCAAGTGTTTAATAACTAATTAGAAAATTCGACATGAACTTTTCTAATTTAGTTAATAAATCTCAAGATAAGTACTAGGAAACTTAATTCGCTAGTAGTACAAGAATCACAAGTAGACAAGTTCTATCGGATAGAATATTACAAAGATGATGAACTTGAATTTATGTGAATTAATTTGTTCTTGGTGTTCTTGATATTTGAGAGAGAAAGCTGCTGTGTATTTCCAGAAATTCTGCTGTGTTCTGCACTGTCTTGATTTCTGCTGCTTCTGCTGTGTTATATAGGTCTGTACTGATTAGATATGACTTAAACTGCTTCAAGACCTATTAAATCAGCTGTCAGCATGACTTAATCTTGCTCCAAGACATAATTAAACCTTAGATATGACTTATTTTCTGTAGGTATGACTTAGAAAATGTGTCGGTATGACTTAATCTTCAACAGTGTGGTCGGTATGACCTAACCACTTTTGTCGGTATGACTTAATACCTTTCCAGAAATATCTTGCTTCGGTATGACTTAATTCCCTCAGTATGACCTAACAGCTTTGAGGTCGGTAAGACATAATTCCTTGCAGCAGCTCGGTATGACTTAATTTTCTTTTGCTCGGTATGACTTAAACTTAAGTCATGTCGGTATGACTTAACTTAAGTCATACCGAACCAAACTCTATCAAGACATAATCTATTCACCATTTAATTAAGTCATATTGATCCTTTTAATTAATTAATGATTAACTAATTCATGATTAATTGATACAATAATTAACTTAATAAATAAATTAATTCTATTAGAATTAATTCATTAATTAAATCAATTAAATGATTTATATCAATTAAAAATGAATTAAATTAAATCAATAACTAATTAATTTAATTCTCCCAAACCACGGAAAATAATAAAGAATTACCACTGACTTATGTTGACGTTCGATGTACTGTCTGGTTCATGAACGACTAACTTCAATGATGCTTCTTCACTTTTGACTTTAAGCTGTGGTTTATTTCTTCTCTCAATTTTCTTGTACTTTGATTGATTTTCAATCTATCACTCGAAAAATCTCTGTCACTGTAAATGAATCCATTCACTTCAATGTTATACTGAGGCTTGATCAGATACCTGATACGTCTTCCAGTGTGAAACATCAAAACTATAGATTGACTTCCTTCTTTCTTCTGACAGATATTGCTTCCTGAGATTCCTGTGACAGATCATACGGATATTTACTTATTACAATTTGGTTTAAGTTGATTAGGATCCTCGAACTACAAATAGGCTGATTCATATGCCTTTCAATCTCCCCCTATTTGTTTGTTAGACAATAACAATCAAATACCTAGAGGATACCTCAAATAATTCAACTTAACCAAATGAAAGATAAAATATTAAATGTAAAGCAAATATCAAACAGTTCTGGTTTATATTAAACATTTCCAGATTCAAACAAAATGATAAATACAAGATAGATGATCCTTTAGCCTGATCATATTTAACATACTCCTATCTTGACCTATCTAGCTCTAAAGATAATACATGTAGAGCTGTTCTTCAATTACTGTCTTCTCGTCTAAATTCTCCTTCTTCTGGCTCATCTGTGACTTGAAGTTTCTTGTGCAAATCAGAATCAACAAGACGCTATCATCTTAATGACAATCCTTGAGGTAAGATTAAAGGAATTCCAAGCTTCTTTCTCAGTTCACCTTGAAATTTCTTGTAATCTTTTATATTCGTTTGTGCATAGGATCGAATGTGATCTGCAGCTATTACCTTTTCTTCAGTCAAGAATCCATGATTTTTGAGAGCATATTCAGCATATACCAAGTGTTTTGCATGATGTTCATATAACTCATCTGTCTGAAGATTGATTGAATGAAGTACCTCTCCCTTAAGAAATTTTACTTGTGGAGGATCCTTAATTACTTCTGGTCCAGCTCTTTCAGCAAATTCTTTGAACTTTTCATGTAGCAAAACACCTAGCTCAGACGATGTTCTCACCTTCGGCCTAAGTACCCAAATCTCTGGCAGCGATCTGTCATAAAAGAACTGAATAGATACTCTGATAGGTCCAACATTATGACATTCCACAAATATTACCAGCTCATCAGATTTGGGGTCAAATGCAGTAGTTATCCTGATGACTTCTACCTTTAAGGCCCTTATATACATATCATGAATTGGATTTGCCAGTTTGAATTCCTCGAGAATTTCTCCAAGATGACGATCTTCATAATCAGAACTCTGAGGTGAATCAATTGCTTTTTGAGCACATTCCCATTTGTCACCGCTCTTGAGTCTGATATATGTCTTTTCTCTTCTGAACATTTATAACAAGTAATCGTAGTGCTTCTTGTTCAGCTTTCTGAAGCTCTTCATTTCGTGCAATCTGCTCTAATGACTTTTGAAGCTTTTCTTCTCTCATCAGCAAATTAGCTTCCCTCTGAGCAAATAACTCTTCAGATTCTCTCTCTGCTTGTTGAGCTTCATATTCAGATGTCACTGGTTCTTCTCCTTCCCAGTGACTTAAATCTGGTTCAGGAAATTTCTCACCTTCATCAGAAAAATCAAAGTCATCAAAAACATCAAAATTATCCGGTTCACCAGTGTAGTAATATTCTATGTCTTTGACTTGATCATCTACAGCAACTTTCTTCTTCCCCTTATTTCTCCTGTCTTCACTGTCTGTATCAGATTTATCTCCTCCCTCTCTTTCTTTCGATTTATCTCCTTTCTCCCCTTGTGATTTCTGTTGCTGTTGTGATTTCTCCCCCTTAGTTGAGGAATCCTCTACAGATTTACCAGTTGCACCAGCTGCAAGATCTCGCTCATCATCATCACCACCTGTTCTTGCAAAGAATTCTCTTCTTCAGTTGTTGGTGTGCGATTTTGACTTATCAGATTAAACAAATGCCTTAATCCTTTAGCTTGATGTGCATTTTGCTTCTCAATTTGATCTAGTCGAAAATCAGTAGAACGTTGATTTTCATGTACTTCTTCCTGTAGATTGTCAACCTTGTTGGAGATTTCAGCAATTATTTTATCTTGTGCCACAGTGACCTCACCAGAATCATCAAGAGCTTTTTCATAAGAAAGTTCGAGAGTGTTGATTTTATTAGTGAAGGATGTCTTCAAGTTGTTGATTTCACCTTTTATCGAAGTAAGCTGATTATCAACAGAGGTGGATGAAGAAGACCGTTTATCCACTTGTGCTCGAAGTAGTCTAGCTTCAGCTTTACTTGCTTCCAGTTCCCTTTCCAGATTTTGTATCTTTTGTAACAATGAGAGAGTGTATGTGTCTGTGTGTGCACTCACCTGAGTTTCACTCTGAATTTCACTCACTTGATGTGCATGTGTATCACTCAATTTTGTGGTAATCCTCACATCACTCCTCTGGGAAGGTCAGTGGTGGTGCAATGGGAGTTCGCAAATCCCTGTCCTCAATCAATTCTACTTGTACATTTGGATTTGTAGTCTGAATTGCTTCAATAGTAGATTGATCAAGTTGCCTTCCACTTTCTCCAGTCGAAACTTCGAGTGGAAACTCCCTTGAGGGATCTAAGAATGTTTCTCCTAGGAGGGGAGATGATGGTTCCATTAAAGTTGGCAAGGAACCAAGATTTCCCTCAGAAGTCTGTGAAGACTCTCCTACCGTAACTATGGTAGGCACTGTTTCAGACTCGATGTGCTCTCCTGTCAATGTGTCCCTATTTTCATCATAATCTATATGTTCTCCCATTGTTAGTAATAACAAAGGGGTTGTGCTTGACACGTTACAGGATGCCATGGCCCTATGGCGAATTTCAATATTATCATCCTGTTGAGAGGATGATCCTAGTAACTGTTGCATGGCCATATCAATGTCCATATCTTGTTGAGAAGATACGGATGGGCTTACAGTTGCCTCTGAATCAGTTCTACTTTTCTTTTGTAGAGGCAGAGCTGTGGGTTCACTCATTATATTACTTCTCTTCTTTGCTCTTTGAAAGGGAATTTTCTTTCTGGAATGGAAAGTTTTAAGTGATGTAGATTGAGTGTGTGGCTCTATGACCGGGGTTCGAGATTGTGGTCTTACAATCCCTTGGTCAGCCCTATCAACCACTTGGGTTCCAGAAGTAGATTGTTCAGCAATAGAAGTTATAGAGAGATTAGAAGTCAATACCTGGTCAACAGGTGTCGAAGAGATTGCAGCTTAAGTGGTTTGAACCAGTTGTTCTTGAACAGGTTCAATTTGCTGAATAGGTACCTCTTGTTCAGCTTCAGGTTCCACTATTGGTTCTGCTTGCTCAGGTAGTGGCTCATTTTCCTCGGGTAAAGGTACAGGTGCAATGGTGGGTAGTTGTATAAAGTTTGACATGTATTGAGTGACAACTACTGGCACATTTGACAATTTAGGTTTGACACCGTACTCAGTGAATAATCTTGTCGAAGGTTTACCCGACACCATTGCTTCACTATTCAGAAATGGAGCATGATATTGTAATTCTACCAAATGTTTAAAAATCAAAGAAAGGAATCTTGGGTAAAAGCATTGAACTTTATCGCCCCTGTCAAAATTCCTTTTAGCATTGATTACTCTTCTAACCATAGGTCCACACAGAAGGCTGCCAATGTTGATTCTTCGATTATAAGCAACTGCAAATCCAATATGTTGCATAAAGGAAGGTAATACTTCGAAGTTGCTTTTTGTGGAATTGGAAAACACCTTGGCTAGTGTGTCGAACACATAATCCCATTCCTGAACTAGAAACTTTTTATTCAAGACAGGAACATCTGCTCTGTCTTGATAATGAATACCAGCAAAGAAATTAGTTAATTCCTCATCTGACGGAAAATCCTCAAAATTGTCATTTGGAATGTTTAAGATCGTATTTATGACAGATTCATCCACTGTGTACTGATTGTCTCCAAGAGTGAAAACAAACGATCTGTTATCGTTAGAAACGACAGCAGTAGTACACATAATTCGCAGGGGTTCAATTTTTAAAGGAGTATTTAAACTCAAAGCAGTGCGAACTAGTGAATGATCATTCAAAAATCGAATCCATGATCGAAAACGTTCGAGTGAACATTTTTCGGGATCAAAATATCCGATCAAATTATGCTTAACTATTTCAAAACGATCGTTGTTATTACCAGCCATTTTTATCAAATTTTAACCCTTTGAAAAATTTCAAATTTTACAATTTAATTAACTAAATTGAATTATTTCGAATTAATAATTAATTAAAAATTCGAAAATAATCAAAGTTGTTCAAAAATTCTGAAAAATTCACATAATGATCTTGATACACATACGAACACACCAGTATTTTTAGTTTTTGCAAAATCAAAACCAAAAGTTTGGAATTTTAGATCGAAAATTTTGATTTTCGAAAACTAATAACTAAAAAACTCAACCAAACACGTCGATTAACCAGTCGATTTGAAGATAATTGAGCAAAGAATCAATTAACGACCTTGAATCTGTATTATAGAGTGATTTAATCGAGAAAATTGGGCAGCAATTCGTTACAGGCGTGTGTGTATATGTGTATGTATCTGAGAGAGTTCTCTATGACTTAACATGAGAGAAAGACTTAAAATGAAATATGACTTAACTAACTAATCTGTTATATATATATACTAACATATGATTATGACTTAAATAAAACTAAGTTTTAGGTAAACCTCTCACCAACTCTCTCTTGACCAGAGAGTTCATCGTTTTGAAATTTAGGTGAGAAAGTTTCTTGTACCATAGCCAACTTTCATTTGTGGATGCTTTAGAATAGAAGCAATTGATTTCTTCAGTGCTTCTAGTGTTCATGTTGGCTACATACAAGTTTCCTTTTCTGACTCCCGTTAGAGATGGTTGTTCACTTCTTTTTTGTGTGTAATCAGACAATTCTTTTTGTTAAAGTAGACTTCAAATCCCTTGTCACAGAATTGACTGATACTGAGCAAATTATGCTCAAGTCCTTTTACAAAGGACACTTCTTCAATGATAACATTTCCAGCTTCAAGTCTGCCATATCCATCAGTTCTACCTTTGCTGTTATCTCCAAAGGTAACTACTGAGCCGGCCTTCTCCACCACATTTGTCAGCAGGGTTCTGTCTCCAGTCATATGCCTTGAACATCCACTGTCCAAGATCCAGGTTACTCGTTCAACCTGTTCAATACCCTGCAATGACAAATGGATTAAACCTTCTTCGGGACCCAAATTTTATTGGGTCCTGCGGATTTAAAGTATTGACCTTTATCAGGCAAAACAACATTTTTAATTTTAACCTCTTTAGTCAATAAACATTCAACCTTATAAACAGATTTGAAAATCTTTCGTTTTATCTTGGGTATCCATGTTTCTGTAGCAGCAATAACACTTGTGTCATTGACTGGACATTTGACCTGGTAAACATTCTTGGTAACCTTTTGTTTAGTCTTAGGTACAAATGTCTCTCTCCTAACTTGAGGAGGAAAATCAGTCTTTGATCGAACATTATTGTTCCTGTTCATATGTTGTCGAGGAACAGTCTGTTTAACACATGCATAACTACCATTAAAATAAGCACGCATACTGTTAAAAGCACAAGACATACAATTGATAACACCACATGCTTTATGATTCGAATCAATGATAGGCATGGTATTTTTCTGTTTCAACTTATTACCACCTAATCCAGTATTAGAAGAACTAGCTGTTTCAACAACTTTGACTGGAACTTTAGGTACATCTTTCTTGGATGAAACATTCGTTGTATTAGTGTCCTCAACAGATTTAGCCTTAACAAAGACTGTGACATCTTTCTTGGATGAAACATTCTTTGGATTAGCGTTCTTTACAGATTTATTCTTAACAAGGACAGTGCCATTTGCACTATCCTCATTTCTCATTTCTTCTTGGATAACCATAGAAAGAATATCTGGTGGTCCAGCATCAGATTGTTTAAATAGAGGTTCTTTAACATTTTTGAGCAAATGTGGTATTCCCCTTTCTTTAGCACTAACAGGGTTAGTGGAATTTATGCCCAACGATCCAACAGCTTCATTGTAACCATACCCTATACCTGTTGTTCGTTCTACAACTTGATTGTTAGAAAACTCTTTGGAACTTTAACAGAATTATAACAAGCCCTGACCTGTGTTTCAAGTTCAGTAATTCTAGCCATTTGTTTGCCTACAACTTCTAAAATAGCTTTCTCCTTTTTATAAAGCATTGTTATTTCATATTTTTGTCGATCTTGATTAATATGCACCTTTTTCAATTCTGACACTTCATTTACAAGTTTAGTGCTTAGCAGATCTAGTCTATTATATCCAGTTTGTGCATTATCTAAGGAATTGTATAGACTACAAATCAAATCAGTGTCAGTAACAATTACCGGTTTGTTGTGATGACCAGATGCTTCATCATTTGCCACCAACGCAAAATTTCCATATTCTTCATCTTCGCTGTCCGTGTCATCCCAACTCTTACCAGCCGCAACATAGGCTTTTCCAGGTTTCTTCTTCTCAGCAGCAAAATCTCTTCTTTGAGTTTGCTTGGGTTTCTGACATTCAGTGGCAAAGTGCCCCAATTCATTACAGTTGAAGCAACGAATCTTGCTTTTGTCAACAGCTCCAGTTTTGTATCCTCCCCTGTTACTAGAGGAAGAAGAGCCTCTTCTTTGGAATCTGTTATTTGACTTGAACCTGTACTTTGGATTTCTTCTGAATCTGAAGTTGCCAAATTGCCTTACCATCAATGCCAGTGATTCATCTTCCAGTTGATCTAGCTCTTCCAATGAGTAAAAGTCTCCACCATCCTGAGTAGGTGGTGTCTGACCAAGCTCTGCTTCAGTCTTTTCCTTGTCTGATCTGTAAGGTAGAACAACCTTAGCTTCCACTTCCTTAGGTGCCTCAACTACAAGAACTGTAGATGAACTTGGCACTCTTCCTTTACCAGAGACCTCCCTCTGCTGTACTTGTTCCAGTTCATAGGTTTTCAGAACACCAAACAACCTTTCAAGAGAAACCTTATTCAAATCTCTTGATTCTCTGATGGCTGTAATCCTATGTTCAAGATGAGTGGGCATAGTCAACAAAAACTTCATATTAATCTCCTTCTGTGTGTATTGCTTGCCATGAACTTGCAAGTTGTTGATTATTTTGTTATACCTTTCAAACACTTCGTGAATACCTTCATTAAGGCCAGCTCTAAAGTGTTCATACTCAGAGGTTAAAATCTGAAGTCTGTTTTCCCTGACTTCATCAGTTCCTTCATTGATAGTCTCAATAGTTTCCCACATGTGTTTTGCCATTTTACAATTTATTACATGACTGTACATCACAGCATCCAGGGAATCTATTAGAATAAGTCTCAAATTCTTATCTAGTCCTGCGTCCTCTTTTTCATCAGGAGTAAAAGAAGTAGCAGGCTTTGGAAAAGATGATGCAGGTGTTACAACAATTCCTCCAACAATAGATTCAGATACATATTCTTTTGGAATTATAGGTCCATTCTGTAGAACACCCAAATATTTAGAATTTGCGACATCAAGAAACAACTCCATTTTATTTGTTAAACATGGGAATCTTAACAATGCTTTTTGAAGACATGATGAATTTTTAAGTGAGTTAAAAATTCGAGATAGATTTTTGACGGAATAAAATTAGGATCTTGATTTGTGTATCAATCAAGAAGCTCTGATACCAATTGTTAGGTCCACTATGATTGTAGAAGGGGCGGTTGAATACAATTTATATCAATTTCTCAAAATTTATTCGTTAAATAATTTTCACTTAAACGAATATTTTGTGCGGAATAAATTGACACGGATTTCAAGTTGAATATAATTGTATATTAATTTGATGTGGTGTTACAAAATCAATCCAAACTATTATCAAGTGTTTAATAACTAATTAAAAAATTCGACATGAACTTTTCTAATTTAGTTAATAAATCTCAAGATAAGTACTAGGAAACTTAATTCGCTAGTAGTACAAGAATCACAAGTAGACAAGTTCTATCGGATAGAATATTACAAAGATGATGAACTTGAATTTATATGAATTAATTTGTTCTTAGTGTTCTTGACATTTGAGAGAGAAAGCTGCTGTGTATTTCTAGAAATTCTGCTGTGTTCTGCACTGTCTTGATTTCTGCTGCTTCTGCTGTGTTATATAGGTCTGTACTGATTAGATATGACTTAAACTGCTTCAAGACCTATTAAATCAGCTGTCAGCATGACTTAATCTTGCTCCAAGATATAATTAAACCTTAGATATGACTTATTTTCTGTAGGTATGACTTAGAAAATGTGTCGGTATGACTTAATCTTCAACAGTGTGGTCGGTATGACCTAACCACTTTTGTCGGTATGACTTAATACCTTTCCAGAAATATCTTGCTTCGGTATGACTTAATTCCCTCAGTATGACCTAACAGCTTTGAGGTCGGTAAGACATAATTCCTTGCAGCAGCTCGGTATGACTTAATTTTCTTTTGCTCGGTATGACTTAAACTTAAGTCATGTCGGTATGACTTAACTTAAGTCATACCGAACCAAACTCAGTCAAGACATAATCTATTCAGCATTTAATTAAGTCATATTGATCCTTTTAATTAATTAATGATTAACTAATTCATGATTAATTGATACAATAATTAACTTAATAAATAAATTAATTCTATTAGAATTAATTCATTAATTAAATCAATTAAATGATTTATATCAATTAAAAATGAATTAAATTAAATCAATAAATAATTACTTTAATTCTCCCAAACCACGGAAAATAATAAAGAATTACCACTAACTTATGTTGACGTTCGATGTACTGTCTGGTTCATGAACGACTAACGTCAATGATGCTTCTTCACTTTTGACTTTAAGCTGTGGTTTATTTCTTCTCTCAATTTTCTTGTACTTTGATTAATTTTGGTCTAATTCCATGCCTTATGACGAAAGGGGAGTTTTCAATCTATCACTCGAAAAATCTCTGTCACTGTAAATGAATCCATTCACTTCAATGTTATACTGAGGCTTGATCAGATACCTGATACGTCTTCCAGTGTGAAACATCAAAACTATAGATTGACTTCCTTCTTTCTTCTGACAGATATTGCTTCCTGAGATTCCTGTGACAGATCATACGGATATTTACTTACTACAATTTGGTTTAAGTTGATTAGGATCCTCGAACTACAAATAGGCTGATTCATATGCCTTTCACACCCCCAGATCCGGGGTCAGGGATCGAGTCGTTAAGGTCTCAATTTTCATAAATAACACTTGACTTGAGTCCACATAAATAAACAACATGCAGTGACCCCACAATAATATCCAATCACACACACACAACAGTTATAGTCCCAGAGATGAAATTGAAATAAGTCTCATATTAAAGGATTTACGAATAAAAGTTATTACAATCCAAAAGGAGTAATAACATAAGTTTAAAGTTTTTTGCCGTTGATTAGGATTAATTATACATATAATTAAACTGGTAAACCAAAAGCTGTCTATCTATGCTACCTCAGCAATGGCAGCGATGATATCAGCGGGTAGACCTCTGGCTGGGGTAACCTGCTTATGCCGAGTGCGCCTTACGCAGGTCATTCTGCCTAGCTGTTGTTGTGACATAATAAATAAGCAAGGGTGAGCAATAGCCCACCAACAATAATATAACTGAACAGTGAAAATATATGTAACAGTTCAAATATCTTTGAAGCCATATGTCATGCATTAACGAAGATAGTGCTAGTATAATGTAAAGGATGAAGTTACAAGGTAACTCAAAAATATACTTCTGTGGAAATATCTGCTATGTCAAAGATAAGCGAGATAGCATTATTCATCATAAAAGAGGAACTTGCAGAAAAATATTGCAATTCCAGATTCAATCACTTTTTCACCTGCCAACACCGATAGTGTTGCAGAAAATTACACTTTGACAAATGAACTAATTCTGGAGCATTGACGCGCCAGGAGAAATAACATTCACGATGATCAGTCGCAGGTTATGCTCCCCACTTTTGTTCTCTACATCTAGAAGGAAGCACCGACGGATTTACTTGTCTACCGCCCTCTGGAACCCCCCGGCAACAGTTGGGCCATTGCTGGACCGGCGCCACTCGGCCACTTACGCGACTCCTAGTTCGTATAACATCCATAACTCTGAAACATAAAGTTCGTCCCCCTTTCCCCAAGTATAATACTTGTTGATAAGATTCCACAAAGTAGTCGTATCTAGTTGGAAAGGAAAATTCACCAATATTTCCCAAGCTGCTGCTTGTTAATGGATACCAACTTGTGCCAACACTCTTATCCCTCGAATGATGAGTGGGTACACATGATTCAATGAATAATAGCGATCAAGTTGCGAGTGAAAAGAATGGTTTCAAGAATTTAGGACCGGGTAGTCAACAAGATAAATAACATTTCTCAAGTAAGGTTCCCTTATAATCTGAGATATAGAATTGAATAACGAATAGAGTTTCTGAGAGCCTTCCTTGATAAAATAATATTAATAATTAGGCTCTGGAATAACTTACATAAGATTCGAAGGTCGAAGATAATATTTGAATGAAATAAATCATTTTTAATCGAGTCAGAAGAATTAAGTAAATATTCCAAAGAATATTTATTAAGTCAAAAATATTGAAGGAATAATCATAATATAAAATATTACTCGGAATAATCCTCGAATAAATATTCACAAATAATATTCATTAAAAATTTAATGAATATTTAAATAAATAGTACTTAATAAGTAAAGCTCGAATGAATATCCGAAATAATATTCAATGAATAAATAGTGAATATTCGAACTAATAAGACATATTGAAGAAATAATTATTAATTGAATATTGATAGTATTTATTGAATAAATAATGAATATTCAACTTAATAATACCTATTGAAGAAATAATTATCAAATAAATATTCGAATAATATTCATTGAATAAATAATGATCAAATGAATATTTGAAATGATATTCCAAATGAATATTCGAAATAATATTCGATAATTGAGTCGACTTTAAATGAATATTGAAGATAATATTCATTGAATAAATAAGGTTCAAGTGAATATTTAAAATAATATTCATTAATTAAATAATGGAAAATATTTACTTAAATACTTTTCTCCGAAATAATCACGATATATCAAGGAATACTGACTCCCGGTCTATGTTCGAAGAATGAGATTCATATGCCCTTCTCTAAGGGTCTTAGCAATATCCGGCTTATAACTGATATATTTTCTATCTAGCTTATAAGCCAACAATAATTCAGGGAACAAGCATATCAATATAACTTGAAAGTAGGCATGCATGCTATGGCATATGTATAACAGAAAGCATATATATATATATATATATATATATATATATTCACAACAATAGCCTTTAAAAGGATTTGAAACTTGCCTGGTAGTCGGGTGTGGGTAGAGGTAGTGTGCCCTGGGTCTGCTCGGTGATCTATAAACAATCAGAATATTTGAGATTAATTAATTAACACTTTTTGAAAAGGCTAAGTATAACTTAACTTAAGTCGAAACACAATTTCCAGTTATCTCGTTATGCACCCTTTTTGTATACTCTTATTAACCTCGTTTTGACTCGACATTCGTTCGTTATTACGGCTCGTCATTTCACTTACACTTGGTATATACTTTAGTCATGTAAGTGCTAAGGTAGGTCGTTTACAAACCAAGATTATACCTCGAGTTTTAGCTCTCGTTTTCTAAGTGATTTACCAAAGTTATAACCAAGTGTACTTTTAGGGGTTCGTTCGCGTTTAACCTTGATTCAAACATTTTTATAAAATTGAAAAACGATCCGTTTGACACGAGGTTTTCTCCTACACCTTCCTTATGATCTCTAATATTTAATCACCATGATTCATCACTAACTTACATATTTTACCGAGGTTCAATTTTAGTAACGAACTCGTACTTACGGTTTTGAGCGACTTTTAGTAAATCGGCCATAATTCCTAAACCGTAAGTCCGTTTGTTTCAATTATTTCACCAAAACGATCTATGAATCGAGATCTACAAGGACATGTCATAATATTACCAAGGTCAGGAATTAATATCAACTGTTTTTCTCGGTTTCTAAGTGTTAACAAAAATTCGACATTACGACGGCTATAAATCGGACGTTCCAAAAATCATAACCAAACAAAGCCTCACCGGGCACTATACAACTTATACCCATGATTTCTCATCTCAAAATGTCCAAGAACATATCACTTCATCATAATAATCATCATGTTATAAAATCATCTATAAGATCATGTTATCATGCTTATAATAACACTAATAACATAACTAATCTAAAATCCATCAAGAACATGCATATATCTCAAAGTAAGGTCTAGGGTTTCAAGTGATTATACCTTCTTGAGAGTATGTAATAACCTTACTAAGCTTGGTATGGTCCTTGACTAGCCTTATCACACCTTAGATCAACCATGAAATCAAAAAAAAAACAAAGTTAGTTCATAAGAACACTATTCATCCTCCTCTTTAATGATTTTTTTGAAAATTGAAACAAAGGAGTTTGGACTTAAAATTTTTAGGAGATCACTTTTATGAATTATAGGACTTACCATAAAAGTTTCAAGATCAAACAATGGTTGGAAGTGGGATTTCTCCCCTTGAATTAGGAAGAAGCCGAATGGAGTAAAAGAAAAGAGAAAATGGAGTGCTTGGCTTCTCTTGCTTGGTGTTGTGTAATAAAATGAATTATTGATGAGATAAAGATAATATCTTGGCCAAAGCTACTTTAATAAAGTGATTATGCAGTGGATGATGTAATTTGGAGAGACATGTGTTGATTTTTTGTGGTAAGATGATAAAGTGGTGCTAAGTACAAGTTTAATCTCTAAGTATGTTGGTTACTCATGTAACTACATGGTTGCTAGATATTTCTTACTTGCACATGCATGCACCTTGCTCTCTCCTTGCTCGTTTTTCCGGTTATTGCTCAATTTCATTGATCATTCGAAAGAATATCTCAAGAGTTTCTAGTTAGGGTTTTACCGAAAACCTTCTTAATATTTATATTACTATTCTCCATTCTCTTTGGTAATTCTCAAATCCATATTCCTTAAATCCTTTTAATAATCCCTTAGGTCTTTCAGCATCCAGAGAAATCTCGGAGAAAATAAAAATGCAGTTTTTTAGAATCCAACAGCTTTTACATGCACTCTTTTTCCCCCTGGATCACTAATACGAACTCAGAATTTCGTTCCGAGTACTTCTATATAGCGTTGTCTAATAATATTCCTAATTCCACCAAAATCACTATTCATCCCTTTTTCTTTACTTATTCTTTTAGGGTTATATAGATGTCTCGGTTCTCTTTCGATCGTTCCTTAACCCTTTTACGGAACCGCTGGACTGATAACAGATATCGAATTGGATGACATAAGAATAACCTTCCCATTCGGAATTATCAAATATTAATTTCCTAGGAGATAGATAATTCTTATCTAGATTGTCAACTTATAGCATTCTTCATGACATATAAATATTTGAATCCAAATCCATTCCATTCATTCATTAGAACAATCGTTATATCGAAGTCGTAACCATTATTCACTATTACATCCATACATAATAAAAAGTTTTAATTCCATCCAAAATCTGGGTTCTTACATGTCAAGTGCCTTGCCGTTAAAGAGGTTATTAGAATCTTTTTGAACTGGTAAAGTTAGTAAAGGCGATCTCCTGTCTGCAGTCAAAATATTAAATAAATACTAAAGAAATTTGTAACTCATGACCGCAAACATGAAGTGATTTAAGACTTTAAAGATAGCAGCATACCATCATCTTCTACTGTGGCTGTAGTTGATGTATGATTTCTGTCCCCTCGTACAAAGTGATGGAATTACACGGATAAACGAATCTATTTTCCTAGTGCTTGCATCCTTGTTTAAAGAAGGAACTGAAAGTGACCAAGCTATGTGAGCATGACCTCCTTTGGTTGTTAGGTCCACTATGATTGTAGAAGGGGGGGTTGAATACAATCAATATCAATTTCTCAAAATTTATTCGTTAAATAATTTTCACTAAAACGAATATTTTGTGCGGAAATAAA
The DNA here is from genome assembly GCA_036435485.1 of Saposhnikovia divaricata. Taxonomy (NCBI): domain Eukaryota; kingdom Viridiplantae; phylum Streptophyta; class Magnoliopsida; order Apiales; family Apiaceae; genus Saposhnikovia; species Saposhnikovia divaricata. The sequence continues at coordinate 158,239,494 of CM071598.1, forward strand.
TTGACTCGGATTTCAAGTTGAATATAACTGTATATTAACTTGATGTGGTATTACAAAATCAATCCAAACTATTATCAAGTGTTTAATAACTAATTAGAAAATTCGACATGAACTTTTCTAATTTAGTTAATAAATCTCAAGATAAGTACTAGGAAACTTAATTCGCTAGTAATACAAGAATCACAAGTAGACAAGTTCTATCGGATAGAATATTACAAAGATGATGAACTTGAATTTATGTGAATTAATTTGTTCTTGGTGTTCTTGATATTTGAGAGAGAATTCTGCTGTGTTTTTCCAGGATATTGCTGTGTTCTGGTCTGCTGCTTCATTCTGTTGCTTCTGCTGTGTTATATAGGTCTGTACTCATTAGATATGACTTAAACTGCTTCAAGACCTATTAAATCAGCTGTCGGCATGACTTAATCTTGCTTTAAAACATAATTTTCTGTAGGTATGACCTAAACAATGTGTCGGTATGACCTAATATTCAACAGTGTGGTCGGTATGACCTAAACAATTTTGTCGGTATGACCTAACACCTTTCCAGAAATATCTTGCTTCGGTATGACCTAACAGATTTGAGGTCGGTAAGACCTAATCCACTCAGCAGCTCGGTATGACCTAAATCTTTATGCTTAATATGACTTAGATTTAAGTCATGTCGGTATGACCTAATTTAGGTCATACCGAACTAAACTTAATCAAGACATAATCTATTCACCATTTAATTAAGTCATATTGATCCTTTTAATTAATTAATGATTAACTAATTCATGATTAATTGATACAATAATTAACTTAATAAATGAATTAATTCTATTAGAATTAATTCATTAATTAAATCAATTAAATGATTTATATCAATTAAAAATGAATTAAATTAAATCAATAACTAATTAATTTAATTCTCCCAAACCACGGAAAATAATAAAGAATTACCACTGACTTATGTTGACGTTCGATGTACTGTCTGGTTCATGAACGACTAACTTCAATGATGCTTCTTCACTTTTGACTTTAAGCTGTGGTTTATTTCTTCTCTCAATTTTCTTGTACTTTGATTGATTTTCAATCTATCACTCGAAAAATCTCTGTCACTGTAAATGAATCCATTCACTTCAATGTTATACTGAGGCTTGATCAGATACCTGATACGTCTTCCAGTGTGAAACATCAAAACTATAGATTGACCTCCTTCTTTCTTCTGACAGTTATTGCTTCCTGAGATTCCTGTGACAGATCATACGGATATTTACTTATTACAATTTGGTTTAAGTTGATTAGGATCCTCGAACTACAATTAGGCTGATTCATATGCCTTTCAATCTCCCCCTATTTGTTTGTTAGACAATAACAACCAAATACCTAGAGGATGCCTCAACTAATTCAACTTAACCAAATGAAAGATAAAATATTAAACGTAAAGCAAATATCAAATAGTTCTGGTTTATATTAAACATTTCCAGATTCAAACAAAATGATAAATACAAGATAGATGATCCTTTAGCCTGATCATATTTAACATATTCCTATCTTGACCTATCAAGCTCTAAAGATAATACACGTAGAGCTGATCTTCAATTACTGTCTTCTCGTCTAAATTCTCCTTCTTCTGGCTCATCTGTGACTTGAAGTTTCATGTGTAAATCAGAATCAACAAGAGGCTCTCTTCTTGATGAGAATCCTTGAGGTAAGACTAAAGGGATTCCAAGCTTCTTTCTCAGTTCACCTTGAAATTTCTTGTAATCTTTTATATTCGTTTGTGCATAGGATCGAATGTGATCTGCAGATATTACCTTTTCTTCAGTCAAGAATCCATGATTTCTGAGAGCATATTCAGCATATACCAAGTGTTTTGCATGATGTTCATTTAACTCATCTGTCTGAAGATTGATTGAATGAAGTACCTCTCCCTTAAGAAATTTTACTTGTGGAAGATCCTTAATCACTTCTGGTCCAGCTCTTTCAGCAAATTCTTTGAACTTTTCATGTAACAACACACCTAGCTCAGAAGATGTTCTCACCTTAGGCCTAAGTACCAAAATCTCTGTCAGCGATCTGTCATAAAAAAACTGAATAGATACTCTGAAAGTTCCAACATTATGACAATCCACAAATATTACCAGCTCATCAGATTTGGGTTCAAATGCAGTAGTTATCCTGATGACTTCTACCTTTAAGGCCCTTATATACATATCATGAATTGGATTTGCCAGTTTGAATTCCTCGAGAATTTCTCCAAGATGACGATCTTCATAATCAGAACTCTGAGGTGAATCAATTGCTTTTTGAGCACGTTCCCATTTGTCACCGCTCTTTAGTCTGATATATGTCTTTCTCTTCTCAACATTTATAGCATGTAATCGTTGTAATGCTTGTTGTTCAGCTTTCTGAAGTTCTTCATTTCGTGCAATTTGCTCTAATGACTTTTGAAGCTTTTCTTCTCTCATCAGCAAGTTAGCTTCCCTCTGAGCAAATAATTCTTCAGATTCTTTCTCTGCTTGTTGAGCTTCATATTCAGATATCAATGGTTCTTCTTCTTCCCAGTGACTTAAATCTGGTTCAGGTAATTTCTCACCTTCATCAGAAAAATCAAAGTCATCAAAAACATCAAGATTATCTAGTTCATCCATGACTTGATCATCTGCAACAACTTTCTTCTTCCCCTTATTCCTCCTGTCTTCACTGTCTGTATCAGATTTATCAGATTTATCAGATTTACCTCCTTTCTCTCCTTGTCCTTTGTCACCACCTTGTGATTTCTGTGCCTGTTGTGATTTCTCCCCCTTAGTTGAGGAATCCTCTACAGATTTATCAGTTGCACCAGCTTCAGGATCTCGTTCATCATCATCACCACCTGTTCTTGCAAAGAATTCTCTTTCTTCGATAGTTGGTGTGCGATTTTGACTGATCAGATGAAATAAATGCCTTAATCCTTTAGCTTGATGTGTATTTTGCTTCTCAATTTGATCTAGTCGAAAATCAGTAGAACGCTGATTTTCATGCACTTCTTCCTGTAGATTGTCAACCTTGTTGGAGATTTCAGTAATAATTTTGTCTTGTGCCACAATGACCTTACCAGAATCATCAAGAGCTTTTTCATGAGAAAGTTCGAGAGTTTTGATTTTATTAGTGAAGAATGTCTTCAAGTTGTTGATGTCACCCTTTATCGAAGTAAGCTGATTATCAACAGAGGTGGATGGAGAAGACTGTTTATCCACTTGTGCTCGAAGTAATCTAGCTTCAGCTTTACTTGCTTCTATTTCCCTTTCCAGATCTTGTATTTTTTGTAACAATGAGAGAGTGTATGTGTCTGTGTGTGCACTCACCTGAGTTTCACTCTGAATTTCACTCACTTGATGTGCATGTGTATCACTCAATTTTGTGGTAATCCTCACATCACTCCTCTCAATTTCCTTAGCATTTCCAGAAGCGGTACCTACAGTTAAAATCACCCTAGCCTCCTCTGGGAAGGTCAGTGGTGGTGCAATGGGAGTTCGCAAATCCCTGTCCTCAATCAATTCTACTTGTACATTTGGATTTGTAATCTGAATTGCTTCAGTAGTAGATTGATCAAGTTGCCTTCCACTTTCTTCAGTCGAAACTGCGAGTGGAAACTCCCTTGAGGGATCTAGGAATGTTTCTCCTAGGAGGGGAGATGATGGTTCCATTAAAGTTGGCAAGGAACCAAGATTTCCCTCAGAAGTCTGTGAAGACTCTTCTACCGTAACTATGGTAGGCACTGTTTCAGACTCAATGTGCTCTCCTGTCAATGTGTCCCTATTTTCATCATAATCTATCTGTTCTCCCATTGTTAGTAATAACAAAGGGGTTGTGCCTGACACATTACAGGATGCCATGGCCCTATGGCGAATTTCAATAGTATCATCATGTTGAGAGGATGATCCTAGTAACTGTTGCATGGCCATATCAACGTCCATATCTTGTTGGGAAGATACGGATGGGCTTACAGTTGCCTCTGAATCAGTTCTACTTTTCTTTTGTAGAGGCAGAGCTGTGGGTTCACTCATTATATTTCTTCTTTTCTTTGCTCTTTGAAAGGGAATTTTCTTTCTGGAGTGGAAGGTTTTAAGTGATGTAGATTCAGTGTTTGGCTCTATGACCGGGGTTAGAGATTGCGGTCTTACAATCCCTTGGTCAGCCCTATCAACCACTTGGGTTCCAGAAATAGATTGTTCATCAATAGAGAGATTAGAAGTCAATACCTGGTCAGCAGGTGCCGAAGAGATTGCAGCTTGAGTAGTTTGAACCATTTGTTCTTGAACAGGCTAAATTTGCTGGATAGGTACCTCTTGTTCAGCTTTAGGTTCAACTATTGGTTCTGCTTGCTCAGGTACTGGTTCATTTTCTTCGGGTATAGGTACAGGTGCAATGATGGGTAGTTGTATAAAGTTTGACATGTATTGAGTGACAACTACTGGCACATTTGACAATTTAGGTCTGGCACCGTAATCAGTGAATTATCTCGTCGAAGGTTTACCCGACACCAATGCTTCACTATTCAGAAATGGAGCATGATATTGTAGTTCTACCAAATGATTAAAAATCAAGGAAAGAAATCTTGGGTAAAAGCATTGAACTTTATCGCCCCTGTCAAAATTCCTTTTAGCATTGATGACTCTTCTAACCATCGGTCCACACAGAAGGCTGCCAATGTTGATTCTTCGATTATAAGCAACTGCAAATCCAATATGCTGTATAAAGGAAGGTAATACTCCGAAGTTGCTTTTTGTTGTATTGGCAAAGTCCTTGGCTAGTGTATCGAACACATAATCCCATTCCTGAACTAGAAACTTTTTATTCAAGACAGGAACATCTGCTCTGTCTTGATAATGAATACCAGCAAAGAAATTAGTTAATTCCTCATCTGACGGATAATCCTCAAAATTGTCATTTGGAAAGTTTAAGACCGTATTAATGACAGATTCATCCACTGTGTACTGATTGTCTCCGAGAGTGAAAACAAACGATCTGTTATCGCTAGAAACGACAGCAGTAGTACACATAATTCGCAGGGGTTCAATTTTTAAAGGAGTATCTAAACTCAAAGCAGTGCGAACTAGTGAATGATCATTCATAAAACGAATCCACGGTCGAAAACGTTCAAGTGAACATTTTTCGGGATCAAAATATCTTATCAAATTATGCTTAACTATTTCAAATCGAACATTGTTATTACCAGCCATTTTTATCAAATATTAACACTTTGAAAATTTCAGAATTTACAAAATAATTAATTAAATTGATTTATTTCGAATTAATAATTAATTAAAAATTCAAAAATAATCAAAGTTGTTCAAAAATTCTGAAAAATTCACGAATCTTTGCAATGATTTTACAATGATCTTGATTACAACACGAACACACGAACACACGTATATTTTTAGTTTTTGCAAAATCGAAGCCAAATTATCGAAAAAACAGATCGAATTTTTGTTTTTCAATTTCGTAACTTCCTTAAAACTGAACCAAATCTTGATTTTAAACTATCAAAATGACGAGAATCAGATGGGTAATCAGCTAATGTTCTCAAATCGATGATTGGTTGTGATTTCAGACGAAAATTTGGCAGAGTTTCGTGTGTGTATATCGTATGTATATATTATCAGAGGTTTTTTGTGACTTAACACGAGAAAGACTTAAACTTACAATAAGACTTAATTCTCTACTATGTTGTATATATACACAACGCTGAATATGACTTAACTTGATTATGACTTAATTATATACAAACTGTCAAAAACATTTTAATCTCGATTATGACTTAATGTATGTACAACAGACTCTATTATGACTTATTATACTAATATGACATAAATCAATATGACTTAATAAAATAGAACTAAGACTCGTTATGACTTAAATATAAAAACTGACTCTATTATGACTTAATAGACATGGATACTGATTATGACCTAATTAAAGCTAATACAGAATATGACTTAATTAACACTTAAGACTCGATTAAGACTTAAATTAACTTGACAAAATTTAAGACTTAACTAATTACTAACGAATATGACTTAATTCGTTATGACTTAATCTATATAAGACTAAATCTGATCAATATAACAAATAAGTCATACCGACCAGAAAAACAATTAAAAACAAGTCATATTGCAGTTTAGATTAATTTTAAGTCATATCTACTTAAAATAGATTAAAGACAATACAAATAATTTAATTAAACACACAAATATTTACAACTAATAATACAGAAAAATATATTAAAAATAATATTATTAATCAAACAAATAATAACAATAGAAATAACTAATATAGATTAATCTGTTAACGGAAATAACACAATATTAACAGGACAAACATTACAAAACATTAAATAAAATATTCTAAACAAATAAAATAAATATATACAATTATTCTAAAATTATAGAAATATGGAATAACAACTATTTAACTAAACAAAATAAAAAATACAATAACAATCAAGAAAACAAGTTGATATAATAATTAAACAAGTGATTTTTTTTTTTAAATATTCACAAACTAATCACTTGTTAATTATTAAAGATCAAACCTCAGATATTAACTAGATTAATTACTAGGACTGTTCAACATACCCAATTCACCAACAATTTTGGTGAATGTGGATTCGTCGAGCGACTTAGTAAAAGTATCTGTTGTTTGTTCTTCAGTGGGTACAAACAATAATTCCACTGTACCATTCATGACATGCTCTCTAATAAAATGATACCTTATATCTATATGCTTTGTCCTTGAATGCTGCACAGATTGTTGGAGATTGCTATGGCACTTGTATTATCACACAAAATAGGAATATTTTGTAATACAAAGCCATAGTCCATCAGTTGATTCCTAATCCATAAGATTTGAGCACAACAGCTTCCAGCAGCTATATATTCAGCTTCGGCTGTAGAGTTGGAAACTGTTTGTTGTTTCTTGCTGTACCATGAAACCAATCTACCACCTAGGAATTGACAACTCCCACATGTGCTTTTTCTATCTACAACACTTCCTGCATAATCAGAATCTGTATATCCAACAAGATTAAAACCAGAATCTTTAGGGTACCAGATACCTAAATTAGGCGTACCCTTGAGATATCTCAGAATTCGTTTAACAGCAATGAGATGAACATCTCTAGGATCCGATTGGAACCTTGCACACAAGCACGTAGCATGCATAATATCAGGTCTACTTGCCGTAAGATAAAGTAATGAGCCTATCATACCTCTGTAGCTTGTAATATCTACCTTAGCAGAATTTTCACATGCTCCAACTTTGACAGCTGTGGATGATGGTGTCTTTGCTGAAGAAGAGTCCTCCATTTGATATTTCTTGAGAAGCTCTTTGATGTACTTGGATTGACAAATAAATATACCATCTTGCCTTTGATTTATTTGTAACCCAAGAAAGAACTTCAACTCACCCATCATGCTCATTTCAAATTTACCCTCCATTAACTTCGCAAATTTCTTGCAAAAAGATCATTAGTAGACCCGAATATTATATCGTCCACATAGACTTGGACTATAATTGTATCATTCTTATGTTTCTTTGTGAAGAGAGTTTTGTCTATGACACCTCTAACAAAATCATTTTCAAGTAAAAATTCAGAGAGAGTGTCATACCATTTCCTTGGTGCTTGCTTTAGACCATAGACAGCCTTGAAAAGGAAGTAGACATAGTCAATTAAATCTGGATCTTCAAAGCCAGGGGGCTGTTCTACATAAACCTCTTCATCTAGCTTGCCATTCAAGAAAGCACTCTTGAGATCCATTTGATAAACTTTAAAGTTTGAAAATGCTGCGAATGCCAAGAATATTCTTATGGCCTCAAGTCTAGCCACTGGAGCATAGGTCTCATCATAATCAATGCCTTCAGATTGGGAGTAACCCTTTCCTACCAGTCTTGCTTTATTTCTCGTCACTGTGCCATCTTCATCAAGTTTGTTTCTGAATACCCACCTTGTGCCAACTACTGGTCTGTCTGTAGGTCTGGGTACCAGCTTCCAAACTTCTTGTTGTTTAAATTGATTGAGTTCATCTTGCATAGCAATCACCCAATCAGGATCAGAAAGAGCTTCTTCAGTTTTCTTAGGTTCCATTTCAGACAGAAACCCTGAATAGTTACATTGATTCTGAAAAGCTCTTCTAGTCTTTACACCAACAACTGGATCACCAATAATTAGCTCAAAAGGATGAGCTCTATTCCAAACAGTCTGTCTGGGAAGATTAAATCTTGATGATTCACCTTGTTCTTCATTGTGATGTTGTGTGTGACCAGTTGACCCTTCATTGTCTCCCCCTGAGTTGTTGCCAGGTTGACTAGATGATGATTGTTTAGAAGAGTCAGGGGAATTTTGACTACTATCATTGTTTTCATCACCATTACCCTGATCATCATTGTTGTCATTAGCATCAGCAAAAATCTCAGGTGCATTGTCATCATCTGAATCTGTATCTGTCATGTCATCGAAAGATAGTTTCTCAGATGGATTCTCGGTTTGGATACTAGGGAGTTTAGTGTCATCAAATGTTACATTGACGCTTTCCATCATCTTCTGTTCATCAATCACATACACCCTATATGCTCTCATTGAATAACCAATAAAAATTACTTCAAATGCTTTGGTATCGAATTTACCACCTTGATCATAACCTTCTTTAAGCACAAAGTACTTTGCTCCAAATACATGAAAGTATTTGAGTGATGCTTTCTTATCAGCCATAATTTCATAGGGTGTCTTCATTTGATCTTTATTGATTAGAGTTCGATTCTGGGTGATCTTTATTGAAAGTATTTGAGTGATGGTTTCTTATCAGCACACAGTATTGATAGCTTCAGCCCAAAAGTACAATGGAAGCCTTGATTCACTTAACATAGTACGTGCAGCTTCAATCAAGGTTCTATTCTTTCTTTCCACTCCCCCATTTTGCTGAGGAGTTCTTGGAGCTGAGTATTGTCTGGTTACACCCTTCTCAGTGCAGAAGTCATTTAAAACTGCATTCTTGAATTCAGTTCCATTGTCTGATCTTATAGCTCTCACTGGATACGTAGAATCTCGCTCAATTAATTTAATGTGATCAATCACCAGTTGTGGAGTCTCATCTTTAGAATTCAAAAACATGACCCATGTGTATTTTGAAAAATCATCAACAATCACTAGAGCATATCTCTTCCTTGACATAGACATCACATTAACTGGACCAAACAAATCCATATGAAGTAATTTTAATGGTTCAGTTATTGAGGATGTGTTAGTGCTCCTGTGACTTGCCCTTTTTAGCTTGCCTTTTTGACATGCATCGCAAAGTCCTTCTTGAATGAATTCCATTGAAGGCAAACCTCTCACCAACTCTCTTTTAACCAGAGAATTCATCGTCTTAAAATTAAGATGAGAAAGTTTCTTGTGCCATAGCCAACTCTCATCATCAGATGCTTTAGTGTAGAAGCAAGTGACTTCTTCAGTGCTTCCTGAGTTCATATTGGCTACGTACAGATTGCCTTTTCTAACTCCTGTCAGTTGTGGCTTTTCATGTCTCTTGTGTGAAATTAGACAATTCTTCTTGTTGAAATGAACTTCATAACCTTTGTCACAGAATTGACTGACACTGAGCAGATTGTGCTCAAGTCCTTTCACAAGAGAGACTTCATCAATGATAACATTTCCAGCTTTAATTCTGCCATATCCATCAGTTTTACCTTTGCTGTTATCTCCAAAGGTAACTACTGGGCCGGCCTTCTCCACCACATTTGTCAGCAGGGTTCTGTCTCCAGTCATATGCCTTGAACATCCACTGTCCAAGATCCAGGTTACTCGATCAACCTGTTCAATACCCTGCAATGACAAATGAATTAAACTTTCTTCGGGACCCAAATTTGATTGGGTCCTGCGTATTTAAAGTATTGACCTTTATCAGGCAAAACAACATTTTTAATTTTAACATCTTTAGTCAATAAACATTTAACCTTATAAACAGATTTGAAAATCTTTTGTTTTATCTTGGGTATCCATGTTTCTCTAGCAGCAGTAACACTTGTGTCATTGACTGGACATTTGACCTGGTAGACATTCTTGGTAACCTTTTGTTTAGTCTTAGGTGCAAATGTCTCTCTCCTAACTTGAGGAGGAAAAGCAGTCTTTGATCGAACATTATTGTTCCTGTTCATGTGTTGTCGAGGAGCATTCTGTTTAACACATGCATAATTACCATTAAAATAAGCACGCATACTGTTAAAAGCACAAGACATACAATTGATAACACCACATGCTTTATGATTAGAATCAATGGTAGACATGGTATTTTTCTGTTTCAACTTATTACTACCTAATCCAGTCTTAGAAGAACTAGCTGATTCAACAACTTTGACTGGTACTTTAGGTACATCTTTCTTGGATGAAACATTCGTTGTATTAGTGTCCTCAACTGATTTAGCCTTAACAAAGACTGTGACATTTTTCTTGGATGAAACATTCTTTGTATTAGTGTTCTTAACAGTTTTATCCTTAACACATTTATCCTTAACAAGGACTGTGCCATTTGCACTATCCTCATTTCTCATTTCTTCTTGGATAACCATAGAAAGAATAACTGGTGGGCCAACATCAGATTTTGTAAACATTGGTTTTTCAACATTCTTGAGAATATGTGGTATACCTCTTTCTTTAGCTGAAATAGGATTAAGAGAATGATTACTCAAAGAACCAACAGCTTGATTGTAATCAAATCCTATTCCTACAGTTCGTTCTACTGTTTGTTTGTTGAAGAACTCTTTAGAAACTTTAACAGTATTATAACAAGCTCTAATCTGTGTTTCAAGTTCTTTAATTCTGATGTCTTGATCAGCAATCCTATCAACTTGTTTTACCATGTATTCTCCTAATGACTTATCTCTGTAATTAAGTCGAGCTATTTCTTCTATATTCTTATCTTGATTAATCTGCACCTTTTTTAAATCTAACACTTCATTTTCAAGGTTAGTGTTAACAAGACTTATTCTCTCGTACCCTTTTTGTGCATTATTCAAGCAATTACGTAAACTATGAATTAACTCAGCATCAGTAAAAGTTACCGGTGTGGTGTAATAAGTTTCCATATTCTTCATCTTCACTATCTGTGTCATCCCAGCTTTTACCAGCAGCTACATAAGCTCTTCCAGTCTTCTTCTTTTCAGAAGCATAATCTTTCTTCTGTGCTTGCTTGGGTTTCTGACACTCAGTAGCAAAGTGTCCCAACTCATTACAGTTGAAGCAACGAATCTTGCTTCTGTCAACAGTTCCAGTTTTATAACCTCCCCTGTTACTAGAGGATGAAGAACCTCCTCTCTGAAATCTGTTATTTGACTTAAACCTGAACTTTGGATTTCTTCTGAATCTGAAGTTACTGAATTGTCTCACCATCATCGCCATAGATTCATCTTCCAATTGATCCAGCTCTTCAAGTGAGTAAAATTCTCCACCATCCTGAGTAGCTGGTGTTTGGCCATGTTCCACTTCAGTTTGTTCCTTGTTGAAGCTGTTAGGTTGAACAACTTTAGCTTCCACTTCCTTAGGAACCTCAACCACTAGAGCTGTAGAAGAATTAGCCATTCTGCCTTTGCCATAGAATTCCTTTTGCTGTACTTGTTCTAATTCATATGTTTTCAGAACACCAAACAGCCTTTCAAGAGCAATCTGAGTTAAATCTCTAGATTCTCTGATGGCGGTGATTCTATGCTCTAAGTGAGTAGGCATAGTCAGTAAAAACTTCATGTTGATCTCCTTCTGAGTATATTGCTTGCCATGAACTTGCTAGTTGTTGATTATTTTGTTATACCTTTCGAACACTTCCTGAATGCCTTCATTAGGGCCAGCTCTAAAGTGTTCATATTCAGAGGTCAAAATTTGAAGTCTATTTTCCTTGACTTCATCAGTCCCTTCATTAATGATCTCAATAGTTTCCCAGATGTGCTTAGCAGTTTTACAATTCCTTACATGGCTATACATTACAGCATCTAGAGAATCTAATAGAATGAGTCTCAAATTTTTATCCAATCCAGCTTCCTCTTTTTCTTCAGAGGTAAAGTTCTTAGGGTCCTTTGGATAGGATTTTGCAGGTATTGTTACAATTCCATTTGTAACTGTTTCAGTATCATGTTGGATAGGAATTACTGGTCCATTTTTAAAAACCCACAAAAATCTTGGATTTGCTACATCAAGAAATAACTCCATTTTGTTTTTCCACATGTCATAGCTATTGTAAGATCCCGTATTATTTTAGGATTTATTATTATTATTATTTTTATTATTATTTTTAATTATGTTCATTAGTATTTAAAGTATGGAATTGGATTTGAGAATATCGTTGTGGAGTTCAACGATATTTAGTATCGAGTTTATATGAGTATATATTGAGTTATGTGTGCCCCAGTATTTTTTAGTTGTATTTTTTTTGGTGATTTAAAAGTATTTAAATCAAGTATTATTGATCTTCAAAAATCTTTATTTATTTATCGGAGTTGGATCAAATCATGAAATCTTTTGTAAAATTATCTTTATATATTTATTGAGTTTTTAAAAGTGTTGGGTGGATTAATTTGGGTGTTTTAGTATTTTATAATGATTTTAAGAGTTTTATTGTATTTAAAGGATCAAAACTTTGGAAATTCATATTTAATTCATTTTTTATCCGAAAAATATTTCGAAAATATGTGGGTGCTCATAATTTTATATTCTTTATTTTAAAAATGAAAAGTTTAAATTTTCGAATATTTTATTTAAGTATGATTTATAGATTTATAAGTAGTGTTTAATTGGGGCTAGAATGAAGTATTAGTGGTAGTAATATAAGTTTGGGCCTAAGCCCATTAAGCATTAGAAATGCAGCAGACAAAACAGACGGGGAGATAGAGTAGAGATTGGGGGAAGAAGCAAAATTAGGGTTTATAATTAAATTGGGGGTTTTGGGGATTGAATCAATTAGTGCTATATATGTATAAATCGTGTGTGTGTATATATATATACGCCTGTGTGTGTGAGGGTGTGTGTAATCAATCAGTGTGTGTGTGTGTGTGTGTATATTCGTATGTATAGGTGTGTGAGGTCGAGTTGTGTGTGCGAGATGGAGGAGGCTGTTGAAGATGGCGGCTCTCCAGCGAGTTCCTGGCGGCGCGGTGGTGGCTAGCACAGCAGCAGCAGTAGGCAGCAGTAGAGAGAAGAAGAGAGAGCAGCGCAGGCGAAGAGAGATGTGGAGATTATCCGGTGGTTCGATCTTTGGTGGGTCGAAATCGAAAGGGTATAAATTTTTATACTCCTAAATTACGTATTTGATTGTGGTAAATTAATTAGTTGTAAAATTGCGAGTATGGATTAATTGTCATTAGTTAATTGATTTTAAATTGCGAGTTTAATTGTTAATTTTCGTGAATTAGTTGGAGGGTCGATAATTGTTAATTATGATTGATGGTATAAAGTACGAGATGATTGTATTAATTTTTGGTGATTTAATTCGGAGAGGTAGTGGTTAATTTATATTTATTTGGATTAATTGTGGGCCGGCTGTGTGCTCAGGTTTGTGTGATGGTTATTGTTTTATTATTGTCGGATTAGTTGTTAATTGCTAATTGCTATGTGGTATAATAAATGGGAGTTTATGTGATTTGAATAGTTATAAATGGTCGTCAGAAAATGTTTAAATAATAAATGCTATAAGTGGAGTCGTAATTGTGGGATGTCATATTTGACAACTACTTGGTGTTGGATTATATATGGTTAAATGGGTATTGGTCATGTATATCGGTTTTACTTATGTAAGTCGAATTATGGATATTGGTGGATGGTGATGTTGGTATTATTTGTGGAGTTATATGAATTGACTAAATGGTAAGTATGGGAATACGTGATACATGTTAAATGTCAGAATCTTATAATAATTAGAATTGTGCTAGGGGTTATGAGAAGATCACAAGTTTTTAAATGTCAATATTTAAAGGACTTGTGTAATTCTTTTCGACTAATCCCTAGGGCTTACGAATATCCATGATTAGCTTTCACGAGTATAATTAATATACTTGAGTGAATGATCATCGATATAGCGTAAGTAATAGTTAGTGCTAGGGGTTGTTCCCTAGGGCTTACGAACATCAATGATTGGTTTTCACGTGTATCATTAAAATGCGTGAGAAATATGGTCATTGGTGTAGCGTAAGTAGTAGTGTTAATATAAATCATTATGTGCTAGGTGCCGCATGTTTGGGCGGGTACTTTTATTACTTGTTTACTTTTATGTTGCTGCAAGTTGAGGCAGCTTTATTTTAATAAAAACAAGGTTGAATTGTTGTTGAATTGCTTTGGAGGGGCTGTGCCCATAGTCCGATAAACGAATACTACATGCCGAAATTTTCTAAAAATCCCCTGCGTTTTAAAGTTATTTAAATTATTTGATTTAAAGATTTAAAGGCATATATGTGTATAAGTGTTTAAGTACATATGTGATGATTAATGAGGTGTGGATATATATATTTATGTATGTATTGCTGTGTGAGTTATAAGTAATTAGTTATCGATTGGATTGTTTATGTACTAAATAGTACTTTACTATTATTTCAAGTATGATTAGGGATTCGATATAGAGCCAGTGTACATGTTACGGTTTATTGAAGAAGATGCATGCGTGATCGAATAAAGACCGAGGTTAAGTAAGTAGCGAATCGACGCGTGGAAACGAGGCAACTGTACTAACCCTCGCTTATCGTTCAAGCGAGATAAATATGTGTTTACTCAGTATAAGTATTCCCTTCAAATTTTTATTGCTTTTGTCATGTTCCTTCGGATTACTGTTAAGAAAATGTTTTATTCAAGTATCATGTTTATATAGTATCTCAAAGTTCTATTGCCAGTATTATTCTTTCTCAAATGTTGATAGTAATATTCTGTTAAAGTTTTATTGTAAGTATTGTATTCTTATTATTGTTTTAGTACAATGTTCTTAATGTTTATAGTTTCACTGAGATTATTGATAGTAAATTAGTTTAATGGAATTGGAAAAAAATTTATAAAATGTGGACCAGCTTCATGGTTAGAGTAGTAAAGGCCAATGTCAATAAGTGCCTAGTGAGGGGATCCCAGAGTATTGTTTTTGGCTGGACTTTACGTGGCTGATCACCCGTAATGTCCAGAGTATGATTAAAACTCCAATTCTATTGAACGTTGTTTTTATGCAAGTATATTCTTATGATAGAATGTTTAAGTTAAAGTACATTTTTATTTCCCAGTATGATGGATATAAATTATGATTTGTGTTAATAAGTACTATTAGTATAAAAGTGGAAAATTATTTATATTAGTGTTTCAAACGGTGAAAAATAATTCACGGTTATTATTGTTGCTGCGGCATTCGTTGCGCAGTGACGATGAGAATCGAGAATGAATTGAGATCTTCTTATTTATTTAAACTCATGATTGTCAGGCCGGTTAGGCAACTAGGTATGCAAACGCTTAGTTGACATGAATGAGATTTGAATAAGTGAGAATTTCTTGGAGTTTTGTTAAAGAGGTAGTTAAAGTATTTTGCAGTATTAAAAGTATTTAATCCAGTATTACGAACTTTCTCAGTTAAGAATCTGGTTTTCGATTATAGTATTGATTATAAATTGGTGAGCATTCATTAGCTCATATCTATTGTACATTTTTTGTTTAGAAAATCCTTCTTGAATTACAGTTATTGCATTTAATTATTCAGTGCTATTATTTTATAACTTGCTGAGCATTTCTTTCGCTCACCCATGCTGTTTTTAAATCTAATATTTCAGTAAGCTAAGTGTTGGCGAGAAGTACTTGCGTAGTTCCGAATGAGGAAGAAGCAAGATGCTGTTGATGAAGCTGGCGTGGGTCAGAGTAATTATTTCATATCAGGATTTGTTGTATATATATTTAGTTTTAGTAGTTATAGTATGTATCTGATTAGTTGGCCTGGTATACTTCTATTCGAAGTTATACCAGTGATTTAGGTTTGTATAAAGTTTTGTTTATAGAGTTGTATTTAAGTTGGTTTTGGGTTTTCTTGTTTCTAGAACTGTAACCTAAGATCCTTAGTTGTGAGTTGGGGTCAAAGAACTTTCAGTAGAGCTTTTAATTGAGTTTTTATTTTTATTTCAGTTTTGTTTTGATTTCAGATTTTTAGTTTAGTATTCAGCAGGTTTATGTTGTATTTACGAACACATCATGGCCAATTTTTGTTAGAATTATTGAGTTTGTTAGCGTGACGCCCAAATCTACTGACCCCGGATTTGGGGGCGTTACAAGTTGGTATCAGATCGTAGGTTATAGTAAACTAGAAACGAAAGTGTGTAGGAGTGTGTATAGTTAAGTAAGGAACGTCAGAGTTCATATAGGACTCGTGTTGGACTATTGGATATAGTACCAGTTAATGAGTTAATATGTGAGTGGTGACAGATAGTTAAGCGGAGTTGGGTAGAATCCCTTGAGGCTGTAGGTATTGGAACCTTAAGAGTTTAGTGCGAGTGACGACGACGTATAGAATAGGTGACCTTAGGACGTATAGTAGAAGAGTTTAGTGCGGATTACGAGCCAGCGTAGAGATCTTGGCAATACCTTTACTCTTGATAAATATTCCTTTGTTGAGTTAATTTGACAATTGTCTTTCCCCGAATTTGGGATTCCAGTTATGACAGAGGTTGTTTTGATGCCTATTTATTTTATTTCTAAAACCCTGTCAAGTGATATTTGAGTTTCTAATTTTCTTCATCAGTGAATGATTCTATTATTGATAAATCATTATTTCTTAGTATTCTGCAAGTCATTTCTTTTCTGGTTATTCTTTCTTCTGAAGTAGTACCCATGGAATCCGTTTAGTTGTAATCCAGGGGTATGTTTGAGAATTTTTCACCAATTGATTGTTAATTCGATGTTCGAATCTTTTTATGCTTCTTTACTCCAACTGAGGTGAACAACCCTATTTATAGGGTACACAAGGACTGTTTGTCTGTGTGATAGCAGTCTGATGGGACGCCATCACTTGTGTGTTGTGAAGTACAAGAAGGTTAATTACCTTTAGTCATGTCTTGAATAAGGCACGCAACAAGGTTCATTTGATCATGTTGATCACTCAGTAATTTTTCATTTCAAAGAATATTTGTTTGAAAACTCATGAATTAATTCTACAATTGTGAAACCTTTGCTACGATGTGAAATCGTTCTTTTCAAATATCATGATTCATAATGCCTCGACTAGTCTTGGATGTATGCCAATGGAGTTTAGAATGCCAGTAGCGCGTGGTGTTTAGTACTGCGATTAGAGTTGTTCTATATAGAGAGATCAGTAGAGATCCCAGTATAGTAAATAAGTATCCAGAGTACAGATTAGTAGAGTTGCGGATGCAACCCGAGTTGGCAGAGTAAACCCCAGTAACCCTTCTTTACCTGATTCCGAGGTCGGAATCCTTTTAAGGTGGGTAGAATGTAAGATCCCGGATTATTTTAGGATTTATTATTAGTATTTTTATTATTATTTTTAATTATGTTCATTAGTATTTAAAGTATGGAATTGGATTTGAGAATATCGTTGTGGAGTTCAACGATATTTAGTATCGAGTTTATATGAGTATATATTGAGTTATGTGTGCCCCAGTATTTTTTAGTTGTATTTTTTTTGGTGATTTAAAAGTATTTAAATAAAGTATTATTGATCTTCAAAAATATTTATTTATTTATCGGAGTTGGATCAAATCATGAAATCTTTTGTAAAATTATCTTTATATATTTATTGAGTTTTTAAAAGTGTTGGGTGGATTAATTTGGGTGTTTTAGTATTTTATAATGATTTTAAGAGTTTTATTGTATTTAAAGGATCAAAACTTTGAAAATTCATATTTAATTCATTTTTGATCCGAAAAATATTTCGAAAATATGTGGGTGCTCATAATTTTATATTCTCTATTTTAAAAATGAAAAGTTTAAATTTTCGAATATTTTATTTAAGTATGATTTATAGATTTATAAGTAGTGTTTAATTGGGGCTAGAATGAAGTATTAGTGGTAGTAATATAAGTTTGGGCCTAAGCCCATTAAGCATTAGAAACGCAGCAGACAAAACAGACGGGGAGAGAGAGTAGAGATTGGGGGAAGAAGCAAAATTAGGGTTTATAATTAAATTGGGGGTTTTGGGGATTGAATCAATTAATGCTATATATGTATAAATTGTGCGTGTGTATATATATGTGAGGGTGTGTGTAATCAATCAGTGTGCGTGTGTGTGTATATTCGTATGTATAGGTGTGTGAGGTCGAGTTGTGTGTGCGAGATGGAGGAGGCTGTTGAAGATGGCGGCTCTCCGGCGAGCTCCTGGCGGCGCGGTGGTGGCTAGCACAGCAGCAGTAGAGAGAAGAAGAGAGAGCAGCGCAGGCGAAGAGAGATGTGGAGATTATCCGGTGGTTCGATCTTTGGTGGGTCGAAATCGAAAGGGTATAAATTTTTATACTCCTAAATTACGTATTTGATTGTGGTAAATTAATTAGTTGTAAAATTGCGAGTATGGATTAATTGTCGTTAGTTAATTGATTTTAAATTGCGAGTTTAATTGTTAATTTTCGTGAATTAGTTGGAGGGTCGATAATTGTTAATTATGATTGATGGTATAAAGTACGAGATGATTGTATTAATTTTTGGTGATTTAATTCGGAGAGGTAGTGGTTAATTTATAATTATTTGGATTAATTGTGGGCCGGTTGTGTGCTCGGGTTTGTGTGATGGTTATTGGTTTATTATTGTCGGATTAGTTGTTAATTGCTAATTGCTATGTGGTATAATAAATGGGAGTTTATGTGATTTGACTAGTTATAAATGGTCGTCAGAAAATGTTTAAATGCTAAACGCTATAAGTGGAGTCGTAATTGTAGGATGTCATATTTGACAACTACTTGGTGTTGGATTATATATGGTTAAATGGGTATTGGTCATGTATATCGGTTTTACTTATGTAAGTCGAATTATGGATATTGGTGGATGGTGATGTTGGTATTATTTGTGGAGTTATATGAATTGACTAAATGGTAAGTATGGGAATACGTGATACATGTTAAATGTCAGAATCTTATAATAATTAGAATTGTGCTAGGGGTTATGAGAAGATCACAAGTTTTTAAATGTCAATATTTAAAGGACTTGTGTAATTCTTTTCGACTAATCCCTAGGGCTTACGAATATCCATGATTAGCTATCACGAGTATAATTAATATCCTTGAGTGAAGTGATCATCGATATAGCGTAAGTAATAGTTAGTGCTAGGGGTTGTTCCCTAGGGCTTACGAACATCAATGATTGGTTGTCACGTGTATCATTAAAATGCGTGAGAAATACGGTCATTGGTGTAGCGTAAGTAGTAGTGTTAATATAAATCATTATGTGCTAGGTGCCGCATGTCTGGGCGGATACTTTTATTACTTGTTTACTTTTATGTTGCTGCAAGTTGAGGCAGCTTTATTTTAATAAAAACAGGGTTGAATTGTTGTTGAATTGCTTTGGAGGGGCTGTGCCCATAGTCCGATAAACGAAGACTACATGCCGAAATTTTCTAAAAATCCCCTGCGTTTTAAAGTTATTTAAATTATTTGATTTAAAGATTTAAAGGCATATATGTGTATAAGTGTTTAAGTACATATGTGATGATTAATGAGGTGTGGATATATATATATTTATGTATGTATTGTTGTGTGAGTTATAAGTAATTAGTTATCGATTGGATTGTTTATGTACTAAATAGTACTTTACTATTATTTCAAGTAGGGCTGGGAAAAAAATTCGGAAAATCCGATATCCGTTCGAAATATCTGCATTCGTATCCGAGAAAATGTGGATATTATCCGTATCCGTAACAAAGCGGATATTATCCGTATCTGCATCCGACAAATACGGATACGAATATGGATATAGGCATATTCATATCCGAAAATATCCGAATCCGAAATATGTATATATAAATATATTATATATATATATATATATATATATATAATTTTCTTAAAATTTAATAATATATTGTTAATATAAATTTTATAATATATTTTCACTTACTATATTTTACTAAGCTGATACACCATAACACCAAATAATACAATTCCTTCTAATCCTTATCTCTCCCTCATTCTTATCTCTTCCACATCTCTCTCTCTCCCCCGTTATTCTCTCCACCCCCTCCCATGTTCTCTTTTCTTCTTCCATCTCCGTCGCCTTTTCACCACCGCCACTTCCCAGCACCGTTCGGTGTCTCTCCCGAGTCATGAACGTCAGAATCATCAAGCCCAGCCTCTCTTTCTCTTCGATAAATCATTCACAGCCCTTGAGGGTAATTTTCGATTCGTTCTTCTATTGAACGTATTGATTTCTATTCGAATCCAATGTTTATATAGTCGTAATCGAATGGGTTGACTCGCCGGAAAATGATTTGGATACCCGGCTGTTGTTTTTAGTACCATGTATGTGTAGATCGTTGGATGTAAACGTGAAATCATATTTTTTGTTGATTTTTCTGGATTGATTTTGTGTTGTCGGAAAACGAACGGTTATGATCGGAATGTCAGTTTTTGGTTCGAGTTGTTGATGTTTTGTGATGGTTTGAACTGTTAAAACTAGTAGGAATGATAATAGATGAAATAAAATAAGTGTTGATGTGATTTTGGGAATGTTTTGGTGCTTGCCGGAGTTATGCAGTGTCGCCAGAATCTGGGGAGCTCGTCGGATTCTGGAAAAAAACGGCTTGAATGCCAAAACTTATGTCTCATTTTGTTTTTTCATTTTTTGGACTGCTTGAAAAACGGATCCGGATAATATCCGTATCCGGATATATATCCGACGGATTCGAATCCGAATATTTTCCTTCTGTATTTCCCGGATACGGATACGAATCCGGATATGATTTTAAACTCCCGGATACGGATCCGGATATAGTACAATTCGTATCCTAATTATCCGATTCCCAGCCCTAATTTCAAGTATGATTAGGGATTCGATATAGAGCCAGTGCACATGTTGACGGTTTATTGAAGAAGATGCATGCGTGATCGAATAAAGACCGAGGTTAAGTAAGTAGCGAATCGACGCGTGGAAACGAGGCAAGTGTACTAACCCTCGCTTATCGTTCAAGCGAGATAAATATGTGTTTACTCAGTATAAGTATTCCCTTCAAATTTTTATTGCTTTTTTCATGTTCCTTCGGATTACTGTTAAGAAAATGTTTTATTCAAGTATCATGTTTATATAGTATCTCAAAGTTCTATTGCCAGTATTATTCTTTCTCAAATGTTGATAGTAATATTCTGTTAAAGTTTTATTGCAGGTATTGTATTCTTATTATTGTTTTAGTACAATGTTCTTAATGTTTATAGTTTCACTGAGATTATTGATAGTAAATTAGTTTAATGGAATTGGAAAATTTTTTATAAAATGTGGACCAGCTTCATGGTCAGAGTAGTAAAGGCCAATGTCAATAAGTGCCTAGTGAGGGGATCCCAGAGTATTGTTTTTGGCTGGACTTTACGTGGCTGATCACCCGTAATGTCCAGAGTATGATTAAAACTCCAATTCTATTGAACGTTGTTTTTATGCAAGTATATTCTTATGATGGAATGTTTAAGTTAAAGTACATTTTTATTTCCCAGTATGATGGATATAAAGTATGATTTGTGTTAATAAGTACTATTAGTATAAAAGTGGAAAGTTATTTATATTAGTGTTTCAAACGGTGAAAAATAATTCACGGTTATTATTGTTGCTGCGGCATTCGTTGCGCAGTGACGATGAGAATCGAGAATGAATTGAGATCTTCTTATTTATTTAAACTCATGATTGTCAGGCCGGTTAGGCAGCTAGGTATGCAAACGCTTAGTTGACATGAATGAGATTTGAATAAGTGAGAATTTCTTGGAGTTTTGTTAAAGAGGTAGTTAAAGTATTTTGCAGTATTAAAAGTATTTAATCCAGTATTACGAACTTTCTCAGTTAAGAATCTGGTTTTCGATTATAGTATTGATTATAAATTGGTGAGCATTCATTAGCTCATATCTATTGTTCATTTTTTTTTAGAAAATCCTTCTTGAATTACAGTTATTGCATTTAATTATTCAGTGCTATTATTTTATAACTTGCTGAGCATTTCTTTCGCTCACCCTTGCTGTTTTTAAATCTAATATTTCAGTAAGCTAAGTGTTGGCGAGAAGTACTTGCGTAGTTCAGAATGAGGAAGAAGCAAGATGCTGTTGATGAAGCTGGCGTGGGTCAGAGTAATTATTTCATATCAGGATTTGTTGTATGTATATTTAGTTTTAGTAGTTATAGTATGTATCTGATTAGTTGGCCTGGTATACTTCTATTCGAAGTTATACCAGTGATTTAGGTTTGTATAAAGTTTTGTTTATAGAGTTGTATTTAAGTTGGTTTTGGGTTTTCTTGTTTCTAGAACTATAACCTAAGATCCTTAGTTGTGAGTTGGGGTCAAAGAAGTTTCAGTAGAGCTTTTAATTGAGTTTTTATTTTTATTTCAGTTTTGTTTTGATTTCAGATTTTTAGTTTAGTATTCAGCAGGTTTATGTTGTATTTACGAACACATCATGGCCAATTTTTGTTAGAATTATTGAGTTTGTTAGCGTGACGCCCAAATCTACTGACCCCGGATTTGGGGGTGTTACAGTTATCTTTATTAAAGATAGGAATTTTAACATTGCCTTTGGCTGACATGATGAATTTTTAAGAGAGTTAAAAATTCGAGCTTTATTTTTGATTGAGTAAAAATCGGATCTTGATTTGTGTATCAATCAATAAGCTCTGATACCAATTGTTAGGTCCACTATGATTGTAGAAGGGGGGGTTGAATACAATCAATATCAATTTCTCAAAATTTATTCGTTAAATAATTTTCACTAAAACGAATATTTTGTGCGGAATAAATTGACTCGGATTTCAAGTTGAATATAACTGTATATTAACTTGATGTGGTGTTACAAAATCAATCCAAACTATTATCAAGTGTTTAATAACTAATTAGAAAATTCGACATGAACTTTTCTAATTTAGTTAATAAATCTCAAGATAAGTACTAGGAAACTTAATTCGCTAGTAATACAAGAATCACAAGTAGACAAGTTCTATCGGATAGAATATTGCAAAGATGATGAACTTGAATTTATGTGAATTAATTTGTTCTTGGTGTTCTTGATATTTGAGAGAGAATTCTGCTGTGTTTTTCCAGGATATTGCTGTGTTCTGGTCTGTTGCTTCATTCTGTTGCTTCTGCTGTGTTATATAGGTCTGTACTCATTAGATATGACTTAAACTGCTTCAAGACCTATTAAATCAGCTGTCAGCATGACTTAATCTTGCTTTAAGACATAATTTTCTGTAGGTATGACCTAAACAATGTGTCGGTATGACCTAATATTCAACAGTGTGGTCGGTATGACCTAAACACTTTTGTCGGTATGACCTAACACCTTTCCAGAAATATCTTGCTTCGGTATGACCTAATTCCATCGGTATGACCTAACAGATTTGAGGTCGGTAAGACCTAATCCACTCAGCAGCTCGGTATGACCTAAATCTTTATGCTTAATATGACTTAGATTTAAGTCATGTCGGTATGACCTAATTTAGGTTAGGTCATACCGAACTAAACTTAATCAAGACATAATCAATTCAGCATTTAATTAAGTCATATTGATCCTTTTAATTAATTAATGATTAACTAATTCATGATTAATTGATACAATAATTAACTTAATAAATGAATTAATTCTATTAGAATTAATTCATTAATTAAATCAATTAAATGATTTATATCAATTAAAAACAAATTAAATTAAATCAATAACCAATTAATTTAATTCTTCCAAACCACGGAAAATAATAAAGAATTACCACTGACTTATGTTGACGTTCGATGTACTGTCTGGTTCATGAACGACTAACTTCAATGATGCTTCTTCACTTCTGACTTTAAGCTGTGGTTTATTTCTTCTCTCAATTTTCTTGTACTTTGATTGATTTTCAATCTATCACTCGAAAAATCTCTGTCACTGTAAATGAATCCATTCACTTCAATGTTATACTGAGGCTTGATCAGATACCTGATACGTCTTCCAGTGTGAAACATCAAAACTATAGATTGACCTCCTTCTTTCTTCTGACAGTTATTACTTCCTGAGATTCCTGTGACAGGTCATACGGATATTTACTTATTACAATTTGGTTTAAGTTGATTAGGATCCTTGAACTACAAATAGGCTGATTCATATGCCTTTCATTGGTCTATACACAAGAATGAAAAAAGTTACTATAACATGTAAGTGGACTTAATCCTGAACTAAAAACCTAAAGAAGACAACAAGAACAACCAATGACTAATCAACAGATATTGTGATTTTAAGTTCAAAAATAACCTACACACTTGTGCTTCCTACCATATAAATGATATTTAGGATTAATGTAAAGACATGTAACCTAACACTTTCCTCGTATATTTTTGGCAACAATCGCCTTTTGCATGAAAAAGTAGGAGTAAAAACCAATTACTCAACAAGAACATAAATATGCCAAGATGATGACTTAAACCTAGTAAAATTTAAATAGATAAACAAAAAGCAAATGTAATGTTGATCACTTACAGTCCTTGCTGCCATGTCGACAAGCTCTGCCCACAAGCCACCAGCCCTTGCATGGTTAATTTCCTGCATAATAAGCATATCAGAATTCATCTTCCAAGATGAGCTATGTGTTTGGTAATCTACGCATACATATAATTTTTTAACGATAATTAGTAAATTCATGTTAAAAATAGTAGCAAATTTAATTGTCAAGTGTGGACTTGATCGAATTTATGCATCAATATATTTGTGCATTTAGCAAGAGCAGCATTACTGCTTGTTAGAAAAACTCACCTCAAAGAAGAAGCCAAACAATGTGTCTGGTTGTAAAAGGTTAATGTAGTAAAGTATATCCAAACCCAAGAACAGGGCATATTTTCAAATGGCCTAGCACTTGTTATGTTACTGGTGATGTTTTCCAAATAATCAAAAAAGTGCTGAAGTTCACTGCTATAGCTCTCTAACGAGCTTAAGATGAATCATGCGGAAAGCTTTCCTCAACCTATAAGGCACATGGATCACAATAGCTTTGCGATTCGCTATATCAATTTGGCTGCAAGAACAGTAAAAGCAAATTATTTGACTTGAACATACATTGGAATTGAAATAGAGTAAACAATACATATTGCCCTAATCGCTTATGCATCAGAGTTAATGTAGAGATCCTTCAAGCCACTTTTGAGATCCTGGTTTGTGTATTCCAGGTCAAACAATGCCTGAGAACACATTCGAAACAGAGATAATAATTATTGAGAAACAACCTTGTTGACATAACAATCCACAAACTGTAAAAATAACATGACAAAAGCATTGAAAAGGCTATAAACACATCACCTGGGCAACACACTCTTCAAACTCAGTTGGTTCAAGCCCGTTGTCCTTTGAGATCTTCTTTTTCGAGGTATACATTTTGACAGCTCTAACCAATACAATAAAGGATGTTCAGAATAGAAATGGTAACAGAATCTCATATCAGTACAAAAACAGCTTACTAACACAAAAGATAAGTGAAAAGGCTTTAAATCAATAAAAACCTAATGGTAACAAAATTCTCGAACGAGTTGACAATGTCTAATTATGTAATGAAAAACCAAATTGCCAGTAGTGAAGGTGCCATTTTATTAAAAACCCATTAATATATAGAAATTAACTTCTCATTTAATCATATATTCATTAAACACATACATACACTACTGCTCACCAATTATCTGTACCTCTCTATATGATAAAAAGCAGACATTAACACTTAAATTGATCTAACAACAAAATTAATAGAACCAAGAATATAACATACAAAGAATTCTATATCATATTATCACATACAACATAATCAAGATTCAAGAAAACCCAAATATAAAATGAACACATAATAGAAGATATAAACATAAGATTTACAAATAAAAGAAAGTAAAGAGAACCCATTTGATAAGAAAGAAAAATAAGAAGACCCATTAAATTAAATTCACACCTTTCCACAAAGCGGCCGATGAACAAAATAACCCTAATTATAGCATTTGCTCGAATCGAACAATCTCCGATCGAATTGAGCATCAACAAAGAGAAGGGTGATAATATAGAGAAGGAAGGGTGAGAGTATAGAGAGAAGGGGGAGAGAGAGAGAGAGAGAGAGAGAGAGAGAGAGAGAGATAAGGGCGAGATTTAGGGTTCTTGAGGGAAGGGTGAGGCTGTGAGTCGAGAAAGAGAGTAAGAGAATGAGAATTTTAGTTTAGTTTTAGTTATTCTGATTTTATGTTTTTAGGTTTTCAATTTTGTGCGAAGGGAATTCCTGAGGGGGGAAACTAAGGAAATTTCTGAGGGGGAAACTAAAATTTAAGTAAGGGGGAAAACATTTTGTAGAAAAGGGGGGAAATATTTGTATTAACAAGGGGAAAGATTGGCAGAGGCGCGCGTCCAAATTTTTCAAAGCTTATCTAAGTCATCAGTTGTACTAACAAGCGATGTCCTAAAACCACAAAGACATCGGTTCTAAAAAGATTGATATAGTACATTCTTTTTACATCGGTTTCATTTTCGAGC
This sequence comes from Saposhnikovia divaricata, assembly GCA_036435485.1. Lineage (NCBI taxonomy): Eukaryota > Viridiplantae > Streptophyta > Magnoliopsida > Apiales > Apiaceae > Saposhnikovia > Saposhnikovia divaricata. The sequence goes on from CM071598.1 coordinate 158,266,167, forward strand.
GATGTCTAATCAGTGATGTCTATTAACATTTTTTTAGTAGTGGTTGTATGATAAATCTCAAATATAAATGATGTCTAGAAGTTTAAAGATGAAGAAACGAGAAAATAAATAGAAGTATTTTAACTTAGAGTGGTTAGTCTACCACACTAATTAAACTTAGAGAGTCTACCACACTGAATGAAAGTTGCATTTGGAAAATCAATAGCTCATTATTGATGTAACATTTTAATTTTTGCTCAATAAGTGTGGTTATGTGAAAATTATATATAAATATTTATTCATTCTAGGTTAAATTCTTAACGAGCACGAAAGAAAAAAGACCTATAGCCATTTTAGTGTCTTTGCATTGTGGGCTCACATCAAATGTAGATACTGTAAAATTATTAGAAATGCTAACTTTAGACCATCTCAATAATATTCGTTGACTTGACCTCATTATTGATTTAATCTAGAGTGTATATTAAACCAATTAAAAAAACTGACTCTGGTTAAAACTCTATTGTCTTCAAATATGTGTACTTCAAATAACTCAAATCGGTATAAGATCATAACAAGTGGTGAGCTTGTGCTAATTTTGTCGACAAGTCTTTAGGTTTTAATGCAATACTTTAATTTCTTTAAAATTCTAAATATGGTCAAAATATCCTTTTTTCATTAATTTTACCAAGTGACAATTAGATTGTCCATGATAGAACATTTTCAAAAACCAATAGAATCCCATATACATACCTTTATATATTTTAAAATAATCTCATCCCTATTTAGCTGTAGTTTGAGGTTGATGGATCTTAATCACCAACATGGATCCTTCATAACCACACAACTTTTAAAGACCTGAAAGGCACCGATATTGGAATGGTTATCAGTCACTGAGATCAGTTAAGGTCTTGAAGTGAACCAATTGGCTTTACAATACACTATATATGATTGTAAGGTGCACTACATGTTTATGAATTGTATCTTGCTACACAGTGTAATTGTTTACGAGATTATTATTTTCAGTATTGGTAGGATCACATATCCTTGCAGCGGGAACCATGGCTGAACTCACTTCTTTGGTCTATACAGGGCTAGGTTGTTAAAGTGTTGTTTCTCTCCATTTTTTTCCAGCATCTTCTCAGTTGCATACTTAAATTTGTCTGTAATAGGGGGTGGAACTGTTGCCACTGGTCGTGTTGAACAAGGGACACCTAAAGTTGGCGAGGATTTTAAGATCTTAGGATCGATACAAGTAAGTCTTTAGGTCATGATAAATTTTATATACATCTGAACTTAAAAATGTTTAGTTTTTGCCTGTTTTGCATTGATCACTATGAACAATGGTTGATGTTGAGATCTTTAAGAAAATATTGGATCATGGTGAAGTTAGCAGTTGAATTGCACTGAGGCATACAAATCGGTGAGAAGGGAGACAACAAGAGCATACAATGTTGCAGCTTGAGAGGTCACAAACTAGGGGAAAAATGATACATAAATGAGCATCTCAGGGATAACATAATGCAACGGTAAAAAGGCCAGCTCACAACAAAAAAGATATTGCATTCCATGCCTGGATCCAATTCTCAAACTAAACCATAGCTAGAACATGCCCGTGCCTCGCACGGGCTATAAAGCTAATTATATATATATATATATATATATATATATATATATATATATATATATATATATATATATAAGGGGTCTATTTGGGTTTATAGATTTGAGAGGAAGTTCCCTTTTACACCATTTCGGACACTGTAAGATATGAAAAAAACATAATGCAAGTCCTCACAGCTAAAAAATGGGTTGCACTACATTTATTTGACTAAACTTCAGTTACAACAACTCTCAGCTAAGGCCAAGTCGTTGTGCTTTAGACTTTTAGAGGTGCAGGTCGAGCATATATAAGTTTTTGAGGATCTCCATTCCAATATTCTATCGATGTGGGATAGAGGAAACCTTAACATTAAAGAAAGACAACTAAGGTGTCCTCGATCATAAATTTTAAGATTCTCTTCGTTATCCAGTAGCTTCACTCAGACTTTATATAAGATTTTGAAGTGAGTTCATTCAAGAGTATTCGATGTGGGACAAACTTAGAACTTAAAATATGCCAACCATTTCTTAGCTTAGCTTGTTGTTTCTAAACTTAGCATACAAAGAAATGGTTCGCCATGAATCTTTTAGAGTCAAGGCTCGGTTTTAAGTATGACCAAAGTTACACTCGAAATTTTTGACTAGTATTTAGAAAATTGTTTGGGAAATAAATTTCTAACTAAGTTAAAATAGGTCTATAATAACAAACTTAAGATAAATTGTCAAAATAAGAATGTTGATCCAATGGTTCTTAGTTTCTAAGTTATTAATATAAATTACCTATTTTTTGGTATTTCATAAATTTACTTATTTACCCTTCATTATAAAATAAAATATATACGAGATCAATACTATTAAAACACCTAAAATAAATAATAACATAATATAAATTAATGGTAATTAGTCGATTGCCTTTTCACATTTACTTTTAATTGAAGATATTACCTTTTATAAACACCTATTGCCTTTTTTCACAATTACTTTCAGTTGAAGGTATTACCTTTCATAAACACCCAAAAACACCAATCGTATCATATCTTGCAGTCATTAATATTTCTTTCGAATTAAAACATGTTACCTTTTCACATTTTAAGATTCTCTTCGTTATCCGGTAGCTTCACTCAGACTTTATATAAAGATTTTGAAGTGAGTTCATTCAAGAGTATTCGATGTGGGACAAACTTAGAACTTAAAATATGCCAACCATTTCTTAGCTTAGCTTGTTGTTTCTAAACTTAGCATACAAAGAAATGGTTCGCCATGAATCTTTTAGAGTCAAGGCTCGGTTTTAAGTATGACCAAAGTTACACTCAAAATTTTTGACTAGTATTTAGAAAATTGTTTGGGAAATAAATTTCTAACTAAGTTAAAATAGGTCTATAATAACAAACTTAAGATAAATTGTCAAAATAAGAATGTTGATCCAATGGTTCTTAGTTTCTAAGTTAGTAATATAAATTACCTATTTTTTGGTATTTCATAAATTTACTTATTTACCCTTAATTATAAAATAAAATATATACGAGATCAATACTATTAAAACACCTAAAATAAATAATAACATAATATAAATTAATGGTAATTAGTCGATTGCCTTTTCACATTTACTTTTAATTGAAGATATTACCTTTTATAAACACCTATTGCCTTTTTTCACAATTACTTTCAGTTGAAGGTATTACCTTTCATAAACACCCAAAAACACCAATCGTATCATATCTTGCAGTCATTAATATTTCTTTAGAATTAAAACATGTTACCTTTTGATATAAAACTAATCTAAAAATATCACACCACACTTTTCAATTATTAATACAATTATATACAATCTATCACTAACAAAACTAGAAATCTGTATACTACGAATAATGACCATTAGATTTTTGGTAAAAAATAGAATCGTTAGATCTAATGATTTAATGTATTATATGATTTAATTAATTTACTAAAATTTCAAGGTTCAAATTCTATCAACGACATATTTATTTTAAAATTTTGTAAAATAAGTTTTAAACCATGCATATCATTAATTAAATTTATATTAAATTATTAAAAATAAAAATAGAACATTGTAAATAATGATTATATAAAAATATAATTATAACATAAAATAAAATTTAGTACATAGAAATCCGTGCATCGCACCGGTTACAAGCTAATCTATACTATTATATAAATTCCGAAACATTGAAAGTTTTTGTACCTGTTTTTTGGTACGTAGTGAATTTACTTATTTACCCTTCATTATAAAGAAAAAAATATATGATATATATACTATTAAAACTCTTAAAATAAATAACAACATAATATAAATTAATGGTAAGTAGTCAATTGCCTTTTTTCACATTTACTTTTAGTTGAAGATATTACCTTTTATTAACACCTAAAAACATCAATCTTGCGATCATTAATATTTCCTTTCGAATTAAAACTTTACCTTTTTAATTTAAAACTAATCTTATAATCATTAATATATACGCGAATATATAACATCATATATTTCAATTATTAATAAAATATATTAAAAATATGTATACATTGTTTATAATAAGGAAACATTAGCCGAAACATTAGAAATTTTGGCATTTATTTTTTGGTATATGTTTTTTAGTATTACGTAAATTTACTTATTTAACCTTTATTATAAAGAAAAATATATACAGTATTTATGCTATTAAAACACCTAAAATAAATAATAACATAATATAATTATGTTAATTAGTCGATTGTCTTTTTCACATTTACTTTTAGTTGAAGATATTACCTTTTATAAACACCTAAAAACATTTTAAAACTCATAAAATAAATAATAACATAATATAAATTAATGGTAAGTAGTCAATTGCCTTTTTCCACATTTACTTTTAATTGAAGATATTATCTTTTATTAACAGCTAAAAACATCAATCGTATCATATCTTCCAATCATTAATATTTCCTTTCAAATTTAGCAAAAAAAAAAAATATTTCCTTTCGAATTAAAACACGTTACCTTTTTAATTTAAAACTAATCATACAATCATTAATATATACCCCGAAAATATAACATCATATTTTTCAATTATTAATAAAATATATTAAAAATATGTATACATTGTTTATAATAAGAAAACATTAGCAGAAACATTAAAAATTTTGGCACTTATTTTTTTGTATATGTTTTTTAGTATTTCGTAAATTTACTTATTTAACCTTTATTATAAAGAAAAATATATAGTATATCTATACTGTTAAAACACCTAAAATAAATAATAACATAATATAATTATGGTAATTAGTCGATTGTCTTTTTCACATTTATTTTTAGTTGAAGATATTATCTTTTATAAACACCTAAAAACATCGATCATATCATATCTTCCAATCATATCATATCTAGCAATAATTAATATACACCCAAAAATATCTCATCATATCTTCTAATCACTAACAAAATATAATAAAAATCCGTATACTACGAATAATGACCATTAAATTTTTAGTAAAAAATCAAAATCGTTAGTTCTAATGATTAAATATATTATATTCAAGGTTCGAATTCTATAAAAACGTATTTATTTTAAAATTTTATAATATAAGTTTTAAACCATGCATATCATTAATTAAATTTATATTAAATTATTAATATTAAAATTAAAATAAAATATTGTAAATAATGATTATATAAAAATATAATTATAACATAAAATAAATTTTGTTACATATCAAAAAAATCTGTGCAATGCACGGGTTATAAGCTAGTATTAGAAAATCATGAAATTACAAAAGTACAAAAAGTTTGTACTTACGAAACAATGTAAGCAAAGAGATACTTATTTTCCTAACTTCATTCTCTATGCCTTTGGATGGTTATTGTAGGAGTAGAGATAGAAGTAAAGATGGTGCTAAATGATGCACTAAAATCTTAAAAAATTTCAAAGTGATTAAATATTATAAACTTTAGTAACGAAATTAAGTAGAAAGATTAAGTTAGTCTGAAATAGGGATGGGCATCCATTGATGTTTGCTTAATCTTGATTCGATTCTAATTACATTTGAGGCGGAAATTTGGGAATTCTTACTAATACGGGCTTGAAATAATTTAAAAAAAAATCGGGACCTATATGTGTTCTCGACCCGTCCCCGGCCAGATATCCTGAAACGGCCTGTTCCCTGATCTCCGACCCATTTTTCCACAATCCTGCTCTACAATTTATCATATACTTACTAGTTTTATACCCATGTAATGCACAGAATGTTTTAATGAATTTTTATGTTAAAATTTTTATTTTTCTTATTTTTTTGAAAGATTTACAAAACAATATTTACAAATTTCATTAAATTGATGTTAGTTTTCTATTTATATAATTTTTAATATTTTAATTGTTGTTGTACTTTTTTATTTGAAAATTCATATTTTCTAATTTTAAAATTATTATATTTATTTTTTTATATTGTGTTTACTCAATAACTTTATCATTTTCTATATAATTTATTTTTGATTTTCTTATGAAAAGTTCCAAAATTATGTCTATAAATCCTGAAAAAAGGTCCTCAATATCACAATTATAAAGTAATTGATCTAAAATCTCACAACTCAAAAGGTTGCCCCCAAATATCACACTAAAACATACTATCGTTTAGCGTTTTGAATTTTTTAACATATTATCGTGTAGTGTTTTGAATTTTTTTTCTTTTTTATATACAACGCTACATCGTGTAGCGTTTATGAGGGTTGGAACTAGGGGTGCGCACGGTTGGTTCGGCTTGGTTTTTACCGAAAACCGTTACCAAACCGTACATATCCGTTCGATTTTTTTTACTTATTAACTGTAATCGAACCGTTCGGAACGATTTTTTCGGTTTGGTTAACCGTTTGTCGGTTTCGATTTTTTTTTATTTTTGATTTTTAATACTTAATACCTTAATATCATGCTAACAAAATATTTATAAATATCATATTAACATTTGTGATAATATTTTTAATAACAAAAGAGTTTAAAATTTAATTCCTAGCTTACCGTTCTATACATTCATACCCTGTCACATAAATTAGACCATTATCAAACATAGGGCCTGTTTGGCTTAGCTTAACTTTTTTTTTTTGATAAGCAAAGATTTTATTATAATAAGCCGTAAGGCTAGTCATGGTACAACCACTGATACAATTTTCACTGAATTACCACAGATACAATTCCCACTGAACATACAACTACTGAAATCTGGTCTTCAAAATAACTATCACTGCACAAACTTCCACTGAATTTGATCTTCAATTTTTTGTAAAGCCAAACACCGAAAGAGCAATTTCAGGATCAAAGTTCAGAACCTGGGATTTAATTATAGTTGGTTTCTAGACCGCATCAATCACGAATTACGATCTAAAGACACTATAAGAAAAATATTCATCCTTAGTTGTAATTATAGTTGGTTTAAAGATCGTATCAATCACGATAAACGATCTAAAGACACTATAAAAAAAAAAACTAAGAACCCGAGTTTCATATATAGTTTTTTTTTTTGCTAAGAGAGTTCCATATATAGTTGGTTTCTAGATCATATCAATCACGATTAATGATCTATAGACACTATATATTGATTTAGGACCCGAGTTTTATTATAGGCGGTTTGTAGATCAAACCGCCTATAATAAAAATTTTATAAAAATTTTATTATTTTTGGGTAAAAATTTTATATTTTGATAATTTTTTTTATACAAATATTTAATGTATGTTTGAGATTCAATAAGTTGCAAAAATAAGTTGGAAAATAAGTTGGAATGTTAGGAATCTCTAACTTTGTCTTAAAATAAGTTGACTTAAAAAAGTTCCCGCAAACACCCCCGTAAAGTCTACACGCCTTAGTAACAATTTATCAGAACTTGTGTCTACATACCTTAGTAACAACAGGCAAATCATTAATAAGTGTAGTTTAGTGTAAAAAACAAGATGCGGTATACTATATATTTAGAAGTTACATTGAAGATCATAGTATTGTTCTCAGAAATTTTTTTGCAATTCAAGTTCGACCAGCTTTTATCTTACTTCTAAACTCCTATATTTATATAAGTATATAATATAAAATTATAAATTATTAAAATAATATATTTTCGGTTCGGTTATTGGGATAAAACCATAATCGTTACCAAACCGTTCCGTCGATTCGATTCGGTTACGATTTTTTTTGATTTTTGTCAATTACGGTTCTTTTCGATGCAATTTTTCGGTTTTTCGGCTCTGTTTCGATTTTTCGATTTTATTTTGCTCACCCCTAGTTGAAACGCTACACGATATAGCGTTTTGGGGTGTAGGAGGTGAACGCTAAAGGATATATCGTTTGGGAAATGGGAGAACTCAGGTTAATGTAGCGTTTAGGGCGTATGTATGTGTAGGGACCTTATAACTAAACCTTGTGTAGCATTTTGACAGCAAAAGTCATCTTTATCTAGCGTTTTAAGGTCTAGAATGTAGGCGATCTAGCGTTATGGTGCTGCGATCTAGCGTGATCTAGCGTTATGGTGCTGCCATCTATTAACCCTAAAACGCTACACGAAATTTTGTTTTAGAGTAATAGTTGGAGGAATCCTTTCAGGTTGTGTTATTTGGGATCATCTAGTTTAAAATTGTGATAGATTGGCCCAACACCCATAAATCCTGTTCATAATTTTTGAAATAAGTATTTTAATTGTTGTTGTACTTTTTTACTTGAAAATTTATATTTTTCTAATTTTAAAATTATTAAATTTATTTTTTATATTGCGTTTACTCACTAACTTTATCATACTCTATATAACTAATTTTTGATTTTCTTCTGAAAAGTTCCAAAATTATGTCTATAAATCCTTTTCCAAAATTATGTCTATAAATTCTGTTCAAAATTTTTGAAATAAGGTATAAAATTTAATAATAATTTTAATTTTAATTTAATATTAATTAAAAATTTAAGTACCAATAATATTTTTGAATTGACATATATGTCCCTGACGACCAAACCAACCACGTAAACCTCCTTACACCAATTATATATAGGATATAAAAATATATATTACATAATTATATATTAAATTTGTAAATATATTATAATTATGCAAACGCATACCACAAACAATCTTATTATATCCTTATATATAATAAGCGTAAAAGAGATCTTATCCATAATTTTGGTCACTGTACTACCAAGATAATCTCAACCGTTGAATCTAATATTTTTAAAATAGGCGATCAAGATTATAGCATATTAAAAGAAAAAATTATAATCTAAATAAGATATAATTAGAAAAGGTTGTATTAGAAGCATTTTAGAAAGAAAATTATAATCTAAAAAGGATATAATCAAAAAAGGTTGTATTAAAATTGAATTTTAAAAAAACAATTATAATCTGAAAAAAGATAAAATAAAAAAGGTTGTATTACAATTGAATTTTTTTAAATTTTTTTATTAGTATTAAAAAAAATTCATATTTACTATTTGGGCTCTATCTTGAGATCTATAAATCAGATTTGGATGATTTTACAATCCACACGAAACTCATAAAATTATCTTTAATTTAGTGATGATTTAATAATAATTATTAAAATGGAAACACTCAGAATCTCAAAAAAAAAAATTAATTACGAATTTTTGCATTAATCATATTCAATGTAGAAGACCTATATTGATAATGATATTCAATGTAGAAAACCTAACTATATATTATTTATATCATTCACATACACCCTTTCGTATTTCAATATAAATATACTTTTTAGTTTATAACTTTTTAAAATATAAAATATTTTTTTTATTAGATCCAACAGTTTTCATCTCTTTATTTTAAGATCTAACAGTTCTTATTTATTTTATCGTAGAGAGGACCAGAAAAAGGATATAATCAAAAAAGGTTGTATTAGAATTGAATTTTAAAAAAACAATTATAATCTGAAAAGTATACAATAAAAAAGGTTGTATTAGAATTGAATTTTTTTTATTAGTATTAAAAAAATTCATATATACTATTTGGGTTCTTTCTTGAGATCTAGAAATCAGATTTGGATGATTTTACAATCCACACGAAACTCATAAAATTATCTTTAATTTAGTGATGATTTAATAATAATTATTAAAATGGAAACACTCAGAATCTCAAAAGAAAATTTAATTACGATTTTTTGCATCAATCCTATTCAATGTAGAAGACTTACATTGATAATGCTATGCAGTGTAGAAAACCTAATTATATATTATTTAAATCATTGACATACATTATTTCGTATTTCAATATAAATACACTTTTTAGTTTATAACATATTAAAATATAAAATATTTTTATTATTATAGATCTAACGGTTTCCATCTATATATTTATAGATCTAACAGTTCTTATTTATTTTATCGTACAAAGGACCAGACTACCGATTAAAATTTTGGGCAAAATCTCTCATACACTTATTATTAAAATTGTATTTGGTTGTTAGTAGAACTATTTTTCAAATAATAGCAAGGTTATTTTGATTATCAAAACGAATTATAAGTAGAATTCATAAATCGAATAAAAATTTCAACGTAAAAAATTGTCAAATTCTTTTTTATTTTGTTTCTGCGTATGTTTAATTGTAAAATAATTGTTAAATCATTAATAAATTGAAGATTATTTTGTTAATTTCACGTGGACTGTAAAATCGTACAGATCAAATTTTAAGAATTCAAGATGGAGTACAAATATTAAATCGAATGTGTAAAATCTTATAAATTTTGGACAAAATCTCTCATACACTTATTATTAAAATTGTATTTGGTTATTAGTAGAACTATCTTCAAATAATAGCAAGGTTATTTTGATTATCAAAACGAATTATAAGTAGAATTCATAAATCGAATAGAAATTTCAACGTAAAAAATTGTCAATTTCTTTTCTATTTTGATTCTGCGTAGGTTTAATTGTAAAATAATTGTTAAATCATTAATAAATTGAAGATTATTTTGTTAATTTCACGTGGACTGTAAAATCGTACATATCAAATTTTAAGAATTCAAGATGGAGTACAAATATTAAATCGAATGTGTAAAATTTTATAAATATCAATTATTTAATAATAATTTGATAGGTAAATTAATAATATATAAAATTAAAAAAATTAATATAATTATAGATATTAAAAAAGGATTCGTGTTATAAGGCAACCCAAAGCACATCAACATACTATTAGCTTAGGACAAGCCGTAAATATTACCAAGTTCCAGGCAGGGACTCCAGCAAAGAAAAAAACATCACCACCTTGGAACAACTCTACTTGGTACAAACTTTGATGAACTAACACAAGAAGTTGAACTCGATCTTAATTACTACAAAACAATCAGATGATTGTCAAGGTATCACACTAAAACTGGTTTTACACAATTTACTGATTTGCACGTAAATGTTAGAAAATTTAGCCTTCCCCTGCTCCCACTAATCATTAAGCAGCGTTGATATCAGTGGGCAAGTCTCATTTGGTTTTTCGGTTCGCATCTCTCAACTTTCAGTGCTATCACTGATTAGAAGCGAGTCTGCATTCACAAACTTGCATTACTGCAGAAACAAATAAATCAAAGTGTCTCCCTTGGCAGTATAATTTAAGCTCTCTTGCTATAAAATAATTGCAACATACAAAATCGGAATGCAGTCATGATTATTGAATCACAACATAGCAGTCACCGTGGATCATATTCCGTCGTAACGCTCAAGCTTATAAGGCATCACCAATACGATAACAGTTCAAAGCTAACGACTAGAAGTTAAAACTGAAATTAATTAATTAATATACAAAGATGTTGAATACATTTCAATACCCACATTCCCATGCATGTGAGAGCAGTGAACACAAACAAGTATTACAATGCTTTTATACAACTTCTCAACTACCAGAAAATCAAAGCATGTGTGAAGCACAACTGTTGTATACCAAGACACTTCATTGCTTCCAATCACAATCACCAACATAGTAACCAAACAAACCTGCGCCCGACTAAGCATACCAATAGTCACCAGATTCGAATAGTAACCAAACAAATCTGCGCCCGACTAAACATACCAATAGTCACCAGATTCGAATAGTAACCAGACCAACCTACAAAGACCGAACAAACTGCCCAGACAGACCACTCACCTAAGAAAGCTGACCAGCCTACATGTCAGGAACCAACCACATTGGTGATAAAATTGATATTAAAAAGAGTAGAAGGCTTTCATAACCTATGATGAAAGCAGGAATGTGATGGCAGCTTGAAGACAAAGGAAGAGTACAAACTGATCATCAAGATCATGTCATTCCCTATGTAGAATCTATGAGAACGGAAAATTAAATATCACTCACCAATACTATAATTTGATGTTAGCAACTAGGGTTACATCTCTAAACCCTTTAGCACCAAGTAATCTCCAGTTTAGTCTCAAGACATTAACCTTCATACTCTCATTCACCCTAAAGTGTTTGCTTGGAAATAAAAAAAACTATTTTCATTTTCATACCGACCACTAATTTCGAATTCTCTAAACTATATTTGAATTCTCTTAAGTAGATCATAATTGATTCACTAATTTCAAACCCTAAACATATTACCCAAGTATGGTTTGCCCTGCATAGTCAAACATATGCTAAAGAACTAGCACATACCACCACAAAAGATAATCATGGTTTATATTGGCTTGTGGCCTTAGAAGTACATTGTGAGAAAATGGGGTACAATAATCCACATATTAAGGACCCTCTGATGAGTGATGACTGAGATAAGAGAGTTATCATATGGAGAAAACTAGCCCTCCACTTAAACCTGCGTATGATAAAAACAAGTACATCTCACACCCTAAAAGTCTAAAACTGAGCCTAGGAACTTTTTAATTTCCACAGTGGAGGGGGAGAAGTCGAGTTTTGACATATACAGATTTGGCATATTCAACCAAAATCTGGGAAAAAATGACAGTACAAAGAAAAACAAAATCCTACAAGTTAATAAAGATACGAGCATTGATGTACTGGTTTAGTATCCAGGAATGTTGGTCAAAAAGTGAAACACAGAAGGGTAGACATTAACAGCACTACCAAACTAACTACTATTTGAGATGAAAAGGAGAAAGCTTCAGAGGTGTCAACTCTTTTCGCAATAGTGATTTACTTCATGAATGAAAAAACATTTTGCCCCTACTAAGATGTCAGTATGGTGTGACTTAAGATATCCTAGCTCAAATACGAAAGAGATAATACATATAGGAAGAAACAAAAAGTATAACATTATTTGTGGACCTTACGGCCATTGTGATTTACTTATGAATGAAAAAACATTTTGCCCCTACTAAGATGTCAGTATGGTGATACCCATGTGACTTAAGATATCCTAGCTCAAATAGGAAAGAGATAATACGTATAGGAAGAAACACAAAGTATAAACGTTATTCCTTCCAGATCTTATTTATGAAAATAGAGAACCAGAGGGAAAAGGTTCTTGACAACAAACAACAGGAAAACAGTGGTGCATTGTAACTCTCACCACTATTATGAACCACCTAGTGTGGATGTCCGAGGCGTATCGAGGCCTTAAACATACATAATATACCAGGAATATGCGAAACGATCTGATAAAGTGACTATAATTGTGCCAAATGAGACTTTGGGATCAAATAAAATTTGTAAAGCCATAGTAAAACCACTCTGATGGGTCTTACTAAAATGTGTGTGCTGAAAATCACAAGGGGCATACAACCGAAGAATGTAGCACAGAAGGTAACAAGGAAAACGAGACAGGCAACCAAAACACTTAGGATAACAGGAAAATCACATTTATTTCAGAAAGAGAAGAAATAGCACTGAATTCTTCAAATGCTTCAGCAAAGAGAGCAACTTTTAACCACGAAAAGAGGATTCTCAATGTTTTGAAATTGCTCTAGCACCTTAACATCACAAGATAGTACATCCTTCTTGTGGAACTACTCTGCAAATGCAAGAGCAGCTATAATCCTGTATCATCCTGGGAAGAAAAGTCGGGAAGAGAAAATAGTGAAGCAACCAATACATCCATATATATGAGTTCGAAGTTAATTGTACTAAAAGTATTTTGACATCAATTTATTGAGCATAGCAGTGTCGGAATTTAGAAGAAAGAACTGATAGTTAGGAATGAAAAGATCCTATTAAAATTCTAAGACATGGCAGATTGAAGAATTCTACAGCAAACAGATAGAACCTAAATCCACTTTTAAATGTTCCTGCATAGGCTTCCTAGGTTGTGCTATGTAAGACACAGGATCCAGCAGAAGAAATCTACAAATTGAAGCCCTCTCCACCGCAAAACTGCGACCTAATGGAACTAAGAAGAAAACAAGATATGAAGCCCCCAGCATTTATGCTAAGATTCACTCCAATTCAGAAGTTCCCATGAAAGTTAGAACTTAAGTAGACAGTATAAATGCCTCTATCAAGTTTTCAGCAGCACGCTTCTGCTCAGGTGTTCCGGAGATAAGAGCCAAACAATCACCTCGTGAAGATTTTGAATGGGAGATATCTATATCAGCTCCAGAAATCTGAACAAGAAACAAGTTTAATTAAAATATATCAACATGAATCATAACATTGTTATCGATGTAAACAACTTAAATGTACAACCTCTAGATGTGCGCTTTGTGCTGAATCATAACATTGTTTTCAATGTAACAATGTACAACCTCTAGATGTGCACTTACTCAAAATGAGAACTCCAAGGCTTTTCCAGTTTAAGGGAAAAAGTTTCTTATGGTGATTAGTGTAAAGAATTGATAAAATTTCACAACATACAGTATAGAAATAATGCGCGCTTGCTCGTTACTTCTGAAATTTAACTAACATATTTCTTCTAAGCAAGTAATTTCCCAGAAGAATATTTCCATATAAAAGTGCAGATGGAAACCAGTAGAAACTAACAATGAAACAATTGAAGAAGCAAAATAAAGAATTACCCATAAAAAGTAACCCACCTTCCGAATGTTATCTAAATTTGCCCCTCCCTTTCCCATTACTTTGCCCAGTGCATGAGCAGGAACCACCATCTCAAGAACCGTTGCACGAGGCAATCTGCTTATATGTAACATGATACCGAAGCACTATTATATTTGGCACAAAATGAAGTATAAAACAGGTTTTGACCTAAAAAATCCAAGGACAGAGATTACTGACCCGCCATACCGCTTTGATGAATATGTAGACGGCAAAGATCCATAGCCACTGTCACCCATCTTCAAAAAAGAAATGGAAAAGAAACAAAAATGTGAAAACATTTTTATATGTATGTATCTACATATACATGTAGCTGCTTAAAAAATTGATAATCTTCATATTTTCAAACATATTTAAGAAGTTTTATAACTTTGAACTTAGTCCAAAACATTCCAAAAAGAAATCAATAAAGCTCAGGGTCTTCGTGAAAAAACAGCCTCTTGCTTCCTAAAAGTGACATAATTGAACCTTGCACAACACACCAGCCTTGTATACGGGAGCGAGGCAAATGCTTTAATCAGACTGATTATAGAACAGTCCCTTAAATTGTAAAATTGTAAAGATTAGATTCAATTCTGTTTATTAGCCCTTGTTATTGATTAGTCCCAGAAACAGAAATATAGTTCGTGCAGATTTCGGAATTAAATAAGCTACCAAAATTATTTTCCACGAAAATAAAATAAAATAAATTGGAACTACAAATTAGATATGCGAGTAAGGGTTAGAAAAATGGTGAACATAGGTACAAATTACTGAATTATCAGATAATGTCATACCAGCAATGATCCATATCCATAAAGGCTATCTGTAGAAGCCATATTTAAGCCACTCCCAGTATCACCCCTCTGCTCATAACCTAAATGATCAACTGAAGGAAGGCCAGGCAAAACTGGAGGCACTGAAAACTCTGTCCTACCAAGGTATAGAGAGCGAAGTCCAACACCATCTGATGGATTTTGATTTACTTCCCTATCCTTTAGAACATCATCTCGAAGCCTAAGAACAATCTGGACAAGCGCATCCCTCACGCTGCCAACTTCACCAAGAACCTGGATTCATATACAAGGTAGGTTAAGAAAGAGAATGATTTTATAAAACGACACAATTAGAGCACAACTTCGGATAAAATGAACTAAACCTCCACGAGTTCATCATCATCATCTGCACATTTAGGCTTGTCTCCTTTAGAGATACGAACATCAGCCTTAGTTCTCTTCCTGATTTCATTAATTATTGAACCATTTTTGCCAATAATACAACCAATAACTTTAGATGAAATGAGCAATCTGATAGATACAGTATCAGCATCCTCATCATTTATTTTTTCTTGTAGCAATAAAACAGCTTCGACTGCCATGGATTTCACATCGTCCAATTTCTGTCAAAAGAAACACTATTGTGACCAGGATACATCCAAAGAAAAATAAAAACATAATATATCAGTTACATTATCTCCGGAAACTTACCCACACTAATTTGTATTAGTTACATTATCTAATTTTGTTTCAGTTGCTGATAATGCAAAAAAATTCATATTACAACCACGTAGTATTAAACAAGCTTTCCAAGAACATGCTACAAACGCCATTAATTATTTATTCTTACTTGCAAAGAGTAACGTTTAAACCTCATTGTACCTACATGCTTGCAATATCCAAAAGGTCCTCAACAAGTATGGAAAGAACAATCAAGTACCCAATAAATGAGAAGTTTCTTGTATAAAACATCTTCCTTTGATTGGGTACCATCTTCCTATATGAAGAAAACCAATTTTGTCTACTTACATAAGATGAACATAACATTCTTCTTTGCTTTCACTATGAATTAGTAAGATCGGCAATAACATATGATATATGATGCATCTAAGAGAATGTGTGCACATGTTCGTAAGTGAAATAAGTGGAAATCAGTGCAATTGAAAGGGAATATAAAAGAAACAAAGGCAAAAGCAGATTTGACTGCTCTTCCCGTAGATCAAGTACAATACTTATAACTAGCTGACTGCACAGGATCTTAAATTGTAGATATAATCCATATACCTCTGTAGCGGTGACGGTGATCGTACATTCATTACGATCAGTCTTCTTATCATCCACGTCAACTCTGGCACCACTAGCCTTCCTCACACTTTTAACTGATGCCCCTCCCTTGCCAATAACACGACCAATTTTACTGAAGGAGCACAACACTCTAATAATTAACTCCTCCGATCGAGATGCACCACCATAATGGGAAACCACGGGAACAGAAGATGAATATGCCGGCCACGACCTCCCTGTATCAGCATAACCTGCAAGTTCAGGTACATGTGTGGCACCCAGAATGGACGAAAGAGATCTCGGATCAATGATAGAATCTACACCCGGATAGAGTCCTGCAGCAGGATACACGGGTACATCTGAAGGGATAATAATGGTTGGAGGGCCTTCGGGTACAGACGTATCAAGAGAGATATTTTCCTTCGGGCCAAACTTGTACATAATTGCAGAAATTGCAAATAATGCTTTTTTAACTGCAACCGGTTCACCTGTTATCTGTTTGCCAGTAAATGGACGTTTCAAAATCAATTAATACTAACAAAGACAAAATTAAATATTAAAAAATTTATATTTATATGCAGATACACAGAGAAAGTTACATCATTGTAAATGGTAACAGTAAGAATTTTATAACTCGTGGGAGTCATTAGTACATCACAACGATTGACTTTTTAATAACAGGTTAACTAACTTCTAGATTTCCGTAAATGGCTTGATATGGTGTTAAACCAAATACTTGCATCGCAAACCTATATATTGACCAAAAACTGTACATCCATTTTCAGATAATATCCTCCAAAGTATCTTAAGAAATATTATTTAAGATCCTTTTGATACTAAAATAGACTATATGTTAAACAAATAAATAGTGACATTTCAGAAAAGAACTGACCTGAATAAAGTTGTCAAAGTGCATGGCACAGGAATGCTTGGGATCGCTTGCGTCTTTCGATGTAACCCTAATGTTTGTCCTAGTCTTGCTTCTCAATTTCTTAACAGTAGACCCAGATTTACCAATTACATTTGCTGACTGGCTGGCTGGCACTAAAAGTTGACACTCGTCATCTCTTTGCTTCTTGTCAGAATCACCAGTTGATGCCACTGCATTCGAAATTGCAGTATGAACCATTAAGAGAGCCTTCTGAGCAGCACAAAGAGCCTTCGTATCATCAAACTCATCGTCAACTTCCAAATTTACCTTCTCATTAACATAGCAATAAACCGTCAACACCCTATCATTGGCACCCGGAAACGGATCAACTACTTTGACCTTTGCCCTCGATTCTTGCCTAATAGAGTTTATAATTTTCCCGCTCTTTCCTATCACACTCCCAATAACCCTGTCCGGACACAATATCCGATACACAATCAGTTCACCATCACCCCTCTCATCTCTATCATTTACCCGCCTTTTCTGATTCCTACTGTCCCCATCATATCCCTTGTGAGAACGGGGATGCAATCGCTTGCCTTTCTCAACCATTACACTATATGCAACACACCCTTAATTCAACGAAAAAAAGAATCAGCAAAACAAATTCACCAATTCTGCAGTCTCATTATACAATAATTTTTGCACAACATTCTCAAAACATAATTACATATAAGCAAACCAAATCACTTAGCAGTGAATCATTGCTTGTGATTATTGATGAATTCAAGATCTTAAACCCATAAAGATGCAAACCTCAATTTGCAGAATCTTATATACACACAAACATATACATTCATATGAAAATTTTAATTGATTCTTGTTTCATTCTTGACAATCACATCACCCATGTAATTAAATTAGCAAATATTACTACAAATAACAGAAATATTACAAAATAGAAAAGTATAATTCATATCAAAAACTCACAAATAAAGATGAATTGAGCAAAGAATTATATAAGATAAGATGTGTACCCGGAGTTGAAAAATCGCAAGAAAACTACGGAAATAGTGAGGCTGAGGAAAAACAAGTTGCTTGTTGCAACTTGAAAGGTTTTTGTTTTGTTTATTTATACACATAATAAATAATAAGTACCTTTTTAAAAAAAAACAAAATAGTCTTTTAATTCTTAAAATTAGCTGACATCCTCAAAAAATTGTTTTTATTAATTATTAATTTTAACCAGAAAACATATTATTTTAACAATAGAATGATTGTATACTAATTTTTACAAATATAATTCAAGTCGAGTTGATATTCAAGTCTAATAAATGAATCAAATCGAGTTGCTCGTTTTAACTTAAGTGAGATGCAATTTTTGATGAACCCGACTTATTATTAAACTAGCCTAAAATTCGTGCGATATACAGATTTTTTTAATATTATATAAAAAAAATTCATCGATTTAAATTAATTTGATAATAATTATATAAATATTATCCGTGATATTTCTAAAAAAGGAGGGATTTTAGTTTGAAAATATAGAAAATATTATAGGTTTTAGTTGAAAGGGTAATTATTAGTAATTATAAAATTATATACTTCATTTTATTAAATAGAAGCGCGTGATATGATTAGAAAAAGAGAGGATTCCGTTAGAGAAAATAAAAAGGTAATATGTTCTAGGTGAAAAAAGTAATTGATTAGTTTATAGTAATTATAATTTAATTATGTTATTTTACTAAATAAAATTGCTCATAATTTTTAGAAAATGAGAAATTAATGTTGCCCGTTACATTTCTAGAAAAAAGAGAATTTAATTAGAAAAAATAAAAAAGATGATAAATTATAGTTGAAAAGGTAATCAGTTAATTATTAGTATCATAATATTATTATTTATTTTTATTGAATAGAAACACCCGTGATATAATTGGAAAAAAAGAGGTTTAGGTAACGTGTTTTGGCTGAAAAAGGTAACCGTCCATGATATAATTGAAAAAAGAAAGATTTTAGTTAGAGAAAAGAGAAAAGATAATGTGTTTTGATTGAAAAAGGTAATTGATTAGTTAATAGTAATTATAATATATTAAATATAATTGTTCGAATGTTTTTAGAAAGAAGAAATTTTAGTTAAATAAAATGCATAAGATATTCTAGTTTACTTGAAAAGGGAAATTATTTAATTATTGAAAAATAGAAAAGGTAATATGTTTAACCTGAAAAAGGAAATTGATTCATAAAGGAGAAATTTTAGTTAGATAAAATATAAAAGATATTGTATTTTACCTGAAAAAGGAAATTATTTAGTTTTTGAAAAAATAGAAAAGATAATATGTTTAACCTGAAAAAGGAAATTGATTAGTTAGTAAATATGTAATAGAAAATAAAAAAGGTAATATGTTTAACCTGAAAAAGGAAATTGATTCATAAAGGAGAAATTTTAGTTAGATAAAATATAAAAGATGTTGTATTTTACCTGAAAAAGGAAATTATTTAATTCTTGAAAGAATAGAAAAGATAATATGTTTAATCTGAAAAAGGAAATTGATTAGTTAGTAGATATGTAATTGAGTAAGGGTAAATAAGTAAAATTAACAGGTACCGTACCGACCGACCGACCGACCAACCAAACTTTTAATATTTCGGCTTTTATTTAATAGTACTAGCTTATAACCCGTGCGAAGCACGGGTTTCTTTTAATAGGTTATAAAATTTATTTAACATTATAATTATGTTTTTATATAATTCTTATTTTTAATAATTTTTTAATTTTAATTTAATATAAATTTATATAATGAAATGCATGGTTTAAATTTTATTTTGTAAAATTCTAAATTAAAAATGTCGTTGACGGGTTCGAACTTTGAATTTTTAGTAAATTAATTTAATCATATAATATACTCCCTCCGTCCCGTCCATTTGTTATCATTTCAAAATAGGGTGTCGACACGCATTTTAAGATGGATTTTAAGGATAGTTCCATAATTTATTTTTGAAAGTTTCTTTTTTTGTATAAAAAGAGAACAATCCTATTTTTATACACAAAAAGAAAATTTCAAAAATAAGTTATGGAACTATCTTTAAAATATACCTTAAAATGCGTGCCAGAAAGTTTCAAAAAAGTGTAAACAATTGGATGGGACAGACGGATATCTTATTATTAGATCTAACGATTGTTATTTATTAATAAAAATAATGATTTGTATATATGGTTAGATATTTTTGGGTGTATATTAGTGATCGCAAGATTAATTTTAAATTAAAAAGTATTCCATGTTTTAATTACAAAAATTACTACTAAAAATAATTACGGAAAGATATGGTGTGATATTTTGGATATATATTAATTATTGTAATATTAGTTTTAAATTAAATGGTAAAGTGTTTTAACTAGAAGTAAAATCTTTAGAAAAAATGAATAACTGAGTTGTTGGAGCAGAAAAAAGAGTCCAAGTAGAAGTGGATGAAGGAATTTTAATCAAAATATAATTACGTTAACATTAGTAATTTAGCTTTTTGAGTTGTTTTTGTAATTTAATTATTTATTTTAATAATTAGGATAACCAAACCGAAAACCAAAACTTAGGATAACCAAACCGAAAACCAAAACTTTCAATGTTTCGGCTTTAATATAATAGTACTAGCTTATAACCCGTGCGATGCACGGATTCTTTTTGATATATAACAAACTTTATTTTATATTACAATTATATTTTTATATAATCATTATTTATAATATTTTATTTTAATTTCAAAATTAATAATTTAATATAAATTTAATTATTGATATGCATGGTCTAAAACTTATATTATAAAATTTTGAAATAAATATGTCGTTGATAGAATTCGAACCTTGAAATTTTAGTAAATTAATTTAATTAGATAATATATTTAATCATTAGATCTAATGATTCTGATTTTTTATTAAAAATCTAATGGTCATTGTTATGCCCAAAATTCGGTTCGGGTATTCTAAAATAGATCCGGGTCAGATACGGGTTTAATTTGGGGATTTTCATGATAAATTAGGGTTTTGGCATAGATTGAAGAAACCAGGCCGCGCCCTCACTTTCCTTATAGGGAGGGCGCGCCCTAATTGATATTTCCATATCAGAGATTTCTACTCAAGCTGGAATTCTACTCAAGATGGAATTCTACTCAAGTTTTTATAGTTTTTAATGAAGGATTCTACTTAAGCTTGGATTCCACTCAAGCTTGGATTCCACTCAGGCTTAAATTCCAATAGATATTGAAGAATTCCCTCCTGTCGTATCTCAGGAGGGGGATGTCCGTCGCAGAAGGCCTCCAGGGGTTTACCTGGATATAATGACCCTTCTTAGACACTAAGGGCGCGCCCTAAGGTGGAAAGATGGGGACTTTCTGGTGTGTGCTTTGGGAGCTCTGTTCCTGTAGCCAATGGGCGCGCTCTCATTGGGGAACTTTGGAGTAATCCTGCACTTTGCACCCAAAAGCTCCGGATCACCTGTCCTGCTATCTGGTGGGTGCTTCTCATTCGGGGGACAGGGATGCGTTCTGCACTTGGGGTAAACCACGGCTATACCTGCATCCTTGAAATCAAGAAATAGCGGTAGCGGATAGGACTAGTCCTCGACGGGGGAAGTTTCCTTATCCGTGAAGTCTTGAGATCTTGGATGAGCCTTGGGCCTTTGTGGTTAGGCCTCATAGTAGAACATTCCGGAAGCTAGACCGACAATCCAAGCCCAATTGGGTTTCTTGCTCTCAAAGAACTACGTGGGCTTGATCCTCTATAAATATAGAGGTACGTAGGCAAATTGAGGGGGATGGAAGCGAAGAGCTACGAGTCACCACCAATAACCCTCTCAATCTCAGCCCCCAATTCATTACAACCACCACACTCCGGCGACTTATCCGGCGAAGAACCACCATTATAGATCTTGATTCTGGCGACAGACCTCAAACTTTGTTGTTACCAAATTCCTCCGTCAACAAATTGGCGCTAGAAGGAGGGCTGCTGATTAAGATCATAATCCAAGGAGGATGGATTTCTCACCACGATGAAGGTTCTTAAGAAACGACAAGCAAGATCTAAGGAATAGCCCTCGATAGGGTTGCAGATCTGCAGCAACGGAGAATCCAAGGATGGCGATTTCTGGCAGGGGGGTCGAACAAGATCTGAAGGTGAACTGATTTTTAGGCTGCTGCTGCAAAAAGATGGTTCCGGTTATCTCGAAGGCGGTGATTTCCGATCAGCAGCTTTGAACAAAGTTTTTCAAGGGGAGATTCCGAATATGATTCAAGGAAGGATGTTCCAAGAAAGAGACGCAATTATCGAGATCTCGTCCTCATCACGGAGGGCGCGCCCTCACTATCAGGATGCATCCTCAAGAAATCTGAGGGCGCGCCCTAAGGGTGGTATCCAAGGTTCAGATGATTTCCAATAAGTTATGGGAGAATTCAATGACTAAACACGCCCTCATCTCCAGGATGCCTCCTCCAGGTTACGATTCTCATCATGGTTTGAAGATATGGTCTCAAGTATGGCTTAATTGATGATGGGTCATCGATCTTGGAGTTAAAATATATGAAAATTCCCCACACGAAGCTTATTAAATTCTCGTTAACCCAAAGGTGTTACCATCAGAAGAATTTGGCAGGAATCAGTCCGAAACTGGAGAAGGAGGACAACTACGAATTTTTAATAAAGAATTCTACTTGGATTAGGAAACCTATTGGTAATTGGTTTAGGATGAAATCCACATCCTATTCTGAGAAGAAGGTTATGATTCTGAGAAGAAGGTTATGGTGAAAGTTAGCACGGGAGTAAGTTGGGATGCAAACACATGAAGATGGAGTCTTACGTATATGAGACACAATTATCAGGAGTTGCATCTTTATCTCAAGGGGCGCCTACCAGTATTCTACTTTCAAGTGGAGAAACACATGAAGCTGCATATTCATCTTTCATCATCTCTGACAGAGCACGCTCACAGGAGGGAGGTCACGTCAATAGAAGCCTCAAATATTTTCTAAAAAGGTGCAGAATCTCTTATCAAGGATGCACTGCCATGACGCGCCACAGGACGCACTCATGGAAGATGATATAGAAGAGAAAGCTGCAAATGGTGGGTTTTGCTAATTCAAGTAGAGCATGTCTCAAAAGATTATTAAGAAGCGCGCCTTCCCCTGACTGGGCGCGCCTCCAGGTAATATCCAACCTCTATATTATTTTGCTCTATATATTTATTGCATGTATAAAGTTACAGGGATTTACTTGATGAGAAGGCCTCCAGGGGTTTGCCTGGTAAGAAGGCCTACAGGGGTTTGCCTGGTGAGAAGGCCTACAGGGGTTTGCCTGGTGAGAAGGCCTACATGGGTTTGCTTGGCCAGAAGAAAGGGGAACACTTGGAATCGAGGCCCCGTGATCCACAGTGCGTGCCCCCTGATTACAGGTCGAGGCCCCTTGGACACGAGCGAGCCCTTCCTCGGGATGATGATCCACAACGCGTGCCCCCTGATTACAGGTCGAGGCCCCTTGGACATGAGCGAGCCCTTCCTCAAGGTCGTGGTCCACAGCGCGCGCGCCCTGATTACAGGTCGAGGCCCCTTGGACACGAGATAGCCCTGCTTTGAGATTTTGTTGGAAGAGAATGAAGCCGAAGATGTAGGAATGACGTTGACAAGCCTAATCACCAAAGTGAGGAATAGCCCTTGACATATTGCTGAGGGCGCGCCCTCATGAAAGGCCCTACATTTGTTCTCTTGGTTTCTTGTAGTGCAACTAGTGGAAGAGAGGGTGAGAATCCTCAACCTCAAGAAAATGCTCCAACATAGGAAGCGCCCTCAAGGAATTCTCCCTCAGAGGATCTTTCTGGTTAGGCCGCGCCCTCAAAGAAAGATGCAAATTCTCAAGCGGACTCCAGTATATACGAGGATAATTTACTACTTGGACTCCAGAAGGAAAAAAAGCTGTTGAGTTGCGGCCCCACGAACCATAGTGTGTGCCCCCTGATCATCAGGTTGAGGCCCCAAGGTCATGAGTGAGCCCCTCTACCCAAGAATGACATTCATCCGGACTAGAAGAGACTTTGTCATTGCCCTCGTCCATATAGGGCGCGCCCTAAGCAATAGGACGCGTCCTCAGCAACTCCAACGGCTCTCTCTTAAAATTCCCCTCTTGGGATGCCTCTTTAAGAGATGCTTATTTAAGGAATGATATTCTGATGCTGGGGGGGTAGTATTGATGCACCTCCCTAGCCCTACGTATACATGTATTTCATGATAATTTGTGTGAACAGCGGAATACCCTTACGGGGATGCCTCTTCGTGAGATGCCTTTCATAGGATGCCTCCTTGTGAGATGCCTCTTCGTGAGATGCCCTTTGTTGGATGCCTCCTAGTGAGATGCCTCTTCGAGAGATGTTATTCATAGGATGCCTCATTTTGAGATGCCACTTCATGGGATGAGATTTGAAGTAGCCCGTGACCGGAGAATGCACTCTTTCTACCAGAAATTGATTGAAGTAGAACAATGCCAGAATAGTAGACTACAAGGTAAATTAATTACCTCCTAGTCTAGGGGGGTAGTCCATGTACACTTTATGTACACTTTTCCTAGTTTTAGTTCAGTGAAATTTTCAAATTTTTCGAGAATGCAAGATTATACATGTAGGGCGCGCCCTGAAGGGTGAGTTTGAATAGTTCTTGTACTATGGAGGACGCGCCCTCAGGTAGAAGATGTGATGAGGAACTTTTCCTTGTAAGCCTGCAAGCCATCCCTCATTTGAAGGTGCGCCCTTCATCTCCACAGCCTTTTGAAGCCCTTGTGCGGTTTTCTTAGATTTGATTGTTGCAGCTTCCCGAACTCTAAAGTCATCAATTCACTTCTTAGAGGGCGCACCCTCAGCTTGGGGGGTAACCAAGCCCACCATGAAGCTTATGTTCAACAAGAGAAAGTAGGAGAAAATCTTGGAGCATCCCACAAAATCATCAGTGAACAGGGAAAGCACTTCAAGTTGAAGAAAGTTCTTGAAGAGATGAAGATCAAAGAGGTGAAGAAGTGCAAGAACGGAGGTTTCAATTGTATGTCAGATGTTCAAAAGAGAGCGCACCCTCACCCACATCTCTCAGGGCGCGCTTCCAGTGAGACTCAACGTGATGAAGAAAGACTTTGCAAGCTTGAAGGAATGCTTAGTGAGGACGGTCTAAGGATGGTACTCCTTGAGCATCAGAAGAAAGAGAAGCACTTGGTATCGAGGCCCCGTGATCCATAGCGCGCGCCCCTTGATCACAGGTCGAGGCCCCTTGGACATGAGCGAGCCCTTCCTCGAGATGGTGATCCACAGCGCGCGCCCCCTGATCATAGGTCGAGGCCCCTTGGATATTAACAAGCCTCCCCTCAAGGAGATGCTGGAAGAAAAAGTAGCCGAGACTATGGAGATTGAAGGATAGAGAAGTATCAAGGAGAGAGGCGCCTTCAGAACAAAGAGGGCGCGCCCTCAGGAAATAGATCTCCTCGTATCATTTAAATTCCTTCAAGTACTTGTGAAGTGAGGTCGAGGGCGTGCCCTCCCTTCTAAAGGAAAGAATCAAGGAGGTTCTTAGGGGAATCCACGACCTCAGAGGAATCCACATATTGAAGAGAATCCACAAGCTCAAGGTCAAAAGGAACAAACTCAGACTCAAGAGATGACTATCACACAACTTCATGTCGGAGTTCCAGGAAATGCTCAGACGACAACTCAACCTTCACCCTTGGGGGGTACTCAAAACAACTGTGCCACCAAATGTTCAAAATATTCCAGGTGTGGGCATTTTTAATGTCGTCGACTTGAAGAGGCTTCTTTCTCACTTGGATAGAGGAAGGATATCTGCTACGGCACAAACTCCTTCTCCACTTTCAACAGAGGTTACAGAAGCACAGCTCCCTGCTGGGTATAGATCTATGACGAATGATTTGCGCTTTCATGGAAACACAGACCCTATGGAATTCCTTGGACGCTTTGACATCGAGATGGATGTTTATCAGGTGACGGAATTGGATAGATGTCGATTGTTGGCGGCAACTTTCAGGGAGAGTGCTCAGCAATGGTTTTAAAAACTTGGGCCAAGAGTAATTACATCTTGGCAGGTGATGAGGACTTTGTTTTTGACTAAGTTCCAAGCAGCAGTGAAATATGCTCCTCCTGTTACAACTTGGCCAATATTAAGTAGAAGGAAGGAGAAGGTTTGCAATCCTTCAAGGACGAGATCCACCTACGCTAGACGATGTGTTTGCACAGGCTGAGTCTTTCAAGATCGTAGAGCAATCCTTGGCAGATAATCGAAAGTCAGATGTTCAGAGTGGCTCTAATGGAAAGACTAATAAGAGGAAGGATAGGTCTCCTAGTCCTACACGTCGTACAGCGAATTGGTGCTAATCGGGTGAATTCAGCTGAAGCTGGAAGAAATTGAGGTCCTCTAGATACTTACATCTACGATCAAAGACCGGGTAATTATATTCCTCTGGAAGCTTCTATTGAACACATCTTCGAAGTGAACAAAAACAAAAGATTTTTCAGGAAGCCAGAACCTTTATCTCCTTGGCAGAACAAAGACGAAAAGAGGTATTGTGAATTCCACGAGTCTTCAGGGCAGAACACTCATGAGTGCCGTCAGTTGAGAGATGAAATCGAAGATTTGATCAAGGAAGGATACCCGATTGAGTGGATTCTCAGCATTAAAGGTGAAAAGGTCAAGGAAAGAAGAATGTTACTAGAAGGCATGGTGAATGCCCTTGTTGAGGAAGACTTCCCTCTCAAAGAGGATGTGCCCTCCAAGGATGGTGCCATGATTGAAGACCCTCAAAGTCTTGATTTTGATATTGATCGAAGAATGCCTCAACCGTGGAAAAGACAGATTCGACAGAAGATACAATTTCAATTTTGGTCGATGATAGAGATTCAAGTAAAATTTTGAAGATCGGTTCTTAGTTGAATTCTGAGTAGAGAGATATGTACACAAGCTTTCTTTTGCCAAATTGAGATGTTTTTGCATTGGAGTCATGCTAGTATGGTGGACATCGACCCAAAGGTCATGTGTCATCACTTGAATATAAATCCTGACAGGAAGGGTATTAGGCAGAAGTGACGCCCAGTAATTGGGGAAAGAGCTATTGCGTTGAAGGAAGAAGTTGATAAATTGTTAAACGTTGGCTTGATTAAAGAGTTTTACTACCGGAGTGGCTGGCTAACCAGGTTCTCGTTATGAAGCTTAATGGGAAATAGAGGACTTGTGTAGATTTCACTAATATAAACAAAGGCTTGCCCAAAGGATAGTTTTCCTCTTCCTCGGATTGGTCTGTTGGAAGATATGCAACAACACATGTTCTCTTGAGTTTCATGAACGCTTATTCGGGTTATAATCAGATTTCCATGTATGCACCTGATCAAGAGCACACCTTTTTCATCACAGATAGAGGATTATACTGTTACATTGGAATGCCCTTTGGCTTGATTAATGCAGAGGGAACTTGAAAAGACCATGGAAGTGTATGTGGATGATAGCTGAAGGGGTCCGTACGTCATAATATCATAAGGCACGCCCTCTGTAAATATATATATTTAGCTTTAGGGCAAGCTCGGTGAGAGGTTTACACGTGCATAATATCTCTTGTTTCTTACGCTGAGTTAGCTCATGTAAGCTTAGAGATGTTGTGCATTTGTGTTATTCCTCTACGAAGAAGCCAAAATTAGAGATGGATGCAAAAGCTTAGAGATGTGGATTGAAGAATTTCAGGACGCGCCCTGGAGGAGAAAAGCTACATAAATTTTGGGTTTTTTGAGGAAAATTCCATATAACATCTCTGATTTCATATGGAATTGGGGGGTAGTTGTTATGCCCAAAATTCGGTTCGGGTATTCTAAAATAGATCCGGGTCAGATACGGGTTTAATTTGGGGATTTTCATGATAAATTAGGGTTTTGGCATAGATTGAAGAAACCAGGCCGCGCCCTCACTTTCCTTATAGGGAGGGCGCGCCCTAATTGATACTTCCATATCAGAGATTTCTACTCAAGCTGGAATTCTACTCAAGATGGAATTCTACTCAAGTTTTTATAGTTTTTAATGAAGGATTCTACTTAAGCTTGGATTCCACTCAAGCTTGGATTCCACTCAGGCTTAAATTCCAATAGATATTGAAGAATTCCCTCCTGTCGTATCTCAGGAGGGGGATGTCCGTCGCAGAAGGCCTCCAGGGGTTTACCTGGATATAAGGACCCTTCTTAGACACTAAGGGCGCGCCCTAAGGTGGAAAGATGGGGACTTTCTGGTGTGTGCTTTGGGAGCTCTGTTTCTGTAGCCAATGGGCGCGCTCTCATTGGGGAACTTTGGAGTAATCCTGCACTTTGCACCCAAAAGCTCCGGATCACCTGTCCTGCTATCTGGTGGGTGCTTCTCATTCGGGGGACAGGGATGCGTTCTGCACTTGGGGTAAACCACGGCTATACCTGCATCCTTGAAATCAAGAAATAGCGGTAGCGGATAGGACTAGTCCTCGACGGGGGAAGTTTCCTTATCCGTGAAGTCTTGAGATCTTGGATGAGCCTTGGGCCTTTGTGGTTAGGCCTCATAGTAGAACATTCCGGAAGCTAGACCGACAATCCAAGCCCAATTGGGTTTCTTGCTCTCCAAGAACTACGTGGGCTTGATCCTCTATAAATACAGAGGTACGTAGGCAAATTGAGGGGGGATGGAAGCGAAGAGCTACGAGCCACCACCAATAACCCTCTCAATCTCAGCCCCCAATTCATTACAACCACCACACTCCGGCGACTTATCCGGCGAAGAACCACCATTATAGATCTTGATTCCGGCGACAGACCTCAAACTTTGTTGTTACCAAATTCCTCCGTCAATAGTCATTATTCGTAGTATACGGATTTCTATTATATTTTGTTAGTGATTAGAAGATATGATGTGATATTTTTGGGTATATATTAATTATTGCTAAATATGATATGATTGAAGATATGATATGATTGATGTTTTTAGGTGTTCATAAAAGGTAATATCTTCAACCAAAAGTAAATGTGAAAAAGGAAATTGACAAATTACCATTAATTATATTATGTTATTATTTATTTTAGGTGTTTTAATAGTATAGATATCGTATATATTTTTCTTTATAATAAAGGTTAAATAAGTAAATTCACGAAATACTAAAAAACGTATACCAAAAAATAGGTACCAAAATTTTTAATGTTTCGGCTATTATATACTTAATTAATTTTAATTTAATATAATTTAATATACTCATGTTTACGGATAATACTAATATTTTTTAAATTTTAATTAACATACTCATGTTTACGGATTATACTAATTTTTCCTTCTTATAAACTACGTATACGGATATTTATCATACTTTATTAATAACTGAAAAATATGGTTTGGTATTTTCGGATATATATTAGTGATTAGTGATTGTAAGATTAGTTTTAATCAAAAAGGTAACGTGTTTTAATTGAAAAAGGTAACGTATTTTAATTCGAAAGGAAATATTAATGATTGAAATATATGATAAAAGGTAACATCTTTAACTAAAAGTAAATTTGAAAAAGGCAATTGACTAATTACCATTATCTTCAACTAAAAGTAAATTTGAAAAGGGCAATTTACAAATTAGCATTAATTATATTATGTTAATATTTATTTTACACAACTAAAAGTAAATTTGAAAAAGGCAATTGACTAATTACCATTAATTATATTATGTTAATATTTATTATGGGGATACGCTTATTTTACTCTTTTATTTAATATTATAATTATGTTTTTATATATTCATTATTTTAATAATTTTTTTAATTTTAGTTTAATATAATTTAACATACTCATGTTTATAAATTATACTAATGTTTCCTTATTATAAACAACGTATACGATTTTTAATATATTTTATTAATAATTGAGAAATATGCTGTGATATTTTCGTGTATATATTAATTATTGTAAGATTTGTTATAAATTTAAAAGGTAACGTGTTTTAATTATAATGGAAATATTAATGATTGAAAGATATGATACGATTTATCTTTTTATGTGTTTATAAAAGGTAATATCTTCAACTAAAATTAAATGTGAAAAAAGCAATCGACTAATTACCATTAAATATATTATGTTATTATTTATTTTAGGTGTTATATTTTTCTTGAAAATTATGGTTTGATATTTTCGGGTATATATTAATGATTGTAAGATTTGTTTTAAATTAAAAAGGTAACGTGTCTTAATTCGAAAGAAAAATATTAATGATTGAAAGATATGATACGATTGATGTTTTTAGTTTTTTATAAAAGGTAATTTGTTTAATTAAAAGTAAATGTGAAAAAGGCAATAGACTAATTACCATTAATTTTATTATACTAATGTGAAAAAGGCAATTGACTAATTACCATTAATTTTATTATGTTAATCGACTAATTACCATTAATTATAACTTGTTTTAATTCGAAAGGAAATACTAATGATGGAAAGATATGATACGATTGATGTTTTTAGGTGTTTATAAAAGCTAATATCTCGACTAATTACCATTAATTATATTATGTTCTTATTTATTTTAGGTGTATTTATTTTTCTTTATAATGAAGGGTAAATAAGTAAATTCACTCAGTACCAAAAAACTGGTACCAAAACTTTCAATGTTTCGGCTTTTATATAATAGTATAGATTACATTAAAAAAAAAAACCCAAAATTACAATTTCTTGTAACATTTATAAGATGGAGATAATACAAAAACATAATACAATCATTATACTTACACTTTAATGATATATATGGTGTTGCAAAAGAAGAGAAAAGCCGAAAAAACTTGTGTATTGAATTGATGAAGATGATGTAAATTAGGTTTAGAAGAATAGAGTTCTGTGAGCAGCGTGAAGGCAACGGAGGTTTTAAGTTTAGCTGTATTAGTAATGGTGTAAATATAAAATACTATTGTGTCTTTAGGACTATAGCCAATAACGGATTAAAATTGATTTATTTTATATTAAAAATTAATTAAAAATTAAATTAATCAAACCGACCCGTGCGAAGCACGGGTTTCTTTTGATAGGTTATAAAATTTATTTAACATTATAATTATGTTTTTATATAATCCTTATTTTTAATAATTTTTTAATTTTAATTTAATATAAATTTATATAATGAAATGCATGGTTTAAAATTTATTTTGTAAAATTCTAAATTCAAAATGTCGTTGACGGGTTCGAACTTTGAATTTTTAGTAAATTAATTTAATCATATAATATATCTTATTATTAGATCTAACGATTGTTATTTATTAATAAAAATAATGATTTGTATATATGGTGAGATATTTTTGGGTGTATATTAGTGATCTCAAGATTAATTTTAAATTAAAAAGTACTCCATGTTTTATTTATAAAAATTACTACTAAAAATAATTACGGAAAGATATGGTGTGATATTTTGGATATATATTAATTATTGTAATATTATTTTTAAATTAAATGGTAAAGTTTTTTAATTAGAAGTAAAATCTTTAGAAAAAATGAATAATTGAGTTGTTGGAGCAGAAAAAAGAGTCCAAGTAGAAGTGGATGAAGGAATTTTAATCAAAATATAACTACGTTAACATTAGTAATTAGCTTTTTGAGTTGTTTTTGTAATTTAATTATTTATTTTAATAATTAGGATAAACAAACCGAAAACCAAAACTTGGATAACCAAATCGAAAACCAAAACTTTCAATGTTTCGCTTTAATATAATAGTATAGATAGATAGATAGATGAGTCCAATTAAGTTTACTCACAAACCTAATGACTGAGTTTAAATGAATCAAGTCGAATTTACTCATAAACTAAATAATTAAAATTATTTAAAATATATAAAAATTAACTAATTTTTAATATTTAAATAATAAAAACATTAAAATTATAAACAAATTTAAACTCAAATCAAACCAAATTTATAAATTCGAACCGAACTTTAATCCAACTTAGCTCAACTCATTTAACAAGCCTTTTAACAAGCGGCAAAAATAAAATCTCTACTGCTTTTGGGTCGGTTGAGCAGCTCTGAACTGTGTTTAATACTTGGGTCGGATCTAATTTGATCCGCTTAACCTAATGAATTACCCAAATTCACATCCCCAAAGTTTAAAGCTTTGATTTTTTTTTCTTCTTCTTATTTTGCAGGGACTCATCAAAAAGAGATAGGAGTATCTTTTAATGTAAGTGGTTTTTTTTTTTTTTTTTTAAATTCTCTTATTTAAATTCAATGAGTCAGCTGTTCTTGAAACAATTTTGAATTGGGTCTACAAAGAATTTATCCTTTTTTACATTTTGTTCCAGCTAACTTGATGTTTTTACCAGAATTAAGCTTCAAAATTACTGGGTTTTGCTTAAAGTTCATAACTTTGTTTCATGAATAAGAGGCCCTGTATAATAACTAAGAATGGTGGTTTCAAAAAAAAAAACTAAGAATGGTATATGCTTATGTGTTGATACTCAATTTGCTTGTATATTTTGATTGAAAATGTTGATAATTATTGGTATTGTTGATATTGATTGACACATTGGCTTTTATGTAATCAACAAAACTGAATTTGTGATTTTGCGGATTCTATTATTATAGAACTGTTTGGCTTAGGCTGTCTTCGGGTTATATGGGCTTAGTCGAATAGAATGAGATGAAGTGAACAAATTTGAAGTAAAAGAGATGGTGGAATTGACTAGGGTGAAAAACATGATTATGTGATATATGAGTAGGAGGATGGAATGAACATTCTATTGTAAATTGATGGGATAAATTTACAACTTTTTTAAATTTGTTGACTGGATGTCCACGTATGTTAAATTCCATTTCTTCCCCACCCTGTTGTATATAATCCATCGGAACACAACATTGA
Organism: Saposhnikovia divaricata; assembly: GCA_036435485.1. NCBI lineage: Eukaryota > Viridiplantae > Streptophyta > Magnoliopsida > Apiales > Apiaceae > Saposhnikovia > Saposhnikovia divaricata. The sequence continues at coordinate 158,299,514 of CM071598.1, forward strand.
TATCTGACTTCAGTTTAACTTCTTGTTCATTATTGATTGAAATGGTGATCACACTGTTTATTCCATGGAGCTTTATAGTCCGGAATAGCAAGCAAATGAACCTATATTGCATATCCTATGGTGTTTATCCTTAATCATTTGCTTTTGTGTACTTAAATGGATTGCTGATCTGCAGGTTTGTATGTTTGCATTTTGCCCAGACTTATTTGAAGGGATTTGACTTGTCTGTCTGAAAGTGCATAAGAATCTAGAGTTGCATGTGTCAGGTTCAGTAATAAACTATATTGACTCGATTGTCATATCATAAGCTCATGGAACCCCGAAGCCAAGTGGAGACATCGGTAACCAAGTCGGGAGGGTTGGATATGCCCAAGCCAAACCCCTCAGCTCATGTGGATGAGGTGAAGAAGCTTCTGTTTCGTCGAATGCTTATCGGGGTAAATGATGGGAGGTTTTTCATGGGCAACTTTTACTGCCTTGATAAGCAAGGGAACATCATTCTGCAAGATGCAGTGGAATATCGTAGTATGCGTCATAATTCTCCTACTCCATTGGAGCAGCGTTGCCTAGGCCTCATTCTCATCCCTTCCTCTTGCAGAACATCTTGTCACGTGGACTCGTCTATCGAAGAACAACTGGCTCTGTTATCACTTCAGAGACAGAAGTAATCTCATCCCCACTAGATAATTTATTTGTTTGGGAAACATGAGATCTGAAAATATCTGTACCCAAGAAAAAAACCGTATTTTTCCTGTTTTCAGTCGATAAAAATTCTGAGATATTCAAGTAATGTTTATTTCCTGCTTGAAATGATTTAAACTATCATTCAAGCATTGTGCCTGTGTAAGGATATTCAAGTTAATTTCATTCAAGTCAGGTAATAATCAGCAATGTCCCCTTTATTTGCAGTACACTACGTAATGTTGTAATTAATTATTCATTTGCAATTTCTTTTTCCGTTGTCTATAGGGCAGCTATTAAGATCTTCCGTTTCTGATAGTTGATACGTTAACAATTTCTTCAATATGTAATGTGCAGGTGCTTTATAAGTATAAGATTATAGATTGGTCAAAAGTAACATTCAATCTGATCTGTGAAGACCAGAGTAAAACATTCAATCTGATCTTATGCAAAAGAAGTATAGGCCTTAATTCAGTCTGAGTCTTGACTGCTTATAATCTTCAAGTGCCAGTAACTTGGTTATACTGGAGAATCCTTGATTCGTATAGGTGCTTCAAGAACTGATTGGTCGAATCTGACATCATTTCTATATCAGGTCACTTTTGTATGTAGTCATTCCCCTACCATCAGGGCCAATGAACAGAGTCCACACATTATATATAAAGTTCTGCTTCTATATTTTCTTGAACTCTAGATGATTAATCTGTATCAGTTCCCTGGAATTTGGATCATCACACAGTTTGATCAGCTAAAGAGCCCCGTGGGGGTTTGCTTAAGTTTTGTTCTTAACCAGTATTTCCATTTACAAAAAAAATTATGAGATGCTCTTTGACTCCTCATCTCCTTCAAAATCGTTCGCTTGTCCATTCCACCTGTACTTTCCTTGACAACCACCTATTTTATCTATTTAGATAAATTGAAATATTGAATTATAACTAAACAACAAACGAGAATTAGTCACCCATTATTTCAAGAAATCTTTGCCTTCAAAAGTAATGTTGCTAAGCCGGTATGAAGTGAATGCTTAGCACAATGTAGGCTGGCTTAGTACAATGGCCTGTTATTCCAGAAGTAACAGTTTTTTCATTGTCTGGTGCTGTTTCATCCATGAATATAGAAGAAAAATACCGATGCCACAACAAAAATACACAGCCAAATATTCTATTTGATAATTGTTGAAATCTACCAAGAAAAGGTTACATCAAGATTGCAATATCCTCTCATCTAATTACAGATACGTTTGAAGAAATCAAATTCATGATATAAAAAAACATCGATCTGCAACCTTGATATATACTATATCTTTGAGACATTAGTTTTATTACACTGGATGTATGAATTGTCAATATTGCGACGTGTGCAGAGTGTGGCATGCTGTCCAACAAGCAACAACTTGAGCAAGAAGTACACACAAAATCAATCAGCCATTAGGTTTACAGAGCCCGAAAATTTTGGAACTTAACGTTTGTTGCATTGAAACTTTTCTATCCGCTATACAACAAATACCAGTTTGTACAGATGTGACAAGGGACTAGTGCTTAGCTTTTAGTATTTCTGACTTGATGCAGCTCTGATACTAATAGTTTACATAGGAAAACAATCAGGACCAGCTAAATGATTAGTAGAACTAAATTATCGTCAATACCTATCCCTATAAGCTGTTCCATACACAATTAGGGCAGGTATAGTTCGCACAACAGTATCTATCGGTATTGCAAAGTTGACACCAGAGGACATCCCACTTCCTGCATTACAGAAAAAAAGTTAGTATATATCTGAATGAGGTAATGTACAAAGCTTCCGTAGGAAAGCCACAATCCCTTAGTGCTAAATACTATGAACAATGCTGCATTTCTTGATTAATGGAAATATAAATTTAGAAAACGTCTTTTGACCTTTGCGAGTGAAAGTGGCCGTGTTAACACCAATAACATGACCATATGAATCAATCAAGGGTCCGCCTGAATTTCCTGCACAAACCAACTCCCCTCACATAAAAAATCTTTCGCAGGTATATGTTGTATAGAGAAAAGTAGAGGCACTAAGTTCAAAAGCAGACAGAACAATGCAATATTACAGCTTGAACTCTTAAAAGTGGACTAGTAAAACCGACTCAACCTTCTCAAGAATATATTACAAGATCACTTAGCTAACAGAAAAGGGATTGGGACGTTGCTAAGAAATTGTAGAAAGTTGTTTGTACAGTTGATTTTGAAATTAAATCCTCCCCGCTCTAAAAAACATATGTAGCCTTCTATACAGAATTTCAACCAATGGACATTTGAAGTACATAAACTTGTACCTGAATTAATAGCAGCATCTGTTTGGATAGCCCCTCTGATGGGGCTGCCATTTGGTGAAGGTATCTCCCTGCCTAACCCACTGACTACCTGATACATTCATTACAAGTAGTCAGTAAACTTCCAATTTGATTTGATTGGAGTGGCTTGCATCAAACACTTGTCAGTTAATGTACTAGTCATTACTTATTAAAAACCTTTCTGAAACTAAATTTTTTTGATAAAACTCCTAGTGGTAGGAATCGCACTCACTCAAGACAACAACAAAATTTAGGACTGGTACTAGGGGTAGAAAAACACAAGTGGTTGATGAGAACTTTGTCCCATATGATAATGAAGAAAAAAGATCCAGATAGACATACCCCTGTTGTTAGAGTGTTCTCGTATCCATAAGGATTCCCAATGGCGAAGCAGCTCTGACCCACACGTAAATTATCGGATGTTCCAAGAGTGACTGGCTTTGGTTCATTTCCTTCAACATCAACCTGAAATAATATAGCATGTCAACATCACAGACAATGGTAGGCCTATCAGGGTAAACTTGTGTTTGGTTGAAATGAATTGAAATGGAAGGAATGGAATGAAACTTGAACTAGAATATGTCTGGTGGTCATAGTTTTCATTCTTTTCTCCATTCCATTCCTTACTACTTACACTAGTACTCAAACACAACATTTTGAGAAGGAATGCTCCATTACTCCCCATACCCATTTCATCACAATTCCTATCATAACATTTTGCATTTACTCTTTTTTGTTTTTCAAATCTTCCCTCCAGACACAATTGCTTCTCATTAATTTACTCATTCCATTCCATTACATTCCGTTCTCCCCAACCAAACACAACATTAGGACCAAAGATAGATTAGAAACAGATCTCTGTCTAGATAAGCCAATAAGGGAATGCTGAAGTATTTCTACATGACTTTATAGGACCATTCATAAGATATTAAGACATTAGCGCATCTACTGTATATTTATTTAAGTACATAGTTTAACGAAACAATCCATGGTGAACAAGCTTTTATGTGTTCATTTGGCAGAGGTGTGTTGTTCTTGGTGGTTGCTTTGAGGGTGGAAGGTCTCATCAATTCTCCTGTTGAAACCAGACCGCCACCTTGTACTAGCAGCCACAAGAGTGACATGTTATGTGAGCAGAATCTTCGCAAGCAGCATATAGCTGAATGGTATGATCTTATCTTAGAATGGCACATATAAGAATTTAGAAAACATCTATCCCATTTGCGAGACTTGTAGAAACTACTTCTATTCTCACTTCTCTTCAATATTTTCTTAACACGATTCACGAAAGAACCAAATCTGTCTTTTCCCCTCCTTGCTCGACTACTAACTTCTTTTCTACTCAGGATATCACTACAGAGTGTACTTTCATGTAATTGCAAACTCAACTAGAACATTTCTTTTAACTCTAGTGCATCAAACTACCAAAGAAAAACATTATCATTTTCAAACAATAATAAAGTTTTTCTAGTTAAAATAATTGATGTTACGCACGTATGTATGTGATCTTGTTGTAGCTACTATATGCATCATTTGTTAAAAGATTAAAACATGATTTGATTAGCAAAATAATTATGATACAACATTCAGGATAATAGTAGGACTTTCAATCTTTAACCTTTAGAACAGCCAAATCATATGCCGGATCGACACCAATAATCTTAGCTTCCCTAGAAAAGCTGTTGCCCCCTTTATCAGCTAGATAAACCTGTACAAGACACATATGCACCATATTAAGGGTTATCACAGGTGTATATCTAGAGCAAAGATTCAGAAATTACCCACATCCTGGGATGGGAGGAAGCAAATAGATAGGAAATGTATAGGGAATCTAAAACAAAAACCTTACAGCGCTGTAGTCCTGCACTATCCATAGCCAGTTTAGCAACGACATGATAATTAGTCACCTGTCAATGTTTTGTCTCAAAAATATCACATAAAACTCTTTCATGTTAAAAGAAGAGGCCAAATTCAGTGGCATGAATACAGAGTAAATCATTGGCACATACAAAGAACACATTCGTGCAAAAACAAAAAAGAAAAAAAAAAATCTTCTAATCATAATACCAGGGCAGACAAATTCCTTCACAATGTATTGACAAGATAGAATAATTATATTTAAGGGCATGTTGAACTGCTACAGAACCATCGAAACTTGATATTAATAATGAGAAACAAGGCAAATCATTGACAACCGCATGATAATTAACATATGACTATGCAGGCTGACTATGTATATATATGCAATAAAGAAATAAAATCCTACAATGTGACCAAACTTATCCCAGATGAAGCCTGAACCTGTCCCTTCAACCTTTGCAAGTTCATCATCTATCATCACAATCTCGTCAGTGCTCTTGGGTTTTTTCACGATTTCAAGATCTTTGATGAAAACAACAGATGGTGAAGTTTCCTACAATTATACCAAGAAGTTTTGTTATAATAAACCAGATTGCATCTAGTTTGGCGCGGCAAGAATGCTTCTGCATTGTTGTGTAAGGAGAAAGGAGTGGTATTTAAACATAAATAATGTTAGTCTTGGAGATTTAGATTTATCATACATTAAAGAATTTAAGCGACATGGATCAAAGCAAATCCTCACAACATAGCATTGTCAGATACAAGATATTTTCATCCCACAAAACATTTTTCAAACTGTAGCAAACTCTATAGTCTGTTCGCTAGAAAACAGTGTGCTTAAATTGCAATATTAAAGTGCATCACTTTATTAGGATGCAGAAGTCTTGGCGATCAAAGACATACATGCACAACTGATCCTTAATTTTCAGATCAAGATTCTGTAAGAGTTTTTAGATATACCTGCTATAGTTTAGAAAAGTCCCTGCTCTGGGGATTGTATTCCATTCAATATATATAGTGTTGTATCTTACAATATCAATCTATAATTATCTAGGATCCTGAAATATATACAATTAAGGAAACTTAACCTAGATAAATATTTACATAATATTTGATCAACTGTCACACCCCCGCAGTCCAAAGGAGAGGCTGGCGAACGTTGAGACTGGACCGGAATTCAGAGAATAGAGAGGCAGGAAGGCCTTTAGTGAAAATGTCGGCATATTGAGAGGAATACGGCACATGCAAAACACGAACCTGACCAATGGCGACTTTTTCGCAAACAAAATGTATATCCATCTCCACATGTTTAGTACGCTGATGTTGTACTGGATTAGAGGAGAGGTACACAGCACTAATATTGTCACAATAGACAAGGGTGGCTTTGCGCAGAGGGCAATGTAGTTCCAGTAACAAATTTCGAAGCCATGATGCTTCTGCAACAGCATTGGCAACCCCACGGTATTCGGCTTCAGCACTAGAACGTGATAAAGTGGGTTGCCTCTTTGATGACCATGAAATCAGATTAATCCCCAAGTAAACACAATACCCTGAAGTAGAACGACGAGTATCCGGGCAACCACCCCAATCAGCATCGGAGTATGCTATCAAATCACTGGTAGGAGAAGCACAAAGCTTCATACTGTGTCCCTCGGAGATAGCATAAGATATGCTTCATAGCAGTGAGGTGAGGCTCACGAGGGGCATGCATAAATAAACAAACTTGCTGGACAGCATAACTTATATCAGGTCTGGTGAAAGTTAAGTATTGTAGTGCACCAGCAATGCTACGATACAATGTCGGATCAGGAAGAAGAGAACCAACATCAGCACTAAGTTTGGCTGTAGGATCAACAGGAGTGTTACTAATAGGCTTCCAAAGACTCATCTTAGCTCGTCGTAAGATTTCTTCAACATACTTTTGTTGAGACAAAAATAAAGCATCTTTTGTGCGACGAACAGAAATACCAAAGAAATAAGATAAGGGACCCAAGTCAGTCATGGCAAATTCAGCACTCAGAAGACGGATAATATTTTGGAGAAACTCAGTAGATGAGGCGGTCAGAACAATATCATCCACATACACAAGGACAAAAGCAGTGTCACCCCCGTGCTTGTATGTGAATAGAGCAGTATCGCTCTTACTACAAGTGAAACCCATCTTCAACAAATATTTTGCAAGCCGGTGATTCCAAGCCCGCGGAGACTGTCTAAGTCCATAAAGTGTCTTACGGAGAAGACAAACCTGCTTTGGAGAAAGAGGGTCTACAAAGCCAGGAGGTTGGTGCATGTGCACAGTTTCCTGCAAATTCCCATGAAGAAATGCATTTTTGACATCAAGCTGATGTATAGGCCAAGAATATGAGAGAGCAAGACTCAAAACTGTGCGAATTGTAGCCGGTTTAACGACAGGGCCGTACGTCTCATCACAATCCACCCCAACCTGTTGAGACCGACCATTTACAACTAGTCGGGCCTTATGTCTATGTAAGGTGCCATCTGAGTTGTACTTATGTTTAAAAAGCCACATACAACGTACCACATTAACATCTGGAGGACGATCAACTAGAACCCATGTATCATTTTTTATCAAAGCATCATACTCTTCCTGCATTGCCGCTTTCCAATGAGGGTCTTGCATAGCACTTAAGTGAGACCTTGGAAGGGGAGAAGGGCTTAGGGATTGAGTATGGAGGTTGTATTTGGGATTGGGCTTGCTGATACCGACTCTAGATCTGGTGGTCATTGTATGACGTGGTGGGGGAAGAGACGAAGTATCAATATTAGAAGGTTGTTGAGGAGACGTAGACGGTGTGGAAGAAGGAGAAGGAGGTTGTTGAGAAGCCGTAGAGGGTGAGGGAGTATGTGAAGCAGTAGATGCAGATGGGTTGGGGGTTGTTGTGCTAGTGTACTTTCGACGAGAATAGACAAGAGGGTATGAAGTAGTATGTGAATGCGTAGTGGTGGGTGAAACAACCGATGGTGTGGGTTGTATAGGTGCTGCTGGAGAAGGAGGAATCATAAATCTCTCAAAGTATAAGAGGAGATAATGTGGGGTGGTCCAAAAAATCATAAGAAGAAGGTGTGGATTTAGTGAGATTTGAGAAAGGGAATACTGACTCATCAAAGGTGACATGACGTGAAATTATAACTTTCTTTGATGATAAGTCGAAACAAGCATATCCTCGAAAATTTTGAGGAAAACCGATGAAGACACAGGGGATAGATCTAGGAGAGAGTTTGTGTTTGGCAGTAGCACTCAAGTTCGGGAAACAAAGACACCCGAAGATCTTAAGGTGATCGTAAGTGGGACAACGACCATATAAAACATAGGTGGGAGTTCCTAACTGTAGAGTTGTAGTTGGAAGAATATTGTGAAGATAGACGGCCATATGAAGAGCCTCCACCCAGTAAGATAGTGGCATAGAAGCGTGAGTTAGAAGTGAACGAGTAATATCGTTAAGTGTGCGTATTATTTGTTCGGCTTTGCCATTCTGTGAGGAGGTATGAGGACAAGAAAAGCGAAATTGAATCCCGTTATTTACACAAAAAGTATGAAATGATGCATTATCAAATTCTCGACCCCTATCACACTGGAAAGTTTTAATGTCTCGTTGAAATTGAGTTTTGATCATATTATGGAATTGAATAAATTTTGAATAAGCCTCTGATTTATATTTAAGTGGATACACCCAAACAAAATGTGAATAATCATCAAGTTGAACAAGATAATAACGATGACTATGACCACTCAAAATTGGAGATGTCCATAAATCACTATGAATAATATCAAATGGTAAGAAAGTTACAGAAGTTGACAAATGAAACAGCACACGTTTATGCTTTGCAATCTCACATGTTGAGCATAAATTGGAGGTTGACTCCTTATTACAATAAATTGATTTATTTTTCCTAAGAAAGCTAAAAATATGATCCCCTGGATGTCCCGAGTGATGATGCCAGATTTGAGGAGTGAGGGTGACGAGAGAAACTGGAGAGTTGTGAGTGGAGGTGTTGGTAACTGGATAGAGGTTCCCCGAACTATCGCATCTCATGACTATGCCCCTGTGTCCATGTACCATGAGTCATCCGGTGGATTGAGTGTCATAGTATTGAAGGCATGAGGAAGATCTGTGAGGTTGTAGCCAGAGTCATTTGATGGTGCAACATAGGCTTGAGCAGTGTGTGGTGGAGCGCGTGGTGCTGGGCCTAAGATACTGCCATTAGAACGTTGGGGGGTTGTTGGATACGGGCATGGAGGAGGTGCCCATGGAGGAGGCCAAAAGAATGGATATGACGCAGGCCATGACGGCATTGACTGCCCTCTTTTTTGTGAGTTATTGATGCTAGTAGGTTGGTTACCACCATAATTGCGTGAGTTACGGTTGTTGCGCCCATTGTTGCGGTTTCCATTGTTGTTGCGGTTGTTGCTTTGAATTGTCAGAGAAGAAGAGTTGTTGGCAGGAGGGGCAATAGATGTTGTCGGGGTTCGTGCAACAAATGCAGTAGTTTCAGAGTTGCGCTGGCGTCGTGACTCCTCTCGCACAAGCATACTCCGCGCAGTTAAGAAGGAAGAGGATTCATGCTACTAATAAAGCTACCTGTAGCACATATGTTGAAGAGAGTCCGTTCACCAGTTGAAGAACGAGGCGTTGATCACTCACTGTTTCATCAACATCTTTCAGTTGATCGGCCAATGACTTAAGGCGTTGACAATAAGAATTGACATTAGAAAAATCCTCCATCTTAGTGTGATTGAACTGATACTCAAGATCCGCAGCCCGGGCACCTTTGTTGTCCTGAAACAAATTCTTCACTCGAAGCCAAGCATCTCTGGCAGCGGAGCCCGACTGGATAATAGTGAGAAGAAGATCTTCTAAAATAGTGTCGTAAATCCAAGAAAGTACAATAGCATCTAATTGTTTCCAGTTAGCAGCAGAGATAGTAGGATCAGGAGGAGTCGTGGCAGGATCATCAATATGATCCATTACGTTGTGAGCCATGGCAGCGACTTTGAACAACTCAGCCCACATGTGATATTGTACACGTTGCAAATCAAGGGTAAGAGGGATGATTTCCTTAATATTGTGTACTGCTTGAGCAGAATGAAGGGTAGGGGAAGGGGGAGGAGGAGTTTGGGTTTTGGTGCTGCCGTCTCCCATGGCAGCCGATTAAAAATAAAAGAAGAAGAAAAAGAAAATTAGGGTTAGGAGTTCTGGCAAGAAAATTAGGGTTAGGAGTTCTGGCTCGATACCATGCTATAGTTTAGAAAAGTCCCTGCTCTGGGGATTGTATTCCATTCAATATATATAGTGTTGTATCTTACAATATCAATCTATAATTATCTAGGATCCTGAAATATATACAATTAAGGAAACTTAACCTAGATGAATATTTACATAATATTTGATCTACTGTCAATACCAAGTTATAGTGGTTTTGCACAAATGAAGACCACCACAAAATGCCTTCCTTTTTCTTGGTAATGTGGGAAGGGCCATTGCTGGTGATAACGCTCAGTCCGCCCTAGCTAGATCGGACGGTCGGGGAGTGTTGAAGCTGCCGGAATGGGTTTCTGCAAAAACAATGACGGCGGAGGCCACGCGCCACCTCCGACGTGAAAATAAAAATGGTATTTTGGAGAAGATAAGGCAGAAAGAGAGTATATCAATGTGTGTGGTTTTGTGTGTGAAATTGAACTTAACCCAACACCTTATCCCTTGGGCTATTTATAGGCCAAGGATTAGGGTTTTGGGGTGTTACCTCATTATCTGGACCGTTCCTCGGTCAGGACGGCGGGACGCGTAGAGTGAACAGATGATGAATACATGTACGATGAGCGGAGTGGCGGACACGCGTAAGCATTATCTTGGCGTATGGAAAGCTGCAGATGGAATGTGTTGATAGTGACAAGTAATCATTTCTGTCATCATTTAATACACGTGGAGGAATATTCGCGCCTTCTGGTCAATCTTTCGCAGGTACTCTGACACATGTCTTTATTTTAGAAGGTTTGGTCTTTTATCCTAGGACTGATTCCTTCTCCATTATTTGTTGTGTCGTCCGAGTGTCTTAGTATCGTCCGGATAGCTTCTATGGTCCGAATGGACTGAATGGTCTGGATGCTCTGGCATCGTATAGACTTGTCATTTTGTCTTGATCATTAGGACTATTTCCTTGTAAGCCTCTCGAGTCTGTACCATTCTCCCATATTTTGGACTTTGTCTTTTACTCTAGGACTGATTCCTTCTCCATTATTTGTTGTGTCATCCGAGTGTTTTAGTATCGTCCGAATAGCTTGTATGGTCCGAATGTTCCGCGCTACTAAACGGTCTGGATGGTCTGCATGCCTTGGCATCATCTAGACTTGTCATTTTGTCTTGATCCTAAGGACTGTTTCCTTGTAAGCCTTCTTGGATCTTTACCATTCTCCCATATTTTGGATTTTATCTTTTATTCTAGGACTGATTCCTTCTCCAATATTTGTTGTGTCGTCCGAGTGTTTTAGTATCGTCCGAATAGCTTGTATGGTCCGAATGTTCCGCGTGGTCTAAACGGTCCGGATGGTCTGGGTGCCTTGGCATTGTCTAGACTTGTCATTTTGTCTTGATCCTTAGGACTATTTCCTTGTAAGCCTTCTTGGGTCTGTACCATTCTCCCATATTTTGGACTTTGTATTCTGTGAACTATCATTTGCCCCCCATTCCTTTATGCGGCTTTGCCAGATGGAGGAGTTTATTTGAGCTTTTTCATATCTGATCTATTTGTGGAAATATTTGATTTTGTGTTCCCCCAGAATTGGCTTCCGTCATGGCCGGATGCCAAGGTTGTCATGGCCGGATGCCAAGGTTTTAGTGGTTGTGGTCTTTACGCTTCCCAAGTCCAGGAAAATATTCCTGAGTAACAAGAATGTTGACAAGCTTTTGAAGGCGATTTTTCATTTGGATGAAGGGTTTGAATGGCGTTTAGCTGAACCCCATGAACGTATTTATCACCGTCCAGACGGGGTTTGGTTTGGGGTGACTCTGGAGCATCTGAGGGTCGGATTGAGGCCTAAGTGTCATCACTTCATAAAGGCTTTGTGCAGACAAAAACTTAACATCCCTATTACCCAAATTTTTCCCAATGGCATTTGTTGGCTTAACTGGTTTATTACATGTTGCACAAGGAGCAAGATTGAGCCGACCTTCTGTCTCTTCTTTACCCTTTTTGGCATTCAGAAGTCGACTTTGGCCCCGCTTTATGAGATCCATTCAAAGGGTGAGCTTTTTGGGTACCCAACGAAAGATGATAAACCCATTTGTCACTTGAAAACTTTAAGGCAATGGCATCCTGAATTTATTTTCATTAGGGTGGGGACTTGTTAGACATGCCAAACTTTAAAACTTCGGGATTTGATAGACATCATTCGGTTTCACATTCGGATGCCATTCGGTTTCACATTCGACACATGATGTCTATAGACAAGTTTGGCATCATGTGCCAAATGTGCCAAAATGTTAGAGAATGGTACAAACCCGAGAAGGCTTACAAGGAAAGAGTCCTAAGGATTAAGACAAAATGACAAGTCTAGACGATGCCAAGGCACCCAGACCATCCGGACCGTTCAGACCACACGGAACATTCGGACCATACAAGCTATCCGGACGATACTAAAACACTCGGATGACACAACAAATAATGGAGAAGGAGTCGGTCCTAGAATAAAAGACCAAACCTTCTAAAATAAAGACAGGTGTCAGAGCACCTGCCAAAGACTGACCTGACGGCGCAAATATTCCTCCACGTGTATTAAATGATGACAGAAATGATTACTTGTCACTATCAACACATTCCATCTGCAGCTTTCCATACGCCAAGATAATGCTTACACGTATTCGCCACTCCGCTCATCGTACATGTGTTCATCACCTGTGCGCTCCACGCGTCCCGCCGTCCTGACCGAGGAACAATCCAGATTCTGAGGTAACACCCCAAAACCCTAATCCTTGGCCTATTTATAAATAGCCCAAGGGAAAAGGTGTTGGAGTAAGTTCAATTTCACACAAAAAATCACACACATTGATATATTCTCTTTCTATCTTATCTTTCTTCTCCAAAATACCATTTTTATTCTCACGCCGGAGGTGTCGCGAGGCCTCCGCACCCCGCCGGCATTGTTTTGCAGAAACCCACTACGGCAGCTTCACCACTCCACGACCGTCCGATCAAGATCAGAAGAGAAGAGAAGAGAAGAGAAGGAAGACCTATGGCGGACTAAGCGTTATCAGCTGGACTGTCCCACTGGATTGTCCCACATCGTAAAGGGACGGATTATCGCTGCTACTATACAAGAGTGAAAGAATTCCTCTTTTGTACTAGCTAGTTTTTGGGTTGGGATGGGCCCAATAACACCCAACAGTATGAATAATTTCAGCAGGCCAGCAGCATCTTCAAATCAAGAATTCGTGCCTCAGCTATTGCATCAAAATACGAAAATCATTTTCTACTTGAGCTATTATACAATGCCTACATGAACTACACATTAGCTACAAGCCTACAATCAATTCATTTTCTTGTATACTATGCCCAAATGGCCAAAACCGAAGCCTATAAAAGAGATTGAAAGGAGAGCAGGGTCTTGCCAGTTTGTAGAGTATGATCGCATAATTTCTATAGTTTCAAAACTAACAGCTAAGCAACTATGTCAGCAAAGTTGTCAAATTTCGATAGAACCAACAAATTAACCAGATGAGCAGATGACAACATAGGATCCCATTAATTAATTCTAAATATAACAATCATTTTTTAAAGGATGAAGTAACAATACTACATTTTCTCAACACCAAAAAGAAGAAGAATTCAAAGGTTAGCACATATTTAAAACTTATTTGACGACTTCAGAATTAAAAATTGTATATGTTCTAATCAAACCAACTACGATACACAAAATGCAATAGGAACTATAAAACATTACACTTGAACACACACACACACACACAGAGGGTAGAGAGTGAAAGATGACCTCAAAAAGGTGAACAACTCTATCTTCTTCTTGTTCAAGTGCATCTTCTTCTTGTTGGGCATTTGCCAATAGCTGAAATGAAAAGGGTGTGGATACCAAAGTAGTAGTAGCAAAGATCAAAGCTTTTCTCCTTGTGACAACAATGTTGCTCTTGTTTTTTTCAATTTTGCTTTCTGAACCCAAACTTAAGCAACAACTAGTAAAAGAACAACATGGTGAAGATTGTTTGAGGTTATTATGTTGAACTAGTTGAGAGATGGATTGCAATTTTAGACAATCCAACACCACCATCACTTCAACTCAATGTCTTTTCTTCTTCTCTTGTGCAAAACTGTTTTGTAAGAAGATTTTTCTTTGTTTTTATTCATAGGATAAAGTCAAGTTAATCTTTTTGGGTTTTGTGGCTCCAGGGATTTGCTAAAAATTATTGCCATGTGAAAAAAACATGTACCTTGTGTCCTTGTTTGCTATAATATACAGGTGTGTTTGAATATTCAAATCTTGTAGTATTAATTTTTTTTGTATTTTTAATTTTGAATAATGAACCACGTCAATAATTATGTTCCGAGTACACTCAATTTTAAAGTACACAGCCAGGGGAGAAGAATTATGACCCCGTAATTTATACCATGAAGAGAAAAAAAAAAAATGTTTTAGTTTTTTGGATGTCTCCCTATTTAAACATAATATTTTGATGTAATTCAGTTCATTCGAAACTACTAGATCGAAAAAGTCCCTGTCTCTCACTTTTACCTGCAGAAGAGACCCATTGAGGTTGATTTGGGCCTCAACTCTATCGAGCAGTGAAGGTCATGCGGTGCTAATCCTGTTCCAGCTCAACTAACTTATCCAATAATAGTCATAAAATCAACTCTTTAAGGTATTGAAATTCTGGTTCCGTCACTCATATCTCTAAATCTTTATGCTCAGAGCTAGTGACATAACACGTAGCAGAACTCAGCATACTTAATAACATATTCACAATAATAAAACCCAAATGCCTCTTATTTAGCTTCTATTATTATTGCTCGGACTCATATTTACACATACACGGTTGACATTATTATAAAAATTTCAAACAAGACAAAAACTAAGTGAACTCAAAAGCAGAATTTTGGATATAAACCCTCCTGAATTTCTAAAGATACTAGTATATTACTATTATTACTTAAACCTCTTGGAATCTTCTTGTCACGGCTTCTAATCGAATCTGTCTGTTGCATCTTTTAATGAACTCTTCAACCCTTTTATTTAGTTCTTCATTCGACATGCTTGAAAATTCATTATCTTCCGTATTCGGATCAAAACTCTCGGTCTTTGAACGATAGAGAACATTCATCTTCTTCTCATTATGGTCTTTCATAACTGCGGCTGCATCTCCATCTGACATGCTAAGATGTCGGCACGGTAATGCTCTCCTTTTTTCTTGATCATTTTTCCTGTCCTCGTGATCGACCTTCGAAGCAAGTTGATGAATATTATCGCCTTTTCCCAAATTTGTAATTGGTCCATTTCCTGCATCATTTCTGGCAAAAATATTATGATTTTCCATTGTATTTTTTGATGACTTGGTTTCCTTGTAAACAACGATATCTTTAACTTGTTCATTGGAGTGTTCCACAGCTTGGTTTGAGTACACACTCTCTACGATTTTCGGGGTTTGTAATTTGACAAGAGAACGGCTCCTTGTTTGATCATGATATCGGTAGTAGTACTGATTGTCTTTCGGATAATCTTTGTAGAGATCATCTTTGATAGACGAACGGAAAGCACCAAAATCAGCTGCAATGATGAGAATAATAATGTTGGAAACGAGAAACCAAAATTTTGTGGTGTTAAAGATATTGGAATGAGAGGCATTGAAGTCTTTGAAAATATAGTATTTGGAAATTAATATAACTACGGATGCGAAAACAACCCAAAAGGGCATAGTTTGGATGAATAATTTGGGTTTATATAGGGAGTCTTGTTGTGAATTTAGATGGAGTAGTGTAGGCATTTTTGAACAAGTACTGGGAGTTGTCTAAGTTTGCATGAAGGGGGTACTTATAGCTAGGGGAGTTGAAATACAAATGATTGCACTATCCAATGATAGGGGATTAATAATTGAGAAAAGAAAGTACAGGCCTCTTCCACGTCCTTGTTGTAAATTATTAGAGATCTCATAATCTTTTGTTGCATGTAATAAGTATGCATAAATTCAGTTTTGCTCCTGCAACCTTACTGCCAGGCCCAGGCCAAGGCCAAACTGTTTGTAATTTATCTGGAATCATCATTATATATAATCATTTATCAAATAAATATATAATCATTTTTAAGGATTCTGATTAACCAAAATTCAAATGAATAATTTAGTTTTATTTTTTGGTTATTGTCTAATAATAACAAGATATCATCTGTATTTGACTTAAAAACAATGAGAAGATGACAGATTAACAGTATATTATAACAGTATTATTATGTATTACTATCAGATTAAAGTTTGAATTCCATATGTAGGTCTATGAAATAAAATGAACATCTGATGACCTCATACCCGAAATGTAATTGTTAAACAATTTATAAATCTGATTAAAATTTGATTAATTATTTGCGAAACACTGATCAATTATCTTAAATTTATATTTCATAAATTTTTTAAATAAGATTATTTATCATATTATTTCGATTAAATAATTTAATGACATCTACTTACTTTTATCCTAATGTTTTTAAAAAAAATCCATGTTTTAGTTTACCATAATTTAATTATTAATAATATTTATAGACCCTGAATAAAGAAGAGGAACCAAACACTAAAAGAGAACTTGAGAATATTATTAGTCATTGGATTATTTTAAAATAAACTGTCCAAATTAAATAATTTTTGTAAGTGTATTGTTGAAATAAAAACTATACTCTTGGTTCAATTCATTGAAATAAGGAAATTTAATAAATAATTCATTCATTGATATCTTTTATTTTTATTAATATATTTTATCTCACATAACTTTTGTTCAACTTTTTCAGTCTTTTTATTTTATTTTATTTTATTAAACTTATTTTACAAAAAACTAATCTCCGAGATAATAGGATTTGTTAAATATAATTGATGTGTTTTAATCAGTGTTTTAGTGTTACAGTGAATTATCAGAGTTTAGCTGGAAGCGGTCAGAGTTTAGTGTAAACTCTGACAGATGGAAGCTCGACAGAGTTTGTCAAACTCTGTCTGGAGGCAGTGTCTACTGATCAACAGTGATTGAAGATTTATTATGGAAGCGATATCTTTGAAGATTGGATAGCTATCAAAGAGATCGAGTTGACTTAGGAGACGTGTGACAATCTGTAATTAAATATCATTGTATAGCTGATTATTAGGAATATCAATTAGAGATTGTATCGAAGCTGTATGTTTTATAAATACAGTTAGGTTAACCCTAGAAGGGTATCGTGCAACGAATTATCTTTATTGTAACCTAGCAGCTCTTTGTGATAGTTTACATGACGAAGAGGGTTCTTAATACCAGAAGTTTTTAAGTGCATAAACGTCTTACTTGTTAAACTCTCATACGAATTTGATTATTAATTGTGTATTCGGCCTAACAAGTGGTATCAGAGCCAATCTGTTACTTTATTACAGGTTAAGATCCAAACACAACAATAATCATGTCAGCAATTCCTCCACCAACACCTACTGTTTCTGAAAAGGCTCCTACTACTGTGAGTCGTTATGAACCAATCAGGGTTCCTATTCTGAGGCCATTAGAGTATGCCATGTGGAAGGTCAAGATGACTATGTTTCTGGAGGCTACAGATCCAGAATATCTTGACAGGATTTATGAGGCCCTCACAATCCTACAAAGCTATCTGTTGCAGCTGCTGGTGAAGAAGCTAAAATAGTTCCAAAGGAAAAGAAGGACATGACCCCTGAAGATCTATCATCAATTGCTAAGGATGCAAAGGTTAGGCATTTACTGCATAGTGCTTTAGACAATGTTATGTCTAACAAAGTCATTAACTGCACCACTGCAAAAGAGATATGGGATGCTCTTGAAGTCAGGTGTCAAGGAACTGCGGCTATTAAGAAGAATAGGAGAAACATACTCACACAAGAGTATGAGCATTTTGAGGCTAAACCTGAAGAGACCATGACAGAAACATTTGATAGATTCTGTAAATTGCTCAATGATCTGTCATTGGTCAACAAAGAGTATGATCTAGAAGACTCAAATCTCAAGTTTCTTCTTTCTCTACCTGAAAAGTGGGATGTGAAAACAACCACTATTAGAGACAACTATGATCTTGCTGAAACAGAGATTGATGAAATCTATGGGCTGCTCAAAACTCATGAATTGGAAATGGAGCAGAGAAACAGGAGATCAAGCAGGAAGGCAAAGTCTGTTGCTCTTAATGTTGAAGAGAAGCCTCAGAAGAAAGAGGCATCAAGAAGGAAAATGAAGGGAAAAGCTTTGGTCATACACTCAGAAAGTGAATCATCAAACTCTGATTGTGATTCAAACTCTTCTGAATCATCTGACTCTGAGGATGATGAAGAAGAAATGAGGAAAATGGCTGTGTTGATGGTGAAGACCTTCAAGAAAATGGGTTTAAAAAATTTCAAGAAAGGAAAAAGGTTTTCTAGAAACTCAAATGAAGACAGAAAAAGCTTCAGAAAGTCTGATAAGAGAGATTCTAGGGGGAAGAAGGATAAGTCTGAAATTCAATGCTACAAATGTAAGGAGATGGGTCACTATGCTCCTGAGTGCAAGAAGGGTAAAACTGGAAAGGTACTCTACACTAAAGGCAGAGATTGGGCAGACACTTCAGATTCTGATGAAGAAGTGAACTATGCTCTCATGGCTACTACTAAATCTGAAACTTCTGAAAATCCGGTACCTCTAACTACCTATGCTTATAATATTGATGACATTGCTCAATTAAGAATTTATCTTAAGTCATTGCATATAAGTTATAAGGATCAGACTTTAGAGAATGAGAGGATAAAATCTGAAAATTCTGAACTTAAGGTTAGAAATAAACTTGTTGAAGAAAAACTTGAAAACATGCAACAAGTTCAGAAAGAGAGAGATGATGCTGTTTCTATAGAACTGGATTTGCTTCAGAAATATAAACAACTAGAATCTGAGTTGGAGGAAGCAAATAAGAAAATTATGACTTGGACTAATTCTGGAAAGGACACTCAACAGATTTTTCAAACAGACACTGTTGGTCTAGGTTATAATGAGGGAGATGAACTTAGATTTCAAAATCAAGTTAAAATCAGACCTCATTTTGTACATGGAGCCAGTAAATTTTTGTCTGAAAATGAAAAAGAAGCTGTTAAAAGTGAACCAGTAAAAACTAGTGTTAAACAGGTTAATATTGGTTCAATGACAGATAAACAACTCAAACATAAACTGAAGGAGTTAAAATCTGTTAAGAAACAGAGAGTATCAAATAAGAACAGAAATGGAAAAGTAGGCATCACTTCAGGAAATAAACCAATGCTTGCTAGTTATGCTCCAAGAAAGACATGTCATAACTGTGGTAGTACTAAGCATCTTGCAAATTTCTGCAAGAAAAACAAAAATATAAATTCTTTACCTTCCAAGTCTGAAGTAAAGAAGGATTTTGCTAGAACTAAGCCACAGACTTTATGCACACACTGTGGAAGCACTTGGCATTCCATTTATACTTGCAGAGAATATCATGCTATCTATCATAATTACTATGAACTGAAACCCAATCTGAAATGGGTTAAAGTTGGCACTGCAAGTGTAAACACTGATACTGTTAGCTCAAACTCTGATAATGTTAATTCCGCTGCAAAAGCTAACAAAGTTAAGAATGTCAAAGGATCCAAGCAAGTCTGGATCCTTAAATCTAATTCTCAGTAATTGCTTGTGATTGCAGGGCAACAGGGAGGCAACCCTAGTCGTGGACAGTGGATGTTCAGGACACATGACTGGAAATAAAACCCTGCTATCAGACTATGAGGAGAAGGCTGGCCCAAAAGTTTCCTATGGTGATGGCAATGTAGGAAGAACATTGGGATATGGCAATATTAATCTTGGAAATGTCATCATCAACAATGTAGCTCATGTCCCAGGACTCAAGCATGACTTGCTGTCTGTGAGTCAAATCTGTGACAAGGGATATCATGTAGATTTTCAACCTGAATATTGTGAAGTTATCAGCAAATCTAAAGGAAAGGTTGTTCTAGTTGGTCATAGGCAAAACAACATTTATGAAATCAAGCTTTTGATAGACTCTGTTGGAAAAGCTGTTTGCCTGTCTACAAGAATGTCTAGTGGAGAGAGTTGGAATTGGCACAAGAAACTCTCACATTTGAACTTGAACAACATCAATGAATTGATCAGAAATGATCTTGTAAGAGGACTCCCAAAGGCTCTGTTAAATGTTGATGGCCTATGTGATACATGTCAGAAGGCTAAACAAAGGAAGTCATCTTTCAAGAGCAAGACAGAATTTTCAATCACTGATCCCTATCATCTTCTGCATGTTGATCTCTTTGGTCCAGTAAATGTTATGTCTATAGCAAGGAAGAAATATGCTTTAGTCATTGTTGATGAATACGCTAGATTCACTTGGGTGTATTTTCTAGCAAAGAAGGATGAAACTACATTAACTCTGATAGAGCATGTGAAGCTTCTGGACAAAGGATCAAGTAACAAAGTCAGAATCATCAGAAGTGATAATGGAACTGAGTTCAGAAATGCAACAATGGAAGAATTCTACAAGGACAATGGAGTGAAGCAAGAATTTTCAGCACCTGGTACACCACAACAAAATGGTGTAGTTGAAAGGAAAAATAGAACCTTGATTGAAGCTGCCAGAACTATGCTTGATGAAGCAAAATTGCCAACTTATTTCTGGGCAGAAGCTGTACAAACTGCTTGTTTTACTCAAAATGCTACACTGATTAATAAGCATGGAAAGACACCATATGAGATGGTGAAGAAAAAGAAGCCTAACCTGAAATACTTTCATATTTTCGGGTGCAAATGTTTTGTTTTGAAGACTCATCCTGAACAGTTGACCAAGTTTGAGCTAAAGGCAGATGAAGGAATTTTTGTTGGCTATCCACTGTCAACAAAGGCATTCAGAGTTTACAATCTGAGAACTAAAGTGATCATGGAATCTATACATGTGTCTTTTGATGACAAGATGATAACTGGACTTGAAGACAAAGATGAATATGATCAACTGAACTTTGAAAATGAAGATTTAAACTCTGATGAAGTAAACTCTGATGAAACAATTCTGACAGACTCTGTTGAGACAAATTCTGAACCTCTACTGGTAAACACTGGAGAAACTTCTCAGCCACAACGAAGGGAAGAACCAGTTGAGGGGGAGCATGATCAAGATGAAAACTCAAACACTGATACTGAGTCAACTGAAAAATCTGGATCAAACTCTGATGACTCAAACTCTGAAAATTCAAATTCTGACTCTGGACAGTCAAGTTCAGGGGGAGTCTCAGAAAATGAAGAAAGATCACAACAAAATCAGGAGAGCATGGATCAAGGGGGAGGATCACATGCTGATAGAAGTCATTTGCCTTCTGCTAGGAAATGGACTAAATCACATACACCTAATTTGATAATTGGTGATCCAGATGCAAAAGTAAAAACAAGAAGTGCCACTGCAAGTGAATGTCTGTTTCATGCATTCTTGTCTAAGAATGAACCAAAGAAAGTGGAAGAAGCTCTTCAAGATGCTGACTGGATAACAGCAATGCAGGAAGAGTTGAATGAATTTGAAAGGAATGAAGTTTGGACCCTTGTACCAAGGCCAAAGAACAGATCTATTGTTGGTACTAAATGGGTTTTCAGAAACAAGACTGACAGTGAAGGTGTTATCACAAGGAACAAGGCTAGACTGGTAGCAAAAGGCTATTCACAGCAGGAAGGAATAGACTATGATGAAACATTTGCTCCAGTTGCAAGATTGGAGGTGTTGTGGAATAAAGACTAGGTTACTAGTATTGCGGCTAGGGTTGATGTATTTAATGCAAAGGTGTGTGAGCTTCGTGCTTTAATGGCTGCTCTTGCGTTCGTGGCTGACTCTGCCTTCACAAGATGCCTACGTACTTTGATGGGTATCAAAGATCAAGCCAAAAAACGTAGTTCTGAGAATGAGGGGTCAGGCCCTTTATATAGGCTGAGAAGCCTTATAATTATGGTAGGATTCTGAGACTTGGTGGACAAGTCTTTGAGGAAGGTTCTAGATCTATTCCTTATAGGAATCAGTGTCCATATTGAATTGGATGCCTTATTGGATAAGTCTGAAGGGGATATTATCCTTATCCAACTCTTATTTGCTGAGCTGTTTATTACCCTTAATATTAATTACGAAATTAATATTATAAATAGGGTTTGGGCCCATCTGGTGGGCCCCACGTTTGGACCATTCCGGGTATAATTAATACCACATTAAAGGTGTCTTTAAGGCTTACTTTTAGCTCATATCATTTGCCCCCCAACTTCTAGGAAAACTGATCAGGTTTTTCTTGAAGTTTGAACTACCTTTCTTGAGACTTGGGTCAGGGCTTTGTACACTAGTGTTTCACGAATGTCGTCTAGATGCAAAGTGTGGAGCGACCGACACGTTTACGACGATATGCCTTATTCGAGGCTAAGCAATTTCCATAACTTCAGTTACAGAATATTTTTCTTCAAGGAATTATCTATGAAATTCCTCGTATTTCCATATTTATCCTATTATGGTACCCGCAGGTATCAAAATTCCATGTCCGTGAAGATTTGCTGTCAAAAAATCAATTTTTATAGCAAATTTCGACCAGGATTGAGTATTTTCGACCAGGAATTCGACCAGGAATTCGACCAGAATTCTGGTCGAATTAAGCCTTCTTTAATTTCCTGATCGAAGAGATTTTCGACCAGGATTCTTGGTCGTTTCGACCAGGATTCTGGTCGAAATAAGGGTGTTTCCAACGCTTTGGTCGAAGGGTTTTTTGACCAGGATTCTTGGTCATTTCGACAAGGATTCTGGTCGAAATAAGGGCGTTTCCAACGCTTTGGTCGAAGGGTTTTTCGACCAGGATTCTTGGTCGTTTCGACCAGGATTCTGGTCGAAATAAGGGCGTTTCCAACGCTTTGGTCGAAGGGTTTTTCGACCAGGATTCTTGGTCGTTTCGACCAGGATTTTGGTCGAAATAAGGGCGTTTCCAACGCTTTGGTCGAAGGGTTTTTTGACCAGGATTCTTGGTCGTTTCGACCAGGATTCTGGTCGAAATAAGGGCGTTTCCAACGCTTTGGTCGAAGGGTTTTTCGACCAGGATTCTTGGTCGTTTCGACCAGGATTCTGGTTGAAATAAGGGCCACTTTGGCTTTGGGCCTATTCTTATTGGGCCTCATAGGTTTCTCTTCAGAATGGGCTTGACCTCATGGCTGTTATTGGGCCTGTCTGGGCTATTCAAATCCAAATTTAAGATCTTTTGTCTATGATATTTTTCAAAAATATCTATAATTTTTTCAAAATATCTATGACATTTTTCCAAGATGTTTTTCTAAGAATGTCCTAGAATTGGGCCTTAATTTGGGCCGGTTCATGGGCTTTTTTGACCTGTCACTGTAGGTTTTCTGACCGTTTGGAGGAATTTTAACCGGCTGAAAAGTTGTATATAAGAGTGAGAGTGGAGAGTTCACTTTCTCATTCTCACTTCTACTCAAACACTCCACTAGAAATTCTCTCTATAGTTCTCTTTATTTCAAAGCGATTTCCGGCGAGAGTTTTTATCAAAGCACCTCCCCCTCACGGTGGTTTCTGGGTTTTTTCTTGAAGATTTCTTCATATCTTCATTGTTTCTGGGTTTTCTTTGAAGATTTCTTCAAATCTTCATATTTTCTGGGTTTTTGCGGAGCTTCAAACCTTTTTCCAGGAGCATCAATGGAGGACAAAGCTAAGTCCCGTCTCGCAAAAATGAATTCTACCTCCTCCAAAGGTACGATCACCATTCGCTCTTCTTACACATCTCTAGTAGATATGTTAAATCAACGTGGAGATGATTACCCTTCTTTGTCAGAATTAGATGCGTATGATTGCTGTAGTTCGTATCATGATGTTGATGAAATCACTAGATATAACAAACTTTTTAAAATCAAGTCACCTTATAAACTTGTCCCAGCTGAGCCAGGTGACAGACCTTGTCACTGGAAACCTAATTCTTTGTGTGTTTATAGGGAGAGTTTAGTAGCTGGTCTTCGTTTTCTGTTTCATGAATTCATTCCCAGACTTTTAGCTGATGTTCAAATTAGTCCATGTCAACTCCCGCCAAATGCGTGGAGAATCATATTATGTTTCATGGTTTTGTGTCTCAGACAACAACTCCCTTTATCTGTTGCGCTTTTTCGCATGCGCTTTTTCGCAAGATTTTTCAATTTTACAATAGTCCTGCCACGAACCCTGGCTGGGTATATGTTAAGCTCTGCCCTAGAGTTCCCCCAATTTTTAACGGCAAGTCAATCCCTGATAATAATACGGGCTGGAAAAATGAGTTTGCATACTTAGAGTGGGATGGAGGTGATTGGGGCACTCTCTTTAGGCAGACATTTTCGAGAGTTTCAGACGGAAGCGCTAAGGGAATCGTCCTTAGTACCGAGGAATAGGCCGCTTATAATACTTTGACCCAGGCAGACGGTAGTTCTATTACGTGCCTAAGCCTTTTAAATGAGGAATCTCTAAGGGGAGTAGGCCTTTCCAGAGTTTCTGAACGGGGTAATTTTCTTACTAATCTTTACCATTTACTTTTTTACTGAATTTATTCCAACTCTATTTTTCGTTATTCTTGCAGTTGCGAAGTTGATTGTGGAGGCTGCACCCTCTCCTGATGAAGAGACTTCCAGGATGGTTCGAGCTAAGAGGGCTGCTGACCCTCGAGGGAAAAATACAGAGCCTGCTTTTCTACGCCCCCACAAGGTCCAGAAAGGGGGCTTGAGTTATGGTGACATATCTAGATTGGAGGGGAGCTCCCAGGTTAACGTCCAGTCGACAGTTTTTAGGCCTCCCTAGGGCTTCAGAAAGCAGGATTCTGTGGTGGGCTCTACCAAGCACTCCATGGATTGGTCTTTGAACTCAATCACCACTCCTGACTATAAGGACATGGTCCTTAGTGGAGGTATTGGTGAGTCAGAGGCACTTGGTGCTCAGGCTATCGCTGTGGTGAGTCTCGAACTTTGTCTTTCAATACCTTAACGGCTTAGATTCATTATTTGATTTCAATGCTAACCTTTCATGCAGGCTAACGTCCATTTCCAAAGCTTGGTTCATAAAGCCAAAGCTTGGAAGGAGAAGTCCAAAGGTTTTGAGTCTGAGTCTCAGAAGAAGACTCTCCACATTAACCGACTGGAAGAGCAGCTAAAGAAGAAAGATGAAGAGATGGTTGGGATGCATGCGGAGCTGGTTGCCCTGAAGGATGACAAGGAGAAGCATATTGATGATTATCTGGATTCGGATGAGTACAAGACTCTCATGGATCAGCATGATGAGATGCTCTTTCCTAGCCAGTTTACTGATGGGTGGACCAAAGCCCTTGAAGCAGTTCTGAGGCAGCATCCAGGGTTATTCTTGCCTTCTTCTTTTCCTAGCCCTCACCTTCCCAGTGCCTTGACACATGAGCCTGGTTCCAGTGAAGGGCTATTCGGGGAGGATGATGCTTTGGTCAAGGAGCATGCTACTGCCACCACTTCAGCTTTGGATCCTGAGCCTCCTCTAGCTCAGCCTGGTGCTGCTAACTCTGCCGATGAGGGGTCTACTACTGAGACTAGTTCTGAGGATGCTTCTCCTGCTAAGGAGGCCCCTAAGGCCCCTTAAGCTTTATTTATTTATCCTTTGCTTTTCTGAACTCTGCGTTTCCACCATTTTACTTGATAGCCTTCGGGCCTTTGTAATTTTTAACTTAACTATTTATGCAGTTAGTTTCTGTTCATTTTTCTTGTTTTTGCTCATAGTTTGTTAAACTTTAGAATTTTCGAGTACTTGGCCTCCTGGCTGGTACTAAACTCACAAGTTGGTCCAACATTCGTCTTTCGTTTGTTTTAACAAAGAAGGATAACTAATATAGAAAACAGAATAAATTCCATTATGCTGTCAAAGGACATCAATAAAATGGGTTCAACCCTTACATAGATACTCTATCAACTACTGGGAGCAACATGCTCTATAATGGTTTCATTCGAACCTTATTTCTAATATATAGATAAAGTCCAAGCCTTTGTCAAAAGAACTTAAACATAATAAACTTTGAGGTTCACAGCATGCCAAGTTCGGGGCACCTCAACCCCATCCAAGGTTTCTAACTTGTAGGATCATCGTCCTAACACCTTTCTAACTAGATAAGGTCCTTCCCAGTTTGGTGCTAACTTTCCTTTTTGGCCAACTCCTGAGGCTTCAATCTTCCTCAGAACCATGTCGCCTTGTCGAAAAAATCTTTCCTTAACTCTCTGGTTGTAATGAAAAGAGACTCTCTTCTGATACTCAGCATTCCTAGCATTAGCTTCATCTCTAACCTCGTCAATTAAGTCAAGGGCAAGTCTCATCCCTTCTTCATTAGTTTCTGGCTCATATGCCTCGACTCGAGGTGATGCTTGCATGATCTCCAAAGGCACAACTGCCTCGGCTCCATAAGCCAGCAAAAATGGGGTTGCTTCAGTTGTTACCTTGCAAGTGGTACGATATGCCCAAAGTATGGGCAGCAATTTATCTACCCAAGTGTTCCTAGAGCGTTCGACCCTCTTCTTCAGTCCATCAAGGATAATTCGATTAGCTACCCCAGCCTGCCCATTGGCTTGTGGATGTGCCACTGAGGTAAAACGGAGCTCAATCGCATTCTCTTGACAATACTTCTTAAACTCTTCATTATTGAACTGTGTTCCATTGTCTGTCACAAGGATTCGTGGGATTCCGTATCTGCAGATGATGTTCTCCCAAAAGAACTGGGAAACTTGCTTGGTGGTTATCTTGGCCAGGGGTTTAGCCTCAACCCACTTAGTGAAGTAATCAATGGCCACTATCAGGAATTTCCTTTGTGCTGAAGCCATGGGAAAGGGTCCAAGTATATCCATCCCCCACATCGCAAATGGAATGGGAGAGTTAATCGAGGTCAACATCTCAGGCGGTTGCCTCACAACCGGGGCATGCTTCTGGCATCTCTCACATCTCCTGACATAGTTTTGTGCATCAGCCAACATCTCCGGCCAATAGAACCCTAAACGGATTATCTTGTGAGCTAGGGCTCGGCCCCCCAAGTGTTGCCCACAGATCCCTTCATGAACTTCCTCCAATGCTTCCCTTGCCTCTTGAGGCCTTAGACACTTCAAGTACGGGATGACAAACGACCTTTTGTACAGAATACCCTCAATCAAAGTATATCTCAACGCCCTAACTGAAAGTTTTCGTGCCTCCATGGCATTGTCTGGGAGCCACCCGGTCTCAAGGTGTGCCTTGATAGGATCTATCCAAGAGCCTCCTATATCAATTGGTGCCACTAGCTTTGAGTTAACAGTCGGGGCCTTCAAGACCTGAAAATAGACACTCCCAGCATAATTTTCTATCTCGGAAGAAAGCAAATTTAGACAGGGCATTGGCCTTAATGTTTTCCTCTCTTGGAATGTGCTCAACATAGCACTCCTCAAACTGAGACATAACAGCCTTTACCACTCTCAGGTATTTCGCCATAGTCTTATCCTTGGCCTCGAATTCACCATTTACTTGGGATACCACAAGCCGTGAATCTCCACAAACTTTGAGATTTTTGACCCTCATGATTCTAGCTAAACCCAAACCAGCTATTAATGCCTCATACTCCGCCTCATTGTTGGTAGTAGGGAAATCCAACTTTAAAGCGTACTCAACTGTGAACCCATCGGGGCTTTGCAAAACCAAACCTGCACCACTAGATTTTGTTTTTGATGCTCCATCAAAATAGAGCACCCAATATTCCTTCAGATCAGGTGTAAGTTCCTCTTCTTTTTTCTCTCGCCCAGGGGTAGTCATTATCTCTTGCCCCCCGACTTCTTGGTTGTTAATAGTGCATTCAACCACGAAGTCAGCCAATGCCTGAGCCTTGATGGCTGTCCGAGGCTTGTATGTGATATCGAATTCTCCTAACTCAATCGCCCATTTAATTAGCCTTCCACTGGCCTTAGGGCTATGCAATATGTTCCTCAACTGTTGGTTCGTCAGAATTTGAATCTTATGTGCCTGGAAGTAAGGTCACAATTTCCTTGAGGCAGTTACTAATGCCAAAGCAAACTTTTCTATGGGTGGGTAATTCAACTCAGCCCCATGCAACACTTTGCTCACATAGTAGATAGGTTTCTGGACTTTCTCCTCTTCCCGAATAAGGACAGCACTCAGGGCTTGTTCAGATACCGCCAGGTATAGACAAAGAGTCTCTCCAGGACTTGGTTTGGTCAATAATGGGGCTTCAACCATGTATTTCTTCAATTGCTCAAAGGCCTCTTGGCTCTCAGGGGTCCACTCAAAATTTTTCACCTTTTTCAATGCTTGAAAGAAAGGCAAGCATTTGTCACCAGACTTGGAGATGAATCTTCCTAAAGCCGCTACCCGGCTTGTCAACTTCTGCACACCTCTTATAGAGCGCGGGGGTTCCATGTCTAAGATCGCCTTGATCTTGTCGGGGTTGGCCTCTATGCCTCTTTTAGAAACCATCAGACCCAAAAATTTGCCTGATCCAACGCCAAAGGCACACTTGGCTGGATTCAACATCATTTTGTGGTGCCTCAGCACTTCAAATGCCTCTCTGAGGTGTTTAATATGGTCTGCTTTGACCAAGCTTTTAACCAGCATATCATCGACATAGACCTCCATGGTTTTTCCAATTAGATGGGCGAATATCTTATTCACCAATCGTTGGTAAGTAGCTCCCGCATTCTTTAAACCAAACGCCATAACAAGATAGCAGAAAACACCAAAGTCAGTTATGAAGGATACCTTAGGGATGTCATCCTTGTGCATCTTAATCTGATTATAGCCGCTGAATCCATCCATGAAGCTCAGCATCTCATGTCCAGCTGTGGCATCTATCAACATATCTATTCTTGGCAGAGGGAAACAATCCTTTGGGCATGCATCATTCAGGTCAGTGAAGTCTATACACATCCTCCACTTCCCATTCACTTTCTTGACCATCACAGGGTTTGCTAACCATTCGGGAAACTGAATTTCTTCAATAAAACCAGCCTCCAAGAGCTTATCCACTTCTTGCTTAATGACCTCTTGCCTTTCCGGAGCAAAATTTCTCTTCTTCTGCTGTATTATCTTCCGATTAGGGTCGACATTCAATCTATGAGTTATAAGTTGGGGATCAATCCCTGGCATATCAGCTGTTGTCCAAGCGAAAACGTCGCTATTCTTTTGTAAGAACTCTATCAACTTGCTCTTCAGGGATTCTTTCAAAGAGGCTCCAATATAAGTCACCTTCTCAGGGTCGCCTAGCTCCAGAGGGATAGGTATTAAGTCCTCTGCTAGCTTTCCTCGGTGTTCATCATCACCACGGACATCCATGTCTTCAATCGGGAGTACCTGCCCCCCGGTTCCATCAGCTCTCAAAGCAGCCACATAGCAACTCCTGGCCATTTTCTGATCTCCTTTCTGTTCCCCAACACCATTCCTGATTGGAAATTTGACCTTCATTTGATAAGTAGAGGCAACAGCCTTGAATGCATGAAGTTCGGTCCTCCCTAAGATTGCATTGTACGTTGAGGCAGCCTTAATTACTAGAAAGTTCAGCATCTGGGTGGCTTCCTTAGGTTCTTGCCCTATTGTCATGGGCAGCTGAATGGTCCCTTCAACCTTGGACTCAACTCCATTAAATCCGTAGATCGGCATGTTAGTCGGGGTTAGTTGAGAGTCAGTATACCCCATCTTCACAAAAGCGTCATGAAACAAGATATCGACAGAAGCTCCATTGTCTATCAGGACCCGCTTCACTTCCGAGTTTCCAATTACAGGAGTTATGACCAACGGGTCGTCATGGGGGAATTTCACCCCTTCAAGGTCTGAATCATTAAAACCAATCACTGTCTCAGTCTTAGCACGCTTCGGGGCTTCTCCTGTGATGTGCATCACTTCTCTGGCATAAGCCTTTCGAGAGTTTCGGGTAGTGCCGGCCGCTGTTGGTCCTCCCCAAATCATGTTGATTACTGGCCCTCGAGGCTGTGGGTTACGATCGCGATCGTTATCCCTCCTATCATTGTCTCTTCTATCATAATCCCTTTTCTGGGTTCCACGGTCTTCACCCTTGGTGAACTTGTTTAACTTTCCCTTCCGGATTAAAAATTCAATTTCATCCTTTAACTGTCTGCAGTCATCTGTGTCATGCCCCACATCCTTATGGAATCTACAATACAGATCTTTGTTTCTCTTTTCGGGGTCACCCCTGAGTGGTTTAGGCCAGCGAAAGTCCTTATCCTTCTCAATGTCCAACAAAATTTGGCTCCTAGGAGCGTTCAACCTTGCATAATCAGAAAACCTTGGCCCAAAACCCTTCTTGGGTGATGACTCGAAGTCCTTGCCAGCCCGGGGATACTTGTCCCTAGCGTCGTACTCTTGCTCTGACTTTCTTTTCTTTGAATCATTAGAGCCCTTGCCATTACCTCCTGTGGTTTCCTTCTTAATGCTGTCCTCAGCCTTGATATATTTATCGGCTCTTCTCTGGAGCTCGGCCATGTTCTCAGGAGGGTGTTTTGCCAAAGACCTTTTGAAGAAGAGGTCAGTGGTTCCGTGTTCCAGGGCTACCATGGCCACCTTATTTTCCAGATCGGTGATATTCAACGTCTCTTTGGTGAATCGCTTGAGATAATCCCTTAAGTTCTCATTCTTTCCCTGCACCACATACATAAGGGATGCAGAACTTTTCTCATGAATTCTCCCACTGATGAATTGGCTGATAAAGGCAGCGCTCAACTCCTTAAAAGAGCCAATCGAGTTTGCAGGTAGACGGCTATACCATCTTTGAGCCATGCCTGACAGAGTTTGAGGGAATGCCCTACACTTTAAGGCATCACTAGCAGGCTGCAGCAGCAGTGCGTTTGATAATGTTCTGACATGATTCGCGGGATCGCCCGTTCCATCATAGGCCTTAATAGTTGGCATCTTAAATTTCCTTGAGATGTGGGCATTCATTACCTCCTCTGTAAATGGTGGTGTGGGATCGTCAGGGTCCCCAAGTGGCATCAGATCTTTGGGGTTGCCTCTGGGGGTCTCCACCCTTGTCGATTTTTCGGTTCGGGTATCAGCCCTCCTTTGCCTTCTTGAAGGCCTCTCCAAATTTATAATGGGGATCCTCTCTGCAGTTGGAAGAGGCTGAGTTTGATTCAACCTATCTTGTTCTCTTGCAATATCGTCCTTCAATTTTAAGATCTCTGCCTCATAAGCCTTGATTTTCTCAGCAGTTGTCAAAGGGAGTCCATCATGGATTCTTCGTGTTCTTCTTAGAGGTTCCTTGCTAGCACGTCGCCTTCTCGGGGCTTCATCTCGATCATCATCCTCAAATGATGATGAATCATCAGTATAGGGACCAGAGTAATCATCATATTCTCGATCCCGGATCTGTAAGGCGTGTCCGCTTGGTCCGGGTTCCCTTCGTCGAGGGGGGTAGTTAGGCAGCCCATACATAGGGTTGGTGTTTAAAGGGAGATCCGTAGTATGAATCTGTACCCCCGTGCGATCAACGTTACCAAGAGGAGAAACCACCATCTGGAGAGGGTTAGTTTCTTGGCTTTGATGGACAATCAATGAGTGGGTCCCCTCTACATGGGGAGTCGTCCCTGGGGGCTGAATGGGCAGAGGTTGAATGACCGTCCCTGTTGATGGGAGTATTTGTCCTTCCTCAGTGACAATGAGTGGATCAGAAGTGGCTGGTGAAGCAGAGTTAAGGGGCACGGCCTCGGTTGATGTTGTTCTTCGTGTTTGAACCATGGTTGATGTTGTTTTCCCATAGACGGCGCCAAATGTTGTGGAATAAAGACTAGGTTACTAGTATTGCGGCTAGGGTTGATGTATTTAATGCAAAGGTGTGTGAGCTTCGTGCTTTGATGGCTGCTCTTGCGTTCGTGGCTGACTCTGCCTTCACAAGATGCCTACGTACTTTGATGGGTATCAAAGATCAAGCCAAAAAACGTAGTTCTGAGAATGAGGGGTTAGGCCCTTTATATAGGCTGAGAAGCCTTATAATTATGGTAGGATTCTGAGACTTGGTGGACAAGTCTTTGAGGAAGCTTCTAGATCTATTCCTTATAGGAATCAGTGTCCATATTGAATTGGATGCCTTATTGGATAAGTCTGAAGGGGATATTATCCTTATCCAACTCTTATTTGCTGAGCTGTTTATTACCCTTAATATTAATTACGAAATTAATATTATAAATAGGGTTTGGGCCCATCTGGTGGGCCCCACGTTTGGACCATTCCGGGTATAATTAATACCACATTAAAGGTGTCTTTAAGGCTTACTTTTAGCCCATATCAGGAGGCAATCAGAATTTTTCTAGCATATGCCTCTCACAAGAAATTCAAAGTGTTCTAGATGGATGTGAAAAGTGCTTTTCTGAATGGGAAGCTTGAAGAAGAAGTGTTTGTTGAACAACCACCAGGATTTGTGGACCCCAAATATCCAGATTATGTCTACAGGCTAGATAAGGCACTATATGGACTTAAGCAGGCACCAAGAGCATGGTATGAGACACTTGCTCAATTTCTTCTAGAAAGTGGATTCAACAGAGGTACAATTGACAAAACTCTGTTTTATTTCAATCAAGGAAGTGACCTCCTTTTAGTTCAGATATATGTTGATGACATTATCTTTGGGTCTACTAATGATAAACTCTGTAAGAAGTTTGCCAAACTCATACAGTCCAGGTATCAAATGAGCATGATGGGAGAGCTTAGTTACTTTCTAGGCCTACAGGTGAGACAAACAGATGATGGTATTTTCATTAATCAAGAAAAATATACCAGAAATCTTCTCAAGAAATTTGGTATGCTTGACTGTTCATCTGCATCAACTCCCATGGCAACAGCAACTAAATTGGACAAAGACACAGGAGTTTCAGTGGATATGACAAACTACAGAGGCATGATAGGATCTCTTCTTTACTTAACAGCTAGTAGGCCTGACATCATGTATGCAACCTGTCTTTGTGCAAGGTTTCAGGCAGATCCTAGAGAGCCACATCTGACAGCTGTGAAAAGAATCTTCAATTATCTCAAGGGCACCATATCATTAGGTATGTGGTACCCCAGAGAATCAGATTTCAAGCTACTTGGATATTCTGATGCAGACTTTGCAGGCTGCAAGATTGACAGAAAGAGCACTAGTGGAAGTTGTCAATTTCTTGGTGACAAACTTGTCTCTTGGTACAGCAAGAAACAGAAATCAATTTCCACATCTACAGCTGAAGCAGAGTATATTGCAGCTGGTAGCTGTTGTGCACAGATCTTGTGGATGAAGAATCAACTGCTGGATTATGGATTGAGGTACAGTAAAATTCCTATTTACTGTGATAATCAAAGTGCTATTGCTATGACAGGTAATCCAGTACAGCATTCAATGACCAAGCACATCAGCATAAGGTACCACTTCATCAGAGAACATGTGGAAGAAGGGAATATTGAACTACATTTTGTGTCTACAGAACAACAGCTTGCAGATATCTTCACTAAACCATTGAGTGAAGCTACATTTACAAGACTGGTCAATGAACTAGGAATGGTCTCTGGTTCTGACTAGGAATGTTGGTTAGATTCAAATTTTACTTATGTAATGTATTACTCATATTTCCTGATTTGTTAAGTGCTAAGTGAACTCTGTTGATTAAACTCTGTTATGCATACTCTGTTAACATGTTTTTCTGTCAAACTCTGTTAAACTCTGTCAGCATGCCTGTATGTCATACACTGGTAATAAGTTGATAAACTCTGTGAACTCTGAGTTGATTTTTGTCTGAATGAAAACACCAATGAAGAAATATGTATGAAGCATGATTCTCAGCAATTAATCATGAATCTTTCTGAGTTATTGTGATCTAATCTTAGATTGTGCAGAAAGTTAACACAGCATGATACTGGTTCATATTTATAGCATCTCTTAGTTTATTTTGTCCTAAACTTTGAGTCTATAAATACTGTGTGCATTGCCTTTCATGAATAACTACTGATGTTGATGAACTCTAAACTCTGTTAGTTATACTTTGGTAGATTAAAATGCTTACTGCAATACCCCAAAGAAAATGTATATAGGTTGTTATACTCCTTTGAGATTATGTTGGATACTAGGATGACCCAGGAACTTATTGGTATATAATATGTGCTAAAATTCTCTGATTTTTGGTGACTAGTCAAATACTAGGATGACCCAAGAACTTATCAAAATGATAAGGACTAAAATTTTTGAATTTTTGGTGACTAGTTCCAACCTCTAATTACTGGAATGAATAGAATTAAAAAAAATTATATATGTATATATAGAGGGGGTATAAAATAAATATTACTGTATATAGATTGATTACTACAGAGTTTAGCTTTCATCATACAGTCAGTGTTTACTATGACAGTTTGTGCATCCAGTGTTTATTGATTTACTTTATGGATTTTATGAAAAATTAGATGCTCTAAAAATTGATTCAGTAAACTCTGCTTTACACACACATATTTTCACAACTGTGCAATTTTTGAAAGGGTTTCGGTGATAAAGTTGGAGAATTGACAAACGCTGTTGATTTGTGGTTCGTACTCTAAGGAAAATTTTCATTTGGATAATTTGAAAATTTTGGAGTAAATAGGGCTTTTGACAACTGTTAATAAGTGTATTGTTGATTTGTGGTTCGTACTCTGAGTTCTTGACTTCTCGAATAGAACAAAACACTTCTCGAATTGGTACTTTGTTCTGTTCCTGATTTAATTGTGGTTATTGTTGATGAATTTGTTTCTTATATGATTACTTTAATTAGTTTTCATTTTCTTTAAGACTGAAGAATTTCAAACTCTGAAAACTAGCAAGTCTTCTAAATCACAGTTTGTTGGGGTAAACACTAATACTCAAGGTACTTCAAAGACCAAGAGTTTGCTATTACCTTCTAATCCACAGACTGATGAAGAATTGGCTGCTAAGTTGTTTATTGAAGAGAATGAGGAAGGAGTTACAATTGAGGACATTAAAGCTGAAGAAAAGAGTTTACAAGAAGAACATCTCAAGGCTTTAAAGTCTGGTAAGTTAAAAAGAGGAAAAGCTCCTAGGCCTGTTGTTAAAGGTGTTGTGATCAAGGAAAGGGCTGATGTTAGTCAAAGATCTCAGTTTTCAAAGGAAACAATGGCAGCAGAAGCTCAACTCAAGCTGAAAGGCATTGAAGGAGAAAGTTCACAGAAGAAAGTTACAACTTCTGTTGCATCACAAGTTGTGACCACACCTTTACAATCTTCTCAGTTGAAATCAATTTTTTGGAAAGGAACAATTCATGATCCAAATATATTATCTGGAGTTTCTATGAATATTTCTGATGGAAGAGCCTTGACTGGCAAGGTTGGAAACAATAAGGGTGGACTAGGTTCACACAAGGACAAAAGGCAATATACTGGTCCTAGAGATCCTTCTTCACTGGCTGTTCCAGGTCGTGGTGTCACTCAAGAGAGTTTGGACAGACTGGAATCAGTACAGTTAGTTTATCAGAAGAGTTTAAAGAAGGACTTTCACTTGTATTTCATGGCTGATGGGACAGTATTTAGAATTGGTGAGAATGATATTGGCTTGAAATATTGGGAAGAATTAGAATATGTTCTATATCTTTTCAAGGTGAATAGTCAAAGGACTCAATCAGTTGCAAATGTGCTTAGAAAGAAGATGCTTCAGAATTTCGCAATCAGAGGAGAGAAGTATAATAGCAGATATGTTCCTAAGTACAGGGATTACAATGGAAATCTTATTGAAATGAAGAAGGGTACTGCAATATTAAAGACTGATTTGGGAATCACAGTACTTGACTTCAATTCAAAGTCAGAGGAAGTCAAATTTGTCAGACTGGGAAATGAGATGAGAAGAAACAAAATCTATGATCTTAGAGCTGCTATCTATCAGACAGATGAGAGTGATCCTCAGCTTAGAGAGATTAAAGAAGCTATGGAGATTGAGCTTGAAAATGCAGAAAGAAGATTGCTCATAGATTATCTCAGAGCTACACCAGATCTTGAAGAGATTAGAGATTAAAGTCTGTAAGGATTTTCTTATTCTCTGTAGATTTTGTTAAGTAGAAGCTTAAACTCTGAATTTGTATAAACACTGTATTTGTCTATTTGTTTTGACATCATCAATTACTGTTATTAACTTGTGCATTTTTGCTAATGAACAAGTTGGGGGTGATTGTTAAATATAATTGATGTGTTTTAATCAGTGTTTTAGTGTTACAGTGAATTATCAGAGTTTAGCTGGAAGCGGTCAGAGTTTAGTGTAAACTCTGACAGATGGAAGCTCGACAGAGTTTGTCAAACTCTGTCTGGAGGCAGCGTCTACTGGTCAACAGTGATTGAAGATTTATTATGGAAGCGATATCTTTGAAGATTGGATAGCTATCAAAGAGATCGAGTTGACTTAGGAGACGTGTGACAATCTGTAATTGATATCATTGTATAGCTGATTATTAGGAATATCAATTAGAGATTGTATCGAAGCTGTATGTTTTATAAATACAGTTAGGTTAACCCTAGAAGGGTATCGTGCAACGAATTATCTTTATTGTAACCTAGCAGCTCTTTGTGATAGTTTACATGACGAAGAGGGTTCTTAATACCAGAAGTTTTTAAGTGCATAAACGTCTTACTTGTTAAACTCTCATACGAATTTGATTATTAATTGTGTATTCGGCCTAACAGGATTATATTGCAGAATCTATTTTATCTCATAGTAAAAATCATTAGTAAAAATACAGTGCTCTTTTACTGAATTTCTAAATTATGCAAATGAACGTAAAAGTTTTACAATTGTATTTGTTTTTTTTTTCAAAGTTCAACTTAATTTACATTTTTAACAATATTCTGCTGCCCAACACTATTATCTTATATTATATTTATACCATAATTTTGATGTTATACAATTGAACTTAAAATTTATGCACCCGAATTTTAAAGTCAAAAACATGAATTTTAAAGTCAAATACATGAATTCTAATGTTCTGGAACTGAACTTACTTATATTTGAATGTTCTGTTGTTAAACATTTAATCTAATATTGTGTTTATACAATAACTTGAATATTCTCACAAAAATTGATTTAAATTTTGGAAAATTTTGTGATGTTAATGGAGGATTTTGTGATTGATGTTGCTGTATTATTATAAATTGTCAATCAGATATGAATTGTCTCTATATTATATATCTTGTGTTTTTAGACAACTTTACCTATAATCAATATATAATAAAATATATATTATTATTGAATATATGTAAGAGTTTTTAGGTTATCCAAGAAACATGACTCAATATATAACGACTTTAAAAGTATAGAGATCTGGTAATATAAGATTAGTTATATTATTAGTTGTATTTATTATTAATATATTATAGATACTCTTTACGGATTAGGTTCAAATTAGAACCTGATATAAAATTATAACTTAAAACTGATTTATAATTTAGATTTTGTGTAATCAATGGCTAAGATTTAACCGTTTTGCTGCAGGACATGAAATTTAAATTTTGCTACAACACATAATATAATTATACAATACTAGCTTATAACCTGTGCAAAGCACGGCTCTTTTTCTAATATTTATTATATTATTTTTTTATTATATATTTATTATTTGTTTACATATCAAATTTTTGTTATTAAATTGATATATATATATATATATATATATATATATATATATATATATATATATATATATATATATATTAGGGAGTCAGGTAAGTTTCCTGAGATACCTATCTTTTATATGTAAAAATGGGTTGGGCGTTTTAGTAAATTCAGAATTTTTTTAATTAGCACTACGGACCCAGTAATATTTAAAGTTATTTTGTATGTATCTCAGAAAAAGTTCCCTAAGATATATCTCAGCATCCTTTTTCTCATATATATAAGATTTTGCACGTTTAATTTATTATGTGTTTTATCTTGAATTCTTAAAACTTGATTTGGATGAATTTACAGCCTATGTGAAATTAACAAAATAATATTTAATTTAGTGATGATTTAACAATTTTCTCCAATTAAAACTACCAAGAAACAAAAGAAAGATGAAATTGACGATTTTTATATTCAAAATTCTATTCTATTTAGGAAATCTACTTATATTTTGTTTTGATTATCAAAATAACCTTCTTATTATTTGAAGATAGTTGTACTAAGAACCAAATTCAGTTTTAATAATAAATGTAGAAGGGAATTTGTCCAAAACTTTGGTAGTTGCTAGTCTAGTCTACAGTACGATAAAATAAGTAAGAACTGTTAGATTTTAAATAAATAGATAAAAAACGTTGGATCTAGCATAAAAAATATTTAATATTTTAACATGTAAAATAAAAAGTGTATTTATATTGAAATACGAAAAGGTGTTTGTCAATGATTTAAATCATATATAATTAGGTTTTCTATATTGAATAGAATTATTAATGTAGGTATTCTACACTAAATAGGATTAATGTAAAAATTCGTAATTATATTTTCTCTTGAGATTCTAAGTGTTTTCATTTGGATAATAATTGTTAAAACATCACTAAATTAAAGATAATTTTATGAGTTTCGCGTGGACTGTAAAATCATCCAAATCTGATTTCTATATCTCGATAGAGTCTAAATAGTAAATATGAACCTTTTTTCATATTAATAAATAAATAAATTTCGGTTCTAATAAAATCTTTTATATCCTTTTCAGATTATAACTTCTTTTTAAAATTCAATTTTAATACAACCTTTTTAATTATATCCTTTTTAGATTATAATTTTCTTTTTAATATGATGTAATCTTGATCATCTACTTTTAAAAATATTATACGGTTGAGATTATTTTGACGGTACAGTGACCAAACCAAAATTATGGATAAGATCCCTCTTACGCTTATTATATATAAGGATATAATGATGTAATTATGCAGTACACAATCATTATTTTTCAAAAATACATAACTTTTTTTTGAAAGATTAATTATTTTTCGCGTAACTCAACTTATATTTCATCATTATAATATGTTCTAGAGAAGTATTTGTATCAAAAATAATTGATAATAATGATTTTAAAAGGTATAACGCAACATAATACATTATAAAGTTCTAAGGTTCTAATATTGATTTTAACCGAGTAATGCACTGTAGTGATACAAGCATTGACCCAATGGCAGAATTTGACAGGAAAGTTCATCAGTTTCATTGTAGCCATTAAGAAATCCCAGCTCAAAGAGTCGAAGGCCTTATGCAAGTCAATCTTCAGGGCACATTTAGCCATGTTAGGTCCGATAAGATTGTAGAAGGGGGGTTGAATACAATCTATACCAATTTATCGAAATTTGTTCTTCAAATAATATTTTATTTTAAACAAATTTGAGCGGAATAAATTGAAACAAATTTCAAGTTGAATATAACAATATATTAACTTGATGGGTGTTACAATTTCAGTACAGAAATTAATCAAGTTGATAAAAACTAATTTAGAAAATTCGACATGAACTTTTCTAATTTAGTTAATAAAAATCAAGATTAGAACTAGGAAACTTAATTCGCTAGTAGTACAAGAACAATAAATAAACAAGTTCCACCGGATAAAATATTACAAAGGTGTTGAACTTGATTTTACAGAAAATAATCAGTTCTTGTGTTCTTGGAATATTTGAGAGAGAAAGATGGAACGACTTGTTGACTGCTTGGGGCACAACCACAGACCCAATTCACAGACATCTATTGCTTCTTATTGCCCAAGTCTACTGTTATCATATCTGGAGAGAAAGAAACGCACGAGCACATTGCAAAGGCTGTGTTAGCCCTAACAAAGTAATTGATGGTATAATTACGGATGTCAAATCTAAATTACGTAGCTCTACTTGGTTTGTAAATAGTGCTACTAATTCCAATTGGAGTAGATGGCTAGATATTAGCTAGGCTATTTTTGCTTTCTATTCTCAATCTTTCAGAGATTGATTATAGATAGACCTCCTCTATGGTTTGTCATAAAGCATGGGATATTCCCTTTTCTTTTTTGTTATATATATATATACACAGCTTAGCAAAAACAAAAAAAGGGTTCTAATATTGAACCGGTTCTATGTAGAATCTAATCCTACTTTTTAAATATTAATTAATGGAATCTAAAATTATATATAATACTATATTCTCGACTTTTATTCGATTTTTAGTTAATAGACATCTAGTATATAACTTTACTATAAAATTAACTTCAATATTAATATTTAATATTATTATTTTATTTAGTTAAATTAATTTAATATTTAGTGGTATATCGTAATATACATATTGTATGAGGTTTTTATTTTTAATAAATAGCTTGTTTGGCAACCGCTTTAAGCCGGGCTTAAAACCATTTTCTATTTTACATTAAAAAAATATTTGTTAGTGTAATAAGTTAGAAATTGACTTAAAGCTAAAAAAACAGCTTAAATTTAAAAGTTGATTGGACGTATTTTTTTAAATGATTTATTTTATTTTGAGAAATTTATTTTAATAAAAGTTAACATCATTATTTAAATAGACAATTTATTTAATTTATTTTTATTTTTACATTTTTAATAATTCATAAGTTATTTATAATATAAAATTATACAACAGATATTAACTTAAAATTTTTATTTTCCACTTTTTACTTTAAAAAACTTGAATTTATAACTAATTTTAAAGTTAGCCAAACTATCTCTATAGATTTGAGTTGCTGTCTGCTTAATAACTTATTTATCTCTACGTCCACTACTTAGAGTCTGTTTGGCACTAACTTAAAATAAGTACAAAATGCGGTGTTTTGAAACATGGTAAGGATTTATAAGCTCCTACTACTATAGTCGAGTTCTACTTCTAACAACCTGGTTTCCTCGCAATAATAAACTCAAAGCTGTAACACCACGTACTTAATACTATATTATTATTGCACTAGAATTGTCACTTGATTGATTGAGTTTACCAAACATCGTCTCGCCCTTCTCTCTCTTTTGATGAACCTTCCCTTCTGCATTGCATTACAAGCAGCTTTCCAGAAATCGCTGGACAGTCGAGAATGATTGGGGTATCGTCTAGTAGCTAATCAGATAGGTGAAAATTAATTGGACGAATTAATCGGAGTATTATTCGATTATATTTAAATATTATTTTTAATATTTTATTTATTAAATATTTTGGCCAAATATTTTTGCTGATTTTTAAATTTTTCAATGTTTTTTGTTGATTTTTTACCGTCTTTCAATACATTTTTGCCAATTTTTGGTCGTCTAGGCCGCTTTTTGGCAATCTTTTTGCCGATTTTTGTCGCTTTTGACCGCTTAGACCGATTTTAACCGTTTTTTGATCGATTTACACAAAAATCGCCTAAATCTCTATCTAACCCCGTCTCGAGGCATTTTGGTGGCACCTAACGTCTAAGCGACATTTAGCCAACAGCCTAAACCGATTTTTAAAATACTGATTACAAGAAACACAAATATTTGTGACATTTTTAATCAACATAAAATGGTCGGAAGAGATAGTTAAATTGGATTAAACATTTTCGGATGTGTATAATTCTTTTTATTATATTGATCACCTTATTTTTTGTAACTTTGATAATTTAACGAGGCAAGTTAGACTTTAGTCATGGAGTTATAGTTTCCTCAAGTAGTTGTTGGAGAAGGGTGGGAATTAATTAAGTTTAGAAATACATTTTCTTTTAATATCAAACTTATGATGAGTGAAGCTCATATAATTCCAATCACATTCTTTATATACACATGCTTGTATACATAGAGATTATAGACATGCACGTTGCCCTACCTAAGTTAAATTCCTACCACAATTTAATTAATAATTCTAATTTGTCTTGTTATTTACATTAACTCTAGGACAAATCAACTCCTACAATATAAACCGCACACCATGGTGTCTATAGTTGTAAGTATACAATAGGTGTAAAATTACACGTATTTGCAAATGCAAATGTATATGAATAGGTGGATCTTGTACATGCACAGGTGTACATTAATCTTTATAAACATTTCAACATTTGATAATAAATACACAAATTACTACTGTTGTTGAAAAGTAACCATAATATCCTTGTGACTTGTCCCGACATATATAATTATATTAGATGGGGACGCTCATACATATCGTTTACAATAAATTCAAGATCTCAAGTTATGTGAAGTTTACTTGTAACACGTACATTGCAGGTGGCATCAGAACGTATAAGTAAATAATTATTGGGGAATTATTGGCAAGA
The DNA here is from genome assembly GCA_036435485.1 of Saposhnikovia divaricata. Classification (NCBI taxonomy): domain Eukaryota; kingdom Viridiplantae; phylum Streptophyta; class Magnoliopsida; order Apiales; family Apiaceae; genus Saposhnikovia; species Saposhnikovia divaricata. The sequence goes on from CM071598.1 coordinate 158,341,827, forward strand.
TCTTCAACTTGGATTGGTCGTACAGCTCGTAGGTGTTATGCAAAGTCTTCCAAGAAACAAAAATAATTAAGTATGATAGTGTATATATTTTAACCTTGAAATATGAGAGTCGTCTTTGACATGGCCTAGCGGATTCTCATGTTTCTGTTCTAATAGATCATAACTTAATTTTAAGATATAATTAAGTTAAAAGAGCGAGTTTGATTTTCTTTGTAATCAATATATATATATATATATATATATATATATATATATATATATATAAAGGAGGATAGCGGGAGTTTAGGTGGCGCTCTAAGATCGTTTCAATTTATTTTTCTAATTTTCTAGAATTTTAAACACTAATAAATATAAAAATAGTTATTAACATATTAGAAGAAGAATAGGTGTTCGAATTTATAAAGGAGAAGAGTTCGAATTTATAGGGAAGACATATGATTAGAATTTCTATTGGAAGTATAATAAGCATTTATAAAGCATACGATTAAAAGTTCTATTAGAAGTAGAATAGGAGTTCAAATTTATAGAGAATAAGAGTTCGAATTTATAGAAAAAATATATAAATAAAAGTTCTACTAGAAGTAGAATAGGTGTTTGAATATATAGAGCAGACATATAATTAAATATTTTATAGAAAGTACGATCTTCTAAAATTATATATTTTTTATATAAGTTAATTATACTTATATTAGGAAAATTTATTCATAAATCCAATACTATTGTCATAAAAAAAGTCACCGTATTTAAAAAGAAAAGAATTGATGTGTTAACATAATAAAAGAACAATCTCATGCAAGAATCCTAAATAAATACAGAAGTATCTGTTAGGTCCAAATGTGTTGTAGAGGGGGGGTGAATACAACTTTTCAAATATGAGAAGCAATAAATACGATGCAATAAACGAACACACAGATTCAAGGAATATATGTCTTATATATAACTTGAAGTGGTTTCTACAACATTCATTACAAAGTATAACAGAAGTTCAGAGAGAAGTGAATGATACTAAGCTCTGTGAATGCACTCTCTCTCTTTTACAAGTGTTTCTCTCAAGAATTGCTCACTAACTAAAACATTACACAAGTACTTCTATTTATACTACATGTAATCTATGTCCTGTAGTCTTCAAAGACTAAGATATACGTGGCCCAATGATGTCCACATAAATCTTGCCTTATCTTGAAAGCTTGGAAATCTGCCAATCAGAAGATGCCATGTGTCATGTTGAAGCTGCACTCTAAGTAGAACTTCTGCTTGAGAATTTCTACTTAGCCATCTCGAATTTCTAAGTAGAACTTCTACTTAGAAATATTCTACTTGGTCATCTAGAATATTTAGTACTTAGAAAATATTCTGGTCTTCAACTTGAAACTTCAATGCACATCTTGAACTTGTGATATCTTCATGTCTTCTTTATTCTTCACCAAGCTCTTGAACATGGATATTTATTACTGACATAAACTTGCTATCAATGTCCTGACACTTGATGCACTGGTCTGGTTCATAAGTGACTAGTCTTGATAGTGTTTTTGCTTCTTGAATAAATTACCATATCCAATTAGTAATGTGGCTTTCCAATATTTGCTTTCCTTCTTATTCACTTGAAATCAATTAGTCTTATTGATACTGATAGTTATGATCTTGATTCTTGGCTTTTCAAATCACTGAGGCATGAACAACTTTGACTTGAACTTCTCTCAACGATTTCTTCTTGGCTTGATCATAGTTAACATGTTGAATTGTATCAATTACCTTGTCTTCATTTAGTGTTGATTTCTTTGTGACTTCTTGTTCTTGATTGTCTTCTGGTTAAGTATCTTTTCCTTTAGATGAGTTACATTAGTTATAGTGTTACAAGTTTACACACTCTGCCTTTCAATCTCCCCCTATTTGACTGTCTAACAATGACATTCAAATTAATGAAGGATAACTCAACTAAACAATGAGACGAGAAAAGATAATTAACATGACAGTCTTGAATAATTTACAATTGAAATTTACTTGAAAACAATACAAAGAACTTAAACTAGAAACAGAATTCGAACTTCGAATTAAAGATCATTTGAGTGATTCCTATCACCTGGATTATTTCATACCTTTTAGTCAAACTTATATCACCTTATTGGATTCACTCTAAGGTGAATGTTCCTCAAGTGAGTTAAAGCAACCGAAAGACATGAAGTTTTTCCAACTTCAAGTTCACACCACTCTGACCTTTAACCCTAATTCCGTTTCCTCTTTCTAGCTTCAGCAGCTTGGTCTTTCTCTTCTTTCTGCCTTCTGCGCTTCTCCTTCTGCTGCTGTTCTTTCTTGTACACTGGATCGCGAAGCTGCTTCCACCTAGCATTCAATAGACTTACAGCTTCCATTTCAAGAGGATTCTTGGGCTCTGGATAAGGATGTTTGAAAAGCCTTCTGAGTTTGTCCACCTCCTGAGTAGTCCTGATCTTTGGAATGTCCTCAAAGTTCTTCATTATGAGCTGAGGTTTCCAATGTGATTTATCAGCTTTAAACTGACAATAGATCATCTTGGGGTAGCCCTTGACACGGTCAGTATTGTGGACACTAGCCGCATCTCGCTCCATCCGCTTCTTTTCCACCACTACCTCAGACAGGTAACTCATGAGTCTCTGCTTTTCTTCCACATACATATCTTCCACTTCGCCCCATTTGAATACATGTAATACTCTCTCCAGAAATGCAGCATCGTGAGTCTGTAGCAGCCATTTTCTACTCATATGCAAGAATGTTTGATTCTGGTCTGCATCTATGAATATTAAGGCATCAGCTGTATCTTCAACATAAGCGTGTATCCAGTATACACTATCACTTCCTGGAACACCAATTGCCTCCCTTATCTCTCCTTGTTCCAGTGCTCCAGAAGGAAGAGTCAGAGCTTCATCTACATTCTTCATTGCTTGAAGAATATTCCATTTCTTCTCCATCAGCTCCGGCTCAATCTTCACGTTATCTAGAGGGTTTGGAGCAATGATATCACACTTCCACACCTCATTGCTCTTCTTGAATATGACTCTTTCAATGATCTTCACGGATTTTTCTTTAAGCTCAGAAGCGAATCCCTTACTCATCATTTGTCTACAGACAGCTTTGAGAGATTCCACTGAAAGCTCCATTAGATCATTTTCCTCCATGCTAACCCTCTTCATCTTTCCGTCAACTACCATCCGGACAAAATTTGGATATGCTGAGAATTCTGGACCCTTGTCCTCTGCTAGCTGCATTAACTGATCCCTATACAGAATGCTTAGCTCCTCAGATTGAGAGTATTGAATTTTTGTTGCTAGCAAGAACAACTCTGACGTAGATCTTCTCGTTATGAATTGGTCATCCACATATAGGAAAGATGTTGGGACTCCTTCTACCAAAGACAAAATAACCTGCCACTCTTTAAGTGTTGCATTGTATCCAACCCTGACTTTAGAAATTAATCTCTTCAAAGCACTTATATAGTCCACAGTCATTGGATTCTGCAAATTCAAGTTGTAGAACAGATCATCTGCCTCCTTGTTATGAACTCCTTTTGCACAGGATCCCATCAATATCTTCCTTGCTTCATCCCACTTCTGTCCTATCCTTCTCTTGTCGAGATCAACTTGAGGATTAGCTAGCCTTGCAAGCTCATGATCATACTGCTTCCCTTGGAGCTCCACTTTCTTTTCTAGGAACGCAGCACGTTCTTGCATCATCTTCATTTTGTGGAACTGAGCTTGTTCCAAGGCTAACTTTTGAGCTTTAAGGGTTTCCTCATCAACAGGAATTTCTTCAGGCATTCCGGAAGACATCTCAGCACCTCCACCTTGTTCCTTCAAAGATCTCTTTATAGCATGTGCCAAAGGTACGTCTTCCATATCAGAATCTGAGTCAAGTACCTCCTGTACTGTTTCCTGATGACTCAGGTCAACGAATGGTTCATCAACCATCATTGCCTTACCCTTTCTCCTCCTCAGAGCCTCTTCATCAACAGCAGGCTCAATTTCTGTTTCCTTGACAAGATCAGCGGGTTCTTCAATTTCTTCGATGTGAACTGCCTGCTGTCTCGTCTCCTTTCCACTCTCCCCCTTAGGTGAGTTATCCTGAGCTCCACCTTGGTCTTCAGATCCACCAGCTGCATAAGAACCTCCAAAACCAGAACCAGAGGCTCCCGCTCCACTAGCACCACCTGCACCACCTGCACCAGCATCGGGGGGAGGTTGTTGCGACTCGAAACACTCCGGGGGCACAAAACTCTTGACTGCGAACATCATTCTACTGATCTCCACAGCCATTGTATGCATTGTAGACTCCATTGCCCCCATCCTTTCATTCAGAGTGCTTCCCAAGACACCACCAGCATGGCCCAAGTCATTGACCTTGTTTGTCAAAGCATCAAAAGCTGTAGCTTGACTTGCCATTCGTGCTGCGTAGTCATCAAGAGCCCTTTGATTGTTTCCAATGTTAATCCTGAATTGCCCCATAGTCTGCCCGAACTGCCTCATCTGATTTTCCATAGAAGTCATACGTGTATCAAGATTTTCAATATGAAGGGACGGTGTTTGGTTTAGGTGACCTCACTCTAATACTCGTTCTGTTAGTATTTGGCGCTCGGTTTCGGGCCTTAAAAATGAAGGTCCCTCTCTCCCTAACCTCTCACATACACTCCTTGTCTCACGCTCGTGTATGTCTTCAATGATTGATCAAAAGTATGAAGCAGTACCTGCAGAAATTGGATAAGCAATATAATTGGCAGTTATGGGATCTATTTCTGTTATGTCCTGAGTTGGAATCTCAGGCTGAGGGGCTGCAAAGTGTTCTTGTACAACATCAGAACCGATCCTCTTTGCAACATCAGTACGTACCGGTGAAGGTACGGCTGAAGTTGTTAAAACTTCATGTCCTTTTGAAGCAACAGGATCTTCAAAAGGTACATAATCCTCACCAAAATCCCTATGTGCAGATTGTTTAAGGGGAGAACCACTCTCGTGAGGTGGAGTGGTTGCGTGTAACACACTAGGGTTTGACTGGGGTTTTGAAGTAGCAGCATGAGAAATTTTGGCTTTCTTTCGAATAAGATGCTGCACTTCGGGGTCACTCTCCTCATCATCTCCTACATATATATGTGCTGGCTTTCTGACTTCCGTTAACAGGGGTGAAAGAGAATAAGAATGTGTATCAGGCTCAGAAATATAGCTCTCACCCTGGGATAGATTCTGCGGGTTAGCAGTCTCTTGGGTCTCGGAATCAGATACATAGGAGGAGGAATGAATAGTATGCAGGGAGAGATTACCTGATTCATTACCTTGTGCCTCATCGCTTTGCTCATCAGGAATCCCATCAAATGCCTCAGCATGAGCAGATGGATTCTGAGCATATGAAGAAACTTGCGATGATTCCTCCAAATTGGTAACTCCTGCATCATATGTAAGCCACATTTGAATGTTTTCAGGAATTGACATCGGTTTACCTTGATGTTTATCATGATTAGCAATGGTTGAAAGTGACTTAGTGCCCATCCCTAGCGGTGCAGATGTTGGGCTTCTGGCAAATCCCTGTCTAACATCAAGAGCATCCTTCGGTATTAAATCATTAATCAGCATTTGTAGGAACCGAGGAAACCAGCAGACAACATCAGTTGTAGTGAGGTCTCTGCTTGCAGGAGATCCCATTGTAGCCACTTTCTCAGAGAGAACTATGCGTCCATAATTTATATCCAGTTCTCTTGCTAGGGCAACTGCAAAGGTTTGCATTGGAATTGGAATTTGATGAAAATCTTTTTCGCGTGCCCGAAAACATCTTGTGATGGCCTCGAAAAAATAATTCCATTCCACATGGAAGAATTGTTTTTGGATGTTTCCAGTGATCCGGCCAGTCGGAGGATAACATCCTATTTGTTCAAAGAATGTGAGGCGTTGTTCCGCTGTAGGTTCTGGATCATAAGCATCTTTGATCGGGAATCCCAGAACCCTGTTGACAATTTCTTCAGTCACCTCATATTCCTGACCCGCTAAGGTAAACCTGAAACCGAAGGGGGTTGTTTTGCTCCCAAAAGTAACCGCACTAGTCCATAATTGCTGTAAAGCATCATGTACTAGTGTAGGTTTAGCAGTAAAAGCATGGCTAGCCTTGGAGTACAAATTAAGAAATCGTACCCAAAACTTAAACCGCGGGAGTTGATCACCAATTTCCGTAGAAATATTATAAAAATTGTTTTTAGCAAGTGAAAATTGGTGAGCCATTTTAATTAAATGTTTTTCTTTAAAAGATGTGAAATTTTTTTTTTTTTAATTTTGAAAAATAAGTAATTTACAAATTAAAGATTGTATCCCTTTTAATTTAACAAGAACAACAAAAGTCCCTTTGAGAAATTAAACTACGGGATTCAATCAATAGCCAATACTAAATCTGAATATTCAATGAAGATGAATATTCGTGTGTATACCAGTGAAATCGTGTGTGTTTAGATAGAGAATATGAAATCTTGTTTTATGAACAGTTACACAAACAATTTATGTTCGTGTGTATGTATATGCGCGTGTATGAATGGTCACTAAACACACCACCACAACGATTAAGGATAACACAGACAATAGTAGTCAACAAATTGGCAGTAATTCGTGATTAGTATGAGTTTAATCACAAAAACACGGATTAATGGTATGTAATTTGTGTAATCGCCCTGTTTTTGTGAAGCGGCTGCTGTAAAAATGAAATTAGGTAAAGTGAATGATGCATCGAGTTAGAGATGTATATATAGATGATTGTGAATTGACAAAGTGTCCCTGTTAAAAAGAGTGAAAAATACTAAATCTATACAGGGAACACCTAAGTCGAACTCTATCTCGAACATCAAGTCGAACTTCGAGATGAAGTTCGAGATAGAGGTTAACTCGAACAAATAAGCACAAATAAGCACTTTAACCAATTTTACAGCAAAGACTACAGGGAAATCCTATCTCGAACTTGATTGACTTGTAGTAAACTTGGAAAATTCCCTTCCAGTAAAAGAAACAGGGAAATTCGAGTTAGAAGTTTAACTCTATCTCGAACATCAAGTCGAAATTCGAGTTGAGTTTCGAGATAGAGACTAACTCGAAGTTATTCTCAATTCTTTCCAAAATATCCCCTTGAAGCAAAAACTACAGGGTAATTCAAGAAATGTTTCGAGTTGGGAGTGTAACTCGCAAAATTCCCCTTAAGCAACTGAGAACTCTATCTCGAACATCAAGTCGAAATTCGAGTTGAGTTTCGAGATAGACTAACTCGAAGTTAATTCTCAGTTCTTTTCAAAATATTCCCTTAATGGAAACCTCATCTCAACCTTCGAGATAAAATTCGAGATAGACTTTATCTCGAATATTTTGAAGATAGAACTAGGCACACTGGTAACTCGAACTCGAACTCAAAGTCGAATTTCGAGATGAATTTCGAGATAGACAACTCGAAATTCTTCCCAGACTTAGAATTTTCAAAACTTCACTATGACAGCTTAAGTCGAAATTCAAGTCGAATTTCTAGATAAGTTTCGAGATAGAAACTAACTCGAAATTTTGAAGATTTTTTTAATTCTAAGGCCTCTAATTACATGAAAATCATAGGTAAATTCATCTAAAAATCATGTAAAATTTAGAATATTATGAATTTAACTCCCCCTATGATCATGCAATCTAACAAGCATAAATTCACAGATTTGTGCTATAAAAGACACTTAAAACACAATGAATTTATGCAAAATGACACTATATGCGAACTATAACAATCATTAATTAGGCATTTTAAAGTCTAAGCACATAATGATTAAGTAGCTTGCACATACAAACATAAACCTGGATTTTACAGATAGAAGGCTTTACTAACTTGTGTTAAGCATTCCCAATTCACCAACCAATCTATTGAATGTTACTTCATCAAGAGGTTTGGTGAATATATCTGCAATTTGTTGCATTGTGGGCACAAAATGTAGCTCCACAGTCCCCTCCTCGACATGTTCTCTTATGAAGTGATACCTGATGTCGATGTGCTTGGTTCTTGAGTGATCTACAGGATTGTTGGTTATGGCAATGGCACTTGTGTTGTCACACATAATTGGAATTTTCTTGTGCTCCATGCCATAATCCTTCAATTGGTTCCTCATCCACAGTATTTGAGCTACACAGCTTCCAGCAGCAATGTACTCAGCTTCAGCAGTAGAAGTAGATACTGTATGTTGCTTTTTACTTTGCCAGGACACCAATCTTCTGCCAAGAAATTGACAAGCACCAGATGTGCTCTTCCTATCAATCCTGCAACCTGCATAGTCTGAATCCGAATAGCCAATTAGATTAAAACCTGTATCTCTTGGGTACCAAATCCCTAGATTTGGTGTGCCCTTGAGATACCTAAAAATTCTTTTGACGGCTACGAGATGTGATTCTCTAGGATCCGCTTGGAACCTTGCACATAAACAAGTTGCGAACATTATATCGGGTCTACTTGCAGTTAAATAGAGGAGTGAGCCAATCATACCTCGATAGCTTGTGATGTCAACTGGTTTACCTGATTTGTCTTCATCAAGCTTCGTGGTTGTTGCCATGGGAGTCTTAGCTGCTGATGCATCTTCTAGATTGTACTTTTTGAGTAAATATCTGACGTACTTGGATTGACAGATAAAGATACCATCTTTTCTCTGACTGATCTGTAATCCAAGGAAGAAGGACAGCTCTCCCATCATGCTCATCTCATATTTTTCCTGCATTAGCTTGGCAAATTTCTCGCACAAGCGCTCATTTGATGACCCAAAAATAATATCGTCCACATAGACTTGAACAAGTATTAAGTCATTTCTTACATTTTTATAGAACAATGTTTTATCAATTACTCCCCTAGTAAAACCATTTTCAATTAATAATAAGGATAGGGTTTCATACCATCGCCTTGGGGATTGCTTGAGGCCATAGACAGATTTGAAGAGAAGATACACAAAATCTACATGTTCTGGATCAACGAAGCCAGGCGGCTGTTCCAGATACACTTCTTCTTCTAACTCTCCGTTCAGGAAGGCACTTTTCACATCCATCTGGAAAACCTTGAAGTTCTTATGTGCTGCAAATGCCAAGAACATCCTGACTGCCTCAAGTCTTGCAACTGGTGCATAGGTTTCATCATAATCAATTCCTTCTCGCTGAGAATAACCTTTTGCAACCAAACGAGCCTTGTTTCGTGTTACAAGTCCGTTTTCATCCAGTTTATTTCTGAATACCCACCTAGCTCCAATTACTGATATGTTCTTTGGTCGGGGTACCAGTTTCCAAACTTTCTGCCTTTCAAACTGATTGAGTTCCTCTTGCATTGCAATCACCCAATCAGCATCACCAAGAGCTTCTTCTATTTCTTTAGGTTCAAGCTTAGATAAGAACCCAGAATATAAGGAAATATTAGCCAGGTCAGCTCTTGCAGTTCTTCTAGTAGTCACACCAGCATCTGGATCACCAATAATTAATTCAAACGGATGATCTCTATTCCATACCCGTTCTCCTAGAAATTGTCTTGATGATTCAGCTTGACTTTTTGAGTTGTGGTGCTGACTACTTTGATTATTCTCACTAACTCCCCCTGAGTTAGTGCCAGCTCCTACAGAACTACTGTCAACTCGTCTCGAGCCTTGAACAGTTGTCCTTGAGCTGCTATTTACTCCCCCTGAGTTATTGCCGGTTCGTACTGAAGAAGTCTCTTCTGATCTTGTAGAATTAGATTGTTCACTAGACTCAGGTTCTTCACGTACACTTGGAATATTTAATGGGACAACTAACTCAGGTTCATCTTCAAGTTCATCTAAGTCCAGATTCTGAAATTTTAGGGACTCAGGTTCACTAGAATCTCTAGAAATTGATGGGAGTTTGGTATCGTCGAATCTGACGTTGTAGCTTTCAGTCACTTTTCGATCATTCACTAAGAACACTCTATAAGCTGCCACCACATCTGTGGAATAACCAACAAAGATTCCTTCACGAGCTTTTGCTGCAAACTTGCCTAGATTTTCATCATCTATAAGTACATAGCATTTTGCTCCAAAGACATGAAAGTATTTGATTGTTGGTCTTCTGTTGTTCATTAATTCACATGGTGTCTTTTCTTTATCTTTTATAATCAAGGTTCTATTTTGAGTGTAACAAGCGGTACTCACTGCTTCGGCCCAGAAGTACAAAGGAAGTTTTGAATCATACAACAAAGTTCTTGCTGCTTCAACCAAAGTTCTATTCTTCCTTTCAACTACTCAATTTTGCTGTGGAGTTCTCGGGGCTGAATACTGACGACGTATTCCTTTAGATACACAGAAGTCATTCAGCACTGCGTTTTTGAATTCAGTGCCATTGTCTGATCTAATCGTCTTCACAGTAAGTGTTGAAACATTCTCAATTTGAGTGATGTGATCAATGATTAAGAAAGGTACTTCGTCTTTCGTCATTGCGAACAATACCCATGTATACTTGGAGAAGTCATCCACGATTACCAATGCATATCTTTTCCTAGACAAAGATAGGACATTCACTGGGCCAAACAAATCCATATGAAGAAGTTGCAGAGGCTCAGTAATACTAGAAATTTCTTTGCTTTTATGCGATGCTCGCTTCAACTTTCCCATTTCACAAGCTTCACAGAGTCCTTCCGGAGCGAACTCCATTTGAGGTAGATCTCTCACCAATTCTCGCCTCGCGAGAGCATTCATCGTTTTGAAGTTTAAGTGAGATAGCTTTTTGTGCCATAACCAGCTTTCATCATCCGAGGCTTTGCTGTAGAAACAGGTGACCTCATTCTGATTTGCTGAATCCATGTCTGCAACAAAAAGATCTGCCTTTCGAACTCCTCTCAGAGCTAATGAGCCTTCCTTGATGTGAGTGATTGATACACCTTTCTTGTTGAAGACAATTTCGTAACCTTTGTCACAGAATTGACTGATACTCAACAGATTGTGCTTCAGTCCCTCAACATAGGAAATATCTTCAATGATGACATTACCAGTCTTCAGTTTGCCATATCCCTTTGTCACACCTATGCTGTCATCTCCAAAGGTAACATACGGGCCAGCCTTCATAACCAACTCTGTAAGCAGGGACTTGTTTCCAGTCATATGCCTCGATGCTCCACTGTCTAGCACCCATATAACTTTATTTCTATTCTGCTTAACGCCTGCAATGACAGATTGGTTAGACATTCTTCGGAACCCAACTTTGATTGGGCCCGGCTTTTCGATAAGATCGAGAATCAACAGATTTAACAACAGGAGATGCACTTTTCTTAACATTACTAGAGCTTTCGACTATCTCCTTTCCTTTCTCAGACTTGACAGATTTGTCAGTCTTAGGAGAAGGTTTGTCACTCCTAACTTTAGGAGGACTGACAGTCTTGGCTCTCACATGCTTTTTCTTGATGTTTGAACTAGCAACAGTATTTGAGCATGACTGGCTAGATGCATTCATTAAATGCACAAAAGTTTGCATGATGTTAAAAGTGCATGGCATACAATTAGGTTGACCACACTGTGCATGATTCTGATGCAGATTATTCATTGTATGTGCGGTAGGCATGGCATATGTAGCAGGAACATTTATGTTAGCTTTACATGCATAAGAAAGATGTTCAGTAGATTTACAGTGATAACATGCTTTCTTTATTCGTTCAGCCTTAACCTCTTTTATGCCTTTTTCCTTCTTGCCTTGTTGTTTAACAACCTTAGCTCCTAATCCTAGTCTAGATTCATCTCTAGGGAAATTGATTTTAACTTGTTTGATAGGAGTTATAGGTTGTGCTTTCTGGCGATCTTCCATCTCAATCTCATATCTAGCTATTAATTCAGTCTCTTCTTCTTCTATTCTAGGAACAAGGTGTTTTTAGATAGGTTTGACAGCTGATTTAAGAATGCTAGGTGTTTCCTTTTTAAGGTCACTGGAACTAGGGTCAATAGGTCTCTTTCCTTCTTTCTTAGGAAGGTCAGAATAATCAAGTCATATACCTACTCCAGTTATCTTCTTAAATGTGTCATTATCTACATACAGTTTACTAGCAGCTAGTTTGTAAGCTTCGCATTTAGTTTCTAACTCAGCTAGTTTGTTCCTAAGACATGCTTCTACTTCTTCCTTAAGGATGAGCTTGTGTTCCAGAGATTTAATAAAGTCTCTTAGGGAAGTATCTACAGTGCAAGCAGCCTCTAGCTCTTCCACTTTTGCCTCAAGCATTCTGCTTTTGGCAACAAGTGTTTTCTGTTCCTTTTGAGAGGAGTCTAGGCTTTTGCACAACATATAGATCTCTTCACTAAGAGCCCCGTTCTGTTCCTTATAATCATCAATGGACATTTCTACTTTAAGGGTTAGAACTGGTACCTCTGGTTCCTCTGATGTCTCAGCCATGAGGGAAAAGTTTGCTACATGAGTAACATCTTCCTCATCTGAATCATCCCAAGCTCTTCCTTCTGTCACCAATAAAGCTCGTTTTCCATGTCTTTCCTTCATCAGCGATTCATACTTGCTTTTGAGGGCTTCATATGTCTCTTTTGGATAAGTCTGTTTAGGCTTTTTGCAGTCCGAGGCAAAATGTCCAGCTTCACCACAATTATAGCATTTGAACTTCATTTTGAAATCCAAAGGAGATTTGTAGTTGGTATTCTTGCCTTTACCTTGGTTGCCTGACGAACTACCACCACCCTTAGCAGCCCAATAGAAAGATGAAGAATTTCTCTGTGGTCGGTTGCTCTTTCTGAATCTCATGTTGCTGAACTTCCTTGCCATGTATGCCACGACACTATCGTCCATGTTGTCCAGCTCTTCTTGGGTGTAGTAGTCATCATCACTGTTAGATGTGCACTCGTCATCATTATCAACTTGATGTGGTGCAAGTGATGATTTAGGCTTTGCTGCAACCATTGCCTTCTTAGACTCTTCCTCATCAGCAACTAATCCTGATGCAGTTTCTTTTCCTTTTGAATCATTGTCCCATGCTTGATCTTGAAGTGTTTCCAGCTCATATGTCTTTAATATTCCATAATATTCTTCCAGAGAAGTTGTATGCAAATCTCTGGTTTCTCTTATTGCGTAGACCCTATGTTCAATGCTCTTTGGCTGGTTCCTCAGATATCTCGTATTAGTCTCAACCATGGGGAGAGTTACACCTCTCAGATTCAAATCCAATACCAACTGACTGAATCGTAGATAGACGTCTGTTATGCCTTCTCCTTTTCGTATTCTGAAGGTGTCATACTCCATCTTGAGTATGAGTGTCTTGTTACTTCTAACCTCTGCAGATCCTTCCATGACAACTTCTATCTTGTCCCAAATTTTCTTTGCTGTAGTCAGACCTTTGACTATGTTGAACATTTCATGATCAAGAGATTCCATCAAGGTTTGTCGTACGGCAGTATCACAAGCTATTTGCTCCTTGTCAGCATCCGAAAAGTCCGCTGCCTTTTTGGGCTCAGACCGAGGTGCTATAACTACCCCTTCTTCCGTATGCGCAGGAATAACCACCATTGGAACAAATTTACCCTTGTCAAGGACTTCCAGATATTCAGGGTTAACAGTCTCTAAATAGAGTCTCATTCTGAAAACCCATTCTTCATAGTGATCTCGGTTGAACATTGGGATCTTGAATGCATTTTTAGGAGCCATTTCAATTCTGGTCAATAAAAGTTTCTAAGTACCCAAGACTAGGCTATGTAGAATATATATGTAGAACTTTTTGCCTAAGTCGAAATTTCTCTAAGTAGAAATTTTGCTCAAGTCGAACTTCACCAAGTAGAAGTTGTCCAAGTCGAAATTCTTCTACTAAACACAAGGATCTATGTTTTGTATGTTAAACATATAGCTCTGATACCAATTGTTAGGTCCAAATGTGTTGTAGAGAGGGGGTGAATACAACTTTTCAAATATGAGAAGCAATAAATACGATGCAATAAACGAACACACGGATTCAAGGAATATATGTCTTATATATAACTTGAAGTGGTTGCTACAACATTCATTACAAAGTATAACAGAAGTTCAGAGAGAAGTGAATGATACTAAGCTCTGTGAATGCACTCTCTCTCTTTTACAAGTGTTTCTCTCAAGAATTGCTCACTAACTAAAACATTACACAAGTACTTCTATTTATACTACATGTAATCTATGTCCTGTAGTCTTCAAAGACTAAGATATACGTGGCCCAATGATGTCCACATAAATATTGCCTTATCTTGAAAGCTTGGAAATCTGCCAATCAAAAGATGCCATGTGTCATGTTGAAGCTGCACTCTAAGTAGAACTTCTGCTTGAGAATTTCTACTTAGCCATCTCGAATTTCTAAGTAGAACTTCTACTTAGAAATATTCTACTTGGTCATCTAGAATATTTAGTACTTAGAAAATATTCTGGTCTTCAACTTGAAACTTCAATGCACATCTTGAACTTGTGATATCTTCATGTCTTCTTTATTCTTCACCAAGCTCTTGAACATGGATCTTTATTACTGACATAAACTTGCTATCAATGTCCTGACACTTGATGCACTGGTCTGGTTCATAAGTGACTAGTCTTGATAGTGTTTTTGCTTCTTGAATAAATTACCATATCCAATTAGTAATGTGGCTTTCCAATATTTGCTTTCCTTCTTATTCACTTGAAATCAATTAGTCTTATTGATACTGATAGTTATGATCTTGATTCTTGGCTTTTCAAATCACTGAGGCATGAACAACTTTGACTTGAACTTCTCTCAATGATTTCTTCTTGGCTTGATCATAGTTAACATGTTGAATTGTATCAATTACCTTGTCTTCATTTAGTGTTGATTTCTTTGTGACTTCTTGTTCTTGATTGTCTTCTGGTTAAGTATCTTTTCCTTTAGATGAGTTACATTAGTTATAGTGTTACAAGTTTACACACTCTGCCTTTCAATCTATAATATAAAGAGAAAATAAGATGTGTTTTCATTTTCTAAAACTCCAAAACTTTTAGAAAATCTAGAGAAAGTATAAATTGGAATTCACTCTATTTTTTAGGTTTTGATTTTAAGAAAAAAAATTGATGTGTAAGATAAGTATCATCAATAACATGTAATGAAGTTGGAATTTCGATCCCAAACGAGAGCGGCTCGAAACGTGTTTAACGGGAAGACGACTCACTATAAAAGATTGTACTAGCTATTAAAATATCATATTGATGTTATAAATTTTATTTTTAGAATTTATTTTTATGGATAAACATTATCATACAAGTAATATATGTAAAAATTAGGTTTTTGGTCTTAACGAAAAAGCGGATCAATAGTAATAAAGTGTTTAACAAGAAAGCGGTTCATTAGATAAGATCATATAAAAAGTGTTTAAATATATAAGTAATACATAAAATAAAATGTTTTATTGGAAGTAGAATACGAAGATGGTGGAGACGTCTTATACGAATTTTTAAAACTATACATCATTTTTCCAGAAATCCTTTATTTTAACTTTTTTATACAAGTTTATCTATAATATACAGAAAATATAAGATGTATTTTCATCTTTTAAAACTCCATAAATATTAGAAAGTTTAAAGAATATAAAATTTGGAATTTACTCTCTTTATATAATGAAGTTAGAATTTCGATTTCAAATAAGAGCGGCTCGAAACGTATTTAACGGGAAGACGGCTCGCTATAAAAGATTGTATTAGCCATTAGAAATTGATACCGAAGTCATATTTTTTTTTTATTTTTACGGTTCGATTTTATGGATAAAAAATATTATATAAGTCTTTATAATATATGTTAAAAAGTTGGGATTTCGGTTTTAAAGAGAGAGCGGCTCAATCGAAAGAATCGTATTTAACAAGAAATTGATTCATTAGAAAAGATTATTTATTAAAATTTAATATTAATATTATAATATAACGTAAATGTATTGATTTTTTTAAAAAATAAAAATTATAACGCCGCCGCGAAGCGCGGCATTATCAACTAATTTCTATAATAATGAGATTAATTTTAAGATATTATTGCATTATTTGGCTACTCTTAAAATAATTAGCTTATGGTTTATAAGCCTATAAGAACTTAGTAGAGATGTTTCTTGTTCAATTTATTAGCTCAACTTATAATTTTTATGTTGATAAGTTGAATGTTAACAATGACGTACTTTCATGCCAACTTATTTCTTGTTTGCTTAATTTCTTTAGTTGTTTGATAATTTATATTTTTATATTTATGTCTTTAAATGTATTTTTAATTTTAAAATAATTGTGTTGATATTATTGTGTTAAATAATATTTTTTTAAAATTGATTTTAAAAATACTTCATCAACTTATAAATAAATTTATCCAAACAATTCTTACACTTACCACTTATATGACATTTATGCTAAAACAAAAACTATTCATTTTACATACCCCAAATACCTAATATACAATAAACTAGCATAACAACACGTTGGTCACGAATAACCAACCCTCAAGTCAAGTTAAAGAAGAAAATTGCATTCTTCTAATAATATATTAAGTTGTTGATTATTTAAGCATAAACCAATAGACAAACAACTTTATTACAAAAGAAGTAAGATAACATTAGGGCAATGGCAGTGTAATGTTTTATGAAAATATAAGTAATTAAGAAAACAAAAAATGGCATGTATGTATATATAGAAGAAAAAAAGGTAAATTCGGGAATAGTTTAGTATTAGTTTTATAATTTTACTTGAATAAATGTAAAGATCATCCTTATTTGGATGTTTTGAAGTTGATTTGCTCAAAAGTACAACTCGAATTCTTCAAACTTCTAAAAGTACAGTAAAACCTCGATAAATTAATACTCGATATCACGATAAATTAATATTTTAAATGCAAATTTTTTATCCCAACATAACGATAGTATAAATTTTACCTCGATTAATTAATAATCTCGATAAATTAATAAAATTTTCCGGTCCCAACGATATTAATTTATAGAGGTTTTACAATATAATGTATCGTCTGTTTCTCGAAAAACTTACAAGATTAAGCTTATGTAGTAGTATTAGTCTATATAGTTTATTGCTATATTGTTATTATCAAGGGTTAAAGGTTATTTTTAACCAAAATGTTGAACACATATTTATCTTAACTTTATTTCCTTTTATTGGAGAAAAAGATTACAAATAGCCTGAATTTTTTTTGGTTTTAGGATAACAATTTTTTCCCGAAAAATTAGCTCAAGAACTCATTAAAAACAATTGTGAATATAAAAATAATTATAATTACTGAATATAAATATTAGCTCAAGAACTCCTTAAAAACAACTGTGAATATAGACCGAGAGTTCAAATTTTACAAAAAATGTGTGTGAAATTTTTTTTAGGGATATTCACGGAAATAACCAACTTTTTGAAAATATTTTAAAAAATACTACCTAACCTTTTTGAAAGAAGTTTTACAACATGGATATTTTTTAAAAAACCCAAATTTTAATAGGTTTTAAATTTTTTTCCCGAAATTATTTTTAACTAAAATTAATTGAAGAGGAGAGAGGACTGATACTTTTTCTTTTTAGAGGAAGAGGACTAATACTTTATGAAAGTTCAATCGTGGACTGTGGCTTAGGTATTAGGCCTGAAACTGAAATAATGTTCCCAACTTTGTTATGCTAGAATATGTATTGGGCCAGCTTCGAACTGCAACAAACTATTTATATAAAATAGTTTGACCACCAGTAACATGACAATACAATTTAGTGGCCTGTTACACTACCAGGCAATAACTCTTATCCAATTAAGTATCCAGCACAGGTAGAAAACCAGTAAATAAAAATATAAAGAAAGCTTCAAGAAAATAGTGTCTGAAAAGCTTGTTGGTATGTCTAAATCAACATAAGAGTAGATATTGATACTACATACAGGGATGTCCCATCTTGTTTCCAAAATCTTTTTATTTGCAAATACTTGATTTTGACTGTTCTGATCTTTGTTTTTTTTCACTTTTTAGTTAATGTTCCCCTTTCCATCACCTTAGACTGTGCCCAATTTTCATGCTAATGTAACACAATCTTTTCACTCCTCACAAATCTTTTCCATGCAGACTTACCACTGCCAAGTCCTCATGGCTACTGCATGATTCCTTTAGACCATATACATGGACCACTTAGATATATGTATGTATGTATGTATGTATGTATGCATACATTTTTGGTTATCTATATCTAATTTAAACTCTTGCACCATCTTTCTCAGTCTACCATATTTGGCAACAATATAGGGGACTCTACAGGCTTTTCATGCAGCCTTACAAGTGACAACTTATTGCTAGCTCATAATGAGATTCCAAATTTTTATATGTATCTGTTTATATAAACTTGTGCATGCAAACAATACTAAATACAAACTCAAACTATCTTCTTCTTTCTCATTAGAGCTCTCATGGCTTCTATATGTTTCTATTTTCTCCTTTCAATGTTTCTTGTGTTTGCAGCTGGTGATATAATGGAAGAAAAGGAGTTATTAGGTCTTTTTGAGGTTATGGATTCACTTCTTGATGATCCCACTTGGGCAGAAATGCACCCATTGCCATGCACTGACACTCCATGGCCTGGTGTTCAATGTGAGATTGCAGGTGACTTAAACTCTCCTATTTTTCATATAACCAAGATTCACATTGGCCCTGATATTCTCTCCCCACCTTGTTGTAAATCTAATGCCACATTATCATCAAAATCTTTGTTGAAGTTGCCTTACTTAAAAACTCTCTCATTGTTCAACTGTTTCACTGATTCACCAGTCTATATTCCTTCAACACTTTTTGGTACATTTTCTACCTTGGAGCTTCTAGCACTAAGGTCAAATCCTGCTCTTTTAGGTGAGATTCCTTCAAGTCTTGCAAAAGTACCTACCTTGAGGGTACTTTCTTTGTCCCAAGATAATCTTTATGGAAAAATACCAAAAGAGATTGGTGGGATGGTCAGTTTGGAGCAACTTGACCTTAGCTACAACAAACTTAGTGGTTCAATTCCTCAAGAAATAGGAGGGTTAAAAAGTTTGACCATTTTGGACATTAGTTGGAATGGGCTACAAGGTGAAGTACCAAACACACTGGGACAGCTTCAACATCTTGGAAAAATTGATTTCAGCTCAAACAAGCTTCAAGGAAGGGTGCCTCAAGATATGGGACATCTGAAAGAGTTGATACTTTTAGATTTTAGTCATAACTCATTAAGTGGACCAGTACCTGAAACATTGTCTGGGTTGCAGAAATTAGAGTACCTAATTGTTGAAGACAACCCAATTAATTCAGGCTTGCCATTGTTTATTGGAGCACTAAAAAAGCTTAAAGTGTTGAGCTTTTCAGGCTGTGGTTTAACAGGCCCATTACTACCCTCCCTGTCTCATTTAGATGGTCTGATTGCATTGTCATTAGACAATAATAACCTCAGTGAGACAGTTTCTTCAGATTTAGGGATGCTTCCAAATCTTGATCATCTTAATCTGAGTCATAACTTTTTAACCGGAGAGGTTTCATTGCCAGAGGCCTTCATCAACAGGCTTGGGAAAAGGCTGGATCTTGCAGGTAATGTTGGGCTATGCACAAGACAAAAGTTCAAAAAAATCAGTAAGATTAGCCCATCTCTTTTACAAACACCTTCATGTTTGGAAACAAGAAGCCCTGCTGCTTTGGATCATTCAAATAATATTAAAAAAGTGAAGCCAATGTGGTACCAAGACAGTAACATAAGTTCTAGCAGTGGCAGGTTTAATCATCAAAGCTTTGAGTTTGGTACTTATCTTGTTTGGTTCTTGATTTTCTTGATCTAAACAGGTTTCTTAGGCACAAATATTAACGTGATGCGTTTCTTGGAAAATGTTGTGAGTTAAGATTGTCATTAGTCAATTTCTTGTATAGGGGGAAATCTGGAGAAGATATATATATATCTAATGTAACAGAAGTTGTAGTGAATGCATGAAGAAAAGCTTTTGCTTTTACTACTTTTGTGTATTTTTCTAAATTTCAATGTTTTCTATTTGTAAAAAAGTTGGGTCTTTAGTCTATATCAGCAAGTATTGTTGTCTGGTCCAGCCTTTATAGTGAGAGTAAAACACAAGTGTCAGATAGAATATTAAAGTTTTGTTATGACAAGAAACAAAATAATGCAATCTCTGCATTACCTGAGAGAGAAAGGAAGAGAGAGATAGAGAAAGAGAAAGAGGGAGGGAGAGAAATTTGTATTGATTTTTTCTGATGCTGAGCACGCTAGGCCAGTTAACTATTTAGTACCCCTGGTTACATCACAATTCACATGCATAATTATTTTTTGAAAAATACTAGAGTTACATAAAATTTAACAAAAACTTTCACAAAATTATAAGGGTCACAATTTGATTGGTTATAATTGAATGGACCTCCTGCATTCACACTAATATATCACATTAATATATTAATCAATAAAAATAATCATTAGTGCAATCCAACTCATTCTGTGAATTTTTTTATACTTATTTTCTGTGCACCTGGCACTACTCTTATTTTTTAGAACAGACTTGTATATCAATTATCAAGTAGAAAGTCACAAGTACACGTGTATATGTGTGATACTTGAACCATACGAATAATTGTGAACATGTTGGGTTCATTGATTGGGTTTTGTTGTTTGGGCTTTAGTCAAAGGCGGACCTAAAGGTAAGCAGGCCCAGCATTAAAATTTGTAGTTCATAGTAGAAAACTTTTACTGCTGTGTAAATATTCTGTGTTGTATTTAGGGTTAATTATCTGATTGGTCACTGAAGTCAGCCTGGATTATCAAGTTGGTCACTGAACTCAAAACGGTCTCAATCAGGTCACTGAAGTCAGCCTGGATTATAAAATTGTTCATTTTTTTGATGGAAATTACTGTCCGCAAAATTTTGTCCGAAAAATCTCCACCAAATTTTGTGAAATTAAAGTGTGTTAATCTAGATGTTATGGGTCTCATAAAAGTAGTTTAGATTTTCATTATGAGCTCTAGATTTATATGAATCAAAAAAGAAAATTTAAGAATTAGAATTGTTCTTTTTCAAAAACTGAAATAAAACTTATAAATATTGTACCTATTTTGAAGAGAATAATCTGGGTAACACAATATGGTCTCGGATTTTTTAAATGTTAACTGAATCTGCAATTATAATCATTTATGTCAATCTGCAGTCTGTTTCCGTCAAAAAAATGAAGACTATTTAACGGACCGTACATTTATGTCGAGTAACTAACCTGATTGAAACCGTTTTGAATTAATTCAGGCTGACCTAAATAGTAGTATTTGGGATAGAGAGGGTGGAGAGCTAAAGAGTGGATACAGCACTTGCAACAACTGTTTTTGATATATGAAATATATTATTCATGGTGAAAAAAAAATTCGTTGGGTAAATATATTGGCTAGATCCGCGGCTTTAGTCCGTTTCTTCGAAACATAAAGGAAACAAGAAATTGCCAAACTGTAGATGTGTGCATATGATTATGAACTGATGGACCTGGGTTTGGATTTCCTTTTATTCTCTCCGACTCCAGTCGTTGTATCAACATTTAAGTATGGAAAATGTTAGTTATTCAAATTGGTTTCCAAAAATTTTACCAAATATATGAATTTAATTGGTTGTAAATCCCCTGTATTCATACCAATTATTTCAAAAAAAAAATTCCATTATGTCATGTAATTGATGTCCCATCATTCGGAAGCATTTTTTGGATACCAATTCAGGGTAAACAACTGGGGACTATAAACTGTGCTACGCGCACGATGTGTAAATTATTTTTTTTATTAAATTGCTCAAGAAATTGCATAATATGTTTAACATTTATTAGTTTATTTATTACTCTAAAATTGTTTAACATATACTAAAAATGTACCTTGCTTAAAAATTGTAATTTATATATATTACAATTGCACTCACTAGTATTAATATCTTAATATTTTCAATAGAATTTTTTTTAAAGCCGTCCGATCCAATTTGAACCCATATATGAATTATTAGTAACCCGAATCAGAAGGTATTTGAGGGACTAAAATTTTTGTGCATCTCTCCGGCTCAAAGAGGACCAACAAAGTATTCAGAGTCAATGCGATAGAATCATAGAACCTATATTTGAGTATTTAGGCTTCGTTATCTGTCAGGAAAAAAAATGAAAAAAAATTCTTTAGAATATTATTTTAATAAAAAAATTGGTAAATTTTTTTTTATTATGAAAGAAAATATAAAAAATTGTGAGAAAATTTTCATTTTTATAAAACATGTCCTTTTTTAGAAAGGTGAAGTAATATTTCAGAAATTCATAAATTTTTCTAGAAAAACATTTAGTTTTTTAAGACGAGATCCCTTTTCGTTTTCTTGTTTCTTGTCTTGTTTTCTTCAATAAGTTCACGATTTATTTGGGTTTTGTTAGTCTCTTCTTGTGAGAGTTTGAGTTTTTGTTTTGATTGGGTTTTGGAGTGTTTCATGACCGAGGTTATAGATCGACAAGATTTTCATGGTTTTGATTCAGGGATGAAGGTTATTATGGGATCGCATCAATGGTCGTTTGCACAGAATAGTCCGATGAAAAAAACTACTGATACATACTTTCAATCATCTTCAAATCGCTTGGTTGCCTCTAGAAAGGATTCAACAATGATCTTCTTAAGCGTCTGTCCTTTCGATTGTATTTGTAGATACCGTATGGCTTTTGATTAATGAATTGATTTTTTTTTGTTCAAAAAAAAAAATGAACCAATGCAGTTTCAAACAAACATAAATAAAAAAAATTAACAAAAATACTAACTTGAACTCCATCAATCAAACATCCAAAAGTTGAGTTTATAGAACTCGATTTTTAGTAAACAAATCGAGCCTTAAACCTCTCCTTCGATTACTAAGGTCTAAGGTTTGGATTCGATGTTCCCCCGGTCAGTATGTCACATGTAAGATCCATTCTTTTGCTTAAATCAGGTTTTACTGAATCTGTCTCATTAATAAGTTATCATCATGACTGCAAAGACAGATCCAATCTGGTTAGGTAGCTAAACAGCTTATAATTTGCATGCAACTGACAGGACTTATTTATTTTAGATCTTCAACACATGACAAAATTTTATGTTAAATAGCATTTTGGTCACTAAATTGACCACAAACTTGTAACAAGATTATCCAACTGAAAAAGATTTCAATTAGATCATTCAATTGAAAATAGCTTGCAAGCAGGTAACTAAATTATAAAAATAGCTTGCAATTAAGTCATTAAAAATATCTTTTTTAGTGATTTAATTGTAAGATTTTTTGTAGTTTAGTGACCTGATTAAAATATTTTTCAGTTGAGTGATCTAATTGAAAGTTTTTTTAGTTGGATGACATAATTGCAAGTTTATGATTAGTTGAATTACCAAAATGCCATTTAATCCGTTATAAAATATGGGTTAAATAGCAGTTAGGTCACTCAACTGACTGAAATTTTTTAGTTGGGTCATCCAACTTAAAAAGTTTTCAATCATATCATATAACTTACAAAAACTTTCAATCAGGTTATTAGGTTATTGGGATTTACGGACGTTAAAGAGTGACGGAAAGATGACTCAGCATCTGCAATGTCTAGCTTTTATCCGATTAGCTAGCTTCCAATCAGATCACATAATTAATAAAAACTTTCAATCAGGTCACTAGAATTTTACGAACCTGATTCATGCTGAGTCATCCTTCCGTCTCTTTTTTAACTTCCGTAAATTTTAGTGACCTAATTGAAAATTTTTATGTGATCTGATTGAAATTTTTTTTGATTAAATGTCCAGATTAAAAAATTTCAATCATTTAACTGACCTAATTACCATTTAACCCTATACAATATTAAGATGCGTATTTGCATCACTTTGCTGATCAAGGTGCTCAATTTTATTTTATTTTTAATTTTAACCAATAATACAAGTTTAAGGTTAGGTACGTATCATTAGGAGAATATTATTATTTGTCATACGTTACCCCGCTGGCATGGCGGCAGTACGAACATTCAATTTCACAACTTTTTAGTGGTGCACTTGCGTCATGTTCCCAAAGTAAGTCAAAAAATATGAAATATCATGTTTATTTTTTATCTTTTAAAAGGTAAAAATAAATTTTTGGAATGAGAAATTTCTTTTCAATTTTTTTGACTTTTAAAATTATTCAAAAATATCAAACACGGCATTATTATTCATAAAAAATATCTCACTGGAAAAATAAAAAAAATATACGTCCGCTTTAGTTGGGATATGACCAAATTTTAATATAAACTAGATAAATTAATTGGCCGCGCTTCGCAGGTTAATAAAATTTTATTTTTAGATAATAAAAATAAATAAATAAATATTTGTTATATTAAGAAAAATTGATAGGTATTTTAAAAAATTCCTAAAAAATTGATTTAAAATAATATACATGAATTAATAGTTGGAAAATACTCTTATTATAGATTTAGATGTTTATAATTTTAAAATTATAATGAACATGAAAAATAGCAATCACAATACGAACGTAATGTTTACGATAAAAATTATAGATATTAAATATGACTAAATAACATTTTTTTAAAGTCGACACCCATCTCATAATATACATGTTCAATAATAGTGTAAGAATTTATTTAATTAGAATATTAATTTATTTCGAACAACATAATGAAATAATGTGATAATTTTTTATCAATTTATTGGCTGATACAGTAGTTGAATTTATTCAGTTTAATCAGTTTGATCACAGCTCATGTGTAATTTATTTATGTACAAAAGTAAAAATCTTTCAGTATTATTTATATACAAATTCCAGATGTTTATTGAAAGATCTTTTTTCTTCCATAGAGTTTCCATAACTTATAATGATTTCCACAATCAGAGATAAAAAGATCGATGAAGAAGTTAAGTTTATTTATTCTAGAATGATTTGAAAGGAAATTACGGTGATCTTGAATATAGAATAAAAAATGATGCAATATATGCAATTTTAAATCGTCATTTTATCAAAAAGTAATTTTAATTAAATATATAAGTGTTGTGGAACGAAAAATAGGGTGTATTTATTGCGTATTGAATGCTAGGGTTTATGAGAGCTTCGAGCTTTAATGACTGATCAAGTGTTTCGTGACTTAACTCGGGTCCTCACAAGATGCCTACGTATCTTGCAAATATCAAGAATCAAGCCAAAAAATGTAGTTCTAGGATGAGGGGTCTGGCCCTCTATATAGGCTGAGAAGCCTGAGAATTATAGTAGGGTTTGGTATCTTGGTGGACAAGATACCTATTTTAAGTAGAATTCTGGATCCTTCCGGGTAGAACATGGATAAGCATTACAGCTGTATTCCTTGGAGACCACTCCCGAGATGATTTGGTTTCCTTTGGGACTCGATAACCGAATCTCATATTGGCTGATTTATCTAATTACGAATTATTATCATAATTAGGGTTTTTGGGCCTTATAACTGGGCCTTGTCTTTGGACCAACCTAGGTTTATTTAATGTATCATTAAAGGTGTCTTTAGGGCTTTATTTTCAGCCCATATCATTTGCCCCCCAACTTCTAGGAAAACTAATCAGCTTTTCATTGAAGTTATAATTGGATCGAGACTTGGGGTTTGATTCATCCCTTACCTGGGACAATCTACCCTAATTCGGGGATTTTTAGTACACTAGTGTTTCACGGATATCGTCTTAAACGTAAAGTGTGGAGCGACCTACACATTTACGACGATCTGCCTTATTCGAGGGTAAACAACATTTTTTATGCCTTAAAGAAATTTAATAACTTCCTTGCACTTTTTCTTATACTCACGAGCATTTCGTCAATGCCATAATTTCTAAAATTTCTTTTCAAAGAAATCGCTTTTTGCAGGAAAAATCAGAAAAAGGTCTTCACAATTTTCGATCAGGATTCCTGGTCGAATTTTCGATCAGGATCCTGGTCGAATAAAATCAATTTTGGCATCCTGGTCTGAGGCATTTCGACCAAGATTCCTGGTCGAATTTTCGATCAGGATCCTGGTCGATATATGGCCATTCTGTCGTCCTGGTCGATGGCACTTCGATCAGGATTCCTGATCGACATTTCGATCAGGATCCTGGTCGAAGAAATGCCATTCTGTCACTCTGGTCGATGGCACTTCGATCAGGATTCCTGGTCGACATTTCGATCAGGATCCTGGTCGAATAAATGCCATTCTGTCATTCTGGTCTAGCTCATTTCGACCAAGATTCCTGGTCGACATTTCGATCAGGATCCTGGTCGAATAAACGCAATTTGGACACTCTGGTCTAGCTCATTTCGACCAATATTCCTGGTCGAATAAATGCAATTTGGACACTCTGGTCTAGCTCATTTCGACCAAGATTCCTGGTCGACATTTCGATCAGGATCCTGGTCGAATAAATGCAATTTGGACACTCTGGTCTAGCTCATTTCGACCAAGATTCCTGGTCGACATTTCGATCAGGATCCTGGTCGAATAAATGCAATTTGGACACTCTGGTCTAGCTCATTTCGACCAAGATTCCTGGTCGACATTTCGATCAGGATCCTGGTCGAATAAATGCAATACTGGGTTATTGGGCCTATTGGGCCTTAACCCCCTGTATTTACTAGGAAATTTATAGTTCTTCTAGATCCTTCCTGCTCTTTGGGCCTATGGGCCTCTCAACAGGCCTTAACCGGCTATTGCCAGTTATTTGGAATTTTAACCGGCTATTAGCCAGTTGCAAAATTCCTATAAGAAGGTGGAGTAAGATTCATTTCTCACTTCACTCTAACATACTATACTTTCCCCTAAAAATTTTCTTAGTCATTTCTCTCAAGTTAAGGCGATTCCCGGCGATTTTTCCCAGCGATTTCTCCATTTTCAGGCGAGTTTCTGCCGGTTTCTGGGTTTCTTTTGAAGATTTTTTGGGCTTTCTGTTGCATCTTTATCTTCTTTAACTGAATTTCTGGGCTTGAGCATTCATACCTTGAAGATCAATGGCGGACCAATCTGCACGACGCCTTCTAAAGATGAATTCAGCTTCCAAAAGAGGTAACGACATCGAAATTCGTTCTTCTTATATGAGTTTAACTGAAATGATCAACTTGCGTGGAGATGATCACCCTTCTCTAGCTGATTTAGATGCTTATAATTGCTTTAACAAGTTTCATGATGATGACATAATTAAAAATTACAACAAAACTTATGCAATTAACTCTCCATATAGACATGTTAAGGCTGGGCCTGGTGACAGGCCTTGTCATTGGAGGCCCAATGGATTATGCGTTTTTAGGGATGCCTTCATAGCTGGGCTTAGGTTCCCTTTCCACGAGTTTATTCCTAAACTTTTGGCCGACGTTCAGATCAGCCCATGCCAACTCCCACCAAACGCATGGTGATCCATTTTGTGTTTTATGGTGTTGTGTCTTAGGAACAAGTTTCCTCTTTCTGTTCCTTTGTTTAGAAAAATATTTCAATTCTATAATAGCTCCTCTAGCCAACCGGGGTGGGTCTACGTTAGACAGCGCCCTAAAATCCCACATATCAATGGTCACTCGATTATTGACAACAACCCTAAATGGAAGGAAGAGTTTATGTACTTGGTTTGGAAAGGGAATGATTGAGGCACCCTTTTCCGAAGCTCCTTTGGTAAGGTGGCCGATGGCAACCCTAACAAGATAGTTCTCAATACTGAGGAGCAAGCGGCATATGACGAGCTAATCAAAGACAATGGTGAGACTTTGAGTTGGGACCTCATCAATGAGGAATCTCTTAGGGCTGTAGGCCTTTCTGCCATTTCTGACTTAGGTAATTTCTACTCTTTCGTGAGTTCATTTTATTTCTAGATAAGCTCATACCCACATTTTAATTTGTTATTGTGTGCAGCTGTTATGAAAATCATGCGGGAGACAGACCCTGGCGAGGAGGAAACTGCTCGTATGAAGAGAGCAAAGAGGGCCCTTGACACGAGGGGCAAGTCTAGTGAACCATCTTTTCTGCGTCCACACAAAGTGCAGAAACAAGACTTGATTGCTGTTGATGAAGAAGACGGACCAGTGCAGGTGAACGTCCAATCGACGGTGTACAGGCCTCCATGGGGCTTTAGGAAGATGGACTCTGTAGTTGGCTCCACCAAGCATTCAATGGATTGGTCATTGAACTCAATTACTCCTGTCGACTACAAAGATTTTGTGACTGGCGGAAACATGCTGGAAAACGAGTATCTGGGCGCCCAGGCTTTGGCTTCTGTATGTTTTTCCTTTTGAATTCTTCTTTTTCCTTGATTTACTATTATTTGATGTTATACTCCCTACTGACCTAACTCCCTTGCAGGCCAACGTTCACTTTCAGGGCATGGTTCACCAGGCTAAAGCCTGGCAAAACAAGTCGAAGTCTTTTGAGACTAAGTATCAAAAAGAGAAACTCAAAGTAGAAGAAGCCGAAGATAAGTTGAAAAGGAAAGTAGAGGAGTTGGAGGCAGCCCAGGCTGAGGTGGTGCACTTGCGGGCCAAGAAAGAAGACCTTATTGACGAGTACATGGACTCCCAGGACTTTCAAACTTTGATGGAGAAGCACGATGCGGTGCTCTATCCAGCCCAGTACACCGATGGTTGGGATGAGGCCATAGAGGCCGTGTTGAAGAAACATCCCGGGCTGTTCTCTCCTGCTGACTTCCCTAGCCCACATCCTCATGTTCCTACTCCTGTCATGGGTAGTGAGGATGAGGCCACTGAAGGGAATAGGATTCTAGATCCCGAGGTTAATCCGGTTCGCAGAGACTCTGATACTACTCACACCTCTTCTCCACGCGCAGCCAAGGGTTCGAAGGCCCAAGAAAACGAGGAGGATTCTGCCTCATCTCGAGCTCCCGAGGCTTAGTATTTTTCCTTTGATGGCCCTGCGTAGCGTCTTTTTGATTTCATCATTCATGTTTTGTAACTTAAACTTATAGCCTTCGGGCTTATTTATGCTTTTCTGGGATTCTCTTTATGTTTGATAATTTTTTGTCACTTGTATTTGGCCTTTACTAGCTTGCAATTTAATTATGCGTTGATACATTCCAGACATAAAAGAAGAGAACAAGTAGAATATTGAAAACCAAACTGGATAAATAAGTCTTGAAATGGGTACAGCCCTTACATAATACTTTACTTCCTACTCGGAGTTTGCAAACTCTGAAATGGTTTCGTCGACCTTATTTCTACTTCATTAATAGATAAAAAAGCTGAATCCTTACAAGGATAGCTCAAACATAATAAACTTTGAGGTTCAAGGCATGCCAAGTACGGGGCACCTCAACCCCATCCAAGGTTTCCAACTTGTACGATCCTCGTCCAAGTGTCTTCCTGACTCTATACGGCCCTTCCCAATTTGGGGCTAACTTTCCTTTCTGGCCAACTCCGGATGCTTCAATCTTTCTTAGCACTAAGTCTCCTTGACGGAAGAACCTTTCTTTCACCCTTAGGTTGTAGTAGAAGGAAGATTTCTTCTGATGCTCTGTATTCCTAGCATGGGCTTCGTCCCTTACTTCGTCGATCAGATCGAGGGCTAGTCTCATCCCTTCCTCATTGGTGTCTGGTTCAAAGGCCTCCACCCGTGGAGATACATGCATGATTTCCACGGGTACTACAGCTTCAGCCCCGTAGGCTAACATGAATGGAGTTGCTCCAGTAGTCACCTTGCATTTTGTTCGGTATGCCCAGAGTATGGGTAGTAACTCATCCACCCAAGTATTTCTGGAGCGTTCCACTCTTTTCTTCAGTCCATCGAGGATGATTCGGTTGGCAACCTCAGCTTGACCATTAGCTTGAGGGTAGGCAACTGAGGTGAATCGAAGCTCAATCCCATTCTCTTCACAATAGTCCTTGAACTCTTTGTTGTTAAATTGTAATCCATTGTCCGTAACGAGGATTCGTGGTATTCCGTATCTGCACATGACATTCTCCCAGAAGAATTGCATGATTTGCTTGGTTGTGATTTTAGCCAAAGGTTTGGCCTCAATCCACTTTGTAAAGTAGTCAATGGCTACAACTAGAAACTTCCTTTGAGCAGTGGCCATAGGAAAGGGCCCAAGAATGTCCATCCCCCACATAGCAAATGGGATGGGGGAGCTAACGGATGTCAACATCTCGGGTGGTTGTCTGACCACTGGTGCATGTTTCTGGCACCGATCACACTTTTTCACGTACTCTTTGGCATCAGCCATCATCTCAGGCCAATAGAATCCAAGCCTGACTATCTTGTGAGCTAGGGCCCTGCCCCCCAAGTGTTGTCCGCAAATTCCCTCATGGACCTCCTCAATAGCTGATTTGGCCTCTTCGGGCCTCAAACACTTTAGATACGGAATCACAAAAGATTTCTTGTAGAGTATCCCTTCAATCAGAGCATACCTCAACGCTCTCACAGATAATTTTCGTGCATCCATGGCATTAGTCGGGAGCCAACCAGTCTCGAGGTGTGCTTTTATGGGATCTATCCAACATTCCCTCACCCCAATAGGTGCGACTAACTTTGAATCGATGGTAGGGGTTCTCAGAACTTGGAAGTAGACACTTCCAGAGTAATTTTCTATCTCAGAGGAGGCGAACTGGGATAAGGCATCAGCCTTGGTGTTTTCCTCCCTTGGAATGTGCTCAATGTAGCACTCATCAAATTGAGTCATTATTGCCTTCACAAGCCTTAAGTATTTAGCCATGGTTTCATCCCTTACCTCAAACTCTCCATTGACTTGGGCCACAACTAGCCTTGAATCTCCACAAACTTTAAGGTTTTTGACCCTTAGGGCTCCTGCCAAGCCAAGTCCAGCTATCAAAGCTTCATATTCTGCTTCATTATTGGTTGTTGGAAAGTCCAACTTCAGGGCGTATTCAATCATGAATCCATCGGGACTTTGTAGGACAAGACCTGCGCCACTTGTTTTCGTTTTTGATGCCCCATCAAAATAGAGCATCCAGAATTCCTTCTCCTCTATTATGGGTTCCTTGTCTTCCTTATTGCCTTCCTGAGGTATCTCCTGCCCCCCGACTTCTTGGTTGTCAATGGTACATTCAACCACGAAGTCAGCAAGTGCCTGAGCTTTGATGGCCGTCCTTGGCTTGTACTTAATATCGAATTCTCCCAACTCAATTGCCCACTTGATGAGCCTACCACTGGCTTTAGGGCTGTGCAAAATATTTCTCAATGGTTGTCCTGTAAGGACCTCAATCTTATGTGCTTGAAAATAGGGTCGTAGTTTCCTAGAGGCAGTTACCAATGCTAAGGCAAATTTCTCAATAGTGGAGTAGTTCAACTCTGCTCCGTGTAAAACTTTGCTCACATAGTATACGGGTTTCTGAACCTTGTTTTCCTCCTTTACCAGCACCGCACTCACAGCTTGACCTGAAATTGCCAAGTAAAGATAGAGGATTTCTCCCGTACTTGGCTTGGCCAACAGCGGGGCCTCAGACATATACTTCTTCACCTGCTCAAAGGCCTCTTGGCTTTCTTCAGTCCACTCAAAGTTTTTACCTTCTTCAAGGTTTTAAAGAACGGCAAACACTTGTCCCCGAATTTGGAGATGAACCTCCCTAACGCAGCAATCCTCCCGGTTAACTTCTGTACATCCCTTATAGAACGTGGTGGTTCCATGTCTAAAATAGCCTTGATTTTGTCGGGGTTGGCCTCAATTCCCCGTTTTGAGACCATAAGACCCAAAAATTTCCCAGACCCAACACCAAAAGCACACTTGGCCGGATTCAACATCATCTTATGGTGCCTCAGCACTTCGAAAGCCTCGCGTAGGTGTTCAATGTGATCTGCCCTATGTAGGCTTTTCACCAGCATATCATCCACATAGACTTCCATAGTCTTTCCAATGAGATGAGCGAAAATCTTGTTTACCAACCTCTGGTATGTAGCTCCTGCATTTTTCAGTCTAAAAGCCATGACTAAGTAACAATACACACCGAAGTCGGTGATGAACGATACCTTAGGAATATCATCCTTATGCATTTTGATCTGATTATATCCACTAAAGCCATCCATGAAGCTTAACATCTCGTGCCCAACCGTGGCATCTATCAACGTATCGATCCTTGGCAAGGGAAAACAGTCCTTTGGGCATGCGTCGTTCAGATCAGTGAAGTCTATACACATCCTCCACTTTTCATTAGTCTTCTTGACCATCACAGGATTGGCCAACCATTCCGGGAACTGGATTTCCTCAATGAACCCTGCCTCTAGGAGTTTGTCAACTTCCTGTTTTATGGCTTCTTGCCTCTCAGGTGCGAAATTTCTCTTCTTTTGTTTTACCGTCTTTCGGTTTGGATCCACATTCAGGCTGTGTGTTATCAATTGGGGATCTATCCCTGGCATGTCAGCCGCTGTCCACGTGAAGACGTCACTATTGTCTTGCAAAAAGGAGATCAACTTGCTCTTCAAGGGGTCTTTCAAAGATGCCCCGATGTAAGTAACCTTCTCAGAATCTCCCGACTCCAAAGGTATGGGAAGCAAGTTCTCTGCTGGTTTTCCTCTCCACTCTTCATTCTCCCGAACATCCATATCCTCGATTGGGAGGACCTGCCCCCCGGTTCCATCCGGCCTTAGTGCAGCCACATAACAACTTCTTGCCATCTTTTGATCCCATTTCTCTTCTCCTACTCCATTTCTGGTTGGGAACTTAACCTTTAAATGATAGGTATAGGCAACCGCCTTGAAAGCATGTAGTCCCGTCCTACCTAGGATAGCATTGTATGTGGATGTAGCTTTGATAACCAAGAAATTTAACATCTGAGTTACCTCCCGTGGCTCCTGCCCTATAGTCATGGGTAGCTGAATTGTTCCCTCGACTTTCGACTCTACTCCGTTGAACCCATATATGGGCATGTTTGACGGTGTCAACTGAGACTCAGTGTATCCCATTTTTAAGAAGGCATCATGAAACGGAATGTCCACCGATGCTCCATTGTCAATCAAGACTCTCTTCACTTGGGAGTTGCCTATCACAGGTGTAATAACCAGGGGGTCATCATGGGGGAACTTCACCCCTTCAAGGTCCGAATCATCGAATTCAATTGAGACCTCCGTCTTTGCACGTTTTGGCGCTTCCCCTACAATGTGCATCACTTCTCGTGCATACGCCTTTCTGGAATTTCTACTTGTCCCAGCCGCTGTTGGGCCACCGAAGATCATGTTGATCACCGGCCCCCGGGGCTGCTGATTGTGGTTACGATCCTCATCTTTCCTATCATAATCTCGCCTTGGGTTTCCCCGATCCCCATCTTTGCAGTATTTATTCAATTTTCCCTTGCGGATCAAAAACTTAATTTCATCCTTCAATTGTCTACAATCGTCGATATCGTGTCCCACATCTTTATGGAACCGGCAGTACTGATTCTTGTTTCTTTTCTCAGGATCAGTCCTTAGTGGCTTCGGCCATGTCACATCCTTGTCTTTTCCTATCTTCATCAGGATTTGACTTCTTGGAGTATTCAGCCTTGCGTATTCCGTAAACCTTTGCCCGGGACTCCCCTTTTTAGGGGCTGAATCAGGATCCCTGCCCGTGCGCGGGTACTTATCTTTAGCATCATATTCATGTTCCGACTTCCGCTTCTTAAAATTGTCACCGCTTCCGGTGTTCCCCGTTCCTGGATCTTTCTTCAGACTATCCTCCGCCTTGATAGCCAATGACATTTTGAAATAAACATTCGAAGTTCCATTCTGCAATGCCACCATGGCTACCTTGTTTTCCATGTTTGTAATGTTGAGCGTTTCCTTTGTGAATCGCTTGAGATAGTCTCTGAGATTTTCATTCTTTCCTTGTATCACAGTCATGAGGGATGCGGAATCTTTCTCATGAATTCTTCCTCCTATGAACTGGCTGACAAAAGCATTGCTTAGTTCTTTGAAAGAGGCAATGGAGTTTGGTGGTAGGCGGCTGTACCAACATTGTGCCATGCCTGCTAATGTTTGGGGAAACGCCCTACACTTCAAGGCGTCACTGGCGGGTTGTAATAGCAATGCGTTAGAGAACGTCCTTACATGATTAGCGGGATCTCCCGTTCCATCGTAAACCTTTATGGTAGGCATCTTGAACTTCCGTGATATATGCGCATTCATCACCTCCTCAGTGAATGGAGGGGTTGGATCATCAGGATCTCCAAGTTGCATCAAGTCTTCAGGATTGCCTCTGGGGGTTTCGACCCTCGTACTTCTACCTCTAGGGACTTCGGTCCTTCTCTCTCTCCTTGGGGTGCTTTCCAAATCAACAAAAGGATTGTCTTCTCCCGTCACTGGTGGGGGTCGATTCTGATTCTGTCTTCGCTGTTCCCTTTCTATGTCCTCCTTTAATTTTTGGATCTTGGCCTCGTGAGCCTTGATTTTTTCAACAGCCGTTAAGGGAGGTCGGTCATAGGTTCTTCGGCGTCCAACAGGTTCCTTACTTGGACGACGTCTTCTCGGGGCTTCATCCCTATCTTCTTCCGAGGATGAATCATCAGAATACGGGCCTGAGTAGTCGTAGTATTACTGGCCTTGATTGGGTCCTAAACCCCTGATGTAAGGTGGATTGTACGGCTCGTGTATCTGGAGGGTGTGACCACTTGGTCCGGCCTGATACGGGGGATAATTAGGAAATCCATATATCGGGTTCGTGCTTGCGGGGATCACTGTAGTAGAGATCTAAGCGGTGGGTGGAGCGGACTGCCCTCCGAGAGGGGCGACCACCATCTGAAGGGGATTCGTCCCTTGGGTGGTGGGATTCGTCACCAGGGGTAACGACTCATGAGGTTGCGCTTCAGTTCCTTGCGGCCGAGTGACCAGCGGTTGAGAATTCGCCCCTGGGGGCACTTGTTCCCCAATCGGGGGTGCGGTGGTGTTAGTGATGGTTTCAGAAAGTGTTGGTGTTCTCTGGGTGGTAACCATGGTTGATATCTTTTTCCCACAGACGGCGTCAAATGTTGTGGAACGAAAAATAGGGTTTATTTATTGCGTATTGAATGCTAGGGTTTATGAGAGCTTCGAGCTTTAATGGCTGATCAAGTGTTTCGTGACTTAACTCGGGTCCTCACAAGATGCCTATGTATCTTGCAAATATCAAGAATCAAGCCAAAAAGCGTAGTTCTAGGATGAGGGGTCTGGCCCTCTATATAGGCTGAGAAGCCTGAGAATTATAGTAGGGTTTGGTATCTTGGTGGACAAGATACCTATTTTAGGTAGAATTCTGGATCCTTCCGGGTAGAACATGGATAAGCATTACAGCTGTATTCCTTGGAGACCACTCCCGGGATGATTTGGTTTCCTTTGGGACTCGATAACCGAATCTCATATTGGCTGATTTATCTAATTACGAATTATTATCATAATTAGGGTTTTTGGGCCTTATAACTGGGCCTTGTCTTTGGACCAACCTAGGTTTATTTAATGTATCATTAAAGGTGTCTTTAGGGCTTTATTTTCAGCCCATATCAATAAGTAATATTTTTATATTATATAATAATTATAATGCGCAAATAAAGTTTGTTAATCTTTCAAACAGATAAAAAAAATTATATCTTGTTTCTTGGAAAAAAATAAAAAAAATTATTATATATATAATAGGTGTAATTAATGATAGATTAAGATGTCATTTAAATGTTATTCAATACCATTAATTAATGCGAAAAAAGAATTTTGGTAATAAAAATTAAAAAACAAAAATTCATGAAAAATATCATAAACATTTCTAGTGTCATTTCGATGTTGAGGCATTATAAATATATAGATATAAATTATTATCTTAAATACACAATGGGTATTGTAAAAGGCAGAATGGCCTTGCTGCCACAATCCTCAACAGGTATTGTAAAAGGCAGAGTGGCCTTGCTGCCACAATCCTCTACCATTCAATCTTGTGTCACTTCCACTTTTAAAAAAGGTAAAAAAAAAAAAAAAAAAAAAACTACTTCCGTTCCGGCCAATACTTCATTATAACTGGACACGGAGAACAAGAATAGTGGGTATAATATTGTTAAAATAAATGAAGTGGTGGGTGTAATAGTGATTTTATTGTTAAAATAAGTGAAGTAATGAATGTAATAATGTAAAGTCTTGAAAAAGTAGAGTGAAGTAGTGGATGTAATAATGTATTTTATTGTTAAAAGTTACTATTTTTAGTAATGTAAAGAATTGATGGAACTTCCAAAAAGGAAAGTGTAAAAAAAGAGAGGGACAGACGGAATAATAAATTGTATCATTGAGATCTCGAAGAGAAAGAGTATTATATGTAACTTTATTTTATAAAATATAAAAAAATAAATGGCCCAGTATATCCATGTGGGTTTTAATGCAAGATAGAAGTGTCCACTGACCTGTCAATTCATATAAGTCACCCAGCTTATCGAGAAACATATATATCATATATGAATTTACTCCAGAGTGTCGTTTAGGCTTTGCCCATATTTTAATAAGGCATTAAAAAGATTATTTTTCTAACTTAGTTTTTAGTTTCTTTGTAATAAAATATTCGTCATTTAAATTCGTATTGCAAAACCTAAAATGATAAATTAAGAAAATAGTATTATTTATACTTTGATATATATATTTTTTGAATAAGTACTCTCTTGTCCTTATTACATATTCATTTTGATTTGATAATGATTTAATTGAACAATTTTCGATTGAATATTAAATGTATTTTTTAGTGATATAACATTTATTTTTTTAATTATATAATATAATTAAATTTTAATTAATTAATATTCAAAATAAAAATATATTTAAGGGCGGATGTATGATTATAATTTTCCAGCTTAGACCATTATAAATGTCTCCTAAATTATTGTGTGCATTATTTGCATTGCATATGGTTGTGTCCCATTCTTTAAAGATGCATGGGGCTATCATCTTTGTGTCCCATTCTTTAAAGATACATGGTCATGGGGCTATCATCTTCCAATCATTCTGGAAAGCAAAACTACAGTACATATTAAATTATGAGTAATGTTATATATCCAAATTAGTACCCAAAAATTACTACCAAATAATGTGGCAAATCTTACATAGCAAAATGAAATTTTTTGATTGGGTGCAGTATTATTATAACCAATTGAATTGATATTTGGGAAATTTTTTAGGAATTAATTTGGGGCACCTAATATTTTCCTTAAATTATATTATACAGGATTTTTCTTTTGAAGATAAAACACAATCGAGCACTAAATTGACATGAACCTTATCTACAAGGCCTGATCTATATCTGATAGATAGTGTAAAGTTTAATCGCTTCAACTTTGAATTTTATCACGCTGTACAGTACTTGATACGCGCACCTGGTGTGGTGATTTGCGGGTCCAAGAGATTTTGTTCGGGTTTTTCTTCCAAATTTATTTTTAATCTAACGTCGAAGCGAACAATTATTGATTATTGATGTAATCATGTAAATATAGTAGTACGCTACACAGGAAATTTCCTAATTTTTTCTCCTGTCATTGTTTCTGTTTTTTAGACTCTAGGTTGTTAATTTGTTATGCACGAAGTTTCCTGCATTGCTAGGCTTTGGTAAGTAGATTTTGTTTGATGACAATTGTTTTTAAAGATAGTAGGGGTTAATTGGTTATTTCATAATTGAATTCGTGTCTGACTTGCAGTTGGGTAGCTGAATTTAAAAAGTTTGCAGTCAACTCATCAAAGTAATTAAAACTTTCAATTGACTAATCACCGTTAACTCCTATTAACGTCCCTAACGGAAATCTGACGTGACATGCTTATGTGTTAAAATTTTATACGTTGTTTGCTGAGGTGGTGAAATCAAATAGATATTTATTGAAATAAATTTTTGAAATTTACAAAATAAATCCCAAAACAGCTTTGTAAAAATGATTACAGTTTCCATAAGATCAAACAGCAGCTCAATAAGAACACAACCGGAATATTCTTGAAGATGGGCGGATTATGGAAAAATCCGACGACCATTTTCAGTTTCCGACGACTTTCAAAAACTCCGATGACCACAAACCAAGCTCAAAAACTCCTGTTAAATACCATGCACACCACCCTTGCCATCATCCCCTTTTACAACTCTCCTCCGTTCACCACCCATTTCACACCATAACCCACCCACCACCATCAAACCGCCGTCATCCCTACTCCATTCAACCACACAACTGCAACGCCAAAACTACACATACTTCTTTCCCTCCTCAATTCTTTCGACCACTCCCCTGCTCCAACTCTACGACTAGTTACACACACTCAAGCAAAACCTCACACTAGTACATCTAATCGGAATCCCAGAAGAACTCAGCATATATTTATATAACTACAACACACGCCTGGTACCGGGGAAAACAACAGGGGAGGGCGATTAATTTCTTGAACCCCAAAATCATCACCACATAACATACGCCCCCACACTGCCCAAATCAAAACACACATAATTATATACACCACACACCTGTATGACACACTACTCCCTCACCCAGTAATCGTACAAGCCACTTGCAATCACTACACGACAATCCAGAAGTAGCGAAACAGAGGGGATGGGAAGAACAGCGACCCAATCACCGAGACATACTGGAGAAGAAAAAAAAAAAAGAAATAGTGGTGAGATTGAGAGAATATCGAAGAGAGTTTGAGAGAGATTTTGAGGAGATAGATTCAGGGAGATTTAGAGAGATGTTAGTTCAGATACGAGAGAGAGACGAGAGAGAGAGAGAGAGAGAGAGAGAGAGAGAGATTAAAGGGGAGAGAGAGATACGAGAGAGAAGAGAGAGTATAGGGGAGAGAGAGAAGCAAGAGGAAATAAAAAGAAAAATAAATTAATTAATTAATTTTAAGTTAAAATAATTACATGGCATCATACGTGGCAATATTTAACGGAGCACCGTTAAAAGTCAACACGATTTAACGGCAATGTAAGTTTTTTCATGTTTAGTGATTTAATCGTAATCAATTATTAGTGTACTCACCCATTTGCAAGTTTTTTTGAATTCGATTACCCAACTCCAAGTTGAGTATGAGTTCAATTATGAATTTGCCAATCAGCCCAAGATAGTAGTTAGAGAATCATCAAGAAATTTTTACTAGTTGCCCTTTACCTTCTCTAATTGTAATAAAAAATAATAACTAATTTAAAATGGAGAAAATATATATTATACTTAATCAGTAAAAATAGTAAATGCAATTTATTATTATATTTATTGGATGCTGTTTGCTCACTTAATTATATTTTTGTTATTATTGCATTTATTATTTTTGAATAAAAAAATAATTAAGTTAGCAAACATCATTCAATGACATTGAATTTATATGAGATGAAAAGTATAGATTACGGTCAATCAGAAAATGCAATTAATAACAAAGTATAGTGAAATTATTAAAAATATTTATATTTATATTTTTTTTTTGAAAAAAAACGTTAAAAATTACATATGTGGTTGTGCAGCAGGTTGTAAGCCGTTTCATTTCAATTTGTAACTGTTGCATTTAAGATTGCAAATGAGGTTACTTCATATTTTTGAAAAAACTTTCTACAACTTGAATATTTTAATAAAAGCTCAAAAATTTATTAGTGATTAAACATCATTCAATGCTATTAGATTCATAAAATAGCCATCATTTAGAGGGGTGTATTCAACTGAGATTTTAATGGATTTCTGATAATCTATGGATTTTAATGAATTTTTTAAATCCACGAATTGTTTAAATTTTACAAAGAATCTTATAAAATTGATGCAGAGTTATTGAGATTTGAAATGTTTTTTAGAAATCCATCAAAATCTCATTGATTTTTGCAAGATTTCAAAACTTATAAAAACAACTAGCAAATCCACCAAAATCCACCATTTTAATAAATCTAAAAGTTCATGGATTTTTGAATACCATCAGATTTAAATGGATTGTTTTAAATCCAGATAGATTTTAAAAGACTTTTTGAAAATCTAATTGAATACCCTCGAATTTTAAATGACATTTTGAAATCCAAATTGAATACCTCAAGATTTTAATGGATTTAAAAAAATCCAAACTGAATATCCCTAAATTTCTAAAATCCCTTAAAATCCTTCAAAATCCCAGTTGAATACACCCTATTAGAAATATAAATGAATCGTTCACAAAATTTGAAATTTTATTCGAAAAGCATTGAATTTGAATTCAATCAATTTGTAAACAAATCGAAAATGAACAAGATTTTGAGATTAGAGATTCATCTCGTCTGCAGAAGTTGAGCATAATATAATTTGGGTTGAAAGTTCGCGAACAAGTTCAACTTAATAGTTCATAACAAGTTCATTAATGAAATTCATGAATCAGATTCGTGAAGAAGCTCGTGAAAATAATTCATGAATAAGTTCGTGCATGAGCTCGATATATAAATTTGTGAACATATTTCATTCATAATTAACATGAGTTTTTCATGATAACTGGTAAATAATTGTGTGTGTATTTTTTTGGAAATAATATGTTAATTTATTTTGCGTTGTTATTTTCTTTTGTTAAATTTATACATTATTTTTATTATAAATAATTAAATTATAACATATTTTACATAATAAATTATATTATTAGAGCATTTTCAACGGTATTGGCCAAAAATGATCGGCTAAATCAGATAAAATATTAATTATGTATAATTTACTGAACCTGTAAGATGTTATGTTCCAATGGTATATTGCCTATAATGTTTGGTTATATTGTAATGTAGTATATTATTATTATCTCAGCTTGTTATAAATATAATATTTTTTTATAAGGTAAGAGCATCTCCAATGGCGTTGGCTAAAAATGATTAGCTAAATTACATAAAATATTGACTATGTAAAATTTGTCGAACCTGTAAGACATTGTGCTCCGAGGATATTGGCTATATGATTGGCTATATTTCAAAAATGACATGTTATTAATATTTCAAGTTGTTATTAATGAAACATATTATTTTAATATAAAAATAAGTGATGTGACAATTCACTACAGGTCTGTAGAGGTTCGACAAATATGATGGCATTCAATTTGATTTTTTAAAAATCATTTAAAATCTGATGCTATTTAATTTGGATTTTAAATTGTTTTTAAAATCTGATCGTATTGAATTTGGATTTAGAAAAATCTATTAAAATCTGGTAATATTCAAAAAATCTATTGAATAATAAAAAAAATAAAAATACTCAGATTCATTTACAAACGCATAAAAAGTTGGGGAACCTGATTTCAAAAAAAAAAAAAAAAAAAGCTGGGGAACCTGGAATTCCAGTTCCAAAAAGCACAATTGGTTTCCGAACCGGACTTAAAAGCCTTGAACAATTTATCCCATGAATGCATTATTACACTCGTCCGAGGAAGTACAGTAACATTCCGATTCAACGCCCAGAGAACAGGTAAAAAACAAAAAGCCATCGCGATTCACTGAATAATCAATTCATTCTCGGTGTCAGCTCTAATCAAATACTACTAGGAAGATTGAAAACCCAGTTAGGTGAAAAGAATCTAAGTTGCTACATGTAAGATAACCTGCTGTTGAATAATTGTACGATTTATTAACTTTATAATATGTGTAACGTGTGTCAACAGTTTACATGTAGTATATAATTAATCATACAAATTTGGCCCCATCTCTCTGTCAGTGAGTCAATTGATCTTACCCCATGTGCCTAAATAACTTGTACTAAAATTTTTTCATAGCATTATACAAGTTGTTCATTATTTTTGACTAGTTGTCATAAATTTTTTGTGTTACTGTTTTTGTCTTATTAAATGAGAAATTTCCTAGTTGAAATCATGGAGTCTATATAACAATAGCCCCTCATTATCAGTTCTTGCAAGCAACTTATCAAGTTTTGGTACATTTCTTTCTCTCCTGATATATAGCCCGGGTAACTTTTAAATTCAAATTTACCGTCTTGATCTTCAATTCACTGTTTTGCATTTTGTTTATCTATGATATCATATCATACATGCATGTTTATAAGAAGATCATGTATTAACACATGTTTGGATTATGTTATAATGCTCGGGGTTTAATCTAATGTGGTTAATTTAAGGTTTTGTACTATATATGTTTGTTTTTGTGTTATAGTAGTATGTTGACAATGAGTTCAATTTTCTGATTAAAAAAAGACAGGGATAGCAACTATAAAGAATTGATGGTTTGTGTTTGCAATGCATGGATTTATCGTTAAACTAAATAAATTGCACTTTAATATTTGCTCCAGGGTACCCCATATTATTAAGTTTGAGCTTAGTTTTGTGATTCAGAAACTAAAGTCGTACATCTTCGAGTGACGTACTTAGACTGGGGTGGGCTCTGATATGCTATTTACCTATTACGATCATGAGGGTGTTAAGAATTAAGAAGGGTTATTATGAGATTACAGATGCATTGTTGTTGCAGCTATTAGCGATCGATTGTAGTTCGTGTGTTTATATTGATGAAATATAGTTTCGGTATAATATTTGATTCTAATTTTATGTTGCTTCTATATTTGCAGAAGATTTAGTTCAGCGAGATGGAAGTCAGTCAAGTAACCAATGTCTCGGAGTTTGAGGCAATTGCAAAGAAGAAATTGCCCAAGATGATTTACGAGTATTATGCATCGGGTGCTGAGGATGAATGGACTCTCAAGGAGAACCGCAGTGCATTCTCCCGGATAGTGTATGCATTTTTGTAGCTTGCTCTTTTCCTCTTTGACTATTGATTTGAATTCCTATGATTGATTTGATGATATTATATATTGACCCTATTTGAAATACCACTAGTGGAGGGTTGAAATCTTGTTTTTTTTTTTTCTCAGGATTCGAACTTTTACTTTGAAATTAGTTCTGCAGCTAATATCTTCTTATCATTACCCTTTAGTAATTAACTTGCAATTTCTTAATTTCTAAATCAGGTTCCGACCCCGTATCCTGATTGATGTAACCAACATAGACATAAGCACGACTATCTTGGGCTTAAAAGTTTCAATGCCTATTATGATTGCTCCCACTGCTATGCAAAAAATGGCTCATCCTGAAGGTATATACCCCTGTTCTGTTGGTATTGACCTTTTCTCCATGGGGATGCTCTAGTAATGCACATGGTCTTTGTGCAAACATAAAACTATATGATGCCTATGCATATCATTGCACATGTTGTTAAA
This sequence comes from Saposhnikovia divaricata, assembly GCA_036435485.1. Classification (NCBI taxonomy): domain Eukaryota; kingdom Viridiplantae; phylum Streptophyta; class Magnoliopsida; order Apiales; family Apiaceae; genus Saposhnikovia; species Saposhnikovia divaricata. The sequence goes on from CM071598.1 coordinate 158,384,828, forward strand.
ACTTAGAATTTGAAGTATATACATACTTTAGAACATGAAATAACTGGTGTAATTGAACTGAAACTCTGCTTATTACTTCTAGCGACCAAGGCCTGTGTATTATGTGTGCAGCTTCGTTGGGGATTGTATACATTAATATTATACTCGATTGTGTCATATGTTGCTTTACCACACACAGTTTTAGCTAACAAGATATTCTTAGGCTTACTTTTAAGCAAACAACTTATATTCTAATAATTTATTTGGTTCGGATCTAATAAGAAAGTTGCATTGTCATGCAGGAGAGTTTGCAATTGCAAGAGCAGCATCTTCTGCTAGTACAATCATGGTTAGTCTGTAACTTTTGCTAATCTTATTTATCATGCTACCAGTTCAGATTTTACACCATCGTAACATCATATTCAAGGTGCACCTCTGTGCTCATATGAAGTCCAGTATCCTGCTTGCAATTGCTTTTCCATTTAATAAGATTATTAGTTTTCTATGTTTACTGAAGTCCAGCATTCTATCTTGCAGACACTATCCTCATGGGGTAATTCCAGCATTGAGGAGGTAGCGTCAACTGGACCTGGCCTACGGTTTTTCCAGCTTTATGTAAGATTGATAACTCATTCTTGGTTTCTGAACCTATTCGAAACAATTCCGTAGATTTGCTTGGGTAAAGTCTAGTTATACAAATAAGATCATAAGAACCTACAGTGCACGCAGTTTCCAAATAAACGATGAAATCAGTTTAATCATTGATAGTGCTCTACCCTTGCCAAGTACCAGTGACGTATAGGTGTCTCTTACTGTTCCCTCAATCTTTAAGTTTTAAAGTTCTTGCTAGAATTTAAAATACATCCCCCTTGTTCGATGATTTGAACAATTCATCCTAATTCAAAAATCACTTGCATATTATTCTCTTATCATCCATGACCTATCTGATCATACTTTTATTCTTATTCAGGTTTACAAAGACAGAAATGTGGTAATAAACCTAGTGAAGAGAGCTGAAAAGGCTGGGTACAAGGCAATTGCCCTTACCGTAGATACTCCAAGGCTTGGGAGGAGGGAAGCAGATTTCAAAAACAGGTGCACTAACAAATGAAGAAACTCGAATGGCTTCTCCGAACTGCTCGGCCATTTATTTTTTATGATTGGATTTGATAGCTAGCTAAGGTTCATTGCTTTTTCTGATTTGCTACAACTTTTTATGTATTGTCTATATCAGATTCAATATGCCTCCACACTTAACACTCAAAAATTTTGAGGGCATGGACATTGGCAAATTTGACAAGGTAATAGTAACGAATTACTTGTAATGCCAACACAAAATGATATTCATAATTAGTGCCTTGATGACAATTTTTATGTGTTTAATTACACAGAATGCAGATTCTGGACTTACCAAATATGTTGCTGGTCTAGTTGACCGATCTCTTAGCTGGAAGGTACTGTCATTTTTACTTTCAGTGAATTGTGTACTGTTTGCGATTTGTCCTTCACATTACTAACGGTTGAAAGTTTTGGAACAGGATATAGCATGGCTTAAAACGATTACTCACTTGCCAATTCTAGTGAAGGGTGTTATAACTGCTGAGGATGGTGAGAGTTGCTCAATAATTTGTTTCCCGTTTGCTCTCCACACATTGTATGCTCCGACCGGTTATGATCCCTTCATTTAATTTTCTTTGTCTTTTTGCAAATAATGCAGCTAAGATAGCAGTACAAACCGGAGCAGCAGGGATTATTGTCTCAAATCATGGGGCACGACAACTTGATTACGTACCTGCAACTATTATGGCGTTAGAAGAGGTCATACTGCTTGCAGTGATTTGGTTACATTATTATGAGTTTTTCCACTTAAGAGAGAGGTTTAAATAAATAGTTTGTATTTTAAATAAAACATTGCCGGAACATAAATATTACCATTAGATTTTTCCTTATGAGGGACCATTTAACATGTGCATGCTGATTTCCTTATGCATTTTCATGTATCAGGGCTATCTACTTGTTCAATCAGTTATCAAGCTTACGTATTGTTTTGATCCATTTTGTTCATAGTCTCTTGAAGTTTTATATGGTCCTTTAATTCATGATAATTATAGGTAGTCCAAGCTGTACAAGGGAAAATTCCAGTTTTTCTTGATGGCGGGGTTCGTCGTGGTACTGATGTCTTCAAGGCATTGGCCCTAGGGGCAGCTGGCATATTTGTAAGTAAATAAATGTCCAACTCACATTTGTAACAAGTTAAATAATTAGTTACATCTGCTGACCAGTTCAGTTCAGATTCATTAGGACATGAACTGCAAATAAGTTTCCGTAAACAGATATCTTGAGAAGTTGATTGCTGAACGTTAATAGTCCATACACTACGTACAAAGTTTCAAACCACAAAAGTACAGAATTGAATCTTTTTTCTAAAGATACTGATGCTACAAATGATCCTCGATCAAGATTTTACTAAGATCTTGGATCTTTTACTAGTATTATAAATTGCTGATAGCAGAGTAAGTTGGTGGTCTTGAGTAATTAATTCCCTACAACTTACTACTCAAAGTATCTATTTGTTAGTACTTTCAAGGTTGTCTAGAAAGGGCATAGGCTTGACACTTTTTTTTGTTTGTAAACTAATTAATTATGCTGTAAATTTAGGTTGGAAGGCCAATAATTTGGTCGTTGGCAGCTGATGGTGAAGCTGGTGTGAGTAAAGCACTTCAGATGCTACGTGAGGAGTTTGAGCTAACTATGGCACTGAGTGGATGCCGTTCAATCAAAGAGATCACGCGCAAACACATCGCGGCACCATGGGATGGTGCTCAGATCACACCAAGGTTATAAGATCTGTCATATCAAACAGAATGGAAGGAACTTTGTGCTTCAGGAGCTTCCCTATTGTTTAGTATTTGAACAACTATTTTTAGGTGTGTGTGTATAATTGTTTAAGCCCAAATAAAGTTCTCGGTGACGATTATACATCCGGAAGTAGTTGCTCATTGTACTGCCCCTTGTATCTTGTAAGACTTGAAGTGATTTTCAATTTCTATGTTTCCTTCATTGTTGGACAAGGAAAGTATATTTGCTGTCTTATTTAATTTAACTAGTCTTCGGGCCTTTCCGAGTTTGAGTGTAGTATTTTTCTTGTTGGCCATGAGGACCTTAATATAAAAGGCACCTAGCTCCTGGTTCCAGTAAATTTATGTGTGTTAGAGACACTGTTGTAGTTAGATTTGTAAAGAATGCGCTGTGTTGTAATAAGCTTCTGCCCGTGTTTACAATTCAGAGAGCATCTCCAAGGGCAACCCCTATTTTCATCCCCTAAAATATAATAAAATAATGATTACTTAAAATATAGGTAACCAAAAAATTCTTTTACTCCAATGGTGTTACCTATATTCATTACCTATAACTTAAAAACTAATATTAAATCAATATTTTAGGTAATATAGAAAATGGGTGAGAGTATTGATATAGATATATATTATTATATTATAAGGAAAGAATGATGATGTGTCATTATAGGGGTTGCTTTTCTCTCCCCTAAATAAGGGGTTGGATTTTCTCTCCCCCAAAAATTATAGGGGATAAGGACTTCCATTGGAGCATGCATTTTAAAGCTATATTCCTATGTACATGTAGGACAAATATAGGTAAGGATTATTTGCATTGGAGTTGCTCTTAAGCGTAAGAACGTTTGACCCCATGTCAAATTGCTATGATCTGTTGGTGACCATGGCGAGCTAGAAATGGATTGGTGTGGCAAAGCAAAAATCCTGCTGGCTGCTGCTGCTAATGGCGTTGTCTCATCTGCTATTGCTTATTTAATCAAGCTATTGTTCTCTCTATTCTGAAAAATATCATCAACTCAGAATCGTTTGAAATGACATAAAAATTATCCCCGTACCTGAATATTGTATCTTTCTGTTTCACTGCACCAACACTGCAATGAAAATCCCTTTTCACCAAAGATAGGCTAAATTTTCATTTAGATAGGCATTTTGGGGTCATTTGTTAAATCTGAATCGTATTTTTTGAATGATTAAAATTCTGAACGAATGATTAATCTAAATGCGGGATGAATAATGCTATTTGTTAAATTAATTTTCAATTTTTCTGAATAAAAGAATTTTGCACATTTTTTGTTATATTACCTTGTAATCTATCTATATTTTTTATTAATATTAAAAATCATGTTTTAATTATCCACAATAGTACCAAAATAACAAATTTGGTTAGCAATTAACTTGAGATTCGATTCCTTCCAACTAAATAATTATATAAGATTTAATTATTTAATTAATTTCTTTAATTTCACCTCGTATTCGATTCATGTAACTACATAATTAAATAATATTTACTTATTATATATTTTTATCATTCAACTTTATGCAAGTACATATTTAAATGATATTTATAATAATAATAATATATTAATATTAGTATTATCATATTAATATTGATAGAAGTACCAAATAAGATGGTGTATAATGGGGTTAATTGGCTATTTCATAACTGAACTCGTGCCCAACTTGCAGTTAGGTAATCAAACTCAAAAAATTTGCAAATAGGTAAGTATACTAATAATTATTGCGATTGAACCACTAAACACAAAAAAACTTGCAGTGCCGTTAACTCGCGTTGACTTTTAACGGTGCTCCGTTAACTCTTGACACCTGGGATGACATGTCAGTATTTTAACTTAAAAATTAAATCGAAAATTACATAAACCCAAAACTTCTTTTTCTCTCCTCTTTCTTTTAATTTACTTATTTATCTTTTCTTTTTCTCTCCGTTTTCTTCTATCTCTCAACTCTCTCTCTCTCTTCTCCCACTCTTTCACCTTCTCATGTACATCGTCTTGTGCCCTGGTTCTGGGGTCTGTTCTGAGCAGTTCGATTACCCAACTGCAAGTTGGGCACGAGTTCAGTTATGAAATAGCCAATTAACCCGTGTATAATGTAGTAGATTGTTAATACTCGATGAAATAGATCAATCCCATTATACCAATGTAACGTCCCATGGATGGTTCAGTTAAATGTTTTAGACTCACTCGTCCAGAAGAATCTGGACTCATCCAGAGGAATTAATTTTCAAACAAACAACCTGAATAGCAAAATAATGTATTGTTATGCCCAAATCTGGCATAATGGCTAAATTGATTTAATTAGCTAAATTGATGGTTCATAATCTACGATGGGCCTGGAAGATGAAGATTGGGTCACTAAAGCCCATTATTGGAATCAGCCCGGCATATCTTGGCAATAATACTTCTATTACAGGAGCACCTCGCGATGCAGCGCCTCGCTGGCGATGCTTGCAGGAGGATCGCTTCGCTTTGCACCACGTCTATAACTTATAGTGAGATCATTATCTCCTCTTCTCTGGAAGGCTCATGGTCAGGCTTAAGGTCGCATGAGTAGCTAGGCACAGGGATTGCTTCGCATGGCCAGGCCTCTCGAGGTCGCATGCAAGGGCCCTGATGGATCTTTCATTCCGAATCTATTCATTCGAGATTATGGGCTTCTACAGCTGGATCATGGATCATGGATAGATTTGATGACTTACTGCCACGTCAGCCCTAAACAAGTGGGCTTGGACCTTGGCTTATCTCATAAAACCCTAGCCCGCCTAGGTAACTTGTTGTCGAAGAACTACGTCAGGCTTGATCCCTATAAATAGGGTACGTAGGCTGTAAGATCCCGGATTATTGTAGGATTTATTATTATTATTATTTTTATTGTTTTAATTATGTTAATTAGTATTTAAAGTATGGAATTGGATTTGAGAATATCGTTGTGGAGTTCAACGATATTTAGTGTCGAGTTTATATGAGTATATTGTGTTATGTGTGCCCCAGTATTTTTAGTTGTATTTTTTTAGTGATTTAAAAGTATTTAAATCTAGTAGTATTGATCTTCAAAAATATTTATTTAATTATCGGAGGGCTTAAAAATCATGAAATCTTTTGTAAAATTATCTTTATATATTTATTGAGTTTTTAAAAGTGTTGGGTGGATTAATTTGGGTGTTTTAGTATTTTATAATGATTTTAAGAGTTTTATTGTATTTAAAGGATTAAAACTTTGAAAATTCATATTTAATTCATTTTTGATCCGAAAAATATTTCGAAAATATGTGGGAGTTCGTAATTTTATATTCTTTATTTTAAAAATGAAAAGTTTAATTTTCTGAAATTTTATTTAATTTCGATTTATAAAGCTGTTTATTAGTTTTAAAAGTGAAGATGTAGTGTTTTAATTGGGCCCGGAATGAATTGTAGGAGTGATATATTAGTATTGGGCCAAGCCCAATGTAATAGGAAGTTAGTGTTAGTTATGCTTTGCGTAGAAGTAGTTAATTTGGATATTTTGTTGGTCGTAGTTAGCTTTGAGACTTATCTGTTTGTTGGAATAGAGAGCTATAATTCTATAAATAGCTCAATTATTAGTACTTTTGTTATGGAAAATATAATTCAATCCTTATCTCTCTGAACTTCCTCTATCTCTATTTCTCACTCTGCTCTTCTCTCTTTCCTTCTCACCTTCTCTTGTTCTGTTACTTTTGTGTTATCACTCCTAACAGTGGTTTCACTTGACATGACTGTTTCACCCAATATATCAAAACACAGCAGATAGAATAGAACGGGGGAGAGAGAAATAAGATTGGGGGGAAAAATTAGGGATTTGGGGAAAGAGAAGAGAGATTTGAGAGAAATAGAGAGAGAAATCAATTGGGTGTGTTATGTATATAATTATGCGTGTATATATGTGAGTTGTGTCTCGGGAGCAGTCCGGCGAGGTCGTGCGTGGCTGTGGAGGCTGTGGTGTAGCGTGGAGAGAGAGAGAGAGAGAGAGAGAGAGAGAGAGAGAGAGAGAGAGAGAGAGAGAGAGAGAGAGAGAGGAGAGATTGTTTGGGGAGCTTGAAAATCGTAGAGGTATATTTCGTTTCGTGTTTTAATTATGAAATCTTCGTATTAATTCGTAGTAAATTTGAATCTTGATTTTTCTTTCTTAATATTCAGATTCTATATAGTTAAGCATGCCTACAAGTTGTTTGATTTATTGTCTCAAAGAAGTTAAGCATGATTCTAGTTTTGATTATGAAATCCCAGCAACTGCCCTGTTTTGTGCTGTAATTTCGAGACAGTTAATGACCTTATTTGGTCTTGGCTATAAAATATGAATTATAGCTTGTGGTCTCTAGTTTGTGTAGGAGAAAACGGTGCGTAGTTTGAGTTAACGAGCAAGGAGAAAACGTTGTTTTAGTGACTGCTGTTCATAACCTCGCTGCTCTCGGGGAATTGCTACTTTGGAAATCTGTTTCACCTAGTTAAACTTGTTCTTTTAAGTTAAAAATTTTACTGAGTATAGAGGAAGGAATTATAAAGATTACAGAAAAAGATTTGCACAAAAATATGAAATGTTCGATTTATTTAAAAATGCTAGAGTGTGACTGGTACATGAGAATCTGCTCTTGTGCTAATGGTCGTAATTAGATTAGTATGGTGAATTTTTATATATTGTTTAATTGTGGTAATTTAACTAATAAGTGTTGTAATTTAAATCGATATAAATTGTGAGATTAATTGTGGGTTTGAGTATATGTTTTGATGATTATTAATGGTTAATTGTTGTTGTTGGGTAATACTTTCGGAAGTGGAATTTGAGGATTTTGGATATAAGTCGAGTTTGAGTAATTATCGAAAATTGTAATTGTCGAGTACTTGGTATTGATTAGTAAGTGGTTACTAATTTACCTTGATAATTGTTAGTTGCATAATGTGTGAATTAGTAATTGTGAAATGTTAACTGTTAATGCTATGTGCTAAATGTTATAAATCGAGTCATAGTATTCGTTGAATATATCATTGTCAATTACTTGGTGTTGGTAAGTATGGGAATACGTGGTACATGTTAAATGTTAGAATTTTATAATAATTAGAATTGTGCTAGGGGTTATGAGAAGACCACAAGTTTTTAAATGTCAATATTTAGAGGACTTGTGTAATTCTTTTCGACTAATCCCTAGGGCTTACGAATATCCATGATTAACTATCACGGGTATAATTCATATACTTATGTGGTGTGATCATCGATATAGCGTAAGTAATAGTTAGTGCTAGGGGTTGTTCCCTAGGGCTTACGAACATCAATGATTGATTGTCACGTGTATCATTAAAATACGTGAGAAATACGATCATTGGTGTAGCGTAAGTAGTAGTGTAATATAAATCATTATGAGCTATGTGCCGCATGTCAGGGCGGATACTTTCTTATGTGTTTATTTTATGTTGCTGCAAGTTGAGGCAGCTTATTTTTGCTAAAACAGGGATGTATTGTATTTGAGGGGCTGTGCCCATAGTCCGATAAACGAATGGGTCATGCCGAAATTTTCTAAAAATCCCCTGCGTTTTAAAGTTATTTAAATTATTTGATTTAAAGATTTAAAGGCATGTATGTGTATGAGTATTTAAGTACATATGTGATGATTAATGAGGTGTGGATATATATATTTTTTTTATGTATGTATTGCTTTGTGAGTTATAAGTAATTAGTTATCGATTGGATTGTTTATGTACTAAATAGTACTTTACTATTATTTCAAGTATGATTAGGGATTCGATATAGAGCCAGTGCACCTGTTGACGGTTTATTGAAGAAGATGCATGCGTGATCGAATAAAGACCGAGATTAAGTATCGAATCGACGCGTGGAAACGAGGCAAGTGTACTAACCCTCGCTTATCGTTCAAGCGAGATAAACATGTTTCTATTCAATATAAGTATTTCCCTTCAAATCTTTATTGTTAGTATCCTCTCCTTCAAATTACTGATAAGGATGTATTTTGTTCCGTATATCGAATGCTTCTATGTTTCTAAATCTTTTAGTATTGCTTCCTAAAATGGTTATTAATTAAAGATGTTTTTAAAATTTCCTTATACTGGGCTGGTCTTTTGCCAGTGAGTATAAAGGACTGAAAAGTGAAATGTTTTAAGTATTAATAAGATGGTTTATAAGTTGGATAAGCGTAAGAGGCTAGGGTGGTCCTAGTCCAGCACTTTTGTTAAGCATAAGAGGCTAGGGTGGTCCTAGTCCAGCACCTTTGTTTAGCGTAAGAGGCTAGGGTGGTCCTAGTCCAGCATTAAAGGCCAATGTGTTGCCTAATTGAGAACCTAATTTCAAAGAAAGGAAGACTTTACGTGGCTGATCACCCGTATTGTCCGTAATCAGAAGAATAATAAAATCAATTTAAATGTTTCAAAAAGTTTTACGGAAAGTATGTTTTATTTGTGGAATGGTTTTAAAGAGATGAATGTTTTGATGTTTTATTGATGGAATAGTTCTAATGAGAGGAATGTTTTGATTAGATATACCTGTTTTACTGTAAATGATTATCGGTTTAGAAATTGTGTATTTCAGATTAAATTGTTGTCTATATGATAAAAGTTGAAACCTCAGTAAAATAATGAGATTAAGGATAGATAGAAGTTTTTCAGTTATTCCCTTCGCAAGTAACATTGTACGTGAAAGTGGAGTAAGAATGATTGGAAAAATTCTTGATATTCTTTCTCTCAAAGTTTTATCTGGGGCAGAGATGGTTAGTAGTAAATAGAAGAGTGTTATGTTAGAATATTAAAGGGGGGTGTTTATGTTATGTAAAGGGTATGAGTAACGACGATAGATAATGTTATTTTATAGAGTAGTTGTATATTCTTGTTGACTGTTATAAAATAATTCACGGTTATTACGGTCACTGTGGCATGTGTTGCGCAGTGATAGTGAGAACCGAGAATGATTTGAGATCTTCTTAGTAATTCAAACTCATGATTGTCAGGCCGGTTAGGCAGCTAGGTATGCAAATGCTTAGCGACATGAATGAGATTTGAGTAACTGAGAATTTTTTGGAGATTTCGTTAAAGTGTTAGATAAAGTATTTTTGCAAGTATTAAAAGTATTGAATCTAGTATTACGACCCTTCTCAGTTATTAATCTTGATTTCGAGTTATAAATGTTTTAAATGATATTAATCTTCTGTTATAGTTAAGAATCCAGATTTCAAGTATAGTATTGATTATAATTTAGTGAGCATTCCTATAACGCCTTAGAAATTTCAGAATATTTAATTATTAAGAGTTATCTATTTTATATTAAATAAATTATGTGGTGTGTGAATTGGTTGAGGAAGTATTATATTGTGGAATAATAATTGGAGGTCAGATAGATATTTTATATGTGTTATGTAAGCCCGACTATTTTTTTTTTAATTATATTTTTGGGATTTATTTCCTATTTATTTGTGTTATAATTACCTTCTTTGAATTTTATAAAATTCTCGGGATTAGCAGAAATCCTGAAATCTTTTTCATTATTGATTTTATTAGTTTACATGACTTTTAAAAATATTGGGTGAATTCTTTTTGGATTTCAAGGATTTTAAAATGATTTTACGAATTATTTTCCAATTTAATGGTTTAATCTTGTAAAATTCGTATTTAATTCGTTTTAAATCCTAAAAATATTTTAAAAATATGTGGGTGATCGTAATTTTACATTCTTTATTTCAAAATTTTAAAATTTAATGTCCTACCTATTTTTATATTTGATTTCGATTTTAGGAGTGGTTTACTTTCAGTAAAGTATAATTATTAAGTCATTTCTATTTATTTCCCATTCTTCCCCAAAATCCCTTATAATTCAATCCAATCCCTAAATTGGATTTCATTTTCTAGAACCTGGTCTAGAGACTTCTCGGTAATTGCCTCTCTACTATCATCTCTCTCAAATCCCTCAATCTCTCTCAACTCACGAATCCCTTTCCCTCCCCTCGGGTTTACCCTGTATTTGATTGTTTGTGCTAACTGCGACTCTATGCTTTGTTGTGTGTCGCCGATCCTGAGCTCCGATTTTAAGCTTGTAATTAACGAATCCTTGCTACGAATTAACCCCTTTCCCCCTCTGTTTGCCTGCGTCTGTGTGACTATTATGTGTATATGTGTGTGCGTTCCGTGTGTACAGAGGAGTGGGTGCGTGGATGCTTCTCCTCCCTCTTCCCCTTTGTGATTTCAATTCATTATGTGTCTGGTTGTGGAGCTGTAAGTTTCCTGTCGTGTGGGTTGCGATGACAGTAACGAGTATATGTGTGTGTGTGCGTGTAATAAGTGTGTGCTGTGTATGCTTCCCTGGCCGCGATTTAAGTATGTGGCTATGCTTGTGTGTGGGCTGTATGTATGGCCTGGTTACAATGCTATTACTGTGATGCTTCGACAGAATTATTGTTACAATTTCGGGCCTTGATAATTATTCTGTGATGATACGAATAATGTCGAATGATTTTGTATGGTTCTGAGTCGACTATATTCAAACTTTGCTGAATTGGTATTGGAATTGTGATTAAAAGTATTTAGTGTAGAATTTCGAGCCGGAGACCCGAATTAGGGCACCCTCGGGATTTTGCCCCATCGACAGTGATGTTTAATATAAATTGAGTCGATGGAATACGGCGATGATGATTATTTTCTGAGCCAAAAATTATTTAATAATTAATATTTGTTATTTATCTAATAAATTGTAATTTTATTATCGAGTTGTTATTAATTGCTTAAATTGTATTGGATTATAAATCAGTGAGTTGGAATGTGACTTGGGATTGGATAATAAATGTGGATTTGATTGGTAATTGATATTTGTGTTGGTTGTGTCGGCTGTATCCCGACGGGCAGTCCCCCGTATAAAAGGGATGCCGTCAAAATTTTTCTAAAATATATATTAAAATCATTTCTTGGTAAAGAGTATGCATGATTATATAATTTATACGAGTTGTGAGTCGGGCTTCATATTTTAAAATCTATGTGGTATGTGCTTACGTGGTTATATGATTAAATACTTTTGTCTGTAGCTTATGTATTGATATTATATGATTAAATAAACATAAATTAGGGAACTATTCGCAGGGGTAGACTAAGTGGAATGTTTATATTGCTTAGCGAGTATTAAACGGGATTCTGAAATAGTGTTATATTGTGTGTAGATTCCGTGGATAAAGGGAAGGCTAAAGCTGAGGACGTAAAGACACTTCGGATTCTGTGATTTTCTAGTTAAGGCAAGTAAATTGCTTCAATTACCTTTCAAATGAGTTATGATTATAAAAGTCTGATTCATATGCTTATTTAAATTACTCTTGCTATAATTGTTCTGTTAATTTTCCCGAAATTGCGAATACATAATGGTTATACCCCAAATTGATTCTACTGAATGGTTGATTCTTTTAGTGAATTGATTTACATCCATATTCCTTGCAAGCATATTGTTCCACTTCTTTTTCAAGTAAACCACTTCACTTATATTTCCAACGAATTATGACTATCATAACCTGATTCCTATGCATTCGATTTACCCTTGATATAACTGCTCTAATAATTTCCATTAATTTTGAATATTCAATTGTTATACCCCAAGTTGATTATATCGTTTTCGTTGACCCTTTATATAGCTTGACTTAAATCAATAACCCTGGTTGCCATATCGAATTTGTCAATATTTAATTCAGAGATTACTTGACCTTATTTACTTTGTGAGATTTGAGATGTTGGCCTGGAACGAAAGTGTCCAGGGTGTTTGGCAGTTGAGGTGGTCGATTGTTCCGACACCTGATGTCTAGTTATAGGATTGGACTGTGGTTTTTTTTTTTAAAAAAAAAAATGTGGACCGTAAGGGTCGGACCAGATTCGTGGTCAGAAATTATTAAGGCCAATGTGTGCCGTGGATCCATTAAGGACATTGCTGTGTGCGTTTGTCCGGGGTTAGTGCGTGACTGATCAGCAGCCTAACCTTATAGTTGTTTTTATTATAAAAATGCATGATAGTCCAATCCTCTTCTATTTTATGATTCAGACAAAAGATGAACCTTTAATTGAGATATATATTGTTGATTGTTAATTCTTGAAAATCTTGCAGACATATCAGTTGTTGTTGTTTTAATTTCATACATATATACTTGCTGAGCGTTTTGGCTCACTTGCTTGCTAATTCTGTTTCCTCAGCTAAGCCAGGAGATGTCTAGAAGAAGTGGCCCGTCGGGTTGGGGTAGTCACCGAGGCAGTCAGAGGGTCGAGGCGGTTGGTTGGGTAGTGACATATACCTTGGTTTATATTATATCTGTATTTGTAGGCAGATTATCATATTTAATGGGTTGTATATTATTTGATTCAGTTCTGGGTTGTAATAACTATTGGTAGTTGTTTCATACAGTGACCTGTGTGCGGTCTGGGTTGATTTGGTTTTATTTCCTTATGGTTTAGTATATCTTATGCAAGTGAGTTGTTTTAGTTCTACTTAATTGTTTGAGCAGGTGGTTAGTTCGGTTTATGATTACATCATGCCGAAATTTCTAAAATTTCTCCTATATTAATGTTTAATTGAATATAAGAGTTTATATTATTATTGTTGGCTAGTGAGGGTGTTACAAGTTGGTATCAGAGCCACAGGTCACAGTCACTGAAACAATTAGGTGGGGAGTCGGGGTAGAGTTATAAGAAAGGTTAGGATTGTTTCGTGAGAGATAGGAAGTCTAATTATATATATATATATATATATGTATACTTCAGGCACCTGCTTCTGGTTCCGATTCAGACCCGGACGAGGATCCGGAAGGAGGGGCTTCTGTACCGCAGCAGATTTCCCCAGGGGTTATGCAGCCGTTCGTAGGATCGCAGGGCTCAGTGAATGGGCCAGCATACCAGTATACTCCTCAGCCTGTACCATACCATGTGTACGAGCGAGTGGCCCGAGAGAGGGACTATCTCTTAGGGCAGATGGCAGAGTGGAGGGCTATGAGGGCTGGGGAGGAGGAGCGGGCTAGAGATAGAGATAGAGCGGTGGCTGAGCTGGAGGATGTCCGGAGGCGAGTACGAGCTCTTAGACGTGTTGTCATTAGGCGGGGACGGATGAGATCCCGAGATGAGCCGGCATTTGTGACACAGCAGGTGACCCTAGGTCTGGTGACGGCAGAGCTGGAGAGTATTCTGGGATCAGCTTGGCGGGGAGAGTCGGATGACGATGATGACCAGTGATGATTAGGGTAGTATGATGATGTGGTATTTAGCGGCATGTTATGGCAGTAGTAGTATGTCAGGATTCGCAGTGCGGCCAGTTTTGTTGTATATATCTGTTGTACTGTGACTAGATGCTAGCAGTCTCCTCTTTTAGCATTATGTTGTACCCTTATCGAAGCGTTGTTTTTTACGCTTGTATCTGATCTATCTATATATATCATTATCACTTTTGCAGAACTGTGTTAAATTTCCTTATACTGTCATTTACTTAAGCATCTTATTTACTGCTCGTTTCATATTTACTTTCAGCACCATTTCCTTTTAGCATTGTTTTTACTTTCGATACTATGTTTGATCTTAGCATTATGACTATTGTTTCTTTATTGCACCTGTTGAATGTTTGTGAATACCTTGTGTAACCTTGGATTAATATCCTATTGCACCCTGTGAATCAATTGTTGACCGGAATATTGGTTGGAGACCTCGAATTACCTTTCAGTAATATATGCATTGTTCGTTTAAGTTGGATCATTTTGAGCTATTATTTTCTGGACCTGAATCTAATACAATTGTTCATTGATTTCAGAAATATGCCTCCCAAAAAGAAGAAACAAAATACCCGGACCCCCGATCAGGGGGAGCAAGCTAATCCACCTCCTGTTGGTCAGATGGACCCTGCCTTAGCACAAATATTACAAACTCTTGTTCAGCAGACTGCTACTCTGGCACAGCAACAGCAGCAATTACAGCAGCAATTGTTGGCACAACAGCAACAACAGCAACAACAGCAACAACAGCAACAACAGCAGCAGCAGCAGCAGCAGCAGCCACCTGTTCCTCCGGTGGTTACTTTTAAGTCTTTCCAGGCAGTAAAACCTCCTGAGTTTAAAGGGACAGCGGACCCGGTGGAGGCGAGGTCTTGGTTAAAAGAGATGGAAAAAGCCATTGCACTGGTGGGGGTCCCAGCAGACAAACAAACTGAATATGTAAGTTATTTCTTGAAGAATGAAGCTACTTACTGGTGGGAGTCGGTGAAGATGTTGGAAGCTACTGAGGTGATTCCTTGGGAGAGGTTCACAGAGCTATTTTTGGAAAAGTATTTCCCCGACTATATGAAAGACCAGATGGAGATGAAGTTTTTGGAGCTGAAACAAGGGAAAATGTCGGTGACAGAATATGAAACCAAGTTTACGGAACTAGCTAGGTTTGCTCCGGCCTATGTGGATACGGAGAGGAAGAAGGCTAAGAGGTTTCAACAAGGATTGAAACCGTGGATTCGTACTAAACTAGCAGTTTTGGAGTTGGAGACTTATGCAGCAGTGGTGCAAAAGGCCATGATAGCTGAAGGGGAAAGCGAATTATACTTCAAGGAAAAAGAAGGAAAGAAAAGGAAGGCTGGGTCAATGGGGGAACGACAAGAGCAAGGCAGTTCTCATAATGTGCCAAATAAAAAGCCAGGATTCCAGCCAGGAAAGTATGGGAACCCTAAGAAGCCGGGATCAGGGAATGGGGGCCAAGGAAATAGAATTCAAGATGCGAGTCAACAGAAATTGGTTAGGCCACCCTTGGCAGAATGCAAAACTTGTGGGAAGAGGCATCCGGGGGTGTGTACAAAGTTGGAGGTGACGTGTTTCAAATGTAATCAAAAAGGTCATTATGCTCGGGAATGCAAGGCAGGAATTGTGTGTCACCGTTGTGGGAAGCCAGGGCATATAATGAAAGACTGTAAAGTACCTGTAGTGAAACCTCCAGTTCTGGCTAACCCAATACTGCAAGCAATTGAAGCACCACCCCCAACAGCAAGTGTCAGACCCGTGGCAAGGACTTTCAACATGACTCTGAACGAAGCTATTAAGAATTCGGATGTGGTAGCAGGTACGCTCCCTGTAAATTCTGTTCAAGCTAAAGTGTTAATTGATTCCGGGGCTACGAAATCCTTTATATCCAAAGAATTTGTTCAAAAGTTAAATTGTGAGGTATGCATGTTACGTGAAGCTATAGTTATAGAAATAGCTAATTCAGAACGAATTCCGGTTACTCAAGTGTGTCCTCGATGCAAGATTGATATTTCAGGGCATTGTTTTTACGCTAATTTGATACCTTTTCAGTTAGGTGAATTTGATGTTATCTTAGGAATGGATTGGTTAACTGAGAATAATGCCCAAATTGATTGTAAGAATAAGAAGGTGATCCTTAAACCCTCTGATAATGTAGTAGTTACCTTTAGGGGTCAGAGGCAGACTAGGAGATTTTTAACGATCATTCAAACAAAGAGGTTGTTGAGGCAAGGATGCGAGGGCTATATGGCTTATGTCATGGATACTAGTCAAGAGGTGCCTAAGATAGAGGAAATTCCAGTGGTGAATGAATTTCTGGATGTTTTTCCGGATGAACTTCCCGGATTACCTCCGGATAGAGAAATAGAATTTACCATTGATTTAGCCCCAGGAACTGAACCCGTGTCAAAGGCTCCTTATCGAATGGCACCTGTAGAGATGAAGGAATTGGCAGTTCAATTGCAAGATCTTCTGGAGAAAGGTATTATTAGACCTAGTGTATCGCCGTGGGGAGCTCCGGTATTATTTGTAAAGAAGAAGGATGGAAGTATGAGATTGTGTATCGATTATCGGGAACTAAATAAGTTGACCATCAAGAATAAATACCCTTTGCCGAGAATTGACGATTTATTTGATCAATTAAAAGGAGCAACTTGTTTCTCGAAGATTGATTTGCGGTCAGGATATTTTCAATTAAAGATTAGACCGGAAGACGTTCCAAAAACAGCGTTTCGAACTAGGTATGGGCACTACGAGTTCTTAGTGATGGCCTTTGGGTTAACTAATGCACCAGCAGCGTTCATGGACCTAATGAATAGAGTCTTCAAGAAATATTTGGATAAGTTTGTGATTGTGTTTATAGATGATATTTTGATATACTCAAAGACCGAAGAAGAGCATGCAGGGCATTTGAGAATAGCCTTAGAAACGTTGAGGAAAGAGAAATTGTATGCGAAATTTTCCAAATGTGAGTTTTGGCTGAAAGAAGTGCAGTTTTTAGGGCATGTCATCAGCAGTGAAGGGATTAAGGTGGATCCTGCTAAAATTGAAGCCGTGATGAATTGGGACCGACCTAAAACACCCACAGAGGTTCGAAGTTTCTTAGGATTGGCGGGATATTATCGAAGATTTGTTCAAGACTTTGCGAAGATAGCCACCCCACTAACAAAGTTGACAAGGAAGAATGAAAAGTTTGTGTGGAATGAGAAGTGTGAAGAAAGTTTCCAGGAATTGAAGAAGAGATTGGTGACTGCACCTGTATTGACACTTCCAGATGAAAAGGGAAATTTTGTGATCTACAGTGATGCATCTCACAAAGGTTTGGGATGTGTACTAATGCAGCACGGAAAGGTAATTGCTTACGCTTCGAGACAATTGAAACCTCACGAACAGAAATATCCTACTCATGACTTAGAATTAGCCGCGATTGTTTTCGCCTTGAAGATTTGGAGACATTATCTGTATGGGGAAAAGTGTGAAATTTACACGGACCACAAGAGTTTAAAATATATTTTCACCCAGAAGGAATTAAATATGAGGCAGAGAAGATGGTTGGAATTACTCAAGGATTATGATTGTACCATCAACTATCATCCTGGGAAGGCGAACGTGGTGGCGGACGCTTTAAGTAGGAAGGAGAAAATCAGTATGTTGACAATGCCTGTGGAATTATACAAAGAGTTTGAAAGGTTGGAGATAGAGGTATGTATGCCTGCAAGTAGTACAGACACGGTGTACACTATGACGTTTCAGCCAGAATTATTAGAAAAGATTCGCAGATGCCAGGAGGAAGTCATAAGCGGAGATGTGAACAAGTTAACAGGTGAGGAAATATGCACACAGGTAGATGACAAGGGGATATTAAGATTTTCTTCACGTATTTGGATACCCAATGTGACAGAGTTGAAGAATGAGATCCTACAGGAAGTCCACAGTTCAAAGTATTCGATTCATCCAGGAAGTACGAAAATGTATCGAGACTTGAAAAGAAACTTCTGGTGGCCGGATATGAAAAGAGATATTGCTGAATGGGTGAGTAAGTGTTTGACCTGTCAGAGAGTAAAAGCTGAACATCAGAGACCAAGTGGGATGCTACAACCATTAGAGATTCCCGAGTGGAAATGGGAACATATTGCAATGGACTTTGTGGTTGGATTGCCAAGGACGAGAGCTAATCATGATGCTATCTGGGTAATTGTTGATCGCTTAACCAAATCTGCACACTTTCTTCCAATAAATGAGAGGTTTTCATTAGACAAATTAGTTCATCTATACATAAAGGAAATTGTGGTGCGACATGGAGTTCCCGTATCAATAGTCTCAGATCGAGATCCAAGATTTAATTCGAGATTCTGGAGAAGTTTTCAAGAATGTTTGGGCACCGAATTAAAAATGAGTACTGCATACCATCCTCAGACTGATGGACAGAGTGAAAGAACGATTCAAACAATTGAAGACATGCTCCGAGTTTGTGCATTGGATTTTGCAGGAAGTTGGGATGAACACTTGCCGTTAGTAGAATTTTCATACAACAATAGCTTTCATGCTAGTATCGGTATGCCACCATATGAAGCGTTATATGGACGAAAGTGTCGATCTCCAGTATACTGGGAAGAAGTTGGCGAGCGAAAGATACTCGGACCTGAGTTAGTGCAGCAAACCAAGGAAATAGTTCAACTTATTCAGAAACGGTTAGTGACAGCTCAGAACCGACAGAAGAAGTATGCTGATTTGGCCAGAAAGAATATGGAATTCGAAGAAGGAGAGCAAGTACTGTTGAAAGTATCTCCGTGGAAAGGATTAGTAAGATTTGGCAAGAAAGGAAAATTAAGTCCAAGATTTGTGGGGCCTTTCGAGGTATTGAAGAAAGTCGGGAAAGTCGCCTACGAGTTAGCTTTACCGCCTCATATGCAACATATCCATAACGTGTTCCATGTATCTATGCTTAAGAAATACCATCTGGATTCTAAACACGTCATTGAATATGAGCCGATAGAGATTCAGCCAGATTTATCTTATGTGGAGCAGCCTATCAAGATACTAGATCGAAAAGAAAAGGTTTTGAGGAATAAAACAATTCCTATAGTGAGAGTTTTGTGGAGAAACCCCAAGGTGGAAGAATCAACTTGGGAGTTGGAAAGCGATATGCTGGAAAAGTATCCTCAATTATTCTCTTAGGTGAGATTCTGGGGACAGAATCCTTTTAAGGGGGGAAGGTTATAACGCCTTAGAAATTTCAGAATATTTAATTATTAAGAGTTATCTATTTTATATTAAATAAATTATGTGGTGTGTGAATTGGTTGAGGAAGTATTATATTGTGGAATAATAATTGGAGGTCAGATAGATATTTTATATGTGTTATGTAAGCCCGACTATTTTTTTTTTAATTATATTTTTGGGATTTATTTCCTATTTATTTGTGTTATAATTACCTTCTTTGAATTTTATAAAATTCTCGGGATTAGCAGAAATCCTGAAATCTTTTTCATTATTGATTTTATTAGTTTACATGACTTTTAAAAATATTGGGTGAATTCTTTTTGGATTTCAAGGATTTTAAAATGATTTTACGAATTATTTTCCAATTTAATGGTTTAATCTTGTAAAATTCGTATTTAATTCGTTTTAAATCCTAAAAATATTTTAAAAATATGTGGGTGATCGTAATTTTACATTCTTTATTTCAAAATTTTAAAATTTAATGTCCTACCTATTTTTATATTTGATTTCGATTTTAGGAGTGGTTTACTTTCAGTAAAGTATAATTATTAAGTCATTTCTATTTATTTCCCATTCTTCCCCAAAATCCCTTATAATTCAATCCAATCCCTAAATTGGATTTCATTTTCTAGAACCTGGTCTAGAGACTTCTCGGTAATTGCCTCTCTACTATCATCTCTCTCAAATCCCTCAATCTCTCTCAACTCACGAATCCCTTTCCCTCCCCTCGGGTTTACCCTGTATTTGATTGTTTGTGCTAACTGCGACTCTATGCTTTGTTGTGTGTCGCCGATCCTGAGCTCCGATTTTAAGCTTGTAATTAACGAATCCTTGCTACGAATTAACCCCTTTCCCCCTCTGTTTGCCTGCGTCTGTGTGACTATTATGTGTATATGTGTGTGCGTTCCGTGTGTACAGAGGAGTGGGTGCGTGGATGCTTCTCCTCCCTCTTCCCCTTTGTGATTTCAATTCATTATGTGTCTGGTTGTGGAGCTGTAAGTTTCCTGTCGTGTGGGTTGCGATGACAGTAACGAGTATATGTGTGTGTGTGCGTGTAATAAGTGTGTGCTGTGTATGCTTCCCTGGCCGCGATTTAAGTATGTGGCTATGCTTGTGTGTGGGCTGTATGTATGGCCTGGTTACAATGCTATTACTGTGATGCTTCGACAGAATTATTGTTACAATTTCGGGCCTTGATAATTATTCTGTGATGATACGAATAATGTCGAATGATTTTGTATGGTTCTGAGTCGACTATATTCAAACTTTGCTGAATTGGTATTGGAATTGTGATTAAAAGTATTTAGTGTAGAATTTCGAGCCGGAGACCCGAATTAGGGCACCCTCGGGATTTTGCCCCATCGACAGTGATGTTTAATATAAATTGAGTCGATGGAATACGGCGATGATGATTATTTTCTGAGCCAAAAATTATTTAATAATTAATATTTGTTATTTATCTAATAAATTGTAATTTTATTATCGAGTTGTTATTAATTGCTTAAATTGTATTGGATTATAAATCAGTGAGTTGGAATGTGACTTGGGATTGGATAATAAATGTGGATTTGATTGGTAATTGATATTTGTGTTGGTTGTGTCGGCTGTATCCCGACGGGCAGTCCCCCGTATAAAAGGGATGCCGTCAAAATTTTTCTAAAATATATATTAAAATCATTTCTTGGTAAAGAGTATGCATGATTATATAATTTATACGAGTTGTGAGTCGGGCTTCATATTTTAAAATCTATGTGGTATGTGCTTACGTGGTTATATGATTAAATACTTTTGTCTGTAGCTTATGTATTGATATTATATGATTAAATAAACATAAATTAGGGAACTATTCGCAGGGGTAGACTAAGTGGAATGTTTATATTGCTTAGCGAGTATTAAACGGGATTCTGAAATAGTGTTATATTGTGTGTAGATTCCGTGGATAAAGGGAAGGCTAAAGCTGAGGACGTAAAGACACTTCGGATTCTGTGATTTTCTAGTTAAGGCAAGTAAATTGCTTCAATTACCTTTCAAAAGAGTTATGATTATAAAAGTCTGATTCATATGCTTATTTAAATTACTCTTGCTATAATTGTTCTGTTAATTTTCCCGAAATTGCGAATACATAATGGTTATACCCCAAATTGATTCTACTGAATGGTTGATTCTTTTAGTGAATTGATTTACATCCATATTCCTTGCAAGCATATTGTTCCACTTCTTTTTCAAGTAAACCACTTCACTTATATTTCCAACGAATTATGACTATCATAACCTGATTCCTATGCATTCGATTTACCCTTGATATAACTGCTCTAATAATTTCCATTAATTTTGAATATTCAATTGTTATACCCCAAGTTGATTATATCGTTTTCGTTGACCCTTTATATAGCTTGACTTAAATCAATAACCCTGGTTGCCATATCGAATTTGTCAATATTTAATTCAGAGATTACTTGACCTTATTTACTTTGTGAGATTTGAGATGTTGGCCTGGAACGAAAGTGTCCAGGGTGTTTGGCAGTTGAGGTGGTCGATTGTTCCGACACCTGATGTCTAGTTATAGGATTGGACTGTGGTTTTTTTTTTTAAAAAAAAAATGTGGACCGTAAGGGTCGGACCAGATTCGTGGTCAGAAATTAATAAGGCCAATGTGTGCCGTGGATCCATTAAGGACATTGCTGTGTGCGTTTGTCCGGGGTTAGTGCGTGACTGATCAGCAGCCTAACCTTATAGTTGTTTTTATTATAAAAATGCATGATAGTCCAATCCTCTTCTATTTTATGATTCAGACAAAAGATGAACCTTTAATTGAGATATATATTGTTGATTGTTAATTCTTGAAAATCTTGCAGACATATCAGTTGTTGTTGTTTTAATTTCATACATATATACTTGCTGAGCGTTTTGGCTCACTTGCTTGCTAATTCTGTTTCCTCAGCTAAGCCAGGAGATGTCTAGAAGAAGTGGCCCGTCGGGTTGGGGTAGTCACCGAGGCAGTCAGAGGGTCGAGGCGGTTGGTTGGGTAGTGACATATACCTTGGTTTATATTATATCTGTATTTGTAGGCAGATTATCATATTTAATGGGTTGTATATTATTTGATTCAGTTCTGGGTTGTAATAACTATTGGTAGTTGTTTCATACAGTGACCTGTGTGCGGTCTGGGTTGATTTGGTTTTATTTCCTTATGGTTTAGTATATCTTATGCAAGTGAGTTGTTTTAGTTCTACTTAATTGTTTGAGCAGGTGGTTAGTTCGGTTTATGATTACATCATGCCGAAATTTCTAAAATTTCTCCTATATTAATGTTTAATTGAATATAAGAGTTTATATTATTATTGTTGGCTAGTGAGGGTGTTACAATTCCTTCGCTCATATTTATTGCTACTATTTCTTGAATTGCGATTATTGCATTCTTATTTCATCCAGTACAGTTCTATATATATAACTTGCTGAGCATTCTTTGGCTCACACTTGTTGTTTTTTTTAAAATCTAACTTTTCAGTAAACTAGTTGGCGAGGCTTAGCATGTGCAGTTCAGAAAGTGGAAAGAAGAAGCAGGATGCTGTTGTGAAGCTGACGTGGATCAGGGTATTTAGAGTTAAAGTTGAATTATTGTATGTAAATTATAGTTTTAGTAGTTATAGTATGTATTTGAGTAGTTAGCCTGGTATACTTCTATTCGAAGTTATACCAGTGATTTAAGTTTGTATAAGTTTTGTAAATAGATTTGTATTTAAGTTGGTTTGGGTTTTCTTGTTTCTAGAACTGTAACCTAAGATCCTGAGTTGGGAGTTGGGGTCAAAGAGCTTTTGATTGAGTTTTAATTTTTATTTCAGTTTTATTTTGATTTTCAGATTTTTAGTTTAGTATCCAGCAGGTTTATGTTGTATTTACGAATACATCATGGCCAATTTTTGTTAGAATTATTGAGTTTGTTAGCGTGACGCCCAAATCTACTGACCCCGGATTTGGGGGCGTTACAGGTTGGTATCAGAGCGTAGGTTATAGTAAACTAGAAACGAGAGTGTGTAGGAGTATGTATAGTTAAGTAAGGAACGTCAGAGTTCATATAGGACTCGTGTTGGACTATTGGATATAGTACCAGTTAGTGAGTTAAGATGTGAGTGGTGGCAGATAGTTGAGCGGAGTTGGGTAGAAACCCTTGAACCTGTAGGTAGTGGAACCTTCAGAGTCTAGATCGAATGACGAGTCAGCGAAGGAGTCGACAAAGAAGATGTACGTGGAGACCCTGGCAATACCTTTCTTCTTGATAAATATTCCTTTGTTGAGTTATTTTGACAATTGTCTTTCCCCCGAATTTGGGATTCCAGTTATGACAGAGGTTGTTTTGATGCCTATTTCCTTTATTTCTAAAACCCCGTCAAGTGATATTTGAGTATCTAATTTTCTTCATCAGTGAATGATTCTATTATTGATAAATCATTATTTCTTAGTATTCTGCAAATCATTTCTTTCCTGATTATCCTTTTCTTCTGAAGTAGTACCCATGGAATCCGTTTAGTTGTAATCCAGGGGTATGTCTGAGAATTTCTCATCAATTGATTGTTAATTCGATGTTCGAATCTTTTTGTGTTTCTTTACTCCAACTGAGGTGAACAACCCTATTTATAGGGGACACAAGGACTGTTTGTCTGTGTGATAGCAGTCTGATGGGACGCCATCACTTGTGTGTTGTGAAGTACAAGAAGGTTAATTACCTTTAGTCATGTCTTGAATAAGGCACGCAACAAGGTTCATTTGATCATGTTGATCACTCAGTAATCTCTCATTTCAAAGAATATTTGTTTGAAAACTCATTGATTCCACAATTGTAGAAACCTTTGCTACGATGTGAAATCGTTCTTTTCAAATATCATGAATCATAAGATCTCGAGTAGTCTTGAACGTATGTCAATCGAGTTTAGAATACTAGTAACGCGTGACGTATAGTACTACGATTAGAGTCGTTCTATATAGAGAGATCAGTAGAGATCCCAGTAGAGTAAATAAGTATCCAGAGTACAGATTAGTAGAGCTGCGGATGCAACCCGAGTTGGTAGAGTAAACCCCAGTAACCCTTCTTTACCTGATTCCGAGGGCGGAATCCTTTTAAGGTGGGTAGAATGTAAGATCCCGGATTATTGTAGGATTTATTATTATTATTATTTTTATTGTTTTAATTATGTTAATTAGTATTTAAAGTATGGAATTGGATTTGAGAATATCGTTGTGGAGTTCAACGATATTTAGTGTCGAGTTTATATGAGTATATTGTGTTATGTGTGCCCCAGTATTTTTAGTTGTATTTTTTTAGTGATTTAAAAGTATTTAAATCTAGTAGTATTGATCTTCAAAAATATTTATTTAATTATCGGAGGGCTTAAAAATCATGAAATCTTTTGTAAAATTATCTTTATATATTTATTGAGTTTTTAAAAGTGTTGGGTGGATTAATTTGGGTGTTTTAGTATTTTATAATGATTTTAAGAGTTTTATTGTATTTAAAGGATTAAAACTTTGAAAATTCATATTTAATTCATTTTTTATCCGAAAAATATTTCGAAAATATGTGGGAGTTCGTAATTTTATATTCTTTATTTTAAAAATGAAAAGTTTAATTTTCTGAAATTTTATTTAATTTCGATTTATAAAGCTGTTTATTAGTTTTAAAAGTGAAGATGTAGTGTTTTAATTGGGCCCGGAATGAATTGTAGGAGTGATATATTAGTATTGGGCCAAGCCCAATATATCAAAACACAGCAGATAGAATAGAACGGGGGAGAGAGAAATAAGATTGGGGGGAAAAATTAGGGATTTGGGGAAAGAGAAGAGAGATTTGAGAGAAATAGAGAGAGAAATCAATTGGGTGTGTTATGTATATAATTATGCGTGTATATATGTGAGTTGTGTGTCGGGAGCAGTCCGGCGAGGTCGTGCGTGGCTGTGGAGGCTGTGGTGTAGCGTGGAGAGAGAGAGAGAGAGAGAGAGAGAGAGAGAGAGAGAGAGAGAGAGAGAGAGAGAGAGAGAGGAGAGATTGTTTGGGGAGCTTGAAAATCGTAGAGGTATATTTCGTTTCGTGTTTTAATTATGAAATCTTCGTATTAATTCGTAGTAAATTTGAATCTTGATTTTTCTTTCTTAATATTCAGATTCTATATAGTTAAGCATGCCTACAAGTTGTTTGATTTATTGTCTCAAAGAAGTTAAGCATGATTCTAGTTTTGATTATGAAATCCCAGCAACTGCCCTGTTTTGTGCTGTAATTTCGAGACAGTTAATGACCTTATTTGGTCTTGGCTATAAAATATGAATTATAGCTTGTGGTCTCTAGTTTGTGTAGGAGAAAACGGTGCGTAGTTTGAGTTAACGAGCAAGGAGAAAACGTTGTTTTAGTGACTGCTGTTCATAACCTCGCTGCTCTCGGGGAATTGCTACTTTGGAAATCTGTTTCACCTAGTTAAACTTGTTCTTTTAAGTTAAAAATTTTACTGAGTATAGAGGAAGGAATTATAAAGATTACAGAAAAAGATTTGCACAAAAATATGAAATGTTCGATTTATTTAAAAATGCTAGAGTGTGACTGGTACATGAGAATCTGCTCTTGTGCCAATGGTCGTAATTAGATTAGTATGGTGAATTTTTATATATTGTTTAATTGTGGTAATTTAACTAATAAGTGTTGTAATTTAAATCGATATAAATTGTGAGATTAATTGTGGGTTTGAGTATATGTTTTGATGATTATTAATGGTTAATTGTTGTTGTTGGGTAATACTTTCGGAAGTGGAATTTGAGGATTTTGGATATAAGTCGAGTTTGAGTAATTATCGAAAATTGTAATTGTCGAGTACTTGGTATTGATTAGTAAGTGGTTACTAATTTACCTTGATAATTGTTAGTTGCATAATGTGTGAATTAGTAATTGTGAAATGTTAACTGTTAATGCTATGTGCTAAATGTTATAAATCGAGTCATAGTATTCGTTGAATATATCATTGTCAATTACTTGGTGTTGGTAAGTATGGGAATACGTGGTACATGTTAAATGTTAGAATTTTATAATAATTAGAATTGTGCTAGGGGTTATGAGAAGACCACAAGTTTTTAAATGTCAATATTTAGAGGACTTGTGTAATTCTTTTCGACTAATCCCTAGGGCTTACGAATATCCATGATTAACTATCACGGGTATAATTCATATACTTATGTGGTGTGATCATCGATATAGCGTAAGTAATAGTTAGTGCTAGGGGTTGTTCCCTAGGGCTTACGAACATCAATGATTGATTGTCACGTGTATCATTAAAATACGTGAGAAATACGATCATTGGTGTAGCGTAAGTAGTAGTGTAATATAAATCATTATGTGCTATGTGCCGCATGTCAGGGCGGATACTTTCTTATGTGTTTATTTTATGTTGCTGCAAGTTGAGGCAGCTTATTTTTGCTAAAACAGGGATGTATTGTATTTGAGGGGCTGTGCCCATAGTCCGATAAACGAATGGGTCCTGCCGAAATTTTCTAAAAATCCCCTGCGTTTTAAAGTTATTTAAATTATTTGATTTAAAGATTTAAAGGCATGTATGTGTATGAGTATTTAAGTACATATGTGATGATTAATGAGGTGTGGATATATATTTTTTTTTTATGTATGTATTGCTTTGTGAGTTATAAGTAATTAGTTATCGATTGGATTGTTTATGTACTAAATAGTACTTTACTATTATTTCAAGTATGATTAGGGATTCGATATAGAGCCAGTGCACCTGTTGACGGTTTATTGAAGAAGATGCATGCGTGATCGAATAAAGACCGAGATTAAGTATCGAATCGACGCGTGGAAACGAGGCAAGTGTACTAACCCTCGCTTATCGTTCAAGCGAGATAAACATGTTTCTATTCAATATAAGTATTTCCCTTCAAATCTTTATTGTTAGTATCCTCTCCTTCAAATTACTGATAAGGATGTATTTTGTTCCGTATATCGAATGCTTCTATGTTTCTAAATCTTTTAGTATTGCTTCCTAAAATGGTTATTAATTAAAGATGTTTTTAAAATTTCCTTATACTGGGCTGGTCTTTTGCCAGTGAGTATAAAGGACTGAAAAGTGAAATGTTTTAAGTATTAATAAGATGGTTTATAAGTTGGATAAGCGTAAGAGGCTAGGGTGGTCCTAGTCCAGCACTTTTGTTAAGCATAAGAGGCTAGGGTGGTCCTAGTCCAGCACCTTTGTTTAGCGTAAGAGGCTAGGGTGGTCCTAGTCCAGCATTAAAGGCCAATGTGTTGCCTAATTGAGAACCTAATTTCAAAGAAAGGAAGACTTTACGTGGCTGATCACCCGTATTGTCCGTAATCAGAAGAATAATAAAATCAATTTAAATGTTTCAAAAAGTTTTACGGAAAGTATGTTTTATTTGTGGAATGGTTTTAAAGAGATGAATGTTTTGATGTTTTATTGATGGAATAGTTCTAATGAGAGGAATGTTTTGATTAGATATACCTGTTTTACTGTAAATGATTATCGGTTTAGAAATTGTGTATTTCAGATTAAATTGTTGTCTATATGATAAAAGTTGAAACCTCAGTAAAATAATGAGATTAAGGATAGATAGAAGTTTTTCAGTTATTCCCTTCGCAAGTAACATTGTACGTGAAAGTGGAGTAAGAATGATTGGAAAAATTCTTGATATTCTTTCTCTCAAAGTTTTATCTGGGGCAGAGATGGTTAGTAGTAAATAGAAGAGTGTTATGTTAGAATATTAAAGGGGGGTGTTTATGTTATGTAAAGGGTATGAGTAACGACGATAGATAATGTTATTTTATAGAGTAGTTGTATATTCTTGTTGACTGTTATAAAATAATTCACGGTTATTACGGTCACTGTGGCATGTGTTGCGCAGTGATAGTGAGAACCGAGAATGATTTGAGATCTTCTTAGTAATTCAAACTCATGATTGTCAGGCCGGTTAGGCAGCTAGGTATGCAAATGCTTAGCGACATGAATGAGATTTGAGTAACTGAGAATTTCTTGGAGATTTCGTTAAAGTGTTAGATAAAGTATTTTTGCAAGTATTAAAAGTATTGAATCTAGTATTACGACCCTTCTCAGTTATTAATCTTGATTTCGAGTTATAAATGTTTTAAATGATATTAATCTTCTGTTATAGTTAAGAATCCAGATTTCAAGTATAGTATTGATTATAATTTAGTGAGCATTCCTTCGCTCATATTTATTGCTACTATTTCTTGAATTGCGATTATTGCATTCTTATTTCATCCAGTACAGTTCTATATATATAACTTGCTGAGCATTCTTTGGCTCACACTTGTTGTTTTTTTTAAAATCTAACTTTTCAGTAAACTAGTTGGCGAGGCTTAGCATGTGCAGTTCAGAAAGTGGAAAGAAGAAGCAGGATGCTGTTGTGAAGCTGACGTGGATCAGGGTATTTAGAGTTAAAGTTGAATTATTGTATGTAAATTATAGTTTTAGTAGTTATAGTATGTATTTGAGTAGTTAGCCTGGTATACTTCTATTCGAAGTTATACCAGTGATTTAAGTTTGTATAAGTTTTGTAAATAGATTTGTATTTAAGTTGGTTTGGGTTTTCTTGTTTCTAGAACTGTAACCTAAGATCCTGAGTTGGGAGTTGGGGTCAAAGAGCTTTTGATTGAGTTTTAATTTTTATTTCAGTTTTATTTTGATTTTCAGATTTTTAGTTTAGTATCCAGCAGGTTTATGTTGTATTTACGAATACATCATGGCCAATTTTTGTTAGAATTATTGAGTTTGTTAGCGTGACGCCCAAATCTACTGACCCCGGATTTGGGGGCGTTACAGGTAGGCACCTTGATACGGATGAGAAACAGTTAACCTGCAAACACCTATCAAGCTCAGCCACATTCATACACATAAACCCTAATCTTTGTTCTTCTTTTATTAGCAAAATATCCGTATTTTGCTCCGATAATCCAGCAAACCTCCAAAATATTGTTATACAATATTCTCCCTATAACATTTGGCGCTAGAAGGAGGGCAAGTAGTCATTGAATTGGGAGAACGATGACTAAATCACACAAAAAGAGGAACGATGGTGAGACCCCGGGATCGCATAAGGTTAACAAGGACGATCCCCTGACGAGAAACCCCTCAGAGGACGAGGCGTCCAAGGACAACTCTAGGACTGGGAACAAGGAGGAGCACACCCCCCCAGCACAGAGGGTGACATTGAATAGCGAGGTCCTGTCTTTTCTAAAAGGCCTCGGTGAGCAGGTGACCGCTGTGCATGAAAGGGTCGCAAAGGTAGAGAAGCGCTATAGTTCTAGAGGATCGAAGAGGAATGCAAGGACAGGCGGTAGAGCACCATGGGAAAGAAGCAAACTCCCCCCTAAAAAACTCGTTGATGACTTCGAGGATGTCCTAACAGATCAAACCAACCCTGACTGGAATGAGGGGGAGGACTCGCTCGGACAGAAAGGGGGATCGCATGACAAGGTCGCCTCATCTGAGGGGAGATCGGTCAGTGTTTTTGACCGTCTCGGAAAGAAGCTGACTGAGCATGACCTTCGTCTAAAATTGGAAAAGGTTAATGCGCCTCGTCATGAAGGATCTAAGAACAGAAGTAAGGGCACACATCGATAATTGTCTCCTCGAGATCGCGAGCGGTCATATCGTCGTGATGACAGACCCCCCTCTCCCCGTAGAGAGCGTGAGCGGTCCCATCGTTGCGATGACAGACCCCCGTCTCATCGAGACCAGGAACGATCTCAATATCTTGAAGAGGATCGTAAAAAGAAGGATCGCAGGAATGACCAGGAGGAGTCCAGTGTCCTAAAAAAGACCCAGTCTCATCATGGAAGTATTGGAGGTAAAAAGGAGGCTGAAAAGGAGGTCAAGGTAGGAGACTATAAGCTGGAGGAGTTGAAGAAGGCCCTGGACGCGATGAACAGTGAGAAAGGAATCTTTAGCACTATGGGCTCGTCATCGCCCTTTACTCATGAAATTCGAACCGCTCCGCTTCCTGTAGTGTTTCGAGGCCATCAGCATGATATGACCTATAATGGCGACACTGATCCAGCGGAGTTCGTGATTCAATTTAATAATGAGATGGATGTTTATCAGGTCTCATTACTAGCGAGGTGTAGACTATTTGCGGCCTCGCTGAGGGGAAGTGCTCAGCAGTGGTTTTCGAAGCTAGGGGCATTGATTGTCATCGATTCTTGGGAGCAATTCGTGGACATCTTTATCAAACAGTTCCAGTCCTCGATGCTCTACGCACCCCCTGTGTCCACCTTAGCAAACATAAAACAGAAGGAAGGCGAAACCCTTCATGATTACTTCAAGAGGTTCAATGCTGAGGTGCCTCGCGTGCGAGGTGCAAATGACGAAGCTGTGAAAAATTTCCTCATCGCTGGAGTGAGGGAAGGTATGGAATTTTGGAAGAAGCTACAAGAACAGACCCCTAGTACTCTCTCCGAATTGTACAAGGTCGCTGAGCCTTTCAAGCGTGTTGAGAAGTCACTCGCAGATTTGAAGAAGAATAATGAAAGGAGTGGCAGTTGGAATAAGAATCGGGGGGTAAAAAGAAAGGACTCCAGGAGTCCAAGGCGAAGACGGGATCGAAGTCGAAGCCCCAGCCCAAAAAGGAGAGACCGCGATCCTTTGAGGCGATCCCCACCGAGATCTCGCCCCGCGAGGGATGAAGACAAGTATATCCCTCTGGTCGCCCCAATTGATCACATTTATGCAGTCAATGAAAACAAGGGGATATTCAGGAAGCCTACACCGATGGGTCTGAAGGGGACCGCAAACACTAGCAGGTATTGTGCCTTTCATGAACAAACAGGGCATGATACATCAACCTGCCGAGAGCTGAAGCAGCAAGTGGATCAGTTAATTCATGAAGGAAAGCTAACTGAGTGGGCGGTTCGCGAGGTGAAGAAGCATAATCCCAAGTCTGGCCTTGGGTATAATCAAGCCCCCCCACCTGAACAGAACCCAGTCATTAAGGAAAGGGAAGCGCGCGGCGGAAGTATTCATGTGATAATTGGGGGACCCCACATCGGGGGAGACAACAATAAAGCCAGAGAGAGGTATGCTCGCGAGGCTAGGGAGCGACCCCTCACTAATGTACATCACTTGCAAGAGCGACCCCCAAAGCTCTTTAAGGGGGAGGATACAAACATCATGTTCACTGAGGAGGACGCGAAGTGGGTTCATCACCCTCATTCTGATGCCCTCATTGTTCGAATTCGTAATGGATCTGTAATATCCATAAATTTTTCGAATAAATTTTTCGAATCTACTCGATATTTTTATTTAAAAATATTTTAGAAACGATTCACTAGTATATATATTTCTAATTAGTACGTTTTATAAATCTTTAAAATTTATATATTCGAATTGTATTTAAATATTAGTAGTTATTAAAAATTTGAGAAAAATAGTATTATTTTAAATTTTGAGTCGTATTTATTTTAAGAAACGAAATTAGAACTTCGTTTTAATTAGACGGGGAAAAGTGATATCTTGTCACCAATAATTTCATTAAAAATAAGCATAATCATTATTTTTATTTTTAAATTTCCTGCATTAATTTTTGTCTCCCACATTTACTTCTTTTTAATTTATTAATGTAAGCACTAAATAATTCCACTTTATTTTGTCCCCCATTTTAAATTACTTTTTAATTTTATAATAAAAACTAGTTTTGTTAATTGAAACAGATCATCAGATTTTATAAAAACACAAACACACAAGTCATTTTGTAGGGAGAGCACAGAGTATTCAACAAAAAAACAAGAGGTAGTTAATATTTTTTTTCTCTGTTAAACTTTTCCAATCTCGTTCCTTTCATTCCATTAATATGAATTGGTGTGTGCGAATTTGGATATGGGTGTTATCAGTATGTTGTTTATGCGTTGAGTCTTGTCCGATTGGTATAATTTTTGGTTGGATCGGAGTAAATAACGGGGAAGAGGGAGAGGTAGATGGGGAGAGGACGGAGTAGAGATTGAGAGATTGAGGATGGGTTTTTTTTTTGTCGACTGGAATTGGAGTCAAGGGGGGAGGGGGTTGTGTTGTGCATCAAAGAAATGGGGAAGAGGATGGTGGTGATGGCGGAAGTCGGCGGCGAAGAGGGAGGTTCGAGAGAGGGATGTTGAGGCGGAGATAGATGGAAATAAGAGAGGAGGAGGTCGAGTGGAGGAGAGGGGGAAGAAGGGAGGGGTCGAGAGCGAGAGAAACGGAGGAGAACAGAGAGAGATTGAGGGAGGTTGCGAGAGAGAGAGAGAGAGAGAGAGAGAGAGAGAGAGAGAGAGAGAGAGAGAGAGAGACGAGGGGAGAGTAAGAGAGATCAAAGTGAAGAGGGAGATTTGCAGCAGAGAGATTCGAGAGATTGAGGGAGAGAGAGAGAGAGAGAGAGAGAGAGAGAGGGAGGGAGGGAGAGAGATTTGGGGCTGGGAAGAAAATCGCAAGGGAGGGGGGAACGCAGTGGGGGGGTTGATGCAGGTGGGGCCCACGGGGTGGAGGTGGGGTCCACAAAAATAAATAAATTACTGTTAAACTAATATTATTAAATAATAACGAAACAATAATATTTCTGATTTTTATGTTTTTAATTGGATTTTTTTTTAGTAAAAAGGATTTATTTTTTTTTTTAGTTGTAATAATGGATTTTTTTTTAAAAGTAGTGATTTAATCGGAGTGTATTAAACTTAGAGTATTAAATAGTATAATTATTTAAAATAGTGATTGGTGTATTATTTTAATAAAAATATTTTGTACCATAAAATAAAGATTTAGGGTTTTGATAAAAGAGGGTTTAATTTATTAATTTGGTATATATTTATAGTTAGATTTTGATTTAAAAATATTATGTGATTTTTTTCGTAATTTAGAGATTTATTGTTTTATTATTAAAAAGAGGATTAATTTAGAATAAATAGGATTAAAAAGGGGTATAATTTCAAAATTTTATATTTAATATTTCCGAATTATTTTATTAATCGGATAAGACCAGATTTATTTAAAGACTAAAAAGGATTTAATATTATTTTAATTATGAGATTTAAAGGGGATATTATTTAGTGAGATTTTTATTAATAATTATGGATTTAAATTGAATAATAATAGATTCTTGAATACTTTTGGTTTTGAGATTTATATTAATTAAATTAGGGATTTAATAATTCATTAATAAAAGAGAGAATTATTGGGAAATAGTTGTATTAAATGCGGTATTATTTTAGGGGACTGATATTTATTATTGGATTATTTTAATTAAGTAGATTGAGTTATATTAGTTTAGATTAAAAACTGAGATTAGTACGAAATAGCTGAACCAGTTTTTTTTAAAAAGGTGAAATGTCGGGCCTAATAAAGTGAGTTTTATTTGGTTATAGAGAATCAGAGACGTGGAGCCAGGTGAATTATCGTACCGCAGAGCACAGGCAAGTTTACTAATCCGTACTCCATTGTTCGGAGTATTTCTATTTTTAAAAATTCATAATTATGCTGATTAAGTTTTCGATTATCAAAATCAAGTATTCTTTCGAGTGATTTATACCAGATTTTTATTCATGCAATTTACATTCTTATATATTATTGCTGAGCTGTTATCCAGACATATTATATAATGAGGTGTTCAAATTGATTTCATGAGTTGTTCCATATTTGTTGGTACGTTTATTGAGATACGTCATTCGAGTTTATATTTTAAAGTGGAGGATATATATAAAGTAAGTTATGTATACTGATATGGGTCACTTCATTTCGACTCCATAATCAGAACAGTTTTTCATAATATTTCCTCTAATCGTTCGAGAGGGAAACTATATTATTGGTGTCTAGTGTTCATTGCTTATGAAGGCAAAAGTGACCGGAGTAACGCACCGGCCCAACTGAGTAGTATTAAGGGTGTGTTCGATACTTCGGCTCATCCTTCTATCGATAGAAAACGAGTAGTGATAATGGATTGATCATCCATTACTTGAGTAGGCGTTCTGAGCAGAAATCCAATTGACATCCTATCAGTTAATAGATGCCTTTGTGGTTCTATTAACTAGGGTGTTGATCTGAGCAGTTGTTATATTATATTACCAAGGGAGTAGTTTTGAGAAGTTTTTGATTTATTTTCGAGTAGTATTTTGAGAAGTTGTTGAGATATATTGGAGTCGTATTTCGAGATTTATAAGAATTTCTGAGTTGATCTCTTTTCAAAGGTAATTATATTTATAACTCTTAAAGAGTAGTAAAAACATATTTTGAGTGAGTTGTGGTTGTATTATATGATATTTGTATATACTTGCTGGGCATTCTTTGGCTCATTCTTGCTATTTAAATATTATTGATCAGCGACATCTAAAGACGACTCTAGCATGGCTGACTGTGGCAAAGGGAAGTGGAAGGGCTATTAAATTCAATCCAGTAGTCTTATAGTATCGAAGGAGGTTGCAAGATGGAACGGAATTGTTAATGCTTTATTATTGTGTGTTTGGTGTGTTGTAATAATACTTCAGAGATTCTGGGAGATGAGTTTGTATTTGTAATAACTTTTGTATTTTGAGTGCTTGTTCTAAGACTATAACCTGTGGAATAAAAGATGGAGTTGTTAAGAATATTGTTATAGATTATACTATGAGTAGGTGTTCCAGTATTCCGCAAGAGTTGTGACGACCTGGATTCCTGTAAGGGATTTGGGGTCGTTACAGGATCGCAGAATGTCTACAGAGTTCTGGTTGATAATGGGAGTGCTGTGAATCTCCTGACATACGAGGTCTACCAAAAGATGGGCTACGTGGACAAAGATCTTATCCCAACTGTGGGACACTTGTATGGTTTTACTGGAGCCTCAGTGAGTGTCAAGGTTCTCATACGACTTCCTGTGACTTTAGGAGACGAGCCCCGCATCACTACCCAGATCGCAGACTTCATGGTGGTGGATCAACCTTCAGCATACAATGCTATTGTAGGGAGGCCCATACTTAAGGAAATGAGGGTGGTTACTTCTATCTATCATCTTTCAATGAAGTTTCCTACCCCAAATGGAGTGGGATATGTCAAGGGGGCACAGCATGAATCACGAGAATGTTACAACAAGGCCCTTAAGTCCGCTGAAAAGGGTGGCATATCTATGGTAGATAGGATGGAAAGCGAGGAGGAAGATAGGGCTCGCAAATCGGCCTCGCGACCCTTAAATGAATGCAACATTATATCAATTGAGGAACTCCCAGTTGGTTATTTTGATAATTTGGGGATTCAGGTAGAACCAGTACCAGGTGCTTTGATGATGGGAACCTCGCAGCCAGTAATGGTTCTCCAGGAAGGGATTGTTGAAGAGGCTACAGATAGTGATAGCGAGGAGAGCCCAGAGCAGGCCGCTGTGCGAGCCCGAAAGGGAAAATGGGTTCGCAAAGAAACATCTACACTGACAGAACTGCCAAATGGTATCACACAGACAACAACTGTTGTTAAGGAGTATGGGCACGCAGGTGTCAACCCCTGCGAGGCAGAATCGAGTCAGGCTCGTGAATATGATCTAGACCTGGATCCTCGCATCCCAGAGCATGTGGAGCGAGCTGGGGCAGCTGAAGACACGATCCCTATTCTTGTTGATGTGCAGGACCCTTCAAAGGTGTTGAAAATAGGGTCGCAACTCAACCCTGATCTGAGAGAGAAATTGGTCACTTTTCTGAAGGCCAACCTTGACGTGTTCGCCTGGTCGCATGAAGACATGATTGGGATCGATCATAATGTGATGTGTCATAGGCTCAACTTGGATCCAAGCAAAAAAGGTGTTAGGCAGAAAAGGCGACCCATAAGTGGAGAGCGAGCCGAGGCTCTCAAAGAAGAGGTGGATAGACTACTTAAGGTCGGGCTCGTTAGGGAATCATTCTACCCTGACTGGCTCGCGAACCCTGTCCTCGTGAAGAAGCCAAACGGGAAATGGAGAACATGTGTGGATTTCACTGATCTCAATAGGCATTGCCCAAAAGATAGTTTCCCATTGCCAAGGATCGATCAGCTAGTGGATGCAACAGCAGGGCATGCACTTCTCTCCTTCATGGATGCTTATTCTGGGTACAATCAGATACCCATGTACGGTCCTGATCAAGAGCATACCTCATTTATCACGGATAGAGGTCTCTATTGCTACATAGGGATGCCCTTCGGTCTCCTTAATGCTGGGGCTACCGACCAACGGCTCGTTAATATGATGTTTGAGAAGCAGATTGGGAAGACAATGGAAGTTTATGTAGATGACATGCTGGTAAAATCCAAAGAGGCTGGGGATCACATCGCCCACCTCGCTGAAATGTTTGGTATATTGAGGAAGTACAAAATGAAGCTCAATCCACAGAAGTGTGTCTTTGGGGTTGAGTCTGGAAAGTTCTTGGGGTTCATTGTCAATCACAGGGGAATTGAAGCGAACCCTGCAAAAATAAAGGCCTTGGTGGACATGCGATCCCCAAGAAGTGTGAAGGAAGTTCAGAGTCTAACGGGACGGATCGCAGCCCTTAACCGGTTCGTCTCTAAATCATCAAATAAATGCCATGAATTCTTCAAGGCAATTAAGAAGGTTGGAAAAAACTTTGAGTGGACCCCTCAATGCGAGGAGGCTTTTCAGGACATCAAGGAGCAACTTGGCTCGCCACCAGTATTATCTAAGCCCAAGGACGGGGAGACGCTCATTGTCTACCTCGCGGTGTCAGAACATGCGATCAGTGTAGTGCTAGTTCGTGAGGAGGGGAAAGTTCAGTATCCTGTGTACTATGTTAGCAAAAGGATGTTAGATGCTGAGACTCGCTACACAAACATGGAGAAGCTAGCCTATGCCCTGGTGCTGGCCTCTCGGAAATTGAGGCCCTACTTTCAGGCCCATAGCATTGAGGTTCGCACAGCCTACCCATTGAGGCAGGTAATGCATAAGCCAGAATCCTCAGGAAGATTGTTGAAGTGGACAGTGGAACTCAGCCAATTTGATATTGAGTTCAAGCCTCGTGGTCCCATTAAAGGTCAGGCACTTGCAGACTTCATTCTGGAATTCCCTCCTCAGTCTGAGGAAGATAAGTTGGCTATCATAGCGATCCCAGAGACCGCATCTAGCGAGGCCAAGAAAGAAAATTCCTCCTCGTGGTGGGAACTATATGTTGATGGAGCATCAAATAAAGAAGGAGCTGGGGCTGGCATCGAGTTGGTAACACCAGAGGGTCGCAAAATAAAAAGTGCAGTGCATTTTGCTTTTGAAGCCTCTAATAATGCAGCAGAGTACGAGGCCCTCATCATTGGTCTTAAACTTGCATTGGAGATGAAGGTGGAGAATCTGACTGCATACAGCGATTCTATGTTGGTAGCATATCAGCTATGGTGTGGATGGCAAGTTAGGGGTGAGCAGATTGAGCTGTATCTGCGATGTGCACAAAAATTGGTTAAAAAATTCAACAATATCAAAGTGGTCCACATCAGGAGAGAAAAGAATCAGGGGGCTGATGCACTAGCAAAGTTGGGATCGCGTCGCGAGGCCACCTTACTTGGAATTATTCCATTGGAAATTCAAACAAAGCCCAGTGTGCCAGAGGAGTTTGTTATGGAGATAGCGACCCCAGGGTCGACCTGGATGACCCCTATATGGGAGTATGTGAAAAGTGGAGCCCTGCCTCAGGACAAAAAAGAGGCAAGAAAAATCAAATATCAGGCGGCTCGCTATGTCATCTATGACGAGGTCCTGTATAGAAGAGGGTTCAACACCCCGCTCCTAAGATGTGTGGATGGAGAAGAATGCAATTACATTCTCAGAGAAGTTCATAAAGGAATATGTGGCAATCACTCGGGGGGTAGTTCTCTAGCCCAAAAGATTCTTCGCCAAGGGTACTACTGGCCTACTTTGAAAAGAGATGCTTTTGAGTTCGCTAGAAGGTGTGATAACTGCCAAAGGATCGCTAATTATAGCAACGCTCCTGTCTCGCACCTCACCTCGCTAACGAGCCCATGGCCCTTCGCTATGTGGGGCATTGACTTAATTGGGGAGCTACCTAAGGCCAAGGGAGGTGTCAAGTATGCAGTTGTGGCCGTTGATTATTTCACCAAATGGGCCGAGGCTGAGCCACTTGCCACTATTGCCGCAAAGAAACTCAAGGACTTCGTGTACAGGGCAATTGTGTGTCGCTATGGGATTCCTTATCAGCTCATATCAGATAACGGAAAGCAATTTGACAGCAGGGACATGAAAGAATTTTGTGAGAATTTGGGGATCAAAAAGAGTTTTTCAGCTGTGAGTCACCCCCAGACAAATGGTCAAACTGAGGCCATTAACAAAATCATTAAACACACTCTGAAAGCTAAATTGGAGGAAAGCAAAGGCAATTGGCCTGAAGAATTACCAAGGGTCTTGTGGTCATACAACACGAACCCAAGGACCACAACTGGAGAGACTCCTTTTTCCCTAACATATGGCTGCGAGGCCATGGTCCCTGTTGAAGTGGGCTCCGGGTCGTTTAGAAGGGAACACTACGATCCCGAAGCAAACGAGGTGAACCGTAGATTGTACCTAGACATGGAAGAAACAAGAAGCGAGGCTCAGCTTCGCCTCGCAGCTTACCAACAGAGGACAGCGAGGTACTATAATGGAAAGGTCAAAGCAAGTTCTTTAAAGATAGGTGACCTCGTGCTTAGGAGAGTCATGCCTAACACTAAGGTCCCAGGCCATGGTGTCTTTGGTGCTAATTGGGAAGGGCCTTACAAAATCTATGCTACTCTCTCAGAGGGAACTTATTACCTCACAGACATGAAGGATAAGGTCATTCCGCGAGCTTGGAATGCGGAACATTTGCACAAATACTATCAGTGAAGGCATCGCTCCTGGTAGTTTCTATCTATTTCGCATGAATAAATCCATACAAAATATTGGGGGGTAGTGGTCGTATAGACACCTTCTCTTTATGATGTAATGGCATTGGGCCTCGCCCCACTTACCACTTTTTTGGGCCTCGCCCCACTTATCATTTATTGGGCCTCGCCCCATTTATCATTTATTGGGCCTCGCCCCGCTTGTCAACCTGTTTGGGCTTCGCTCCGTTTATCAATATAAAAGTTCAATTTCTCTATGAATTACTTTTTATTGTGCATTTTACTTGCTTGTTTGTTAACATTAACATACTAAGGTCCAAGCCATCTCAACGATGCAAGGATCGCATTTGAAGTTACTGCTACAACAATCTAAGGAATCTAAGCAAAGTCATGCAAATCTAGTACTATTCAAGACAATTCAACATGCAAAGATGAAAAGTAAAGATATAATTTCGAGGCCAAGGTACTAAGCAAGCGAAGCTAAATTACTTGTGCAAATATGTTATGTGCAAAAATATTGGATGGAAAAGTTAAAATGCACAAATTTATAAATAAAGGGTCGCCATGCGATCCCAGTTCAGTTGATGATCAGAGTTAAGGGGTGATCAGAGTTAAACAAAATAATATTACAAATCGCGAAGCATTCTAAGGGTGCCCGCATCCCGAGTTCAAAAGACTTCATCAAATATATAACAAAATTAAGAAGCAGGTGGATCTTGATTGGCAGTAGAAGTTTCTTTCAACAGCCTCGCTTCTTCAGCTAGCCTCGCCTCTTCCTCCAGCCTCGCTTCTGCAGCGTCCTCTTCAGCGATCTCTTTTTTGAGTGTCTCAGCATACTCAGCATTACCTGGCCCCAGCTGATCCCAATCAAAGTCAGGGATCGTTCTGATGAACCCCTTCATGAAGGAGACTTGACCCTGGGCCAGAAATGTGTCCTGAGCAGTGGCCAATTCAGCATTAACAGCATTGAGGTCGCTTGCCAGCTTCGCGTTCTCATCGGCGCTCTTTTTAGCAGCCTCCGCGCTAGATTTCTGCAGATCTAGAAATGCTTTTTCAAAGTCATTTCTTTCCTTCCTGGCATTCTTGAGGTCGGTGCGAAGCGAGGCGGTTTCAGTAGACAGCTGCTTTTTAAACTCGGCCTGGAGGGATCGTTTGTCTTCTGTTTTCTGGAATTCAAGAACTTTGTTCTTTTTGTCCAGCAGGAAGTAGTTTTTAGTATGAGCAGCCTGGCGGATGAATGCTTCGGCGAGGCATTTAGTCAGAGCGTTTGCATTTTCCTTAGGAGGCGCCTTCCACCAGCCGGATGCCTCAGCCTCTTCAGTATATTTGCTTCCCAGCGAGGCAAAAAGATGCTGGGCCGCGGTAGCATTTACGGTTCGCGAGGATGGCTGGGACGATCCGTCAGGTTGCCCATCTTTCCTTGGCCGCTTTAAAGGGCTCTGATTGGGAGAATTTTGAATTTGATCCCTAGCAGCATTTTGCTGGAGTGGAGGATCGTTGGCAGGCTTGGCCACAGGGGGCTTAAGAGGAGGA
This sequence comes from Saposhnikovia divaricata, assembly GCA_036435485.1. NCBI lineage: Eukaryota > Viridiplantae > Streptophyta > Magnoliopsida > Apiales > Apiaceae > Saposhnikovia > Saposhnikovia divaricata. The sequence goes on from CM071598.1 coordinate 158,425,522, forward strand.
GGAGGAACCTTTGAGGCAAAGGTCGCCTTTGAAGACGCCCCTCTCTTGTTGGTTTGCAAAAATGGGGGAGGCTGACTCTTTCCACCTCGAGCAGACATATCTGTAGAAAAATGAAGAACAAGTTATAAGGCAGTTCAAATATAATGCGGCATAAAGTAAAACAAGTTATGCATGCGGAGTAAAAAGGAATGCGATGCGATGCATGTTTCGGTATTATCCTAGAAGTACCCTCTTCATCTGTTATCACGACGTGAGAAGACGAGGCCTCTTCTCTTGCCTTTCTTTTCTTCGAGGCTCGCCTCGCATGAGAAGGACCCGCCTTGGGGAAAGCATCTATCCCCTCTTTGAGGAACCCGCATTCTATTAGGTTCTCAACGGAAAGGAGAGTCCTAATGTTCCTTTCCTCTGCAGTGGATTTCGTTAATACCTCGTCGGCTCACTATTTATCAACACCTTTTAAGACGGTGCGAACTGGAGCGACTGCGATGCCAAAGGAGTTGTCAGTTTTGAGAATAAAAGGTAAAAAGTATGATAAATGACTACTGCCTTGGTAGCTTACCCGGGGGGTAGTTGAAGCTTGTTTTCACTCGAGGGACCTCGTGTACGTAGAAGAAAGGCTCCTTCCACGAGCCCGCATTACTTATCCCGCCAGGGAGGAGGCTTTTCTTGTTGAATTCTGGCCATACCGAGAAGTAGACATAGCCGAAATCCTTTACTCCGCATCGCTTCAGCTGAAGGAAGTAGCCCATTGTCTTCGCATCTAAAGGAGGGTATCCAAGTTTGTGATAGAGTATGTACAAGGCAATCATGGATCGGTATCCATTGGTGCTGATTTGGATGGGAGCTAAATAGTATGTCTCGCAAACATCCCTAATGAATGGGTGGAGAGGAGAAGAGACACCTATCTTCATTAGAGGGACCGTCATAACCATTCTGGACACTCTGCCTCCGTTCTCGTCGTGGTTAAAGCGATAGCATTGCATTTTCTTCTTGGGCAAAATGATCTTGCCTTCAGGGCGGAACCTCTTAACACCCTATGTGATAGTCTTCACGGTCAGTGTTGAGGGCATATCGCGACATGCAGGTACGCGAGCTTTACCTGGCTTGACTTTTGAGCCGGGCTCGATGTCATTGGGGTCAGGCCCGTCAACATAAATAACTCCCTCCAGCTCTGGTTGAGGGGTAGGGACATAAGGATCAGGTGAGGCTTCAGGAACATAATCGTAGTCTTTTGTAATTTACAACTCTGGCCACTTCGTCAAGGCCACCATCATCTGAGGAAGGCTCCTCGTAGTCATCATCATCAGAGTTGGCTTCGTTATCAGCACCTCCCTCGATGTCATAATAGGCATCGCCTAATGAATCTGTTGGAGAATCACTTATGTGAATGGGCGACACGGTTTGTGGTGGAGGCACTTTGGAGAGAATTTCTGCTGCCCTAGCGCTGAATTCATCTCATTTCTTTGTCAAAGTTTCGATGTCATGTTCGATGTCAGTCATGGTGTGAGGCTCGTTCTCAGCTGGGAGTACATCCAGAGATTGATCCCGCGAGCTTGAAGGGTGCTTTGTTCTCCACGAAATCAGAGGCACTTCACGGGTATATTCTTCGTTAGACCATAAAGGGTCGAAGTATAGTTTGAACGAGCTTTCGCTGGTGCTCGTAGCTTTTACGATGTTGGCTGCGGCAGCATCGCTGATTTGGATATGAGGCATGGGAGAAGGTGTCCTTGAACTATCGTCTTGAGACATCTGAAAAGGGTGAAATGATTAAGTGTGTGCTCTTACAGAAAACAAATGAAGGATGAGAAAAGAATAAATAAGCAGAAAGGCTCTATGTGTTTCTAGGGTATCGCATTTAGGTCTTGGGAAGGGATTGCATCTATGTCCCTAGGGAAGAAATTGCATTTCTATCGCAGCGACGACAGGATCGCGTGTTCAAATTAGCATTACGGGATCGCTATCTAAGTGGATCGCATCGCATGCAATTAAAGCTATCTAATAATGCAATTACAATGAAGAACAATAATTTAAATGCAAGAAAAGAAAAAAGACTTACTTTTTCTTGAAGAAGGTTGAAGAAATCGAAGTACTGGAGGTAAAAAGGAGGCTGAAAAGGAGGTCAAGGTAGGAGACTATAAGCTGGAGGAGTTGAAGAAGGCCCTGGACGCGATGAACAGTGAGAAAGGAATCTTTAGCACTATGGGCTCGTCATCGCCCTTTACTCATGAAATTCGAACCGCTCCGCTTCCTGCAGTGTTTCGAGGCCATCAGCATGATATGACCTATAATGGCGACACTGATCCAACGGAGTTCGTGATTCGATTTAATAATGAGATGGATGTTTATCAGGTCTCATTACTAGCGAGGTGTAGACTATTTGCAGCCTCGCTGAGGGGAAGTGCTCATCAGTGGTTTTCGAAGCTAGGGGCATTGATTGTCATCGATTCTTGGGAGCAATTCGTGGACATCTTTATCAAACAGTTCCAGTCCTCGATGCTCTACGCACCCCCTGTGTCCACCTTAGCAAACATAAAACAGAAGGAAGGCGAAACCCTTCATGATTACTTCAAGAGGTTCAATGCTGAGGTGCCTCGCGTGCGAGGTGCAAATGACGAAGCTGTGAAAAATTTCCTCATCGCTGGAGTGAGGGAAGGTACGGAATTTTGGAAGAAGCTACAAGAACAGACCCCTAGTACTCTCTCCGAATTGCACAAGGTCGCTGAGCCTTTCAAACGTGTTGAGAAGTCACTCGCAGATTTGAAGAAGAATAATGAAAGGAGTGGTAGTTGGAATAAGAATCGGGGGGTTAAAAGAAAGGACTCCAGGAGTCCAAGGCGAAGACGGGATCGAAGTCGAAGCCCCAGCCCAAAAAGGAGAGACCGCGATCCTTTGAGGCGATCCCCACCGAGATCTCGCCCCGCGAGGGATGAAGACAAGTATATCCCTCTGGTCGCCCCAATTGATCACATTTATGCAGTCAATGAAAACAAGGGGATATTCAGGAAGCCTACACCGATGGGTCTGAAGGGGACCGCAAACACTAGCAGGTATTGTGCCTTTCATGAACAAACAGGGCATGATACATCAACCTGCCGAGAGCTGAAGCAGCAAGTGGATCAGTTAATTCGTGAAGGAAAGCTAACTGAGTGGGCGGTTCGCGAGGTGAAGAAGCATAATCCCAAGTCTGGCCTTGGGTATAATCAAGCCCCCCCACCTGAACAGAACCCAGTCATTAAGGAAAGGGAAGCGCGCGGCGGAAGTATTCATGTGATAATTGGGGGACCCCACATCGGGGGAGACAACAATAAAGCCAGAGAGAGGTATGCTCGCGAGGCCAGGGAGCGACCCCTCACTAATGTACATCACTTGCAAGAGCGACCCCCAAAGCTCTTTATGGGGGAGGATACAAACATCATGTTCACTGAGGAGGACGCGAAGTGGGTTCATCACCCTCATTCTGATGCCCTCGTTGTTCGAATTCGTATTGGATCGCAGAATGTCTACAGAGTTCTGGTTGATAATGGGAGTGCTGTGAATCTCCTGACATACGAGGTCTACCAAAAGATGGGCTACGTGGACAAAGATCTTATCCCAACTGTGGGACACTTGTATGGTTTTACTGGAGCCTCAGTGAGTGTCAAGGTTCTCATACGACTTCCTGTGACTTTAGGAGACGAGCCCCGCATCACTACCCAGATCGCAGACTTCATGGTGGTGGATCAACCTTCAGCATACAATGCTATTGTAGGGAGGCCCATACTTAAGGAAATGAGGGTGGTTACTTCTATCTATCATCTTTCAATGAAGTTTCCTACCCCAAATGGAGTGGGATATGTCAAGGGGGCACAGCATGAATCACGAGAATGTTACAACAAGGCCCTTAAGTCCGCTGAAAAGGGTGGCATATCTATGGTAGATAGGATGGAAAGCGAGGAGGAAGATAGGGCTCGCAAATCGGCCTCGCGACCCTTAAATGAATGCAACATTATATCAATTGAGGAACTCCCAGTTGGTTATTTTGATAATTTGGGGATTCAGGTAGAACCAGTACCAGGTGCTTTGATGATGGGAACCTCGCAGCCGGTAATGGTTCTCCAGGAAGGGATTGTTGAAGAGGCTACAGATAGTGATAGCGAGGAGAGCCCAGAGCAGGCCGTTGTGCGAGCCCGAAAGGGAAAATGGGTTCGCAAAGAAACATCTACACTGACAGAACTGCCAAATGGTATCACACAGACAACAACTGTTGTTAAGGAGTATGGGCACGCAGGTGTCAACCCCTGCGAGGCAGAATCGAGTCAGGCTCGTGAATATGATCTAGACCTGGATCCTCGCATCCCAGAGCATGTGGAGCGAGCTGGGGCAGCTGAAGACACGATCCCTATTCTTGTTGATGTGCAGGACCCTTCAAAGGTGTTGAAAATAGGGTCGCAACTCAACCCTGATCTGAGAGAGAAATTGGTCACTTTTCTGAAGGCCAACCTTGACGTGTTCGCCTGGTCGCATGAAGACATGATTGGGATCGATCCTAATGTGATGTGTCATAGGCTCAACTTGGATCCAAGCAAAAAAGGTGTTAGGCAGAAAAGGCGACCCATAAGTGGAGAGCGAGCCGAGGCTCTCAAAGAAGAGGTGGATAGACTACTTAAGGTCGGGCTCGTTAGGGAATCATTCTACCCTGACTGACTCGCGAACCCTGTCCTCATGAAGAAGCCAAACGGGAAATGGAGAACATGTGTGGATTTCACTGATCTCAATAGGCATTGCCCAAAAGATAGTTTCCCATTGCCAAGGATCGATCAGCTAGTGGATGCAACAGCAGGGCATGCACTTCTCTCCTTCATGGATGCTTATTCTGGGTACAATCAGATACCCATGTACGGTCCTGATCAAGAGCATACCTCATTTATCACGGATAGAGGTCTCTATTGCTACATAGGGATGCCCTTCGGTCTCCTTAATGCTGGGGCTACCTACCAACGGCTCGTTAATATGATGTTTGAGAAGCAGATTGGGAAGACAATGGAAGTTTATGTAGATGACATGCTGGTAAAATCCAAAGAGGCTGGGGATCACATCGCCCACCTCGCTGAAATGTTTGGTATATTGAGGAAGTACAAAATGAAGCTCAATCCACAGAAGTGTGTCTTTGGGGTTGAGTCTGGAAAGTTCTTGGGGTTCATTGTCAATCACAGGGGAATTGAAGCGAACCCTACAAAAATAAAGGCCTTGGTGGACATGCGATCCCCAAGAAGTGTGAAGGAAGTTCAGAGTCTAACGGGACGGATCGCAGCCCTTAACCGGTTCGTCTCTAAATCATCAGATAAATGCCATGAATTCTTCAAGGCAATTAAGAAGGTTGGAAAAAACTTTGAGTGGACCCCTCAATGCGAGGAGGCTTTTCAGAACATCAAGGAGCAACTTGGCTCGCCACCAGTATTATCTAAGCCCAAGGACGGGGAGACGCTCATTGTCTACCTCGCGGTGTCAGAACATGCGGTCAGTGCAGTGCTAGTTCGTGAGGAGGGGAAAGTTTATTATCCTGTGTACTATGTTAGCAAAAGGATGTTAGATGCTGAGACTCGCTACACAAACATGGAGAAGCTAGCCTATGCCCTGGTGCTGGCCTCTCGGAAATTGAGGCCCTACTTTCAGGCCCATAGCATTGAGGTTCGCACAGCCTACCCATTGAGGCAGGTAATGCATAAGCCAGAATCCTCAGGAAGATTGTTGAAGTGGACAGTGGAACTCAGCCAATTTGATATTGAGTTCAAGCCTCGTGGTCCCATTAAAGGTCAGGCACTTGCAGACTTCATTCTGGAATTCCCTCCTCAGTCTGAGGAAGATAAGTTGGCTATCATAGCGATCCCAGAGACCGCATCTAGCGAGGCCAAGAAAGAAAATTCCGCCTCGTGGTGGGAACTATATGTTGATGGAGCATCAAATAAAGAAGGAGCTGGGGCTGGCATCGAGTTGGTAACACCAGAGGGTCACAAAATAAAAAGTGCAGTGCATTTTGCTTTTGAAGCCTCTAATAATGCAGCAGAGTACGAGGCCCTCATCATTGGTCTTAAACTTGCATTGGAGATTAAGGTGGAGAATCTGACTGCATACAGCGAATCTATGTTGGTAGCATATCAGCTATGGTGTGGATGGCAAGTTAGGGGTGAGCAGATTGAGCTGTATCTGCGATGTGCACAAAAATTGGTTAAAAAATTCAACAATATCAAAGTGGTCCACATCAGGAGAGAAAAGAATCAGGGGGCTGATGCACTAGCAAAGTTGGGATCGCGTCGCGAGGCCACCTTACTTGGAATTATTCCACTGGAAATTCAAACAAAGCCCAGTGTGCCAGAGGAGTTTGTTATGGAGATAGCGACCCCAGGGTCGACCTGGATGACCCCTATATGGGAGTATGTGAAAAGTGGAGCCCTGCCTCAGGACAAAAAAGAGGCAAGAAAAATCAAATATCAGGCGGCTCGCTATGTCATCTATGACGAGGTCCTGTATAGAAGAGGGTTCAACACCCCGCTCCTAAGATGTGTGGATGGAGAAGAATGCAATTACATTCTCAGAGAAGTTCATAAAGGAATATGTGGCAATCACTCGGGGGGTAGTTCTCTAGCCCAAAAGATTCTTCGCCAAGGGTACTACTGGCCTACTTTGAAAAGAGATGCTTTTGAGTTCGCTAGAAGGTGTGATAACTGCCAAAGGATCGCTAATTATAGCAACGCTCCTGTCTCGCACCTCACCTCGCTAACGAGCCCATGGCCCTTCGCTATGTGGGGCATTGACTTAATTGGGGAGCTACCTAAGGCCAAGGGAGGTGTCAAGTATGCAGTTGTGGCCGTTGATTATTTCACCAAATGGGCCGAGGCTGAGCCACTTGCCACTATTGCCGCAAAGAAACTCAAGGACTTCGTGTACAGGGCAATTGTGTGTCGCTATGGGATTCCTTATCAGCTCATATCAGATAACGGAAAGCAATTTGACAGCAGGGACATGAAAGAATTTTGTGAGAATTTGGGGATCAAAAAGAGTTTTTCAGCTGTGAGTCACCCCCAGACAAATGGTCAAACTGAGGCCATTAACAAAATCATTAAACACACTCTGAAAGCTAAATTGGAGGAAAGCAAAGGCAATTGGCCTGAAGAATTACCAAGGGTCTTGTGGTCATACAACACGACCCCAAGGACCACAACTAGAGAGACTCCTTTTTCCCTAACATATGGCTGCGAGGCCATGGTCCCTGTTGAAGTGGGCTCCGGGTCGTTTAGAAGGGAACACTACGATCCCGAAGCAAACGAGGTGAATCATAGATTGTACCTAGACATGATAGAAGAAACAAGAAGCGAGGCTCAGCTTCGCCTCGCGGCTTACCAACAGAGGACAGCGAGGTAGTATAATGGAAAGGTCAAAGCAAGTTCTTTAAAGACAGGTGACCTCGTGCTTAGGAGAGTCATGCCTAACACTAAGGTCCCAGGCCATGGTGTCTTTGGTGCTAATTGGGAAGGGCCTTACAAAATCTATGCTGCTCTCTCAGAGGGAACTTATTACCTCACAGACATGAAGGATAAGGTCATTCCGCGAGCTTGGAATGCGGAACATTTGCGTAAATACTATCAGTGAAGGCATCGCTCCTGGTAGTTTCTATCTATTTCGCATGAATAAATCCATACAAAATACTAGGGGGTAGTGGTCGTATAGACACCTTCCCTTTATGATGTAATGGCATTGGGCCTCGCCCCACTTACCACTTTTTTGGGCCTCGCCCCACTTATCATTTATTGGGCCTCGCCCCATTTATCATTTATTGGGCCTCGCCCCGCTTGTCAACCTGTTTGGGCTTCGCTCCGTTTATCAATATAAAAGTTCAATTTCTCTATGAATTACTTTTTATTGTGCATTTTACTTGCTTGTTTGTTAACATTAACATACTAAGGTCCAAGCCATCTCAACGATGCAAGGATCGCATTTGAAGTTACTACTACAACAATCTAAGGAATCTAAGCAAAGTCATGCAAATCTAGTACTATTCAAGACAATTCAACATGCAAAGATGAAAAGTAAAGATATAATTTCGAGGCCAAGGTACTAAGCAAGCGAAGCTAAATTACTTGTGCAAATATGTTATGTGCAAAAATATTGGATGGAAAAGTTAAAATGCACAAATTTATAAATAAAGGGTCGCCATGCGATCCCAGTTCAGTTGATGATCAGAGTTAAGGGGTGATCAGAGTTAAACAAAATAATATTACAAATCGCGAAGCATTCTAAGGGTGCCCGCATCCCGAGTTCAAAAGACTTCATCAAATATATAACAAAATTAAGAAGCAGGTGGATCTTGATTGGCAGTAGAAGTTTCTTTCAACAGCCTCGCTTCTTCAGCTAGCCTCATCTCTTCCTCCAGCCTCGCTTCTGCAGCGTCCTCTTCAGCGATCTCTTTTTTGAGTGTCTCAGCATACTCAGCATTACCTGTCCCCAGCTGATCCCAATCAAAGTCAGGGATCGTTCTGATGAACCCCTTCATGAAGGAGACTTGACCCTGGGCCAGAAATGTGTCCTGAGCAGTGGCCAATTCAGCCTTAATAGCATTTAGGTCGCTTGCCAGCTTCGCGTTCTCATCGGCGCTCTTTTTAGCAACCTCCGCGCTGGATTTCTGCAGATCTAGAAATGCTTTTTCAAAGTCATTTCTTTCCTTCCTGGCATTCTTGAGGTCGGTGCGAAGCGAGGCGGTTTCAGTAGACAGCTGCTTTTTAAACTCGGCCTGGAGGGATCGTTTGTCTTCTGTTTTCTGGAATTCAAGAACTTTGTTCTTTTTGTCCAGCAGGAAGTAGTTTTTAGTATGAGCAGCCTGGCGGATGAATGCTTCGGCGAGGCATTTAGTCAGAGCGTTTGCATTTTCCTCAGGAGGCGCCTTCCACCAGCCGGATGCCTCAGCCTCTTCAGTATATTTGCTTCCCAGCGAGGCAAAAAGATACTGGGCCGCGGTAGCATTTACGGTTCGCGAGGATGGCTGGGACGATCCGTCAGGTTGCCCATCTTTCCTTGGCCGCTTTAAAGGGCTCTGATTGGGAGAATTTTGAATTTGATCCCTAGCAGCATTTTGCTGGAGTGGAGGATCGTTGGCAGGCTTGGCCATAGGGGGCTTAAGAGGTGGAGGAGGAACCTTTGAGGCAGAGGTCGCCTTTGAAGACGCCCCTCTCTTGTTGGTTTGCAAAAATGGGGGAGGCTGACTCTTTCCACCTCGAGCAGACATATCTGTAGAAAAATGAAGAACAAGTTATAAGGCAGTTCAAATATAATGCGGCATAAAGTAAAACAAGTTATGTATGCGGAGTAAAAAGGAATGCGATGCGATGCATGTTTCGGTATTATCCTAGAAGTACCCTCTTCATCTGTTATCACGACGTGAGAAGACGAGGCCTCTTCTCTTGCCTTTCTTTTCTTCGAGGCTCGCCTCGCATGAGAAGGACCCGCCTCGGGGGAAGCATCTATCCCCTCTTTGAGGAACCCGCATTCTATTAGGTTCTCAACGGAAAGGAGAGTCCTAATGTTCCTTTCCTCTGCAGTGGATTTCGTTAATACCTCGTCGGCTCGCTGTTTATCAACACCTTTTAAGACGGTGCGAACTGGAGCGACTGCGATGCCAAAGGAGTTGTCAGTTTTGAGAATAAAAGGTAAAAAGTATGATAAAGGACTACTGCCTTGGTAGCTTACCCGGGAGGTAGTTGAAGCTTGTTTTCACTCGAGGGACCTCGTGTACGTAGAAGAAAGGCTCCTTCCACGAGCCCGCATTACTTATCCCGCCAGGGAGGAGGCTTTTCTTGTTGAATTCTGGCCATACCGAGAAGTAGACATAGCCGAAATCCTTTACTCCGCATCGCTTCAGCTGAAGGAAGTAGCCCATTGTCTTCGCATCTAAAGGAGGGTATCCAAGTTTGTGATAGAGTATGTACAAGGCAATCATGGATCGGTATCCATTGGTGCTGATTTGGATGGGAGCTAAATAGTATGTCTCGCAAACATCCCTAATGAATGGGTGGAGAGGAGAAGAGACACCTATCTTCATTAGAGGGACCGTCAGAACCATTCTGGTCACTCTGCCTCCGTTCTCGTCGTGGTTAAAGCGATAGCATTGCATTTTCTTCTTGGGCAAAATGATCTTGCCTTCAGGGCGGAACCTCTTAACACCCTCTGTGATAGTCTTCACGGTCAATGTTGAGGGCATATCACGACATGCAAGTACGCGAGCTTTACCTGGCTTGACTTTTGAGCCGGGCTCGATGTCATTGGGGTCAAGCCCGTCAACATAAATAACTCCCTCCAGCTCTGGTTGAGGGGTAGGGACATAAGGATCAGGTGAGGCTTCAGGAACATAATCGTAGTCTCTGAAATTTACAACTCTGGCCACTTCGTCAAGGCCACTATCATCTGAGGAAGGCTCCTCGTAGTCATCATCATCAGAGTTGGCTTCGTTATCAGCACCTCCCTCGATGTCATAATAGGCATCGCCTAATGAATCTGTTGGAGAATCACTTATGTGAATGGGCGACACGGTTTGTGGTGGAGGCACTTTGGAGAGAATTTCTGCTACCCTAGCGCTGAATTCATCTCCTTTCTTTGTCAAAGTTTCGATGTCATGTTCGATGTCAGTCATGGTGTGAGGCTCGTTCTCAGCTGGGAGTACATCCAGAACTTTTATGTTGTTAAACTGTAGGGTAGGAGAAGGACCCAGTTGGATCCCGCGAGCTTGAAGGGTGCTTTGTTCTCCACGAAATCAGAGGCACTTCACGGGTATATTCTTCGTTAGACCATAAAGGGTCGAAGTATAGTTTGAACGAGCTTTCGCTGGTGCTCGTAGCTTTTGCGATGTTGGCTGCGGCAGCATCGCTGATTTGGATATGAGGCATGGGAGAAGGTGTCCTTGAACTATCGTCTTGAGACATCTGAAAAGGGTGAAATGATTAAGTGTGTGCTCTTACAGAAAACAAATGAAGGATGAGAAAGGAATAAATAAGCAGAAAGGCTCTATGTGTTTCTAGGGTATCGCATTTAGGTCTTGGGAAGGGATTACATCTATGTCCCTAGGGAAGAAATTGCATTTCTATCGCAGCGACGACATGATCGCGTGTTCAAATTAGCATTACGGGATCGCTATCTAAGTGGATCGCATCGCATGCAATTAAAGCTATCTAATAATGCATTTACAATGAAGAACAATAATTTAAATGCAAGAAAAGAAAAAAGACTTACTTTTTCTTGAAGAAGGTTGAAGAAATCGAAAGAAACTCGGGATCGCTGGTGTAAGAGCCTGAAAATTCTTTGCGTTTGATCTGGGAGCAAACTGATAGCACTTCGACAATGTGTTTGTGAGAATGAAAAAGGAAATGATAGTGACAGGGGTATATATAGCCATCAAGAGAGAGAAAGACATGGGACACGTGTTGAAATCTCGTCCGTTGGACACACATCTCAAGACACAACAGCTGTCAAACCCTTTCAAATTCTTGGGGTCGCGACTACTTCAACGGTTATGTTAGGCCGAATACACAAATAATAATCAACTTTGTATGAGAGATTAACAAGTAAAAGCGTTTATGCACTTAAAAAACTTCTTGTATTTCAAACCCTCTTCGTGATGTAAAATATCACAAAGAGCTGCTAGGTTACAATAATGATAATTCGTTATCGATACCCTTCTAGGGTTAACCTATCTGTATTTATATAACATACAGCTACGATACAATCTCTAATTGATATTCCTAATAATCAGCTATACAATGATATCAATTACAGATTGTCACACGTCTCCTATGTCAACTCGATCTCTTTGATAGCTATCCAATCTTCAAAGATATCGCCTCCATAATTAATCTTTAATCACTGTTTGAACAGTAGACGCGCTTCCTCCAGACAGAGTTTAACAAACTCTGTCGAGCTTCCAACTGTCAGAGTTTACCCAAACTCTGACTGCTTCCAGCTAAACTCTGATAACTCCCTGTAACACTTAAACACTGATCAAAACACATCAATTATATTTAACAATCTCCCCCAACTTGTTCATTATCAAAAATGTTCAAGTTAATGACAATAATTGATGATGTCAAAACAAACGATAAATACAGTGTTTATACAGATTCAGAGTTTAAGCTTAAAAACTATAGAGAATAAGAAAATTCTTACAGAACTTTAATCTCTAATCATTTCAAGATCTGGCATGGTTCTGAGATAATCAATCAGCAATCTTCTTTCTGCATTCTCAAGTTCAATCTTCATTGCTTCTTTGATTTCTCTGAGTTGAGGATCACTTTCATCTGTTTGATAAATAGCAGCCCTAAGATCATAAATCTTGTTTCTTCTCATTTCATTACCCAGTCTGATAAATCTGTCTTTTTCTGCCTGAGTATTGAAGTCAAGTACTGTGATTCCCAAATCAGTTTTTAACTTTGCAGTACCTTTCTTCATTTCAATGAGATTGCCTTGGTAATCCCTGTACTTAGGAATGTATCTGCTATTGTATTTCTGTCCTCTAATAGCCAGATTCTGAGTCATCTTCTGTCTTAGTACATTAGCAACAGATTGAGTCCTTCGACTATTCACCTTAAGAAGATATAGAACATACTCTAGTTCTTCCCAATATTTCAAGCCGATATCATCCTCACCAACTTTGAATACTGTCCCATCAGCCATGAAGTAAAGAAGAAAATCTTTGTCTAAACTCTTCTGATGAACCAACTGCACTGATTCCAGTCTATCCAGACTCTCTTGAGGTACACCACGACCTGGAACAGCCAGTGAAGAAGGATCTCTAGGACCAGTATATTGCCTTCTGTCTCTATGTTAGCCTAATCCAGCCTTATTATTTCCAATCTTACCAGATAAAGCTTTTCCATCAGAAATATTCATTGAGACTCCAGATAACACATCTGGATCATGAAGTGTTCCTTTACCAAAAACTGATTTCAACTGAGAAGATAGAGGTTTAAACACAACTTGTGTAGCAACAGAGGTTGTATCTTTCTTCTTTGAATCTTCTCCTTCCATAGCAATGCCTTTCAGCTTGTGTTTAGCTTCAGCTTCTGTTGATTTCTTAGATAAATGTGATCTTTGATCAGCATCAACATTTTCCTTGATCACAACGCCTTTAAGAACAGGCCTAGGAGCTTTTTCTTTTTGTACCTTATCAGACTTTAAAGCTTTAAGATGTTCTTCATGTAAACTCTTTTCCTCAGCTTCAATGTCTTCAATCGTTACTCCTTCCTCATTCTCTTCAATGAACAACTTAGCAGTCAACTCTTCATCAGTTTGTGGATTTGAAGATAACAGTAAACTCTTGGTCCTTGAAGTTCCTTGAGTATCAGTATTTCTCCCAACAGACTGTGATTTGAATGACTTACTAGTTCTCAGAGTTTGAACCTCCTCAGCCTTTTTCTTTCCTTTGTCTTTGTTACTTGCCCCTCCATCTCCAGAACTATCCCTTCTGACAACTCTCTCCCCCTTTTTGACATCATCAGGCATAAGGATAGAAGTAATTAACTCCAGAGAGGTTGCAATAGAATCAATTTTAGCAGATAAATCAGACTGATTCTCTTCAACTTTACTCAGTCTGGCAAGGATATTGTCTTGAGCTTTAGAGAATTTTGTAGTCACTAGTTTTGAATGTGTTTCCATTTTCATCTCTCTAGCTACAACCTCATTTCGCAAAGAAGTGATTGCCAAATTAGTATCATCAAATCGTCTATCCAGAGTTTTAACTTGAACTATAGTTGCTTTCAAGCAAGAAAGAATCTCTGGATTAGAGATAGTATCAGCACTTTGCTTAATAAACTTAGCTGCTCTTCCTGATGGAAAAATACAATCTTCTTTGTACCATTCAGCAGCATTCTTGGCAAATTGTGCTCTCTCAACTTCATGAGAACTACAAGGTTGAGAAAAAGGTGTATGTTTATCATCAGTTTGTACTGGTGCACTCAGAGAAGTATCAGAGTTTGCACTACTGTCACCTTCAGCTTCAACACTTGTAGCTTTAACTGGTTCATCTTCAGCTATAGATTTAGCAATATCTTCTGTAGGCTTTTCAGAGTTTTCTTCATGTTGCTCAGGCTCAGCAACAGTCATTGACTGAGAAGTTACTTTTGTTGCCTGATCAATTTCTTCACCTTCTTCAACAGTGTGATGAACATCAGATATTATCTCAGTATGAGATGCCACAGCTTCAGAAGGTACAGATGTAAGTTGATCAACTACACCAATATTAGAAATAGACTCAGAAAATGGCATAAATGAATCATGAACAACATTTATTGGAGAAACACCATCTCTTGCATCCTCTGCTGCAGGAATTTTATCCTCTGCAGGCATTACATCCTCTGCAGGTATTACATCCTCTGCAGGTATTACATCCTTCTCAGGTATTACATCCTTCTCAGCCTCAACAGGAGGTGTTTGCTGTGAAACAACCTCTGGAACTTCAATATCTTCATCCACAGAATCAGAGAATATCACTCTTCTTCGTTTTGCTAGAGGTACATTATCTGAATCCTCTTCACAAGGTGGTGACTTAGGCATATTTGCTCGAGCTTTAAGTTTCTTCCCTTTTCTAGTGTAAACAGCTTCAGGAGATTTTCGTTTTGATTTCCTCTTTGTCTCTTCTGCCTGTCTTAGTGTAATCACATGGTCTTGGTCTTCATAGGTGAAGATAATGGTAGGAGTTCCACTTTCTCCTCCATCCACATAAACTGAGTTCTGCCAGAATGAAGCAATTTGAGACGCAGAAAGAGTAGCAGGTCCAGTCAGAGCTTGTCCAATCTCTGAATCCCTCAAAAAGTTCTGCATGAGATGAAACGATTCTGGAACGCGTTCATGATAGAGTGGAGCTTCATAGTTATTAGGAACAAACCGTAAGCCAAGAGCAGTGAATGCTTTAGATGCCATTGAGTTAAGAATTTCCAAGAATTTCCAAAAGATATGAATGTAGAAAAGGTGTTTGCGTGAGTGCCCAAGAGAAAAATAAGAAAACTGTGAGAGTAAGAATAAAGCAAACTCGTTTGGACACAAAAGTGATTAAATTAATAAAAACTCAATCTCTTATGTAACAAACACTCAATCAGTTCCTTGATTAATGTGTAGTGGGACACGATAATAGGTAAGTGGGACACATTAAGAGCGAGTGGGTCTTGTGCGCCTATTTTTAAAAAGAGTATATTAAAATTAAAACATTAAAATATTTGATTTTAACAAAAATCAAATAATACTCTTTTAAAAATATCTGGACCCAAGTAAAATCAGAATTTGAAACGTTTACCTGTTGCCTTTAATAACCAGAATACGAAGCGATTAAGGACTTCGTTCTTACCCATCTCTATTTAAGGCCTAGAGACTTGATCAGATTATTTCATTAAACCTTTAACCTTTCAGTCTCCCCTGTAAAATCACAAACCTTTCAAACCAAATACTCTTGAAAAACAATGGCTAACCTTACCATCAAAGAGAAAAACCTTCATCTTGTCGAAAATAGAGACATCTTCAGCTATACTCGTGAAGAGTTTGAAGCGTTTGAGTGGGAAAGACAGCTTGAGACGCTGTGGCTGCAAATGGATGCTGGTCTGGAAGAGCTCGAGAGAGAGAAACCTGCAAGGGTGATCGACATCGATGCTGCCCTCCAAGCAACATTGGCATGGCTCTCCTCGAAGGCATCCTCATCCACCACCACCAACCATTGTTAATGAATATGTCAGCAAAAATAACCTTATCCCTTCAACTTCCACCCAAATAAAGTGGCAAAGATGGGATCTGGGAATTTTTGCTAACAATGAAGTGGTGTGGACGGACCTTTTACTTTCCTGTTGAATAGATTAGCAGATAGAGAGAACAAAAATATGTAATATATGCTTGTAATCTCTTTCTTATTATCAATGAAAGTTTTGTTTTTCTAATCATATTCATTGTGTTCTGCAACTGTTATTTGTGTTATATGAACTGTTCTTCAAGAAAATGCATCAAGAAGAGAATATGAAAACTAATTAAAGTAATCATATAAAGAACACATTCATCAACTATCCACTGATTAACAGTTGTCAAAAACCCTACTTACTCCAAGACTTTCAAATTGTCCAAGTGAAAATTTACCTTAGAGTACAAATCACGAATCAACAGCGTTTGTCAATTCTCCAACTTTATCATCGAAACCCTTTCATAAATTGCACAGTTGTGAATATGTGTGTGTGTGAAGCAGAGTTTACTAAGTCAATTTTTAGAGCATCTAATTTTTCATAAAATCCATAAAGTAAATCAATAAACACTGGATGCACAAACTGTCATAGTAAACACTGACTGTATGATGAAAGCTAAACTCTGAAGTATTCGAACTTTATACAGTAATTTTTATTTTATACCCTCTTTATATACACATTTTTTTTTTTCATTCCAGTAATCAGAGGTTGGAACCAGTCACCAAAAATTCAAAAATTTTAGCCCTTATCATTTTGATAAGTTCCTGGGTCATCCTAGTATTTAACTAGTCACCAAAAATCAGAGAATTTTAGCACATATTATATACCAATAGGTTCCTGGGTCATCCTAGTATCCAACATAATCTCAAAGGAGTATAACAACCTATATACACTTTCTTTGGGGTATTGCAGTAAACATTTTATTTTATCAGAGTATAACTAACAGAGTTTAGAGTTCATCAACATCAGTAGTTCTTCATGAAAGGTAATGCACACAGTATTTATAGACTCAGAGTTTAGGACAAAATAAACTAAGAGATGCTATAAATATGAGCCAGTATCATGCTGTGTTAACTTTCTGCACAATCTAAGATTAGATCTCAATAACTCAGAAAGATTCATGATTAATTGCTGAGAATCATGCTTCATACATATTTCTTCATTGGTGTTTTCATTCAGACAAAAATCAACTCAAAGTTCACAGAGTTTATCAAACTTATTAACAGTGTATGACATACAGACATGCTGACAGAGTTTAACAGAGTATGCATAACAGAGTTTAATCAACAGAGTTCACTTAGTATTTAACCAATCAGGAAATATGATTAATACATCACATAAGTAAAGTTTGAATCTAACCAACATTTCTAGTCAGAACCAGAGATCATTCCTAGTTCATTAACCAGCCTTGTAAATGTAACTTCACTCAATGGTTTAGTGAAGATATCTGCAATCTGTTGTTCTGTAGAGACAAAATGTAGTTCAATATTTCCTTCTTCCACATGTTCTCTGATGAAGTGGTACCTTATGCTGATGTGCTTGGTCATTGAATGCTGTACTGGATTACCTGTCATAGCAATAGCACTTTGGTTATCACAGTAAATAGGTATATTACTGTACCTCAATCCATAATCCAGCAATTGATTCTTCATCCATAAGATCTGTGCACAACAGCTACCAGCTGCAATATACTCTGCTTCAGCTGTAGATGTGGAGATTGATTTATGTTTCTTGCTGTACCAGGAAACAAGTCTGTCACCAAGAAATTGACAACTTCCACTAGTGCTCTTTCTGTCTACCTTACAGCCTGCAAAGTCTGCATCAGAATATCCAAGTAGCTTAAAATCTGATTCTCTGGGGTACCACAGACCTAATGATATGGTGCCCTTGAGATACTTGAAGATTCTTTTCACAGCTGTCAGATGTGGCTCTCTAGGATCTGCCTGAAACCTTGCACAAAGACAGGTTGCATACATGATGTCAGGCCTACTAGCTGTCAAGTATAGAAGAGATCCTATCATGCCCCTGAAGTTTGTCATATCCACTGAAACTCCTGTGTCTTTGTCCAGTTTAGTTGCTGTTGCCATGGGAGTTGATGCAGATGAACAGTCAAGCATACCAAATTTCTTGAGAAGATTTCTGGTGTATTTTTCTTGATTAATGAAAATTCCATCTTCTGTTTGTTTCACCTATAGGCCTAGA
Organism: Saposhnikovia divaricata; assembly: GCA_036435485.1. Lineage (NCBI taxonomy): Eukaryota > Viridiplantae > Streptophyta > Magnoliopsida > Apiales > Apiaceae > Saposhnikovia > Saposhnikovia divaricata. The sequence continues at coordinate 158,443,455 of CM071598.1, forward strand.
AAGTAACTAAGCTCTCCCATCATGCTCATTTGATATCTGGATTGCATGAGCTTGGCAAACTTCTTACAGAGTTTATCATTAGTAGACCCAAAGATGATGTCATCAACATAAATTTGAACTAAAAGGAGGTCACTTCCTTGGTTGAAATAAAACAGAGTTTTGTCAATTGTACCTCTGTTGAATCCACTTTCTAGAAGAAACTGAGCAAGTGTCTCATACCATGCTCTTGGTGCCTGCTTAAGTCCATATAGTGCCTTATCTAGCCTGTAGACATAATCTGGATATTTGGGGTCCACAAATCCTGGTGGTTGTTCAACAAACACTTCTTCTTCAAGCTTTCCATTTAGAAAAGCACTTTTCACATCCATCTGGAACACTTTGAATTTCTTGTGAGAGGCATATGCTAGAAAAATTCTGATTGCCTCCAATCTTGCTACTGGAGCAAATGTTTCATCATAATCTATTCCTTCCTGCTGTGAATAACCTTTTGCTACCAGTCTAGCCTTGTTCCTCGTGATAACACCTTCACTGTCAGTCTTGTTTCTGAAAACCCATTTAGTACCAACAATAGATCTGTTCTTTGGCCTTGGTACAAGGGTCCAAACTTCATTTCTTTCAAATTCATTTAACTCTTCCTGCATTGTTGTTATCCAGTCTGCATCTTGAAGAGCTTCTTCCACTTTCTTTGGTTCATTTTTAGACAAGAATGCATGAAATAGACATTCACTTGCAGTAGCACTTCTTGTCTTTACTTTTGCATCTGGATCACCAATTATCAAATCAGGTGTATGTGATTTAGTCCATTTCCTAGCAGAAGGCAAATGACTTCTATCAGCATGTGATCCTCCCCCTTGATCCATGCTCTCCTGATTCTGTTGTGATCTATTTTCGTTTTCTGAGACTCCCTCTGAACTTGACTGTCCAGAGTCAGAATTTGAATTTTCAGAGTTTGAAGCATCAGAGTTTGATCCAGATTTTCCAGTTGACTCAGTATCAGTGTTTGAGTCTTCATCTTGATCATGCTCCCCCTCAACTGGTTCTCCTCTTTGTTGTGACTGAGAAGTTTCTCCAGAATTTATCAGTAAAGGTTCAGAGTTTGTTTCAACAGAGTCTGTCAGAATTGTTTCATCAGAGTTTCCTTCATCAGAGTTTAAAACTTCATTTTCAAAGTTCAGTTGATCATATTCGTCTTTGTCTTCAAGTCCAGTTATCTTCTTATCATCAAAAGAAACATGTATTGATTCCATGATCACTTTAGTTCTCAGATTGTAAACTCTGAATGCCTTTGTTGACAGTGGATAGCCAACAAAAATTCCTTCATCTGCCTTTAACTCAAACTTGGTCAACTGTTCTGGATGAGTCTTCAAAATGAAACATTTGCACCCGAAAATATGAAAGTATTTCAGGTTAGGCTTCTTTTTCTTCACCATCTCATATGGTGTCTTTCCATGCTTATTGATCAGTGTTGCATTTTGAGTAAAACAAGCAGTTTGAACAGCTTCTGCCCAGAAATAAGTTGGCAATTTTGCTTCATCAAGCATAGTTCTAGCAGCTTCAATTAATGTTCTATTTTTCCTTTCAACTACACCATTTTGTTGTGGTGTACCAGGTGCTGAAAATTCTTGTTTCACTCCATTGTCCTTGCAGAATTCTTCCATTGTTGCATTTCTGAACTCAGTTCCATTATCACTTCTGATGATTCTCACTTTGTTGCTTGATCCTTTGTCCAGAAGCTTCACATGCTCCATCAGAGTTGATGCAGTTTCATCCTTCTTTGCTAGAAAATACACCCAGGTGAATCTAGTGTATTCATCAACAATGACTAAAGCATATTTCTTCCTTGCAATAGACATAACATTTACTGGACCAAATAGATCAACATGAAGAAGATGATGAGGATCAGTGATAGAAGATTCTGTTTTGCTCTTGAAAGATGACTTCCTTTGTTTAGCCTTCTGACATGAGTCACATAGGCCATCAACATTTAACAGGGTCTTTGGGAGTCCTCTTACAAGATCCTTTCTGATCAATTCATTGATGTTGTTCAAGTTCAAATGTGAGAGTTTCTTGTGCCACTTCCAACTCTCTTCACTAGACATTCTTGTAGACAGGCAAACAGCTTTTCCAACAGAGTCTATCAAAAGCCTGATTTCATAAATGTTGTTTTGCCTGTGACCAACTAGAACAACCTTTCCTGTAGATTTGCTGATAACTTCACAATATTCAGGTTGGAAATCTACATGATATCCCTTGTCACAGATTTGACTCACAGATAGCAAGTCATGCTTGAGTCCTGGGACATGAGCTACATTGTTGATGATGACATTTCCAAGATTGATATTGCCATATCCCAATGTTCTTCCTATATTGCCATCACCATAGGAAACTTTTGGGCCAGCCTTCTCCTCATATTCTGATAGCAGGGCTTTATTTCCAGTCATGTGTCCTGAACATCCACTGTCCACGACTAGGGTTGCCTCCCTGTTACCCTGCAATCACAAACAATTACTGAGGATTAGTTTTAAGGATCCAGACTTGCTTGGATCCTTTGGCATTCTTAACTTTGTTAGCTTTTGCAGCGGAATTAACATTATCAGAATTTGAGCTAACAGTATCAGTGTTTGCACTTGCAGTATCAACTTTAACCCATTTCAGATTGGGTTTCAGTTCATAGTAATTATGATAGATAGCGTGATATTTTCTGCAAGTATAGATGGAATGCCAAGTGCTTCCACAGTGTGTGCATAGAGTCTGTGGCTTAGTTCTAGCAAAATCCTTCTTTACCTCAGACTTTGTAGGTAAAGAATTTATATTTTTATTTTTCTTGCAGAAATTTGCAAGATGCTTAGTACTACCACAGTTATGACATGTCTTTCTTGGAGCATAACTAGCAAGCATTGGTTTATTTCCTGAAGTGATGCCTACTTTTCCATTTCTGTTCTTGTTTGACACTTTCTTTTTCTCAACAGATTTTAACTCCTTCAATTTATGTTTGAGTTGTTTATCTGTCATTGAACCAATATTAACCTGATTAACACTAGTTTTTACTGGTTTTCTTTTGACAGCTTCTTTTTCATTCTCAGACAAAAATTTACTGGTTCCATGAACAAATTTAGTTCTGACTTTAACTTGATTTTGAAATCTAAGTTCATCTTCCTCATTATAACCTAGACCAACAGTGTCTGTTTGAAAAATCTGTTGAGTGTCCTTTCCAGAATTAGTCCAAGTCCTAATTTTCTTATTTGCTTCCTCCAACTCAGATTCTAGTTGTTTATATTTCTGAAGCAAAATCTGTTCTTTGCAAACAGCTTCATCTCTCTCTTTCTGAACTTGTTGCATGTTTTCAAGTTTCTCTTCAACAAGTTTATTTCTCTCTTTAAGTTCAGAATTTTCAGCTTTTATCCTCTCATTTTCTAAAGTCTGATCCCTATAACTTATATGCAATGACTTAAGAAAAATTCTTAATTGAGCAATGTCATCAATATTATAAGCATAGGTAGTTGGAGGTACCTGATTTTCAGAGGATTCTGATTCAGTAGTAGCCATGAGAGCATAGTTCACTTCTTCATCAGAATCTGAAGTATCTGCCCAATCTCTGCCTTTAGTGTAGAGTACCTTTCCAGTTTTACCCTTCTTGCACTCAGGAGCATAGTGACCCATCTCCTTACACTTGTAGCATTGAATTTCAGACTTATCCTTCTTCCCTTTAGAATCTCTCTTATCAGACTTCCTGTAGCTTTTCCTGTCTTCATTTGAATCCCTAGAAAACCTTTTTCCTTTCTTGAAATTCTTGAAGCCCATTTTCTTGAAAGTTTTCACCATCAGCACAGCCATTTTTCTCATCTCTTCTTCATCATCCTCAGAGTCAGATGATTCAGAAGAGTTTGAATCATAATCAGAGTTTGGTGAATCACTTTCTGAGTGTATGACCAAAGCTTTTCCCTTCATTTTCCTTCTTGTTGCCTCTTTCTTCTGAGGCTTCTCTTCAACATTAAGAGCAACAGACTTTCCTTTTCTACTTGATCTCCTGTTTCTCTGCTCCATTTCCAATTCATAAGTTTTGAGCAGTCCATAAATTTCATCAATCTCTGTTTCAGCAAGATCATAGTTGTCTCTAATAGTGGTTGTTTTCACATCCCACTTTTCAGGTAGAGAAAGAAGAAACTTGAGATTCGAGTCTTCTAGATCATACTCTTTGTTGACCAATGACAGATCATTAATCAGTTTACAGAATCTATCAAATGTTTCTGTCATGGTCTCTTCAGGCTTAGCCTCAAAATGCTCATACTCTTGTGTGAGTATGTTTCTCCTATTCTTCTTAATAGCTGCAGTTCCTTGACACCTGACTTCAAGTGCATCCCATATCTCTTTTGCAGTGGTGCAGTTAATGACTTTGTTAGACATGACATTGTCTAAGGCACTATGAAGTAAATGCCTAACTTTTGCATCCTTAGCAATTGATGATAGATCTTCAGGAGTCATGTCCTTCTTTTCCTTTGGAACCATTTTTGCTGCTTCACCAGCAACTGCAACAGATAGCTTTGTAGGATTGTGAGGGCCTTCATAAATCCTGTCAAGATATTCTGGATCTGTAGCCTCCAAAAACATAGTCATCTTGACCTTCCACATAGCATACTCTAATGGCCTCAGAATAGGAACCCTGATTGGTTCATAACGACTCACAGTAGTAGGAGCCTTTTCAGAAACAGTAGGTGTTGGTGGAGGAATTTCTGACATGATTATTGTTGTGTTTGGATCTTAACCTGTAATAAAGTAACAGATTGGCTCTGATACCACTTGTTAGGCCGAATACACAAATAATAATCAACTTTGTATGAGAGATTAACAAGTAAAAGCGTTTATGCACTTAAAAAACTTCTTGTATTTCAAACCCTCTTCGTGATGTAAAATATCACAAAGAGCTGCTAGGTTACAATAATGATAATTCGTTATCGATACCCTTCTAGGGTTAACCTATCTGTATTTATATAACATACAGCTACGATACAATCTCTAATTGATATTCCTAATAATCAGCTATACAATGATATCAATTACAGATTGTCACACGTCTCCTATGTCAACTCGATCTCTTTGATAGCTATCCAATCTTCAAAGATATCGCCTCCATAATTAATCTTTAATCACTGTTTGAACAGTAGACGCGCTTCCTCCAGACAGAGTTTAACAAACTCTGTCGAGCTTCCAACTGTCAGAGTTTACCCAAACTCTTACTGCTTCCAGCTAAACTCTGATAACTCCCTGTAACACTTAAACACTGATCAAAACACATCAATTATATTTAACAGGTTATATCTATTCCTGGGTTCGCTTCGCGGTGACAACTCGTATTCTTTGAGTCCACATCGCATCTCCAATGGCAATATGGACTCGGGGGGTAGTTGTTATGCTCAAATCTGGCATAATGGCTAAATTGATTTAATTAGCTAAATTGATGGTTCATAATCTACGATGGGCCTGGAAGATGAAGATTGGGTCACTAAAGCCCATTATTGGAATCAGCCCGGCATATCTTGGCAATAATACTTCTATTACAGGAGCACCTCGCGATGCAGCGCCTCGCTGGCGATGCTTGCAGGAGGATCGCTTCGCTTTGCACCACGTCTATAACTTATAGTGAGATCATTATCTCCTCTTCTCTAGAAGGCTCATGGCCAGACTTAAGGTCGCATGAGTAGCTAGGCACAGGGATTGCTTCGCATGGCCAGGCCTCTCGAGGTCGCATGCAAGGGCCCTGATGGATCTTTCATTCCGAATCTATTCATTCGAGATTATGGGCTTCTACAGCTGGATCATGGATCATGGATAGATTTGATGACTTACTGCCACGTCAGCCCTAAACAAGTGGTGCCACGTCAGCCCTAAACAAGTGGGCTTGGACCTTGGCTTATCTCATAAAACCCTAGCCCGCCTAGGTAACTTGTTGCCCAAGAACTACGTCAGGCTTGATCCCTATAAATAGGGTACGTAGGCACCTTGATACGGATGAGAAACAGTTAACCTGCAAACACCTATCAAGCTCAGCCACATTCATACACATAAACCCTAATCTTTGTTCTTCTTTTATTAGCAAAATATCCGTATTTTGCTCCGATAATCCAGCAAACCTCCAAAATATTGTTATACAATATTCTCCCTATAACATGTATCGTCCAGTTCTATCCACTTCATTCCGCGGTTAACAAATGGGTCCTTAGAGCATCTCCAAGGAGACCTCCTTTCCTCAACCCCTAAAATAAGGATTTTAAAAAGTATAGGGAATTAAAATGAAGTTGTGCTCCAATGATAACCCTTATATCCACATCCTATATTTTCAAAATATTTTTAGTTTAGTTTTTTGAAATTTTAAAGTTTGAAATTTAAAAATATCAATTAGAAAAATAGCACATTGGGCCTACATGAACAAGAAATTGTAACGGGAGATGAGGTGGCCAATATAGGGGTCTGCAATCACGGTCCCCATATGCAGGGTCCTACTTTTTCTCCCCTAAAAAGTATTGGGAAGGGACTCAACCATTGGAGCTTGTTTTTGTGGGGGAAAACCCTAAAAGTATCCAGCTATCTCATATATAGGTAAGGGTTATGGGTCCTTGGAGATGATGTTTCTGAAGACAATATTCACCCTTTTTATAAATAATAATTTTCTCAGATTGCAGTCTTTATTCTTTCTTAATGTTTTTCTTTTTTAATTTTTGAAGTGAAATGAACTCGTATACTGCTTTTAAAGTTGAAAAATCATTCCGACAAATTTTCGGTTAAAGCAAAAACTTAAAAAACCCCAAACTGTGAATTCAAATTAAAAATTGAAATCCCCAACCCCCCAACACAAAACAAAACAAAACCCCATCTCTCTCTCTCTCTCTCTCCACTTATAGTCTCTGTGTATGAATAATCTTCTCTATCAATAGTACAAGAGCGAGAAATGGAGACGATATTAATCGATTGTGTACAAAACAGTCTCCATCACTTACTCTACCGCAACGCTATCTTCATGTGCGAGCGTCTCTGTGCTGAATTTCCCTCTGAGGTATCTAATTCTTCACGTTTTCTCCTATTAATTCTTTAATTTCATCCTCTTTATTCCATCTTAATTCAATTTTAATTTGTTTGTTTTAAATTTCGATAATTACGTAACACAACTAGCTCAACTTGTTTGTTATGTATATGATGTTTTCACAATTAGTTTATTTCTATTGTTGTTTATATTGTTTTACGGTTATTTTGTTGTTGTGGATAATAGAACTTGTTACATTTTGTCATGATCTTGACAATATTTTTTGGGTTTTTGTAAAATTAAACTAAGAACGGGAAGATAAGAACAGGAAGGAAAATACAGAAGTAAAAGCTAAAAATAAAATTCATATCATTTCATTCATGCTCTGGAAAACGAAATGAATTACAATATATAGTGCAGGCAACTATAGCAAATCAGTGACTATTCTTGGGCCTAATTGTAGACTCTTGACCCAACTTCAAGTTTAGGCCCAATTATAAGTTCCGGCCCTACTAGCATCCGGCCCATTCTTGACATACGTTCCCTCTTCAAGACATCCTTGCCCTCAAGGATGAAGATAAGAGCATTCTGTAATTTCTCCATAATCTTGACATATAAACCTTCAAACTCTGTCAGCCTTGTTTGCTTGTATAGGTACTTTAATTCTTGCCTGCAAGCCACATCACTGAGCTCGCAAGGCAACTTGAATGCCTGGCCCTTTTTTCTTCTCTGTTCCCCCAGTGAAGCTCCCATTAAGGCGTCATATTTGATCCAGTTGACAGCCTTCTTATAGCAGTTTGAGGTCTTGGTGCAAGTACCCAACTTGTAATGTGCATTGCCATCTTCCTGCCTTGTTTGCACCATCACTTTATCACTCTTAATCAGAACTTGGTCTATGTATGCTGCTGTCTCATTTGCATTAGTTTCAGCATCATACTTGAGCTCAGCAAAGATGTACTGTTTAAACTTGTTACCAGCAAGACAAATAAACTCAATTTTCTGTGCCTTCAATCTGTCAGTGAACTGATTTCCATTTACATCCTTGGACTGGCCTTTGATGTTTACCAATAAATGATAAGAAGAGATGGAAAGGTTGATACCTATAGATAACAAAAGTAGCTCATATGAAATCACAAGGATCATCGAGGTACATGTAATAGCATCGCAGACCGGCAGATTGTTGACATGCTCAAGAGCTCTCTCTGTTAAGTTGCAATGAATAAAATCGACAAGTTCCGAATTCCACCACAATCCAGTACACTCATGTAATAACAAAAGCATTACTGCCTTCCAAATTTCTAAACAACTGACAAACCTTCCACATACCGAGTTCCCGAGAGTATTAAAAGGCCTTACTGGTTCCTGCAATTCTCGTAGATTACATATGAGAGTTAAAATGCTTCCTACAAGAATGTATTCATGTAGAATTGTAACGGCCTCTTCCTTGTACAGATTTAACCTTTTTAAAACCTTGTCATATGCTATACCATTAAACCATTGGGACTTGAAGAAGGATGCATGAAGCCATCTTTTGGTAGTCACCTGAATAACCAGTGACTGGGACCAATCTGTTGTAGACAGAGTTTTAAGAACAATATTGAGACTTTTAGCCAACTTAGCAAAACCTCTTACCCTCTGACTTGAACTTAAAAGAGTCTCATATGTAGCTTCTTGTAAAAACTTTAGAATAACTTTTTTCTGGCGTATGCATCTCCATGGCTAGCATAGACACCCTCTTAACTAGCTCATGTTGAAAAATAGAAAATCTTAAACTCCGAATCGTCCTATAGGTCGGAGAAGTGTCACTACTATCTGAATAATCTTCTAATTGACCTGAGCTTCCTTTTGTAACTTCCACAATGGTAATGAAAGTGCTGTTACCCCACCTCTGTTTCACCAATTTTGCATGATATGGGTGTGTCAGATAAACTTTTACAATAGTCTGAAAAGGATAAAATCCATTTGTGGATTCTGAGATTCCATTTCTTGTTGCAGAGGCAAAGGCTGGGAGCTGAATGTCATTGTCCATAGCACAAGCAGAGCATAACGCCAATATGTCAATATCTAATAATTTCACCACAAGACCAATAGCAAAATCAAGAGCCCAAGCTCTTTTCGCTCCTACTCCAGTCTTAAAACTGATGAAAACATTTTCGATGGACATTCTCAAATAATAAATAAAGCTCAAAAAGGACTCATTTGAATTGACAGCCTTAAAATCATGATTCCCACACCCACCAAGAAGGGGTCCCCAAAGAACAGCATTAAGCTCCAAGGGAATTTCTTTGATTAAATTTTCTGCCTCTTGTAATGACCTTGTCAGACTGCAAAGAATTATCCCAACCAGACCTGCTAAAGAACCAAATGGTAACATGAGGTCATTAGGCCAGGTGTTTGATTGCTCTATTTGTGAGAGACACTGAAATTTGAACTTGAAATCTTCGTGCAATCGATATCTTGAGTTCATGACATTCCAAGAAGCAACATCATTTTTTTCGATCAATATTCTTTGTTTTACACAACTCTGCATATTACCACGATATTTCGATCCTCCTATATTTTCAAAGTTATGCACTAATCCAAACAAAGGCATCACCCAAGAAGCCCTATCTTTAAAAGACAATTCTCCAAACACTTGAGTTGCATTTATCCTATTTTTCAAAGTACTGTACAATTTCCCATAACCCTTGCCATATTCATTTTCATGGTACTTATATACCACGATCCCATCATACTTAACAAGTTGAGTTAAATTTAATTTCGAAACCTTCTCACACAACACAACAGGCAAGACAAAGACAAGAGAAGATAACATTGGAGCTCTAATTATTTGTACTCTCTCAAGACTGTTATCGAATACTTTAGGGGCAGACTTTGCAGGTTGTGGCCAATGTACTTTGCTTGAATCCCCATTGTTATCATTCAGTGTTTTATCAACTCTACTCGAATTATTAAGATGATCCACAATTGAAACAAGATTGCGAGTATTAGAAGATTGTTTTACCAGATCCGAGGACATCACCCTTGATTGCGTACTCTCTTCATTAGTATTCTCCTTAACCCGCTTTGACATATCAGCAAGGTGTTTTCCCATCTTCTCAAGTGTTTCAATTATTTGATTGAGTTTATCAAACCTCTGCTCACCTGCTTCAACTTCCACGTAATTCTGACACTGAACACTTTCTTTGCAAGCTTCAACACTTACCTCGAACTCATCTTCATGAACTACACTTGGAGGAAATGTGACGGTATTTTCCTTCTCAATTAGCATACGGATTTGAGCGAGTTTTGCATCCAGTTGAATAAATTTATCATCCAAGTGGTGTTGATAGTCCTTAGTAACATCAGCGATCAGCATCGAAGTTGGATGAATGTATGGTGTGTAAGTAGTGGTATAGAATTGGTGCGGTGGTTCAACATAGTGAAAGAGATATGGAGGCGTCGGAGGTGGTGTGTATTGAAACGGAGGTGTTGGAGGTGCCGTCGTGTACGGATACGAATAATAGAAATTAGGGTTATGAAATGGAGTCGAAGGATATGGAGCGGTAGGAAAATCAGTAACAGGGCTCGCCATGTCCGAGAAATCGTTGGCTTTGATACCATTTGTCATGATCTTGACAATATTTTTTGGGTTTTTGTAAAATTAAACTAAGAACGGGAAGATAAGAACAGGAAGGAAAATACAGAAGTAAAAGCTAAAAATAAAATTCATATCATTTCATTCATGCTCTGGAAAACGAAATGAATTACAATATATAGTGCAGGCAACTATAGCAAATCAGTGACTATTCTTGGGCCTAATTGTAGACTCTTGACCCAACTTCAAGTTTAGGCCCAATTATAAGTTCCGGCCCTACTAGCATCCGGCCCATTCGTGACACATTTCGAGCTTGCGTTTTTTAGTTCGTATTAGATAAATGTATTAGGTTGTTTTTCTCCACGTAAAGTAGGCTCATGTCGTGTTATTATATTGTCTGCTTTTGATTGATCGTTGTGGTTGAGTAACTCTTGCAATTTGTACTTTTAAAAAGAGAGTGTCGTAGTTGTGATAGGCTAAATGCTAGGTGTTTAGAAGATATACGAGTTTTGATGGTTATTTGATATTTATGGTATTACTGGGAAGTTGTTAGCCTGATATGGGTAGGTAGAGGGTGTAGATTCGCTTTTAGAACTATTGTTCCTTTTGTTTCCACCTGCAAAACACAAGTAACTAGAAATATGTGATAGCTATTACTATTGGGGGCTATTTCCGGTGGTAGTGTAAAAAGTAGTTTTCTAGTTGAGTTTGGTTGAATAGATTTGTGCCCCAGATTATTGTATCTTTTTTGGTGAACGCTTTGTTGTAATATCCCACATCGATTAGTTAGTAATGTTTATATGGCTTTATAAACACAAGTATGCTAAAAATGTTTTTATTGGATCGGTCTGTGGTGGGTTGTTATCTTGCACGCATTAGACCCTTGGGCTTGGGGTGTTACATTTGATAAATCCTGGTATACAGTTGGTACCTGAATAATTCCATGATGCCAAATTATAAAGGTGGGTAGCATATTATCTATTGTCTAAAACTGGGGGAGTTTTGGGTGGTGGTGGTGGTGGGGTGGGGCTGAGGATGCATTCCCTGTATACATCTAGTAATTGCCTACCAACATATTTTGCATTTAAAGAATTATATATTTTGGGAATACATAATTAGTTTTACTCTGCTGTTCTATAGACATATGATATAGCTACAATCCTTAGCATGGTTGTCATGGCACCCAAAGTCGCGACTAGTTGGTAAACCAGAGTCGAGCCACCGACTTGGAACCTGGACTAGGGTTTTTGGAGAAAGTCAGCCAAGATCTGCCGCTGATGACGAGAGAGAGAGAGAGAGAGAGAGAGAGAGAGAGAGAGAGAGAGAGAGAGAGAGAGAGAGAGAGAGAGAGAACCTTGGATCTTTGCCCGATATCTTCAATCGCCGGCCTCGCTTCTTTGTTTATTCTTCTTCTGTGTTGAATTTTATGTATATGTAGATGTTTGTATATATGTGTATGTGTGTGTGTGACTAAAAGCAACGTCTTTGTATCTTCTTATTCACTATACTTTTCCTTTTTTGTGGCCCACACATTTGAATGCAGTATACATCTAAATAGAAAGTTTTTTATTATTACTAAATAGGTAATCACCAATCTTCCTACGAAAGTAAGGTGGCTTTTCATCGTCTTAATAGATAAAAACTGTTTCTTATTATTTAACATAATGTATATATAATTCAATCTTATTAATAAATTCATTGAACTTCAAATGTACTTGAGGTGTTCACACGCGCACGCACACACAATTTATCATATTTAATTTGTTGACTAGTGGACGACTAGTCTTGACCTCCGTCGACTCCACTCGACTTACCACCATGACAACCATGGTCCTTGAATATATATTTCAGGTCTATGCCATGTTCTTTCTTATGCTGGTCTAAAAATATGAATTTATGCAGTCAACTGTTGCTCTAGAATCCCAGTGGGTGGGTATATGTTTTGTTGTAGTTTCCTTCCTAAACTCCATTTTATAAACTTGTTTATTGGAAGCAATTTAATATTTGATGATTAATGTTGACAATGTCTGCCATCTCTGGCTTTATTTCTGCTTCCATTTTAAACTCTTAATTCACCTTTAACGTCACTTGCTTAAGGAGCATTGTTTACATGTTGATCTTCTTTCCTATATTTGAGTCCTTAATCATTTTTCTGTTTTGGATATACCATGGTTTGTGATTGAATACAGACAAATTCGCAACTGCTAGCAACGTGTTACTTGCAAGGCAATAAAGCGTATTCTGCTTATCATATTCTGAAGGGTATGTACTGTTTGCTCTATTTTCACAAGTATTTTGACGGTTTACCTCCAGATCTTATTTTTGTTAATATTAATTATTATTTGTTTTGCCTTTAGTACATTTTGGAATACTGTTTGAGATATGAATATTCTTAAATTTCCATCTATACCTCTAAGCTACACTCATCTGTAATCTCTTTGTTGTGGTTCTTGTAAATTAATAAAGGAGCACAACAGGCTGAATCCAGATATCTATTTGCCATTGCATGCTTTCAAATGGATCTGCTTAATGAAGCTGAAACAGCACTGTGTCCTGCTAGCGAGCCTAATGCAGAGGTATCGATTATTTTTAATCATGAAAGCATCTGCATATGTTTATTGAAGTCAAGAACTTACACGGATAATATCTTTTACAGTTTACTTACTGAACACTTGATAATTTGGTTCCTGTCAAAACTTAAAGAATGTTAGAACACACTATCCTTGTCTGGAGTCTTGAGCTTGACATGTCTATCATATTATGAGGTTCTAATTGAATTATGTACTCGTATTTATGCAGGTTCCAAATGGTGCAGCTGGTCATTATCTTCTTGGTCTCATCTATAGGTTCCTCACCATCTTCTCTTAGTAATCCAATGCATGTATTACTATATGTTTTCTTCAAATGATCTTTTTATCTGTTCATGTTATTATCTTTCCTAAGCAGTAAATGCTGATCACGACTCTAATTGATGTGTTAGAAAATCATACAATGCCATTCACCGTGCAGATGTTTTTTGTTGTTTTGAGTCACTGTGTGTCACTTCAGTTGCGAAAATTATTTTTTGGTATCATTTTTGAGTTTTGTTATCAAGAAATTGGCGTAGGCCGTATAAAGGAGATTTCTCTACCAAGTTCTCTTGTACTATGTTTGAAAGACCAAAATAATATACTACTCCAAATGAGTCATGATTAACAAGTATTTTAATGTATCTTGTGTTCACCTCAAAACTTGACTTATAAGCGATTTTATCTGATTATTATTATATGACCCCCCCTCTCTCTCTCCCCTTCCTCCCTCTATCCCACCCACCCACCCACCCACCCACCCACCCACACACACACGGGTGTACACACTGCGGCTTTGCATATCACATTTTGCTCATAGATCATGTATAAATGGCCTGTGAATGTCTCTTTATAAATGCTCTATCTTCTGAGTATCACTTGAATTTTTCTCCTTTTTAGGTATACTGATAGAAGAAGAAGTGCCGTGCATCACTTTAACCAAGCCTTATCAGTTGACCCATTATTTTGGGCGGCATATGAAGAGCTGTGTGTATTAGGTTAGTGGCAAAAATTCATGTAGGAGAGACGAATTGGCTAGCGCATGCGTAATGCAACCTTAATTTGTAAAGTTTGACAGCTAAAATTGAGTTATATGGGATTTGGTAAATGTTAAGCTGATGTGCATGTTGTGTAGGGCAAGAGCTCAGAGAAATCATAGTTTTTAATTTAAACGATACAGAAGTCCCTTATCATGTTTTTTTCCTTTTAACAAATCATAGAATTTCTGAGTTGCTAAACCTTCATCCTCCAAATGAATGTTTCCTCAAATGTGCAGTTTCATGAATTAAGATTGAACTTTTATATTGTCACTATGATTTATCAATTATATGTGTTGTAGCTCAATAAGTGATATATAAGCTAGGTGCTTGCATTAGAGTATCACAGTGTCTTTTGCTGCCTACAATAATTTTGCATTCAAAATATTTAATTAATAAATCAATTTAGAAAGTAGTGTTAAGTGATTTTGCCCTTACAGTGCTGCTTGTTCTACATTACTTGATTCTCAGATCTCAATTTTTTTTGAATTTTATGTCTTGTGAAAGTACAAATTTGCTATCAGTGTGTATCTTTATTCATTCTCCTAAGCTCACCTCAATATATTTATTCTACAGGTGCTGCTGAAGAGGGAAATGCAATTTTTGGTGAATCAGCTTCACTTTGTGTGCAAAAGAAATACTCAGGTCATGGTTTGGTTTCCCATAGCATGGCATCATCGACTGAAAATAAAAATTCGGTTCCAGTGAGAAATTTTAGTCTGCATAACCCTAGTCCAAGACAGGTAAAGAATTTGCACAGTAATACTTTGAAAGACAACCCTGGAAGTTATCATGTAGCAGCCTTGTCTGGAGGAGCTTCTGGTCAGACTGTCAATGGAAGTTTTACCAATATGACATTCTACAGCACTCCTTCTCCAGTCACTGCACAGGTTTCTGTAACTAATTATTCATTTTCATGTCGATGTTTTCTTGCTGTTTAATGTCCCCGGTAGAGTTGTACACTATATTGCTTCTACTACTTTTTTTTAGGTGCTGTTTGCGATTTTGATGCTGTTGAGCAGTCACTATTCTATGTTTGTATTAGTTTAGTTGCACAGCTTCTTTCCTTATTAATTTCCGTTTTCTTTCTGCCGTTGCTTTCTTCTCTTGATCACTTAACTGTTTTATAGGCTTTATGTAAAATGGTACTGGTCAGCATTGTGATTCTCTTTTAGGCCATAGTAGTTGATATTATTTTAGCTACACCTATTATGTTCTTCATCTTTGTGTAGCTATTTGCTGTATATAAATACGTTGATTTCACACTTCGATACTTGAAGAGTTCAAATCTTGGACATTAGTTGTTGATTCTGTAAGTCTATAACAATGGCAACGTGTTTAACGTAAACCACACACACACACACACACACACACATATATATATATATATATATATCTTTCATGCAACATCCAGGTTTGGAACTTATCATTGAAAATATGTCCTATGCCTTATTGTATTCAACTCCCTATCTTTTCTGTTGAACACTTTGTAGTTCCCCTTCCTAATTGCTTCTTCTGAAATTCAATTAAATAACAAGCTTGGTATGTCAGCCTAATATTTCAAGTGTTTCTTTTTAGCATTCTCCCCAGTTAAGTGCTTATTTAGAGATTATATGCCTTTCCTATTCACTAGCTAAACCCTTATTTTGAAAAAAATTATTCTTTCCCCAGACACACTCTCCTTCATACTGTTCAGCTGAGAAATTTACTTATCTCTTATGTGCGTTCTTTTAAGGAAATGGCAGTGGTTTCTTTTTAGTAGTACTCTGAATTCGATGAGCTCTCCGCATGCTATCTGCTTAACTGCCAGTCTCTCTCCGGGAAACATACTTAAGTGTAGTGTCATAAAGCATTAAATATTAGTGCGACTCGCTTCGCTCTTCGAACTCTGCCCTTGAAACAAATAAGTGGTCTCATCATTCTGATAACTTGCAGATATCAGCTGCTGCTCCGCCTCCTATACATAGAAACATTCAAGCAAATGGTTTAAATCCTAGCTTACTTGGTAGTGATGGATCCCCAAGGTCAACAATAAATTCAACAATGCAAGCCCCTCGAAGAAAGTTTGTGGACGAGGGAAAGTTAAGAAAGGTTAGAAACTCAAACAATTTTACTCATAGAAGTTGAGTAGTCTTGCTGGTGTTCTGCTTTTGGTAATTTAGTGTTTTTTTTTTTTTTTAAGTGTTGCAACACCCCCCAACCCCGAACTCTCCAAAATTTACTTATATCTAGTTCCTGTGTTTCTCCTTTAAATCAATCCCATCATGGGCATCACTTTTCCCTATTCAAAGGGTGGCCGTACATCTTGTTTGTTTCCAGATTTCAGGAAAGTTATTTGATTCTGGCCCAAGACGAAGCACTAGACTTGCTGGAGAATCAGGACAAAACACAGGCTCAAGTGTGACATCATCTACTGGAAATGGAACTAGTCACTCCTCAAAGTATCTTGGTGGCTCCAAGTTGAGCTCTGTTGCACTTCGTTCTGTGACTTTTAGAAAGGGACAAGCTCGGGGTTCTGAAAGTTTTGATGAAGGTGATATATACTGGTTGTGTCATTTTTCAGTATTTTGCTTTCTTGATCATCTACCACTTCTGCAACCATTGACATTTAGCGTAACTGTATATGTTTAAAAGACCTAATATACACGGTAATGCATGATTTTACATAAAAATGGTTTGATAAGGTAAGACAACCGTTTGTAAATGCAAGCATTTAGAATCAGTTTCAGGCGTGTAAATTTCATTGCATGATTTTTTTTTTTTACTTAAAGTACTTATCCTGATAATACTAAAATTGATTATTATCTCTCTCTGTTTTTCTTGTTCTATCATGTGAATTATTTGTATTCTCAATGTTACAGGGGTTCAACAAGAGAGTTATGATGATTCCCGTCCCAGTGTAATGACAACTTCTACCTCATCCCTTCCATGTGAAACCAAATTCCTTGAAGAAGGGATCTTGATGGTTACAGGGGGGGCTATTATGAGTGAATCACAAGCTATAACTGGCGCTTCAGACTTAATATCACTCTTGGCTATTCTTGGAGAAGGGTATAGACTTTTGTGCATGTATATTTGCCAGGTATTGCATAGTGGTAGTTGAAATTATATTGTAGTTTTCTTTATGAACCTTTATTTTCTTTTTTGACTTATATATATATATATATATATATATATATATTGTTAGCACAGGATGCGCTGGATGTTTATCGAAGACTTCCACACAAGCATTATAACACCGGCTGGGTTCTTTCTCAGGTGATATGGCTTCTGTAACTGTAATTTTATCTGTAAATGCTTTGTTCCTCAATTCCGTTGAAATTAGATTTGAACACGGGACTTCATTAGTTTTAAGGATCACAAATAATGCATGTAATTACAGCTGCATGACTTTGCTCCAATATACCGTTTGTTCCACAATAAACATATAATTCTCATCTGACAAGCGGTGACCCAATTTGGTAATTGGTAGTGAGTGAATTTATATGCAGTTGCTTTTAAAGCCTGTCTACTTGTTTCGAGTTTAATCTATGTTTCTATGGTATTGGATCAAGAGCTTTTGGGGTGGATGTATATGTTTTCTTAATAATTTCATTGTGCATTTATGGGTAATTCAGTGCTGACTTTTATCTAGCAGTGTTTAATTCTGCTATCATCCCAAGTTACTAAGTAGATGTAATTCTTTGTCTCGTGATACATGAAACAATTCTATACTATTCTCGTGCAACAAAATTTTGTCATAGTTTATTTTTGTTGAACCTATGCTTTTAGTTGGTCTTTGAAATGCCTAATTTCCATATACGTATATAAATATTCGTAGTCTTGTAATTAAATTATATTGTCATATGTGCGAAATCTTATATCACAGGTTGGGAAAGCGAATTTTGAGTTGGTTAATTATTTGGAAGCTGATCGTGCTTTTAGTCAAGCCCGTCTGATCTCTCCCTACAGTTTGGAAGGAATGGATATATATTCAACAGTTTTATTTGTAAGTTACCTTCTCTGCTGATAAATTTTTTGTTCTACAATCACAAAGGTTTTCTAGGTTGATTATTGACTTTGTATATTGTGTGAAAAGTGAAAACAATCCCCCCAAAATGTCGTCTATTGTCTATAAAATTACAAAACCTCTTCTGGTATCTTGTGAGTTTTTTCTTCTAAATGTGCCTGCATTGAGCAACTCTTTGTCTACACCAATATGCTGTTAGTTATCCTATTCATAAATATTACTTTATCTTATTAGTATCTATGTGATCTGTCATTTGTTGTATTTTCAGTTTGGTTATTTGCCTATTTGTCGTATATATACTTGAGGCTCGTGTGGCTATGCTTTCCTTTGTTTCAACATCAATATGATTTAACTGTTTCCGACAGTTGTACTTCCTTGATTCTTGTTTGCTTGTTTCAGCATCTAAAGGAGGACATGAAATTAAGCTACTTGGCTCAGGAGCTGGTGTCAACTGACCGCTTAGCTCCTCAATCTTGGTAGGTAATTTAACTTTCCACAATGTATAATGCAGCTTTGTGCTTTTGGTTCCAAATATTTTCTAATCTTAAAATATGTGACATACTATCAGTTATTAAAGTCGACATTATTGATTTTATGAGCAGTACTATGGGATTTTGCAGGTGTGCCATGGGTAACTGTTATAGCTTGCAGAAAGACCATGAAACTGCTCTTAAGAATTTTCAGCGGGCTGTTCAGCTAAACCCACGATTCGTATATGCTCACACCCTTTGCGGTCACGAGTATGTAATGATTTCTCTGAAACAATTCAGAATGATCTTAGGGCTCTTCATGTAAAAGAACATGGTCTACTAGTTTATATATGTGTAAGCATTTTTCGCTAATATGTGTTGTTTGTATTTGCAGATTTGTGTCCCTAGAGGATTTTGAGAACGGAATTAAGAGCTACCAAAGTGCTCTACGAGTTGATGAAAGACATTATAATGCCTGGTATGGTCTTGGTATGATCTATCTTCGCCAAGAGAAATTTGAGTTTGCAGAGCATCACTTTCGAAAGGCTTTCCATATAAATTCACGTTCTTCTGTTATTATGTCTTATCTGGGGACGGCTTTGCATACCTTAAAGGTTCAGCCAATTGCATTACCTAATTGATTTTAATGCTGAAATTTTCTTTCTATAAATCTTAACTTTTGTTTTTGAAAAACTGGCAGAGAAGTGATGAAGCTTTGGTGGTGATAGAGAATGCTATTTCAGCAGATAAGAAGAATCCTCTTCCCATGTATCAGAAGGCTAATATACTTACAAGTATGGAAAAATTTGTATTGGCTCTAGAAGTCCTCGAGGAGCTAAAAGATTACGCCCCTCATGAAAGTAGTGTGTATGCTTTGATGGGTAAGATATACAAAAGATGCAATATGCATGACAAAGCCATGCTTCATTTTGGACTAGCTTTAGATTTGAGACCATCTGCAACAGATGTTGCGACCATCAAGGTGCGTGCCTATAAGTTTATTAAATTTTTTTTCTTGGTTAATATATGGAACTCATCATCTGGAAATTTCAGTGGTAAAGGGATTGAAAAAATTGAAGAAGATATTTCCATTTTATAATTTGCTTGTTCACTAGAAATTAAAATGCTTGAGTAATGACCATTAGAAATCCTATGAGCTTTTGCACACACCGTCACCCCCTCATAAGTCGTTTTCGGTAATCATTTCAATCAAGGGTGTTTTTTTTTTTTTTTTTTTTTTGCTGATTCCTAATATTAGTTGAACCTGTTACATACACTTAATTGAAGAGTAATGTTAATATGGAAGTTTGATTATTCATCAGTCCTAGACAATTGTTTTTTGAAGGTGTAGATTATAATTTGGAATATCTTTAGATTGGCTACACTGGTGTAGGTGTGATTATGCTTTACCAAACTTGCTGTATTTACAATTTTTTGTTCCCGCTAAATTGTATTTACAAATTCTATGTATCTACTTGAATGCAAAACTCTAGCTTCTGGTTGTAATCTATGATGTATAGTTAATGAATACCCCCCACGGCCCAACCCCACCCCTATATATTTTATCATTCAAAGATCCATCTTTTTGGCAGGCTGCCATAGAGAAGTTGCATGTGCCAGATGAGTTAGACGATACCTTGTAAGTTCAAATGGTATTCAAGTGCAGAAGTAGAGCTGTTGTAAATTTTTCGGCTTAACCAACCAGCTTGATGATATTTGGCCTGCTTGAGCTTTCGATAAGTGCTGGATTAGTTGACCCAATCTCTAGGGCTTTTCTTACAAGTAATACATGTAGTCCTGTAACCCTTTATACACAGCGTTGTTCTATGTTCAGCAAAGTAGCATAGTAGCATAAGTAGAATTCAAGATTTAGATTAAGCATATGTACTTGTAACAGAAATTGTACCTGTCATTTGTCAAGATAGCATGTATTATTACAGATACTCATAGCATATTACAATTCCTAACATTAAGCATTCCAGGCTCTGTATGTAATTCAGTCTCCTTATCTAGAAAAAAAAAGTAATTTTAATGTTCTTTATTGTCTGTAACGATGGTAAATTGTGCGGCTGAGAGTGAGACCCTTACCTAGATGCCGGTCTGCCGGGAACACTTTCCTTGCGTACATGTTTACTTTTGGAGTCGTGGATTATAATTTTGAAATGATGAGGATATTCTGAATTATAGTTTTACAATAATGTAAATGACATTTTGTTATATATGTAGAAAACACAATCTTAAAATAGTTACAAAAACATACATAAATATATAAAAAGAAAATTCTTGTGTTTGCAGTTTTGCTTTTTTATTTTGTTTTTTTCCAAATAATTTTTACGATATTTTATGTTACTTTTACCAAAATTTAAGTTCAATATCGCCATATCTTGAGAATCGAGCATTTAAAATAATAAAAACATTAATGCGAAAAAAAACGAGTACATATCTTTACTTACATGAATACAAACAAAAAAGAAAGTGATCAATTCTTTAGTGGTTGCAAAATGTACATGTTATACTGACTATTGGACAATTTTAATGCCTTCGGAGGTTCCTAAATGATAATGGTATATTGCATATAGTAGGGTGATCATAAATCGCATTAAATTGCAAAAACTGCTCGTACCGCACCAATCTGTATCATATTGTGCAGTTTTTATTTTTTATGGTGCGATTGCGATTTCAAATTTTGACAAACCGTGCGGTGCGATGCGGGTTGCGGTAGCAGTTTTCGGTTTAAACCGCACCACAATATTTAATATATTACATAATTAAATCTTTAACATAATATATATATATATATATATATATATATATATATATATATATTATGTAGTATTTTGTTAAGGATTTAAGGGATAGTTTGCAAGCTATTTGCTTCGTTAGTGCCTATTGCCTAATAGTAGTTTATTTTAGAGGTGGGACTAAAAAAATCAATTGTAATGGGTTAGCCCATAAACTCTATATTTTAGTATCATAATATTTCATACTATAATGTTTATATTTCATTAAGTCTGTAGAGGTCACGGTCTACATAATAATTAAGAAATGTGATTGAGTAAGAACTTTAAAAATTAATTCCACATGCATAAAAATTAATATTTTAAATTTATAATTATAGATTACCTTTTAGTAACTTGAGTTCTTGTTCAGCTTTCCCTTTATCAATTTTATAAAAAAAATTCGTTTGAATTTAAAAAAGTATCAAAAACATCAAAAGACTTCTTTGTTTGTTTTCCTGTGCAATGGAATTATGTTCAGGACAATAATAAGAAAATACAAACTAAATGAGTGATTGATATAGTAAATTTTAAGGCATAAATCTAAGTGCATTTAAACCCAAAGTAAATGAATATTCACATATAACATCAAGTAAAGGTGAGAATTTTACCTTCAAGATCTTATAAAATAGAGTAAATTGCACCATGGTGGCTAGTAAAATTAATTTTTTGCATTTTGGTGGCCAATGTTGCAAATCTTGCACAATGATGATTCGAAATTGGTTTTTTAAACATTTAAATGACTTCCATCTATTTGGCCTAAAAGGAGTTAAATTAATAGGGATATCATGGTCCCTGTCAAAAAATATTCCGTCTATTTGCATTAAGAACGTTTTGGTATGCTTTCGTTAGTGACAATTGATTTATATTTAAAAATTGTGATAGGATCCTACAACAGAGGCTGATGCTATAGATATGATGGAGCACAGCCTATGATGATCAAAATAAAGCTGCACTTGATGATGATCAAAACTCACTGATTATACCACATTTTTGTCATCAAAGCACTTAACTAGAAAAAGATGGAATACATAGATAAAAGACAGAGTTATCAAGTAAAAATACAAGGGATTTTTTGAAAAATACCTAAGGATTTTAAACTTTTTGCAAAAATACTATTATTTTAAAGTTTATTTTACAAAAATATGAATTATTTTGAAAAAATTGCAAAAATACGGATCAACTACAATCCAGTTGCAACTTTTTTAACAATTTAGTAAATTTGAAAGCAACTCAAATCAACTAATTACAACTTAATTACTTCAATCCAAATCCACCAAAACAACCTAAATCAACTGAAATCAACACAAATATATCATATATGATTGTATTGTGCTTAATCAACACCCCAATCAGAGCTTTAACTCCAACAACCACAATAGCAAATATCATAACTAATAGTACCATATAACATTATATCCTATATATAATTGGCGTAAGGGGTTTTGATGGTCGTCGTCTGGTCGTTAGGCAAGCTATACCCAATCAATAAAAATAAACAATAAACATACTTATATGACAATAGTATCGTTTTTACTTTATAACAAATAATATTTTACAATGTTTATTTTTGTAATTTCAAAAAAAGAATTCTGGATTAAAATAATTTTACAGGACAAAATATAAAAAGTAAAAAACTAAAATTCACAACAAACACTTACATAATTTAGAATAAATAAAAAAAAACATAAAAACATATCAAAACAAGTACAATTTTTTTTAACATTAAATGAAATGAAAAACATGTGATGTTTGGAAATGACACAGAAATCATGTGATGTTTGGAAATGACACAGAAATCAATAAATTGTGATGAACAACACAAACACTAATTTTGAAAGACATACCAAATTTAGAAAACTAAAATGCACAAAAAACTCTAAAATAATGTAAATAGAACAAACATAAAAACATAAAAAAGTATCCTTTTTTAAAAAAAAGAGTTGTATAACATATTTTCACATAAATATCCCTCAAATAATTTTAAAAAAACCAAAAATATCAAATTTCAAATAAATGAAACAAATTAATACCATAATTTTTTTTAAAAAGGCTCAAAACACCTAATAAAAAAACCCACACATGTAAAAAAAATAACAAATTGTTTTAAATAATTCTTAGATAACCACGTATGTTAAATACATGTAAAAAAACTCCAAAATATTCTTAGATTACCACGTATGTTAAATAACAAAATAATAAAAAAAATACTAATACCAATATAGTACCAACATTTTCCAAGTATATCATATAAAATTTAAGAAAATAAAAAAAATCCATCCCAAAAAAAAATGTTAAACTAGACTTTAGAATATAATTTACAAAACAAACAAATATCACATAAAAATCCTTTAAAAAAATATTATTTAAATGAATATAATAAAAAGATTACATTTTTGTTTTACGTGTTTCTAAAATCAAGATAAAAAGAAATGGAGTCGGTAC
This sequence comes from Saposhnikovia divaricata, assembly GCA_036435485.1. Taxonomy (NCBI): domain Eukaryota; kingdom Viridiplantae; phylum Streptophyta; class Magnoliopsida; order Apiales; family Apiaceae; genus Saposhnikovia; species Saposhnikovia divaricata. The sequence continues at coordinate 158,467,352 of CM071598.1, forward strand.
TAAAGTTGTAAATAAATTAAAAAAAGCAACCTAAAACCCCAAAACAAGAAATTTAAAATTAAAGATTACATTTATTTAAGTTGTAAATAAATTAAGAAAAGAAACCTAAAACCCCAAAACAAGAAATTTAAAAACTATCTAAATATTAAAAAGAAGTTAAGTTACAAAATAAAAAAATAAAAAAACGTGAATATGTAATGTGTCAAGTATATCATGTATAATAAATATTGTAATTAACATAAAATATTTACTTATAAATTCTTCAATAAAAAAGTTTCTTATATTTATATTAAAAAATAAATACAAATAAAAAATGCAACTCTATTGAAAAACGATATTTCTATTTCATTATATTATCATTTTTCGAAAAATGTTGACGCAATACTATAATTGTAAAAAGATTTAAGAACCCAAAAAATAAGCATAATATAAAATTAAAATATTATACCATAACAAAAATTCAAAAATTAAAAATTACAAAACTATAAATTTCATTTACAATTTAATTAAAACTAAGTTTTAATTTTAAAGTGCGAATTCGTAACTTTTCCGTCCAATCAAAATATGGGGAAGTAACGTTGTGGTATATATGATATATATATATTCAGTTAGATATTTTAAATGATATCATTTTTAAATGGATGGTCTTCTTGAGACATTTGAATGTAATGGGTGGCCACTTTGATATAAAACCTGATATGGAAGACATTGAAACAATTCGGACGCATAAAAGACATTATTCTTCCTCGAAAAAGGGATAGATATAAAAGAAGATTTGGGTTTATCAAGTTGGTGGACATGAGTAATGCAGGGGTTTTATTGAGCCTTTCGAACAAAGTGACCATAGGAGGAAAGAAGATCAGGATAGAATGGGCAAAGGATTTGAATAAAAGAAACAAGTATGAAATGTTGCAAAAGAAGGAAATGGCTAGGAAGAGTAAGTAATCAAATGAGAAACCAAAGAGTTAACCGGTGGTGATTAAAAATAATGTCACTGATGAGTGGATGGAAAAACTATCGAGGAACATGAGAACAGATCTGGTAACAGACTATGCCCCACACTCGTTTGCGGAATTTCTTATCAGACTTTCTGCCTCTACTCTCAGTACTCAACAAGAAACCTGACGACTCTCCTGAGTTTCTCCTACGAATATCTTCTCCAAGAATCGCATATCAAACTCCATCAAAAGTCATCTTACTGCTCCCAGATGAATTACAAATAGTAGTGACAAATCCTGACCGGATGTCAGGTAACGAGGATACCAACAGCAAGGCTTGCACTTCATCATCGAATTTATTATCCACTGAAGTCAAGCTTGATAGGATAGAGTTAAATTCGTTCACATGATCCGTAACACAACCACCTTCATTCAATCTCGTGGCAAACAATGAACGACACAAATATACCTTATTTGAAGCAGACGGCTTCTCATACATATTTGATAACGCCTTGATCAATCCATAAGTTATCATTTCCTTGATGATATTATAAGCAACGTTCTTCGCCAAAGTCAATCTAACAACACCCAGAGCCTACCTATCCAATAGCTTCCATTCTTTCTCATCCATTGAATCTGGCTTTTTCTCTTCCAGCGGTTCGTGTAGCTTTTTCTGATACAAATAATCTTCAATTTGCATCTTCCAAAACGCAAAATCTCTGCCATCAAATTTGTTGATCTTTACTTTCCCTACTTCTGCCATCACTCTCACTTGCCTAAAAACCTAGGCTCTTGATACCAGTTGTTGGGTATACAACAACGAAAGCAAAACCCAAAGCGAATAAACAAGAACAAGAAAATAAACGACAATCACACAAGACAAAGATCTACGTGGTTCGGAAATTCCTACTCCATAAGCCACACTAATTTTGTATTGATCTCTCACAATTGTGTTGTGTTACAATTACATGAGAATATTTATGAAAGAAAAAACTTGGACTAAATAAATCAGTGTCTAATTCTGAAATTCCTAATTTTAATTAGAGCCCAATTCTGGAATTCCCCACTCAAATCAGAATCCAATTATGAAACCTGATAGACTCCACAAACCCAACACATTGCATGTATGCAAAATTAGTTTTTTGCATTATCTTCTTGATAAAGGTGCTTTTAGTTAAATGACTAATAAGTATAATGATTAACTATAGGGGAGAATTCTGGTACGTCAAGTGAAGATGAAGAACTAAAATTAGTTGCGGAGAAAGAAACCAACTTTGTTGGGTCATCGAATGCCTTCCAAGGAAAACTGCTCGCTTCTATACACGATAAGATCAAATTGTACAGGTGGAACCTTTGTAAAGATGGGACTCGTGAGTTATAGTTGGATTGTCAGTTTGTTGGAGTTTCTGATTGCCCTCTTTTGGACACTCGTGGTAAACTTATAATGTCCGGTGGTGACGAGATAGCATTGTCTTTGCTGATGTACATGGTACATATCTTTTCAATATCTTCTTTAAAGAGGTTCTCAGTTTAATATCTTCTGTATCTAGTAGAGAACTATCACTACAAGAAAACCCATTTCTGCCAACGGAATCTTCTAACGGAAATGTTTCCATTGGCATTTACCAACGGATTGGTAACGAATGAGCAGGTCAGTGCTATACCAACCAATTCCCAACGGATCACTAATAGATATTTACCAACAAAATTTTCCGTTGCTAAATAAAATTACCTTTATATTAGTAACGGAATAACAACGGTTTATCAATGTCTTACTAACGGAATACTAACGTAATTATTTATTATTCATTCCGTTGGTAGTTGCGTTGGTAATTTGTTGGCAATCCGTTACTATACATTCCATTACAAAAGTAGAATGGTTATTTTTTCATTCCGTTACGAATCCATTGCAATTGTAATTCAGTTAAAGTTATATTCGTTGTTAATCCCATGGTAATAAGTTAAAATTAATTGCCAACAGATTACCAATAGATTGAGTATTCCATTGATAATTCGTTGGCAAGCCATTAGTATCAGTAGGTAATTAGTTAAGTATTTACAAAAATGATTAGGTCTCCAACCAAATTAATTTTTTATTTTTTGAAATTTGGGAATATCATTATATAAGATATCTTGACATCCGTACGGTTGGATCGTCGAGAAATATTTTTAAAAAAATATAAACAGCAATCCGTGGCAAAGCACTAGTTACGAGTACTAGTCAATGTAGTAGTGTTCTACTAAGATCTCCAATCAAATTAATTTTTTATTTTTTTAAATTTAGGAATATCACTATATTAGATATATCTTGACATCTGTTCGACTGGATCGTCGAGAAATATTTTTAAAAAAAATATAAACAACAACTAGTGACAAAGCACTAGTTACGAGTAGAGATGAGTTGGTACAAAACCTTGTTGGGAAGGGCCTTGCCAACCGAATTGTTTCCGTTTCTAAAATCGAAAAATAACACCTCGGAACTGAATCCGTTGTTAAATTTAGTAACACTTTGCCAATAGAAGTCTATTGTTAAAATAATAACAAGCTTCCAACGGAACATGCTGTTACTAGTTATGAAATTAACAATTTATGATGGTATTTATTTTTTGGAAAAGAACATTTCTTAATTAAAAGGCTAGCCATTATATAAATGAAACAAAAAATTAATTTGGTTGGAGATCTTAGTAGAACTTTAATGTATTCACTAGTATTCGTAACTAGTGCTTTTGTCACTGATTGTTGTTTCTATATTTTTAAAAATATTTATCGATGATCCAACTGTACGGATGTCAAGGTATATCTAATATAATGATATTCCCAGATTTTTAAAAAATAAAAAATTAATTTAGTTGGAGATCTTAGTAGATCACTACTGTATTGACTAGTACTCGTAACTTGTGCTTGTCACTAATTATTATTTTAATTTTTTAAAAAATATTTCTTAACGATTCAACCGTACGGATGTCAAGATATATCTAATTTAATAATATTCCCAAATTTTCAAAAATAAAAAATTAATTTAGTTGGAGATCTTAGTAGAACACTACTGTATTGACTAGTACTCGTAACTAGTGCTTTGTCATTGATTGTTGTTTTTATTTTTTTAAAAAAATTTCTCGATGATCCAACCATACGGATGTCAAGATATATCTAATATAGTGATATCCCCAAATTGTAAAAAAATAAGAAATTAATTTGGTTGGAGATCTTAGTAGAACACTACTACATTGACTAGTACTCGTAACTAGTGTTATGTCACGGATTGTTGTTTATATTTTTTTTAAAAATATTTCTCGACGATCCAACCGTATGGATGTTAAGATATATCTAATTTAATAATGTTCTCAAATTTGCAAAAATAAAAAATTAATTTGGTTGGAGATCTTAGTAGAACACTCTTCGGTGGGCATTCCGTTGGTAAACTGTTTTCCAACGGATTTGCTTGCTTTGCCAACGGAATTTTCTGTTGTTAAAACTGAAAATTCTTGTAGTGTATTGACGTCTCCGATTATCTATGGTTGTTTTGAGTCAAAGAGTCACTTCGGTTTTTGTTTGTTTTCAGCATAATAAAAGTGCCATCGTGGAACTAGGTTGTCATCCTAAGAATTGGTCCACTGCTATAAAGGTCCTTGGTGATAATCTGTACATCGGTAGTGATAGCGAATCTAATCTTTTCACAGTATCTAAGCGTATAGAAGGTGCAGGTAAACAAGAACGGGGTAGACTTTTGGTGGTTGGCAAATATCATCTTGATGATTCTGTCAATATGTTCCAACATGGTTCGCTTTTAATGGGATTGCCTATTCCTGGCATTGGGCTGTATCCAACCTGCATATATGGAACCATGAATGGTTGCCTTGGTGTTATTACCTCCATTATTCGTGATAAGTACTTCTTATTACAGAAATTGCAATTTGTCTTGGGTCAGTCGATGAAGAGTGTAGTAGAATTGGACCATCAGCAGTGGCGAGCTTGTTTTTTGTTTGCAGAGGAAGTGCACAGAGGTTATAATACATCAGAAGTAAAAGTGAGAGCAGAAAATGCAAAAAATTTTGTAGATGGTGATCTTATTGAAAGATTTCTTGAACTAAGTCCAAGTAAAATGGTTGGTGTTTCGATTGCTATGAATCTTACAGTAGAGCAGCTGAAAAAGAAAGTCAAAGACATGACTAGGTTACGTTGAGGTGTTGTTTAAGCGTCCCTATGCAGAATTTAATGTATGCCAAATATCATGTGGTCATCCTATCTGGTTTTTTGTTTGTTAGCCTTTTACTATGTAAAGGCATGTGTATGCATGGACTAGAATAGTGCAAGCTTTTGGTGTTGGAGATGCCAGCTGAGAGGTATGTACTGAGCAGTTACCAAAGATGTCTAAAAGTGAGATACCGATGCATTGAAAGTTTTTAGGACAATGCTATTCCTTTTTGTTATAGACTTGTAAGACAACAAAATTATAGACTATTATCACTAATAGGTTCTCTATGAACAAGAAAGAGATATGGAAAACTTGTCCTCAACATCTTATTTGATTTATGTTTCTACATGAGTAATTTGGTTAGTTTTTATATATATATATATATATATATATATATATATATATATATATATATATATATATATATATATATATATATATATATAGGAAACCCCTTAAAAGGAGAACTAAGAGAACTAAATTAAAATTTATTTAAATTACATCGAAATATATATAGCACATATAGTATGCAAACTGATCGTTGGGAGATGGAGAAAAATGTGGTGAAATTAGATTTAAAAAAAATATCACCGATTGACGGGAAAAATCAAATTAAAAACGGAGGGGATTAGGTGGGATTGTGTGTGTGAGGGTGTATTTGATTAGTGTGTGGGTGCCCCTGGCGGGGCCGTTGATTATAATACATCCAATGGCTAGGATTAGTACCTTAGTTTTCTTCAAAAAATGAGTTTATATATATATATATATATATATATATATATATATATATATATATATATATATATATATCACATTTTGAATCCAATTTTCACATCAAAAATGGTATTTTAGGAATAAAAATAGAATCTAACAAAAAACTATGATCATATGTAACATGATTATACATAATTTTATTGTTACAACAATATATTTAAGATTCTATACTGTATTCTATGTAACATTTGATTTTTAAATTTAGATTAGATTCTACGATAGATTCGAAATGTTAAACTTAGTTGTTGTTAAAATTTGTGATTCTTATTATAACATATCATTTTTTATGAAAAATAAAGTATTATGATGGTGTTCTTTATTGTTTTTTATATAAGGTGTCCTTTTTAGAGTGCAACTCATATATATATATATATATATATATATATATATATATATATATATATATATATATATATATATATATATATATATATATATATATATATAGGTTTTTGCTCAAATACAAATCACTCTTAAAATGAGAACTACAAACCAACACAAAATATATTATATTTCATATATTCTAAGGGCCCCGCCAGGGGCACCTTCACAAAAAAGTCTTATAATTCAACCCTCTATCCATTCATCAAAAAAATAAATAAATAAAAAAAATTGCTGCCACGTCATCATTTTTTTAAAAAAAAATTTATATTTTTTAATTTTTTTTTCGATGAATGGATAGAGGGTAAAATTATAAGACTTTTTCGTATTGGGGTACCCCGATTTTGGTCATTAGATTAGCTTAAATATTGGATTGGAATTTGGTTTTTAGGTTTGTATTCTAAGGATGTTTGTATTGGAGTAGCCCTATATATATATATATATATATATATATATATATATATATATATATATATATATATATATATGACATTGCTCCATTAATAACACCCTAAAGAACAGTAAAGAACACCATAGGATCTTACATAAAATCGCTTTTAGATTTTAATTTTCACATTAAAATGGTTTTTTATGAATAAAAACAGAATCTAATAAAAAAATAGGATCAAATTTAACACGATTACACATAATTTTATTGTTACAAAAATATATGTAAGATTTTATAGTGGATTATATATTGGATTCTATGTAACATTTGAATTTTTAAATTTAAATGAGACTCTATGTTAGATTCGATATGTTAAGCTTACTTGTTGTTATAATTTGTGATTCTTATCATAACAAATCATTTTTTATGAAAAATAAAGTATTATGATGGTGTTCTTTATTGTTCTTTATATAAGGTGTTCTTTTTAGAGTGCAACTCATCTAGGGATGGGCATCGGGGCACTTCAGGGCTGGGGAGTGCTATCCCCGCCCCTATCCCCGAATTCAAACCCGATCCCCGTCCCCGACCCGATCCCCCGACGGGGATAATTTTTTATTCCCCGTCCCCGACCCAGACGGGTAACGGGGATCCCCGTAGGGAATCGGGGAATTTCATTTAAACAAAAAATAATATTTAAAATAATTTTAAACACTAACTAGTGAGTTTGAAATAATTTTTTTTTGTGATATATAGCAAAATTGGCAACTATAGCTAGATTAGATATTAAGTTACAACGTCTTTTCATCACCATTAATCTCATAATAAGTATTTCTAAAGATTCACATGCATCTATGTTACCCCTTAAAATTTCTTTTTGAAATCTAAACATTAAAAAACAGTAGCTCATATGCACTAAACTAAGACAAAAAAAAACTTAAATAAAAAATTATAAATAATATGTAAATGAAGTTATTTAACTACTAGAAAGACAAACATATAGATTAAAATATCATTTTGTTTCCAATATAAAGTATTGGAAATTCGTATATATTAATATATGATTATTAATATATATTATAATGGGGTGAAACCGAGTCGGGAATTGAGAATCGGGTCGAGTGGAGAAAATTGGGTCGGGTATCGGAGATCGGGCCGGGGAGACATAGAATCCCGGCCCCGGCCCGCTCCCCGGTTTTTTTAAAAATTGTCCCCCGCTCCCCGGCCCGTACCCGAAAAAATTTCTGATTCCCCGCCCCGTTCGGTGCGGGAATCGGATCGGTATCGGGCGGGCCGGGGTTAATGCCCATCCCTAAACTCATCTATACTATACTATTATAAGCAAACTAGGGTATATTTGGTTGGTTGGTAGTTTGGTCACTTTATTTGGTACATTTAATAACAACCGTAAGATTTTGAGATGAGTAAATGAGAACCGTTGGATCCAATGTAAAAAAATATTCATTTTCTAATATTTGAAATACTTTTATAAAGTAAAACCTCGTTAAATTAATACTCGATAAATTAATAATCTCTCCGAGTTAATAATTTCCTCCGATCCCAACTTGGGCCAGTTCAAAAATTGATCAATTTCGATAAAATAATAAGATAATAAGTTTTTTGAAAAACCCTATATAAATATATGGTCCCAATAATATTATAAATTAATAAGTCCTTTATAATTATAAAATATATATGTATTACCCTTTTGTAAAATATAATTCTAAGACTCTTAAAATTTGAATCTATATGAAACTCATCCTTAACCCCTTTTTTTACATCCAAAAGTTCGAATGTGGTATTTTCGTAAAACATTAAAAAAGTTATTGTAACGACCGGGAAAATTTCGTGTAATTTATTATATTAAAATACATTTTTAGTTGATTTTACCGTGTGTTAGTTTATTTTTAATGCATTTAAACGCATTATGATTTTTATTAAATAGGAAAATTATCCCATACGTGTTATTTGACTTCCGTGTAGCATAAATTATTTTATTCTGTTTTTCTGTAATTTTAAATTTTTAGAATACAGTTATTTGCATTTTAATTTTCGGACCCAGCCCCTGTACTGAATCCGAGGTCTTGTTTTTGATAAAATTATTTTTATATAATGGTAGGATATTTAAAAATGCATTATTTTGTAATTTTTGTAATATTCATAATTTTTGGGAAATTTTGACATTTATATTATATTTGTTTAAAAATAAAAATTTTACATTTTTATCCCATAAAAATTATTTTTAAGGCTTAATGATTTTAATTAGGGGTTAAAAATATTTTTGGGGTATTAATATTTTTGATTAATATAAAGAGCAGATGATTTTTTTTATTTAATTAAAATGATCAAAAAATCAGATTTTTTGATTTTAATTTTCTGAAATTCTGGAGAATTGTTCTTGGTGTTCTTGAGAATCAAACAGCCTTTTGAAGGTGATTCCGGGATCCAAATCTCTCGTATGAGTAACCAAACTGAATCTCATGATCTCTAATACATGTTTATGTGGGTGTTGATATGTGTGTATGCCTCGATCGAAAAGTTTTATTTTTTATTTAATTTTCGAATTTCATGAATTTGGTGTTGCTTGTATGATGATTTGTTGTTTATGTGGTTAGTGTCTATAGATTTCTTATGATCTCAAGAGTTTAATTATGATTTTTATTTGATTTTTCATATCTGATTTTAGCAAATCGAGTTTTGTGGGGGTGAACTTTAATTTCGAATTTCTTTGATGTCTTGTATAGATTGCTGAACTCATAAGCTTTGATTTGATATATAGAACTCGTAGTTTGGTGAAGGATTTCGTGTTCGTCGGAAAATGGTTGAAGCTCGCCGGAAAGCTTCGGTTTTTGGCCGGAATCGGCGAGTTTTTGACTGGATTCAGCGTTTGTTTGTATGGTTTGATTGCTGGGTTGATTCGGGATGTTTTGCAAACAAAAACGAAGTCGAATGATCGACTTTTGGGTTGGCCGGAGGTCGACCGGAGTTCATGCCGTCGGCATGAACAGTGTTCTCAGGTGGAGGGAGGAAGACAATGATTTATTTTTTTAAAAAAAATATTTTTATTTTACTTTTATTTACTTTTAATTACTTTTAAATCTTTTAAAAATTCTGAATTTAATTATAAAATTCAGAAAATTATTTTCTGAAAATATTTTGGAAACTCGGAATTTATTTCTGAATTCTGTTTTTAATTTTATAAATTATTTTATTATTTATTTTTAATTCAAAAGTAATTAAGAATTAAATATTTTAATTATACTAATTAATTTCAAATAATGATTTAATTAATTTAATTATTTAATAAATGTAATTGTTTATTAAATAATTAATTAATTAATAGTTGATTTTAATTATTTTAATTAGGATTATTTAATTTTTAATTAACCAATTTTCTGTTTAAAAATGTTTAAAAATAGTTTTACTTGCTCGGAAATTTCAGAAAATGTTTTAAAAATCTTTTAAAAATCCTGAGTTGGATTTTATTCCAAAATTGTGATTTCAAATTGTTTTAAAAATATTTGTTTAGACCATTTGAGTTCTGAATTGAGTTGTTAGACCGATTTTGTGAAAATTTCGTGTAATATGCTATCCGAAAATTGTGTCAATTGTATGTTATTATTCTTTGATTATCTGCTAGTGATTTATAAATATCATAAGAATACTTTGAGTGTTCTTTTAATTGTGAGTCGTATCTGCTGTGTGAATTACGTGGTTGTTTACTCAGTACATGCTACTACTTGTCTAACATATTCGCTCGGCAGCGATACAACGCACAGGTAGACATTAAAACCAAGGTTTGATTTGTATTTGGTCTTGTACCTAGCCAGTGGTTTAAAATAGAATGTTTTAATTGTAGAAGCGAGAGAAACCCTAGCTAGTGGGCAGAGCTTGCCTACAGTATACATAGAAGCGAGATAAACCCTAGCCAGAAAGCATAGCTTACCAGCCATATATTCAGGCAAGTATTCTTCCCCTTGATCATCCTAAACACTGTTTATTTATGTTTCATTGATTCATATCACGACGAATAGCTATTGTCCAGAGCTATTTGTGATTCTTAAATATTTTGTGCGAACACAGTTGTTTGATATTGGTACCCTTGATGTGGGGAATTGTTTAAGATAAACTCTTCACATCCTTATTATCGTAGTAAATAATAGGGATGTGAACTGTATGAGAAACTAAGCATTTCTTGTTGAATTCGGAAATTGCTTAACTGGATTGGAAAATGGTAAAGCGTAGGAGGCCACGTTGAGTAGTTGGTCCAGCTATATTTAAGGAAGATATGGTAACCATACCATCTTCCTATAGGCTAACATTACTTGCCTACTTTGGTACCCTCAAGAAATCCGAATTATACCCACGGGTATAGAAATGTACCGGTGGTAGTATAAAGGGTCCCATTGCTTTTGAACCTAATCAGGGGGCAATGGTGGTTTGTCTTTCTTTTTATATATCCAATTCATATCGCCCGAATGGCTAGTATATATTGGGATTTGACAGATGATCCATTTTTATGACATGTCAAATAATTTCAATTATGGTGGAATTATATCTCAGTTGCTGATTCAGTTTGCTCTATTAACTGTTTTACTTTTCAGTCGATATTATGCAGCATTTATCTTGGTTTTATATTAAAATTGTTTATATACTTGTTGGGCATTTCTTTGGCTCACTCTTGCTTTCACTAAACCTTTCCAGACGGACAGTATGTTACCGATCAGCAGTCCGGACCGTATTAGAGAGAGATAGAGTGGCCGAGTGTCCGCATCCCAGGCTGTACAGGTACTTGTGCGTTACTGTTGGCGCTAGATAGAGTTTTAAATAAAATGGGATGTAATAAAACTGAACTAGACTGGATTTAAGTTGAGTTTATTTTATGGTTTGTAATAAGTGAATAGTTACTTTTGGGCTATGGCTGCTTGGTTTCATACAATAACCTGTTTGCGATCTTTGGTTTGCGGGGTCAGTTGCGCATTCTAATTTATTTTTAGTTGTGATTGGTTGGTGACCCCCGGATCTAGACCCCGGATTTTGTGGGCGTCACAGTTGGCATCAGAGCTGACAGGTTATAGTCACTGAAATAAGCAGAGATATAGCCAGGTAGGATTAGGGAGATCACATGAGATAGGGTTACGTTCTTATGTTACCCGTTGCGTTAGATTTTAGTCTAAGCCTAAGTTGTGAGATGATTTGTGATATTATGTTACCGGGTTACGCAGGTTCCTGTTGTGGTGACTGCATCAGCACCGATGATTGCACCTCAGCCTATGTCGGCCCTAGAGCCAGGTACACTACCGTTGTTTCCACCTGTTGACTTACCACCTATTCCAGCTATTATGGATCCTGACACCCTAGTGATGGGTTTAGACTATTTGATGGGTTAGGAGTTTTCGAGGGAGCCGATGAGTCCTGTACCACCAGTTCTTCCTGTTGATCCTGGTGAGTGGATGGGCTTACCAGTACTTGGGGAGCCGAGTTATGTGGCGGATTTAGGTATGGCACAGAAGGAGGAGATTGTGGTGATTGACCCTCCCGCACCAGTCCCCGTACCGATGTTTGTTCCTGATCAGCAGCAGGGGGTAGTGGCGCCACCCGCTGTACCTGAGCTTCATATACCCGGTACAGTGGCAGCTATGGGTGGATTCCTTATGCCAGCAGAGTTCATGGATCAGTCAGACCCCACTGTGCAGGGTCCCTACGTACCACTCCCACCAGTTATACCATGGCACCAGATGCCACCAGGCGAGGAGAGAGTATGGGCTTTGATAGAGGAGGTTACAGGCGGAGCCGAGGCTGAGTCTAGTGGCCATATCGGTGCACCACGTACTGTTCCTTTTGGTGAGTACCGTGAGCTTTGGGAGGCATATGACTTTTTGAGAGGGCAGAATGTGGAGTTGCTTAGGATGGGAGGTCATCTTACTCCAGACACCGAGATTCGTCACAACCTCCGGGAGTTGATAGCAGCCGGTAGTTATGAGGTGGAGGCGTTGATGTTGGGTGATTCAGGTACTATTGATTATCGTCGGGCCTACCGCATCCTCCAGAGAATGTTAGCGGATCTTAAGGAGTTGGTAGGGCCCAGCTGGGATTAGAGATTGTGGGACAGATTCATGGAAGGAAGAAATACTACCTGTGTTTGTTTGGTTTTGGTTGTTTGTAAGATATTATGTGTGTATTAGCAACAGTTTGGTAGAATAAGTCGGGAATTTTGTTGTATATAGCCGACATTATAGTTGATGAGGTAGGTTAGGAGCAATATGATGGTAGGTAAACCGATCGGTAGTCATGTATGACTGTAAGTGGTTATTTATATATCAACAGTACTTTTGTAGCGTTACGTGTATCGATTCCATCCAGCATGCATTTATTTATTTTTCAATATTCAAGTGAATTAGTGATTGGGTGACATGAGTTGATAAATATTCTTGATTCATGTTTCTTTTCAATGAATGTCTATCAAAAACATGTATAGCCAATTACTAAGGACCTTGTGTATTTTCCCTACCAGATTATGGATAATCAGCAACCATTTGGAGATCACGTGGGAAATGCAAATAATAACCAGAACTTTGGGGAGCAGGGCAATATTAATATGATGCAGCAAATGCTGGATCTATTCTGACAACAGACCGAGAACCTCACTCGCCAGCAGCAACAGCCGCCAGCATCCCATGTGGCAACATTTAAAACTTTTCAGTCTGTTAAACCTCCAGAGTTTCAGGGCACAGCAAACCCAGTAGAGGCTCGAGCATGGTTAAAAGAAGTGGAGAAAGCCCTCGCACTGGTGGATGTAGAGGAGAATAAAAAGATCGAGTTCGTGAGTTACTTTCTGAAAGGGGAAGCGAACTACTGGTGGGAAGCTAGGAAGGCTTTGGAAGGAGCAGGGGTAACTACGTGGGAAAGATTCAAAGAGTTGTTTTTGGAAAAGTATTTTCCCCGCTATATGCAGAATCAGATGGAGATTAAATTTTTGGAATTAAAACAAGAAGGCAGTGCCACTGACTATGAGGCAAAGTTTACAGAGTTAGCCAGGTTTGTTCCAGACTTGGTTGATACTGAAGAGAAGCGGGCAAGGAGATTTCAACAGGGTCTGAAGCCGTGGCTCCGCAGCCGGGTAGCCACTTTTGAGTTAACAACCTATTCGGCTGTGGTCCAGAAGGCATTGATTATTGAAGGAGAGAGTGATAGCTCTTACAAAGAAAGGGAAGGCAAGAAGAAGAAATTTAACAATCAATCAGGGAGTTCATTCCAGGGCAGGGTGCAAAACAATTTTATCTACAGACCAGCATTCCAGCCGAGAGGCAACGGAGGACCAGGAAATGGAATCCCAAATTTTGGGAATCAAGGGAATCGATTTCCGAATATCAATCAAGAGCAAGGAAATCGGTTTCCGAGCAATAATCAACCACAGGGAGGTCGGTTTCCAAACAACAATCAGCAACGAGGGATGCGACCACCGCCACCAACATGTGGGATTTGTGGAAGAAATCATGAAGGTCCATGCAATCTGGCCAACATAGTATGTTATCGTTGCGGTAAGAAAGGACATTATGCCAGTGTGTGCAATGCACCAGCAGCTAGTGGGACTGGTTGTCAGAAATATGGGAACAAAGGGCATCTTACTAAGGATTGCAGGATCAACCTTAATCCGGGGAACCAGAATAAAGCTACAGGGACAAGCAATGCGGGACAGCCAAGGGCCCGGGTTTTCAATATGACTATGACAGATGCAGAAGAGAACTCTGATGTTATTAAAAGTACACTTTTCGTAAACTCCACTAATGCCAAAGTACTTATTGATTCGGGAGCTACTAAATCTTTTATTTCCGAAGAGTTTGTGGGTAAGCTAGAATGTAAATGTTAGCTGTTAAGCGAAGCTATAGTAATAGAGATAGCTAATCAGGAGCGTATACCCGTTAAGCAAATATATCCAGCATGTGAGATCGAAATATCCGGACAATGTTTTCATGCCGACCTGATTCCTTTCAGGTTGGGGGAATTTGAGGTTATATTAGGTATGGATTGGTTGACAAAATATGACACCCAGATCGATTGTAAAAGGAAGGAGCTAAAGCTGAAGCTAGACGGGGATAAAGAAGTGGTGTTTCACGGGGAAAAACAAGCGAAGGAACTCTTGACCATGATGCGAGCCAAACGATTGTTGCGACAGGGATGTGAAACATACTTAGCTTATGTAATGGATACTGATAAGGAAATGTCGCTGATAGAACAAATTCCAGTAGTAAATGAATTTTTGGACGTATTTCTTGAAGAATTACCAGGCTTACCTCCAGACAGAGAAATTGAGTTTGCTATTGATTTGGCACCAGGTACTGAACCTATCTCGAAGGCTCCATACAGAATGGCACCAGTGGAAATGAAAGAATTGGTTAAACAGCTGCAGGAACTACTAGACAAAGGGGTGATCAGACCAAGTATATCACTATGGGGCGCACCGGTATTGTTTGTGAAAAAGAAGGACGGAAGCATGAGACTTTGTATTGACTATCGGGAGTTGAACAAACTGACAATAAAAAACAAGTACCCATTACCGAGGATTGACGACTTGTTTGATCAATTAAAAGGCGCGGTATGGTTTTCCAAAATCGATTTACGATCGGGATATCACCAGCTGAAGATCAAGACAGACGATATTCCTAAGACAGCATTTCGTACGAGATATGGACACTATGAATTTTTAGTTATGCCATTCGGACTGACTAATGCACCAGCTGCTTTCATGGACATGATGAACAGAATTTTCAAGAAATATCTAGATAAATTCGTGATCATTTTCATAGATGATATGTTGATATACTCCAAGACAGAAGAAGAGCATGCTGAGCACTTGAGAACAGCTTTAGAGATTCTGCGGAAAGAGAAGCTATACGCCAAATTTTCGAAATGCGAGTTTCGGTTAAGGAAGGTACAATTTTTTGGGCACGTTGTCACCAACGAAGGAATTAAAGTGGATCCAGCCAAGATCGAAGCTATTATGAATTGGGAGCAACCAAGAACACCAACCGAAGTTCGATGTTTTCTGGGATTAGCTGGATATTATAGAAGGTTTGTTAAGGATTTTGCTAAAATAGCAGCATCTTTGACAAAACTCACCAGGAAGAATGAGAAATTTGAATGGAACGAGAAGTGCGAGCAGAGTTTTCAAGAATTAAAGAAGCGATTGATAACTGCACCAGTGTTAGTTCTACCCAATGAAAATGGAAACTTTGTAATCTATAGTGATGCATCGCAGAAGGGGTTAGGGTGTGCGTTGATGCAGGACGGTAAGGTAATTGCTTACGCATCTAGGCAACTAAAGACTCACGAACGAAAGTATCCAACGCACGATTTGGAATTGGCAGTAATTGTTTTTGCACTAAAACTTTAGAGGCACTATCTATACGGAGAGAAGTGTGAAATCTTCACGGATCACAAAAGTTTGAAGTATATCTTCACTCAAAAGGAGCTGAACATGAGACAACGACGGTGGTTGGAGTTGATCAAGGACTACGACTGTACCATTAGCTATCATCCAGGCAAGGCCAACGTAGTGGCAGGTGCACTAAGCAGGAAGGAAAGGTTAAATCTCTTAACCTCATCCAAGGAGTTGTTGAAGGAATTCGAGAAATTGGAGATAGAGGTTCATACATCGGAAGCCACCTGTGAAGTATTGTATGCCATGACATTTCAGCCAGTGTTATTAGAAAAGATCCGTAGATGTCAGGAGCAGGTAATGGACGAAGACAAAGCAAAATTAACCGGAGAAGAAATCGGGAGTCAAAAGGATGATAAAGGAATTCTCAGATTTTCTTCACGTATATGGGTACCTAATGTCGCGGAACTGAAGGATGAAATCTTGCGGGACGCACACAACTCCAGGTATTCTATTCACCCTGGCAGTACCAAGATGTATAGAGATTTGAAGCAACACTTTTGGTGGCCCGATATGAAGAAAGAAATTGCAAAATACGTCAACAAATGCTATACCTGTCAGAGAGTTAAAGCTGAACATCAAAGGCCAAGTGGATTGCTACAACCTTTGGAAATTCCAGAATGGAAATGGGAACATCTTGCAAAGGATTTTGTAGTAGGACTTCCGAAGACTCAATCAAACCACGATGCAATCTGGGTGATCATTGATAGGTTGACCAAATCAGCACATTTCCTCCCAACCAACGAAAGATTTTCACTGGAGAAACTGGTTCAACTAAATTTGAAAGAGATCGTAGTACGACACGGGGTTCCTGTATCTATAGTATCTGATCGAGATCCTTGTTTCAATTCAAGATTCTGGAGGCAATTTCAAGAAGGTTTAGGAACCAAACTAAACATGAGTACGGCATATCATCCTCAAACGGACGGACAAAGCGAGAGAACAATCCAGACTGAAAGGATATCTTCGATATATTATTTATTTTGGTATTTGTACAATTTAACATAAAATTTAATTACACTTAGATATTCTCTCCACTAGGTCATTAATTTAATTGACTCCGTCAAAAGTGAAAAGCCAATTCTAGCAAAATCTATTTTTTAATTATAGGAGATATTCCATTATTGCGAAAAATCAAAATTATATTTTTATGGAATATATCTCTACACCAAGGCAATAAGATCGAACAAGAAATATCGAGGTGTGATATTTTTTTGATCTCCGTTGCAAAAGTAATAAGGCGATAGGCTCGAACAAAGAATATTCGAGGATTAATATTCTTTAGAAAACTCGTGCTATATTTAAAAATGATCAGTTTTTATTCAAAAATATTCCGCCTTCGCACCCAAAATACTTTTATCCTCAAGAATATTAATATTCAGTGGTAGAATATTAATACTCATTTTTATCTCGTGCCAGAAATATTTAAAGTAATTTTTCTCCCACTTCGTAAATTTATTCCATTTTTCGGAGAAAATTATTTTAAATACTCAAAAATATTTCCTACACTCTCAATATATTTTATATATTAGGAAATATATTCTAAATTATTTATTCAAATCAAAACATTGGTCAAAAGATATATCTAATTCAAGGAAAGATCAATCGTATTTTATTCGGAACCGAAACCTGATTTAATCGAATTAAATCCAAATAAAATACTTCCACTTGCTAGAATGACTTGAAACTTGAGATGGTTCACTTAAATATTATTTTCTATGCATGGTAAAAGTTTCATAATTTTCTGAGAATTTTGGTCCGGGCACGAAAATCGAGAGAGTGGGTCCACGTTTGATCACGTTTGACCAAGTCAATGTTGACCATTGTTGACCAAACTTTACAGCATTCCATTTTATAATATTCCTAAGTGCTCCATAATTTTAGGATTATTTATTGGGTATTTTCGTATTTTTCGGATATTTAATTAACGATATATGTTATGTATTTATTCGTTAATTGATACGAGTACGATACAATTAATAAAAGCCCAAACACAGCTGGTTTCCTTTTACCAAACCCACTCCAAAGAAACACAAAACCACCCCCAACAAACACAATACCACTTTCCACCTCATCAATCCACACCTTTTCAATCTCAACCACTCCTTTTACTTTAAATCTCAACCACTCCTTTCACCCAACTCCTCCTATAAATAAACCCCTTCCCCCAACCATTTCAACTAAGCTAAAGAGCCAAATAATTGCTGGGATTTTTGAAGTGTGAGCTCTCTCAATATATTCAAACACTCTCTACACCCACTTCATCTCAAAAACCTTCCCTTTCTTATATATACTTAAATATATACAAGGTTTTTGTTCCAAAAAGCTTAGTTCCTTCAACCAAGCTTTCTCCCACCTAGCAAGCTCATCTACCACTACTATCCGGCCTCCAGAAGGGCTGCCCAAGTTCGACCAACGTGCAAAAATCCAGCCGAACCTCCGGCAAATTTTTCCGGCGATATCCAAAAGTGGTAATAATTTAGCTTCACATCCGATTCTTAACCGACCATATCTTTATACATATCAGAGCTCTCTATATTCATCTTCTCTTCATCTTTAAGCTCTTATATCGGATCTCTAAACGAGACCATAAAAATCCGTTCGAGGATTAAATTTCGAACAACGATTCGAAATATTACAAAATCTCAAAAAGAGGTTATATTTAACGACGGTCAAATAATACATCGAGCTTGATTTGATTCCCTTCTATCACCTTAGTGTTCCTGGGGAAAAGAATCTAAAAGCCATTAATTAAAACTTTAATGCACTTACTTTGGCCATTAATATTTATTATTGTGATATATATAACTGTGCTAAAGCATGATTTGTTTCCCCTTCTATCACCTCTAGTGTTCCGGGGGAAATAAGTTGTTAAGCTTCTATTTATATATTTTTCGCACTTTTTTTTCTCGTCCTCGCACTTGTGAGTGATACTACTTTAAACGCATAATAGCGTGGCGAAAGCCTTTTATATATTTTCCGCACTTTTTATTCTCGTCCTCACACTTGTGAGTGATTTTACTTTCCACACTTTTTATTCTCGTCCTCACACTTGTGAGTGATTTTACTTTCCGCACTTTTTATTCTCGTCCTCACACTTGTGAGTGATTTTACTTTTTCGCACTAATTTAACGCATAATAGCGGCCCTCGTTTTATCCTATAGATAAGGCGAGTTACTTTTACGTACGTGTGCGTTTATTTGTGTGTTGTGTTTAATTGGCCAAATTATTATTAAAGTGCAAATTGTTAAAGTAAAATTGTAACACTCTTGTTTAACTATATACGAATAGTCTAAACCAAGACTATATCGAACGAGAATTTATTTATCAAAGATCCTTAAGCTATAAAACTTTTAAAGGACTTGATTTATACATTACTTCGAAAATAAGCGTATTTTCAATGAAGAAGTAATTGGAAGTATACTTCGATCTTTACGAAAGACGAACCAAGTATACGATTATAAACCTTATAAGCCAACGAGCTTAAAGGACATAATCAATATTTACAAACTCCGAGATATATTTAAATCTCATTTAAACGGAGTATTGTATTAAAAGTATTCTTCGATCTACAAGTCATATCGAATAAAGAATACACATAAAGTCATAAGAAAACAAGGCTTATTGAACTTATAATAATTTATATTCGGGTAAGAATATTATAGTCACCCTAGGACATATTTGTCCAAAACCTCTCTTTATATTACGGTTTGTTTCGTAGATATTGTTTTCTAAGTTTTGCAGTGAGGTGAAGTTGAAGTGAGGTGATTCTCGTTCTAAGACCCAAGTCCTAGGCACTAGCGGGGAGTGATAAGTGGATTTATATCCACTTGGATCGCTTCGATTCGGCTTAAATTGATTGTCTTGGACTCAAGTTTATTGTAATTTTGATTTGTTTTTCTTAGTTGTGCAGATTTATAAGAATGTCGATTATGGGTGATGCTTCTATCGTGTTTGGAGGATTAAATGATTAAAATTCGGATTTTCCGGGAAAGTTGCGCAGTTTACACTGTTTTGGCCATATCTGGAGTTCTAGAAGTCCGTTTTCAGCGATCTTACAGCTCATGCGAAGCTTGAGAGATTTTCTACAACCTGGGATAGATAGCAGGTGCAGGGAGCGTGTAGTTAAAATTCGCGCACGTGTTCTTTGTGAAGCAAGGCTGAAAGATTACTGTTTTGCCCTTTTTCTAATTTTAATTATATTTTGGGCAGGTTTTAGTACCTTAATCGAATTCTAATTGTAATAGAAGGTAATTTCTTGCTGGGCAAGAAATCTAGAGCCTATATAAACACATCCAACCCCTTGTAAATTAGACAATTAGACAATTAGATATTTTGTACATAATATAGCTTAGATCTGCAAGGGAGAAAAGGAGAGAAGGATTCAACGCTCGTGACAAGCAACGGATCTAGATCTACTTCATCTTTTGTATCATAGATTTGTTTTCTCAACTCTTGTTTTATTAATATTATTACTTTCTTCCATATCTTGTTTGTTATCATGGTTTCACTTGATCCCATGATGACGAGAGGTTCGATTATGAGCTAATCGTTGTCATGGGATTCTAACGGATTTATCTATGTAGCTTAGTAGTTTGATTGCTTTAAAGATTTATGTGTGATGAATTCTTGATATCCTCGTATGGTTGTGTTTCATGTGTTTAGATGCGTCATGAACATCTAATTTGTTAATCTCTTGCGAAACGAGAGTGGATCTTGAGATTTAGAACTTGCCATGCTAGCATAGGATAGGTTGATGTTTTAACATTATGATTTGTAGCGTAAATAGAAATATTATGCTGCCCTATGTGATCAATATGGATAACTTGTTCTTCAACCGTTATGTTTTCAAATTCTATAGAGATATAGGATCTAAGCATGATTGGTGTCTATTCATCTTCTATCTCTTTTGTAGATGTATGTTTAGTTTGGTATTCGTATACTGAGAAGTAGCGTATACTTGTTCCGTGTTGTCTGATCAGATATCAAAACCATCACATGCATTGATTAAAGGCATCAACTCTAAGTGAAGTAGATGATGAAGTTAGGATTCCATGTTTTCTCGCATATAAGTAATTAAATTTTAATTCTCATTAGTTAGTAATTTTTAGTTTGTTAATTTGTATCTTAGTTAATTATAGTTAGTAAAAACTTAATCCTGTTATTTGTCTTAGCAGTGAATAATAATCATACATTGTTGCATAGGTGCATGAACTGAATTGAAACCTAACCAGATCTCTGTGCGAACGAACTTGACTTCTATCTATATTACTTGTGACCACGTACGCTTGCGTGTTTTAGTGTAAACAGGGAGTTAGTGGCCTTTGCACCGTGAAGAAGAAGAAAGACCCAAGACCTTTCATCTAAGATCCAAGACCGGCAAAAGCGAGGAATTCAAAGACTACACCAAGGGTTCTACATCAACTTTGAAGAAGTGGCGGGGAGTTGCTGTCTAAGATAAGTTGTGTAGGTTTTTCACAATGACTTTGAGGGTGTAACAGGGAGTTACGACCCAAGACGAGTCTTGTGGGTTTTTATATTTATTGTGAGGTAGTATCTAGGAGATACGTACCAAGACCAATATTTATAGGGTTTTAAAGGCTTCTCCACCTACTAAAGGAGCGAGATATTTTTAAGGGAAAATCTCGAGTCCGGAGAGGAGCTCGGGGACTGGAGTAGGGGTGAACGAATCCATTAGAGGTTGCACCATCGCGAACCAGGATAAAATCTCCTGTGTGGTATTTTCGTCCCTTGTATTTTATTTCTGTACTTATAAACTGCATAATAACTCGGTAAAATATTTTAAAAAGGGAAAAATATTTTAAAACGCCATAATAATTTTTAAATTGGATATTAAGCTATTCAACCCCCCCTTCTAGCTTAAAATAGCCCTCTTACGGGACCTAACAATTGGTATCAGAGCGGTGCTTTTTAACGTGTTTGTTGAGTGATTTGCAGACTTACAGGCACAACAAAAAGTGATCCTACATGGCGTATCTAAATACCATCGGTTGCGGTGAAGGCCTATCTAGCTCTCGCCCTCCTCTATTTGATGGCACCAACTTTGCAACATGGAAAATGAGGTTTCGCATCTATGCTAGATCTCAAGGAGTCAAAGTTTGGATGGCCATAGAAGACGGAGTTGTTATTCTTACTGAAACAATCGACGGTGTCATTGTTGAAAAGAAGGTTAGTGAATACACTCTCGCCGAAGAAAGTATGATGAATACTGCCGCTAAAGCGGAAATGGTTCTCACAAGTGCACTTGCAGAAAAAGAATATAAAAGAGTAAACAATTGCAAGTCCGCACAAGAAATGTGGAACAAATTAGTGGTTACCTACGAAGGAACCATTGATATAAAAGATTCTCGAATGGAAACTTTAATCCATGAATATGAGAAGTTTTAACTCCAAGAAGGAGAAAATATCATCGATATGGAAACAAGATTTACTCGCATAATCGATGAATTATCTCAAGTCGGAAAGAGTAATTCTCGAAATGAAAAGAACCGAAGAGTTCTTAAATCTTTACCTCCTAGTTGGAAGGTTAAGGTTACTACTATAAAAGAAATGCATAATCTAAATGATTATGACATTGATAGTTTATTCGAAAATCTTCGTGCATACGAGGAAGACAATATTCCGGATAAGGTCATTCCTAAAGTGTAAGACAAAAAGAAAAATATGGCTTTAAAAGCTATATTAATCGATGAAAATGAAAACGACGAGGAGTTAAACGAAGAACTCCAAGATCTTGATGAAAGCGAAATTGCTTTACTAACGAGACAACTTCGTCGTGTGCTACAAATCAAAGCTCAAAGATACGGAAAAGGCTTCCTAAAATCAAATAATCAACAAAGAGTTTTTAACTCTAAAGGAAGACGTAATTACTCCCAAAATTATAGTCCTAACTATAAGAGTAATTTTTCAACAACGAGCTATAATAAAGGCAAAGGCACTCAAAATACAAATGCCTATAATAATGCCAACAACAATAATAATCCTCCTTACACTCCTCCAAAATATAAAGAACAAACTTCGGAGGAAACACAAGAAGTGTGTTTCGAGGGTAAGCAACCGGGTCACTTCAAAAGAGAATGTCCAAAGCTTGCTAAAGGAAGAATTCTCGTGGCGGAAAACGGTTGGGATTTGAGTGAAGATGAAGAAGTTCCGGAAGCTAGTGAAGAAGTTGTCAACTTGTGCTTAATGGCTATCGGAGATGAAGCTACTTCAACGGGAGCCTCCACTTCTCATCAAGAGGTAAGTTCTAATCTCAACTACATCTCAAGTAAATTGCAATTAGATGAATCTAACTTGAATCTAGTTGATATGAGTAAGTATGATTTAATTGAGCTTGTAGTAGGTATCAACAATAAATATAAAGATGTTGATAAAAGACTTCATTCTTTATGGTCCGAGAAAATGAAACTCGAAGAAATGCATCATACGCAAAGTAAAGAGTTCACTCGGATGATGGATTTAAAAGTCCAAAATGAAAATGAAATCATGTTCTTGAAGGACCAAAATCATCACTTAAAAAGTGAGGTCAATCAATTCAAGGACAATGCTCTAAGTCTTGAAGTAGAAAATATAGCTTTAGTACTTCAAGTTGAAAAAATGAAAAATGAGAAGTTACAACTAAATGACAACATTAGTAAACTCAATGTTGATCTTTTGAACTTGAAGATTCAAAATGAATCAATTGTTCGAAACAGTGTAACATCTCAATCTCATGAAAGTAATCTTGAAAAAGAGAATGAGCTATCTCAAATCTTTGAGTTAAAAGAAAAACAATTACTACAAGAAATTCAAAGATTAAGAGAAGAAAATTTCAAGCTCATATCTCATGTTATGGATCAAGCAAGATTCTTTAACAACAAGATTGATGCCTTAAAAGAAGAAAATGAAAATCTTGAAACTGTTGTTCAAAGATTTACTTAAGGCAATGAGATATTAGATAAAATGGTACACTCAAAGGTCTCCCATAATCGTGAAGGTCTAGGATACGATAAGAACGCTCCTCCTAGAAGAGATGTTCAACCAAGAGTGCAACCTATAATAGCTCCTCCTATACCACAAACTTTAAAATGTACTTATTGCAACAAAAATGGACATTCGGTCCTATATTGCAAATTCAAGAGTGGTGAATTTAAGGCGAAGCATGTATGGATTCGTAAATGATCAAGACCATACAAGAAAGTTGAAAAACAAGTACCATTTAACAAAGCTGCTAATAATGGACAAAAGCCACAAAGGTTTCAACAACCTAGAATGCATCAAAATAAAAACACAATGGACGTTAACAATGGTAGTAGGTATGCATCCAAAAATCAGCATGCTCCCATTCATAATTTCTATCCTCAACGTGTTCCCTACTTTGCAAATGCTAGAAATAATGTACATCATGTTAACTCTAGATTCTATGATAATGCTAGATATTCACAATATCATGTTAGACATCATGCTCCTAGAAATATCAATATGCCTAACAATGATTATTCTATGCCTAGATTTTATCATGCAAAATCGAATATTATTTATGATGGACTAACCCCAGGACCCTTAAGACAAAAGGGTACCTACAAATATAATTGATTTGTTTTATAGGTTTGTCTTGCCGCGAAACAAGACATATGGTACCTTGATAGTGGTTGTTCATGACACATGACCGGTAATGAATCATTGTTGAACAACATTAAAAAGGTCACTGCGGGTAGTGTTACATTTGGAGATAGTAGTAAAGGCATCATTGTCGACATTGGAGACATCGGGAATAGTCGCTTCAAGATTTCAAACGTACAACTTGTCACGGGACTAAAGTACAATCTTCTCTCGATAAGTCAACTTTGCGATAATGATTACAAGGTAATTTTCTATACTACTCATTGTTGTATTTTAGACAAAGATTGGAAATTGATTCTCACTTGCCCTCGAAACAAAAATGTCTACACATGTGACATGAGCAAGAATGAGAATGTATGCCTAATCACAACGAACGATGACCCTTGGTTATGGCATCGAAGATTAGGACATGCAAACATGAAGTTGATTAAAAACATATCAACTAAAGATCATGTTTGAGGTATACCAAAATTGAATTATCAAAAAGATCATACTTGTGAAGCTTGCAAAATTGGAAAACAAATTCGAGCCTCTCACAAACTAAATTCATGGTATCAACCTCTAGACCTCTCAAGCTTTTACATATGGATCTTATTGGTCCGGTTCCAATACAAAGTCTCGGAGGTTGTTCATACACGTTAGTAATCGTTGATGATTATTCACGATTCACATGGACAGAATTTCTCAAATCAAAAAGTGATGCTTTTGAATCTTTCTCTTCTCTATGTAAAAAGATTCAAAATCAACAAAATAATACCATAGTCTATATTCGGACGGATCATGGTAAAGAATTTGAGAATTCTAGTTTTACGAACTTTTGTGATGAAAATGGTATCACACATAATTTTTCCGCACCATACACTCCACAATCAAATGGAGTTGTAGAAAGGAAAAATAGAACATTACAAGAAATGGCAAGCACTATGCTTAATGAATATCGTCGACCTAAATATTTTTGGGCCGAAGCGATGTCTACTTCTTGCTATATTCTTAATCGGGTTTTGCTAAGACCAATAACACAAAAGACTCCTTACGAGCTTTATTTTGGCAAAACACCGAAACTAAGTTACTTTCGAGTATTCGGATGCAAATGCTTCATATTAAACTCGAAAGACTATCTTACCAAATTTGATCCTAAATCAAATGAAGGTATATTTCTTGGATACTCTACAAATAGCAAAGCCTATCGAGTATTCAATCTTAAAACACTTGTGGTGGAAGAATCAATGAATGTTGCATTTGATGAAAGCAAACCACCATCAAAGTACAAGGATCTTGTTGAAAACGATAAAGTTGAACAAGACGATGTAGAAAATATTATTCGACAATTCGAAAATATGGACCTCGGAACACCGATTCCAAGAAATCCATTAGAATTAGCCGAAACGGAAGTAGAACTTCCTAAAGAAATTCCTATTATTAGAAGTAATCCACTAGATAATGTTCTTGGAGACTTAAATAAAGGAGTTCAAACGCGATCAAAAGTACAAAACGTTGTGAATCATCTTAGTTTTCTATCTCAAATGGAACCTAACACCAAGCTTTGCTAGACGAAGACTGGATCTCGGCTATGCAAGATGAATTATTACAATTCACTCGTAGCAAAGTTTGGGAACTTGTTCCAAAACCCAAAGTTACTTCCATAATTGGAACCAAATGGGTATTTATAAACAAGTTAGATGAAAATGGAACGGTTGTTCGAAATAAAGCGAGATTAGTCGCTCAAGGCTATACCCAAATGGAAGGGATAGACTTTGATGAAACTTATGCACCCGTAGCACGAATTGAATCAATTCGAATGCTATTAGCATACGTGTGTCATAAAGATTTCAAAGTATACCAAATGGATGTCAAACCGGCTTTCTTAAACGGGATATTAGAAGAAGAAGTCTATGTCAAACAACCTCCCGATTTTGAAGATGCCACTCATCCAGAATATGTATACAAATTATTCAAAGCTTTATACGGCTTAAAACAAGCCCCACGAGCTTGATATGAAAGGTTGAGCAAGTTCCTATTAGAAAACAATTTTAAAATGGGAACGGCCGATAAAACCTTATTTACAAGACAAGAAAAAGATGATATCTTGCTTGTACAAATATACGTAGATGACATCATTTTTGGTTCAACCAATGATGCACTATGCAAATAGTTCTCTGACAATATGAGCAAAGAATTCGAAATGAGTATGATGGGTGAATTAAATTTCTTTTTAGGATTGCAAATTAAGCAATCGGATATAGGCATTCATATTTCACAATCGAAATATTGTAAAGAAATGCTAAAGAAATTTGAAATGGAAAATTCAAAACCCATATATACTCCTATGTCGACTTCTGATAAATTAACAGAAGATCCCAACGGAATACCCGTTGACACTAAGAAATATCGAGGCATGATTGGTAGCTTGCTATATATTACCGCAAGTCGTCCCGATATTCAATATAGTGTTGGTAAGTGTGCTAGATTCCAAGTAGCACCAAAAGAATCTCACTTAACCGCGGTAAAGCGAATATTGAGATATCTAAAAGGAACCACTGAAGTAGGTCTTTGGTATCCAAAAGGAGTACCATTCGACTTAGTATGTTTTTCTGATTCGGACTATACCAGGCATTTAGTCGATAGAAAAAGTACAAGTGGTACATGTCAGTTTCTGGGAGGATGCCTAGTATCTTGGTTTTCCAAGAAACAAAATTCGGTATCTATTTCCACAACAGAAGCTGAATATATAGCGACCGCAAAATGTTGTGCTCAAATATTATGGATGAAGCAGACATTAGCCGACTATAATACTAAATTTGATGTGATCTCAATCTTATGCGATAACACGAGTGCTATCGATCTTAGCAAAAATCCCGTGTTACATTCAAGATCTAAGCATATAGATGTGAGACATCATTTTTTACGTGATCATGTCAATAAAGGCGATATAAAAATGACTCATATCGAAACTGAGTACAATCTCGCAGACATATTCACGAAACCATTGAATTCCGAAAGATTCACTAAACTCCGTTTGGATTTAGGAATGTTGGAAATTCCAAAATAATGGTTTATATTGATATATAAATATTATAAATATTTATGTGAGAATATTTATCATTATTTATAGTCATCTCACGAAAAAGATATCTTTCCGGATGATTAAAACTCTAAAACTCAGATTCATCGATAACGATAATATATGAAACTTTATCGATCGGGTTTTATCGAGAACCTAATTTTCCTACGGATAAAGATAAAACTATTCGATCAAATATTTATCGGTATTAAAATCGGAAATATTTTTGAGATACTAAATAATTGATATTTATCTCAAATACAAAGAATCAAAATATTAGTATAATTACTAGTATTTAAGTGTTAATATTTAATATATTATTATATTAATATATAATAATATTTATTATTTTCCAAAACTATTTTCGAAAATATAAGTATATTATTTTCAGATTATTGTTGTATTTTAACCCAGCCCGTTTAATTGAGTCCAGCCCAACTTAGCTGACCCAACCCAATACATCAAAACCCTACGATCTTGGCCATTCATTATAAAGATGATTTAATCTTGGCCGTTCATTCAGAAAATATATATACTAACTAAACACACAATTTTCATTTGTGTTTGTACTGTTCAAGCCGCGTATTCTTTCTCAAACCCTAATCTCTTATCTCTCTCTCTCTCTCGAGTTCTCTCGCCGCTTCTACCTTTTTCCGATCAAAAACCCTAAAATACTCGACTATATTCAATGATTCATACATCAAATCGAGTCTATTTTCATCCTTTATACCGAGTAAACTCATAATCGATACAAATCGAAGCCGAGTTAGGTTAAATCGAGTGATTTTGATGTATAAAATGTTATCGTTTCAATCGATTTCAGTTTATAAGATCAAAATTAAACATTTATATGTATATACACAACATATACACACACGTTCACAGTCCTTTTGCTATTTATGTTTGATTCTTCAAAACCCTAATTAGATGTTGAGAAATTTATGCAGGTTTAAAGAAGATTGTGCAATTTAAAGGGCACACGGTGCTCAATTCGCACAAATCAAGACCGGTGAAGCTTTAACTCAGTCGAATCAGTGATTAAATCGTTGGAATCAGCGACTCAATGAACCGACTCGATTAGTCAACTCGGTGACTCAACTCAAACTCGGGCGAGTTTAGAGTTTTTAGGATTGGTAAGTATCCGAGAAGACTACGAGGCCTCGGGCAAAGGTATAACTTCTATTAATCTCAGAAATTTGGAGTTCTTTGTGAAATTTATGTGATTGCATGTTTACTTTTATGGTAGTGTCGAAATTAATGATGTAGTCCTTCTGTATAAAGGAGTATATGGTTGAA
The DNA here is from genome assembly GCA_036435485.1 of Saposhnikovia divaricata. Taxonomy (NCBI): domain Eukaryota; kingdom Viridiplantae; phylum Streptophyta; class Magnoliopsida; order Apiales; family Apiaceae; genus Saposhnikovia; species Saposhnikovia divaricata. The sequence goes on from CM071598.1 coordinate 158,496,443, forward strand.
TCACTTTGATTCGTATATCATTTTGAGTGTTGATACAGCTGGATTCTCGAATTTGTAAAGACAAATGATATAATTGGAATCTCGTTTAAATTTTACATATTTGGGATACTTGTGATCTGACTAGCCGAATGAAAATGTTTTATTACAAGTTCAAACTTGAGTTCCTTAGTTTAGACTCTGTGGAAATATGAATTATGTTTAGTTTGACTTGGTCAATTATGTGCTTCCATACTGGAAACTAAGTTATGTGATATAATTGTTCATTTACCTGTTGATCTTGAAAATATCTTGAATACTAAAGTTGATTTGGGTATATATATCTGTTCATAGGTATGATAAGTCAAAGTTGATTGTGATAATGTTTGATTATACAGACTATGTTTGTATGTAAAATCCCTGTTTACACTAAGCAATCTGATTCAGACTTTGAGGACTATGCCTTACTGAAGTAATATGTGAGTGTCAAAATTTGAGAAATGGTAATGGTTTATATTAGTTCTACTCTTGGTTTAACTGTAATCTATATAAACTGATGAATCAGCTTCTCTGATGTGATGTGCTGGCTATGCTGTATACTTTGGTTAATATAAACTGATTGGTTAACTTCTATAACTATGTCAACCAAGCTCATAATTCCAGTTACTTTATATAGTCATTCATACACTCACACACCTGCCCTCACTCAAAGAACTGGCTAGGGATCCCCTTGAGAACCCTAGTATCTGGACACTGGGGTGAAACGGCCACTTAGAACAAATAGGATTCATACCTTACATTTTTATTACTTGTTTAATCTTATACTATGTTCTGTAAAGTGGTATATACACCCTGTTTTGCAATACTTGTTTGTTTATCTTGTAAGACTTGGTTAATACATGATATGTGCTCCTTAAATGCAAGATAGCCTGTTTGTCTGGTGTGCAGAGTCTCTATCAATCAATCATGAGTCATATATGTTTCCTGGAGTGATTAATACATTCCTGAGAATACCAAAAGTAGTAACATGGCATTAAATGATAGTGACATCATCAGGTATTTAAAGGATACAAGTTTTGTCTTTAGGGAATAACCCTTTTAAAGTCAGTCACTTGTCCCCTTATTTACATACCTTGTAAAGTCAAACATCTTATGCTTATATATATATATATATATATATATATATATATATATATATATATATATATATATATATATAATATGCACTGCATGTCCATAAAATAATACTCTATGAGTATGTCTTACTTGCATTAATACACATGTCTGAGAATATCTTATACATGCTTCTATCCACTTAGTTGTCAAGTATCTAAATACTATTTGATGTGCTAACTTGAGTCATGATATATATATGTATAGAGATACAATTTACATGAGTCTGTCACCTGTGCATGCTTGCATCCGGATTTGGACTAAAAATTTCATGCATTGAGCCACACAATAAGATATCATCTGACCTATAGTACCTCTGTCAACTGCATACAAACTCATATTCTCATATATTAACCATGCATGCTTTATATTTCATTCAATGAAAATACTATAGAGTTTTCAAATTGCCTCATTTCTGGTGGGATTACATGAAAACTTGTGCATGCTTGAACTTATCCTTATCTGTGCTAATTGCCTATATATGTATTCATGCATTCATAAGCACACACTCACTGCACTTGTACCATCATCTTATGGAATTTACACCATTACACCCTAACCCAAAAGCCAAAAATCTCACCCTCCTTCCTTTGTTCCCAACCATGAGTAGGAGAAATTTCAACCATTCTCTCTATGCTCCTTTCACTCCTTATTGCCATCCAGACAGTTCTAAAGAACACCACCACAAGAAAATCAAACAAGAACCTTCACACCTAACTGAGTTTGCATATTTTTCTCATGGAAACAAACTGCCTGTTTTTAGAAACCCTAACCCTAACCCTAACATGGTTTTTCAAGCAATGCCCAACTCTGAAAAATCAGTTAACTCTCATAAAGCTAGAACAAATCTCAAACCCCCAGGCCCTACCCTTGTGAGACTTTCCAATACTGGAAAACTCAATAGGATGCTTAGCAATAATCAGCCAGGGATGATGGTCTTTGTTCAACCTAATGGTGATGTCCACATCATGTTTACTAGTGTCAAGTGGGAAAACTATGTGTTTTATAGGGGTCAAAACTACTACACTCATCTTATTGCTGAATATTATGCTAACTTTGAGGTGCATCAAAGAGTTGATGGGGTGTTCTACTTGAGTTCTTTTGTGAATGGTAAAAACATACATGTTGATCATAATATGCTTAGCAAGTCCCATAGGTTAGGAAATAAACCTTCTGACCTTCCTTGTGTCAACATATTTGAAACATTTGTCTTTAACCAAAGTGAGTTTGAACTATTTCTTGGTCTGTTTTGTGAAGAAGATGTACCTGATGGTCTTTGTGTTAGAGAATTTGCTGTCCATTTTAGACACTTTCTTCCTAGGTTTCAACAGCTAGCCATAATCCTTAGGGAAAATGTCTTGCCAAAACCCAAACATGATAACTTCTTTGATTTTGTTGATCTAAAAGTCATGTTTAAGATAGTGTCCAATACCATGAACTTCAATATCAGTTATGTGCTTGTACTAAACATGATAAATGCTTTCAACACTGATTTCATGCCATATGGTTTGCTCTTAACTTCTATTTTTGAAACCCATTATGTGCATTTGTCTAGGATGCATCTTAATAAGATGGAGTTTTGTGTTATTGATGGTCTCACTCAACCCAAACTCTCTCTTAAAAAACTGTCAAACCAGTCACCCTAATAAAGTTGTCATTCCCTCTCTTGCTCCTAAAACTGATGTTTATGCTATTCTTAGGGAAGAAATTAATAAGCTTAGTCTAGAAGTTGATGTTCTTAAAGAGTCAAACAATGAGCTTCTAACTAGAGTTGAAAATCTAGAGGGTAAAGTCAATAAGGATAAAGAGAAATTGATTGAGAATGTTGTTGTTGTTGAATCTGCTAAAAAGACTGAGACTAAGTTGGTTGATGAACTGTGTGCTATTGCTAATGATGATGAAATGGTGAAAGTATATGCTTCTTTACAAGATCTTGGTGAGGATCTTGGTGTTGTTTCTGCTGAACCTGTTGTGGTTCACTCTGCTATTTAACTACTTGCTTTGTGACTTCAACTGTTGCTTTTTGGTGTTTGCAACATGTTTGTTGAATCTATCTGATGGTTAAGGTTGATTTTTATTCTGGTATGAAGTTGTTGTTGTTGCTTCACTTAAAGAATGTGTCTTTAAGTTAGAATAAAACTTCTGCAGTTAGTTCTTCATGAATCAGTGAACCACACTGATTAGTTCGGAACTTTTTGAATGTACATATAACTGCATTGACTAAAATTGCTCTCTGCACCTATATAATCTGTCTCTGAACTGCTTCAATTCCGATATGCCTTAGTACTATGAACTGTCTTATCTATAAATGAAAAGTACTATGCAAATTATAACTATGACACTCTCAGATACTTGGAATACGATGTATTGAACAATTTGATATATGAGTGACATATATGAACAATGAGATTACAGTAGTCACAAATGAGCTTCATTGATTAATACTCAGTATGACTATTCAGAATACATTTGCAACTGCTTTTGAGAATTGCTTGTCTTAGTTGATCAATAGAACTTGAATGAGTTATTCAAATTTGACAAGAGTATATCGATTACTCACTATGAATTTTCAACTGTTTGTCTTACTATGAAATCAAGTATGGCTTTATTGTTCATTCGCAGATCTTGATTAAAAGAACAGACCACTATAAGCTCACAGCAGTCTTATATTGAAATTCGGTTCAGAGAAGAATAAAACATATGTATGATTGTTCAGATTACATTTGAGAAATTTCACATACTTGTAAATCTGAATAAATTGTATCGATTATGGACTGAACAGTTTTCAAATTTGTGTACTTTGCTATTATCACAGATGTCGTAGAAAACTGTCATCATATTTATCGTATATTCATTTTATGTATGAATCAAGATTGCCAAAGAAAGAGCAACTTAGATCAACATAAAAAATAATTCGAAAAGGAGTTATATATATATTTTTGGGTATCACACCACAATATGCGATTCATTTACAAAAGAAAAGACTTTGTTTCAAACGTAAATGAACCAATAGAACAGAAAAAGAAAGAACCTATAAGTTCTTCATTCTTAAAAAAAAGGGTGTTGTAATCCAAGAATCTCGAACATAAAAGTTTCTGATAAATACAGAAACGAAAAAAAAGGGAGGAAGATACTAACGGAGAAATAAAGGAAATTGGTAATTACACCAATTATTAGGATCTAAACTAAATTATTCAAAAGGGTAAGAACTAAAAAGAGAAAAATAGAAATGATTTTGATTCAAAATGAATCATATTTCAATGGGAAGTCACAAGGGGAAAAGAATTAATTGGTAACATACCAATTTTTCAAAAAGGGGAAGAAGAAGGAAAAATGAAAAAAAAAGGGGGGTACTTAACAATTTGGTAATATACCAAGTTATAAAAGGAAGAGATAAGGAAAATAAATATGATTTTGATTCATAAACAAATCATATTTTGAGGGGAAGCACTAATTTTTGATTAATACATCAAAAAGAACGATATAAGAGGAGATTAGATCTTTTTGGTATTATACCAAACAAAAAGGGGAAGAGAAATTTAGACCCCCCAAATTTAAAATTTTCAAAAATTCTTATATCTAACGGTATTTATCTATCTCATAAAAATTGTTTTGCAGGAATCAATCAGTGGAATTTACCGAGTGCTTCGAATCGAGTCTGAAATGTTTTAAACTCATGCATACACTAAGGGGAAGTACACACGGGTAATTTTTTTTTTAAATTTTATATTTTATTTGGAAAATACCAAAAAGGGGAAGATTGAAAGGATATCTTCGATATATTATTTATTTTGGTATTTGTACAATTTAACATAAAATTTAATTACACTTAGATATCCTCTCCACTAGGTCATTAATTTAATTGACTCCGTCAAAAGTCAAAAGCCAATTCTAGCAAAATCTATTTTTTAATTATAGGAGATATTCCATTATTGCAAAAAAATCAAAATTATATTTTTATGGAATATATCTCTACACCAAGGCAATAAGATCGAACAAGAAATATCAAGGTGTGATATTTTTTTGATCTCCGTTGGAAAAGTAATAAGGCGACAGGCTCGAACAAAGAATATTCGAGGATTAATATTCTTTAGAAAACTCGTGCTTTATTTAAAAACGATCAGTTTTTATTCAAAAATATTCCGCCTTCGCACCCAAAATACTTTTATCCTCAAGAATATTAATATTCAGTGGTAAAAGTTTCGTAATTTTCTGAGAATTTTGATCCGGGCACGAAAATCGAGAAAGTGGGTCCACGTTTGACCATGTTTGACCAAGTCAACGTTAACCATTATTGACCAAACTTTCCAGAATTCCATTTTATAATATTCCTAAGTGCTCCATAATTTTAGGATTATTTATTGGGTATTTTCGTATTTTTCGGATATTTAATTAACGATATATGTTACGTATTTATTCGTTAATTGATACGAGTACGATACAATTAATAAAAGCCCAAACACAGCTGGTTTCCTTTTACCAAACCCACTCCAAAGAAACACAAAACCACCCCCAACAAACACAATACCACTTTCCACCTCATCAATCCACACCTTTTCAATCTCAACCACTCCTTTTACTTTAAATCTCAACCACTCCTTCCACCCAACTCCTCCTATAAAAAAACCCCTCCCCCCAACCATTTCAACTAAGCTAAAGAGCCAAATAATTACTGGGATTTTTGAAGTGTGAGCTCTCTCAATATATCCAAACACTCTCTACACCCACTTCATCTCAAAAACCTTCCATTTCTTATATATACTTAAATATATACAAGGTTTTTGTTCCTAAAAGCTTAGTTCCTTCAACCAAGCTTTCTCCCACCTAGAAAGCTCATCTACCACTACTATCCGGCCTCCCGAAGGGCTGCCCAAGTTCGACCAATGTGCCAAAATCCGGCCGAATCTCCGGCGAATTTTTCCGGCGATATCCAAAAGTGGTAATAATTTAGCTTCACATCCGAGTCTTAACCGACCATATCTTTATACATATAAGAGCTCTCTATCTTCATCTTCTCTTCATCTTTAAGCTCTTATATCGGATCTCTAAACGAGACCATAAAAATCCGTTCAAAGATTAAATTTCGAACAACGATTCGAAATATTACAAAACCTCAAAAAGAGGTTATATTTGACGACGGTCAAATAATACATCGAGCTTGATTTGATTCCCTTCTATCACCTTAGTGTTCCGGGGGAAAAGAATCTAAAAGCCATTAATTAAAAATTTAATGCACTTACTTTGGCCATTAATATTTATTATTGTGATATATATATAACTGTGCTAAAGCGTGATTTGTTTCCCTTCTATCACCTCTAGTGTTCCGGGGGAAATAAGTTGTTAAGCTTCTATTTATATATTTTCCGCACTTTTTCTTCTCGTCCTCACACTTGTGAGTGATACTACTTTAAACGCATAATAGCGTGGCGAAAGACTTTTATATATTTTCCGCACTTTTTATTCTCGTCCTCACACTTGTGAGTGATTTTACTCTCCGCACTTTTTATTCTCGTCCTCACACTTGTGAGTGATTTTACTTTCCGCACTTTTTATTCTCGTCCTCACACTTGTGAGTGATTTTACTTTTTCACAATAATTTAACACAAAATAGCGGCCCTCATTTTATCCTATAGATAAGGCGAGTTACTTTTACGTACGTGTGCGTTTATTTGTGTGTTGTGTTTAATTGGCCAAATTATTATTAAAGTGCAAATTGTTAAAGTAAAATTGTAACACTGATGTGTAGAATTATGTATAACCGCAAGGTATAGCTTTTTAATGGGGTTAACTAATTAAAGCAATGGTTAATCTTTTTTCAAGCATTAACACTCTCAGAATATCTAATGATGCTTTCACACTCACCTTCAATTCCGCTAATTGTATGTAAGCCTCTAGTAGTAAAATCTTTCGATCTATTACTCCTATTGCAATCAATTAATCCGTGATATTGCGCAATTACACAAATTAAGAATTAGAACATATCAATCAGAATTACTCTTTACCCATCAATCTACTAATCAAATTAAACCCAAATCATGGTGCAAATATGGCTCCCCTTGATACCCTAGAATTAAATTACTCACTCATTCTAGGATTAAAACTAACAATGATAATCAAGAAAGCCATAATAAACATGTAATTAATAAGGAGAAGATAAGAAATACCTTAATTCTTTGAATAATGAAGAACAATTAAATCCAAGAATTAAATTGAGCTTGCAAAGATGGAGAGAAGAAAATAAAACCCTAGCTTTTAATATTAAGAAGTATGTAAAAATTGTGTGTCCAGGATCCCTTACAATGTATCCCTAGAAGTGTTTATATAGACTCTAGAAATCTTGCCCAGCAAGGAAACATCCTAAAATACAATTAGAATTCAATTTAGGTGCAAGAAACTTCCTAAAATTCAATTAGAATTGGAAAAAGGGCAAAATTGGAATTTTTCTGCTTTGCTTCTCATAGAACACGCGCGCGAATTAATTCAGCACGCCTCCTGCACCTGATTTCTTCCTAAGGTTGTAGAAAATCTCCCAAGCTTTGCGTGAGATGTAAGATCACTGAAAACGGACTTCTAGAACTCCAGATATGGCCAAAACAGTGTAGACTGCGCAACCTTCCCAGAAAATCCGAATTTTAATCAATAAATTCTCCAAACACGATAGAAGCATCAACCTTAATCAACATTCTCATAAATCTGCACAACTAAGCAAAACACATCAAAACTACAACAAACTTGAGTCCAAAACAATCAATTTAAGCCGATATGGAAGGCTCCAGGTGGATATAAAACCCACTTATCACACCCCCAAACTTAAACCGATGCTTGTCCTCAAGCATAAACAATTACAACTAACTAACTAACTAGTACCACTTCCGTTGGTGATCACGGTTGCATTTGGCATATGCAACAAGCCCTTTAAACCCCTAGGCAGCCCCAGTGGACGAGTAAGGTCTCGTGAGGGCCTATAGCGAATGTACCCACAAAATCCATTTAACCTAATGCAATGCAATGCATGAATGCAACTAGAATGAAAATGCAACGATCACCTTCAAACTAACCAAAACCAACTAACAAGCAAATATCTCAAAGAATGCAACTAAATCCAAATAGAGCTCGACCAAGTTCCCGTATACTAACATTACATGAACGGAAACGTGCGTGTGTGCAATGCTCATCAGAAATACTCCCAAAACTAGGTCAAAATCATACATGCTCTTCGTGAAGACAATCACAGGTTTATAAATAGAATAGACTGTAGACACTTCATAACCTGAGAACACCTCCATCCTTATCCAAGGTAGATAGAAATTCATGCTTTATTACTAACTACTACGACACATATATACAAGCATGCTTATTTAACCGTGCAATGGATGTGACCCCAAAAGGCTTATACAATAATACCCATGTAACGAGCGTTAGGTCAGTGGATCCCAGACTATAAAAGCCTTAGGTCACTAGGCACAAAGTCCCCTCGTACTTAATAGCTCGAGTATTAAAGAGCTCACCCTGGTTAATTTTGCATATAAACAATTGAAACTTTTTTTTTCTCTTTTCTTTTTTCTGCTTTTTTTTTTCTATTTTTTTTTATGCAATCTGGAATGAGAATTCTCAATTCCAACCCTAGACTACTCATATAAATATGAGCCGGCTACTAGCCATTTGTTTCTAGCAATTATTGACAATTATTTACAATTTAGCATGAAATCCCTGTTTTCCCCCAAACTTAGACTTAAGTGTTCTAGGCCATCAAGGGAATAACGAAAATTCTAACTATAATCAAGTGATTAAATCTCAAAACATCCAAACAAGCATGACCTCAACCTAGCCCAAAAGCACCCAATGAGACTGTGTAATTAGTTTTGTTTCTGAAACACATAAGTCAATTTCATAGAAACTATAAATCAACCATCTATTCATCATTACCACACTCAATTAGACACCTACCTACCAATCAGAATTAGCTCGTCTAAAGGGATCATGAAATATGCATGCCATGAAATGCAACTAATATGAACTCACATGGTATACGAAAAATAAAAACAGAATGTCCTATATGAAACAAACGTAGATAACACGAATATACATGCATGAATTACTACTACTAATATGCAAAGCATAAAATCCTACATGAACACATAATACAACAACAACTACTAATCCCTCAAACCACCCCCAAACTTAAAATATTCAATGTCCGCATTGAATGGAAGTAAATACGAGGGAAAGCAGAAAGCATACCTACTCGTCGCCATTGTCACCCTCGTCACTCTCCTCACCCTCGTCGGATGAATCAGGTGGAGGATACGGAGTCCGAGCTCCAAATAGAGGCCACTGAACAGCAGTACCTGGCGACTGAATAGCTGCATCCAAAGCTACGGCCATGTCCTCGGAATACTGGCGACTGCTAACATGCATAGCATCCAACCGCCTAGTCATGCGACGAAAATATGTATCAAAAACCGACATATCCACTGTACGCCGCGGAGGACCTGCCATAACAACTGCCGATGCCCTAGAAACATGTGGCGGAGCGCCCGCTCCCTGACCACCAGCACCACTAACAACGTAACCTAGACCCCGAGGATGAGGAATGCCGCCCGACCACTCCACCATCCGGTCAATAGTAGCATCAGTAATAGAAGTCAGAGCTGTCTGCATCGGCTCACCTATGTACCATTTCACTTTCGCAGCATCACACAATCCCGTAATGATAGAAGCATAAGGGATACTAGCCGTCGAATTACTTCCCAAATACCGAAGAATAGTTTGATTAATCAGATAACCAAGGTCAACATACTCACCTTTTAGAATGCCCCATAACAGAATAGCCCTCTCAACAGTAACATCGGAAACATGGCTTGACGGAATGATATTAGAACTTATGAAAAAGAACCAAGCCCGTGCAAAACTAGACAATGATGCAGCTGGAAAAGTCCTTTTCTCGGTGGTACCCGACCTACACTTCCACTCCGTACCCGGAACACATAGCTCACTAATGATAGCATCAAGATCAACATCATCCCTAGTCTTCTTCCCCCAATCCGAAGCACCTCTAGGTTTAGGCGGTTGCCTAATCAAAATACGAATCGCACGAGGCGAATAATCCACCTTCTGACCCCTAACAACCGTGGAGTTATTCCTTGCTATCGAAGCATTAGCATAAAACTCCCTAATTACATTCAACGGGGCATCATTAGCAAATTCACAAAATAAAGACCAACCCCTCTCACTAACCATAGCTACCATCTCCTCATTATTACGTGGCACAAATCTCATTTCCCGAATAACTCCTCTAGAATCTAACCGACCATACTCCGCTTTGGAATCCTCATTCACAAATTTTTCCACTCCATCTCCCACAACATCATTCTCATCCAAAGATGGACGAGCACTACTACTACTACCCACTAATCGTGGTCTCTTAGGAGCCATAATCAACAAATATCAAGCAAAGAACAACAATCTCCAAACAATTCACCAAACAAAGACCCCCCAAATTACACACTTCAAGAACCCTAGCTTGCAAAATTCACAAATTCAAATAAAAGATAAGAGAGAATATTACCCAATTGAATCAAAGAGGTGAAATTGCTAGATTAATCCCCAAAACTTCGAATTTGATTCCCTTTTTGCACTATGAATGGATGAAAATTGAGAAGTTTTGGGTTATATAGAAGGGTTTGTGTATGTATGGGTGTATGTATATGTAGGAGATGTAAGAATTGGAGATGAAATTAGAAGTGATAAAGGATTTGGATTTGTTAAAGATTTATAATCAAATTGAAATATGAATGGGATTTAATTTTTGTGAGGAGTTTTAATGATATAGGAATGATATATGAAGAAATAGGATGATTTAAGGCAAGAAAAACGTACTGGACAGGGGCTGGGCGCGCTGGCAGCGCGATTGGCGCTTATTACGCAGGCTCGAGCTGCGTTTCATGGCGTAGTGTGCGCGGTTCGCGCAAGATGCGCAAGCGCGTCCTGCGTTTCCTGGCGCTCTCAGCGCGGGTTGTGCAGGTTGCGCAGGCGCGTTCTGTATATTTTTTTTTCTTTTCTTTTTTTTTTCTTTCACAACAACTTTTTTTTTTTCACAACACTCACAACACTCATTTTTTTTTAGAAGACAACAAATACTACATCACTTGGGTTGCCTCCCAAGAAGCGATTGTTTAATGTCATTAGCTTGACTGAGCTGGTTCAGATCTCCATGGAGGGTTTGTCAAGATAAATCACTTCCATCTTCCCTACGAATGCACCATCCACATATAATTTAAGGCGTTGACCGTTGACCTTAAATTTTGTTCCATCTCGTCCCATAATTTCGATAGCACCATAAAACTTGACTTCGGTGACAGTAAAAGGTCCGGACCATCTTGATTTGAGCTTTCCCGGAAAAAGTCGAAGTCTGGAATTGAACAACAACACCTTGTCACCAACCTGAAAATCTCTTCTCTAAATCATCTTGTCATGCATCTTCTTCGTTCTCTCCTTGTAAATCCGAGAGTTGTCATAAGCATCAAAACGAAGCTCATCTAACTCATTAAGTTGAAGAAGTCTTGCTTGCCCCGCAGCCTTCAAATCCATGTTGAGTTCTTTTATAGCCCAAAAAGCGCGATGTTCCAATTCCACTGGCAAGTGACATGCTTTACCATAGACCAACCGATAGGGAGTGGTTCCTATAGGTGTTTTATATGCCGTCCGATAAGCCCACAAAGCATCATCTAACTTCAAGTACCAATCTTTCCTTGACTTTGCAACCATTTTCTCCAAAATGCTTTTGATTTGACGGTTAGAAACTTCCACTTGGCCACTTGTTTGAGGGTGATATGCAAGAGCAACCTTGTGAGTAACGCCATATTTCTTCAACAAAGTTTCAAACTGTCGATGGCGAAAATGAGAACCACCATCACTTATCACTGTTCTAGGAACTCCAAAACGTGGGAAGATAATATTCTTGAAAAACTTCATAACTATCTTGGAATCATTGGTTACCGATCCAACTGCTTCATCCCACTTGGACACATAATCGACAGCAGCTAAGATGTATCTCATCCCACAAGAACTTGGGAAAGGTCCCATAAAATCAACACCCCATACGTCAAATATCTCGACCTCAAGAATACCGGTTTGAGGCATCTCATGGCGTTTAGAAATATTACCCGTCATTTGACATGCATCACACGCCAAACAGAAAGCACGAGCATCCTTAAATAGAGACGGCCAAAAGAAACCGGATTGAAGTACTTTAGCAGCGGTTTTGGAAGGACCATGGTGGCCTCCACATGCGAGAGAATGACAATGCTTGAGAATGTCATGTACTTCGAACTTAGGAACACATCTACGAAAGATTCCATCAGCACACTTTCGATACAAGAAAGGGTTATCCCAAAAATATTGTTTAGCATCGTGATAAAACCTCTTTCTTTGCTGATAAGTCAATTCTGGAGGGTGAGATCCACTAACACAGAAATTTGCAAAATCTGCATACCATGGAGTTTGAGTAGCAACCGAAAACAGGTGATCATCTGGAAAAGAATCGTCAATAGGAGTACTTGACGCAATATCAGATTTGAAACGCAACCGTGAGAGATGATCCGCAACTACATTCTCAGCACCCTTCTTGTCTTTGATTTCCAAGTCAAACTCTTGAAGTAAGAGAATCCAACGAATAAGCCTTGGCTTTGCTTCTTTCGTCGCCAACAGATACTTAAGTGCCGAATGATCAGTGTGAACAATGACTTTGGAGCCAATGAGATGGGCTCGGAATTTGTCAAGAGCGTAGACCACAGCTAGAAGTTCCTTCTCGGTCGTAGCATAATTGACTTGAGCTTCATCCAAGGTTTTACTTGCATAGTAGATAGCGTGCAATACCTTGTCTTTCCTTTGACCGAGAACTGCTCCAACTGCATAATCACTTGCATCACACATGATTTCAAATGGAAGATTCCAATCTGGAGGTTGAATGATTGGTGCACTTATCAAAGCTTCTTTAATCCTGTTAAAAGACTCCAAACAAGCATCAGTAAACACAAAGGTGGCATCCTTAAGCAATAATTGAGTGAGGGGTTTTGCAATTTTTGAAAAATCTTTTATAAAACGACGATAAAAACCCGCATGACCAAGGAAACTCCTCACTCCCTTGACATTAACAGGAGGAGGAAGTTTCTCAATCACCTCAATTTTTGCTTTATCAACCTGGATGCCACGTTCAGAAATCAAGTGACCAAGTACCACTCTTTCATTGACCATGAAGTGGCACTTTTCCCAATTCAAAACCAAATTCACTTCTTCACAATGTTTAAGCACTTTAGAAAGATTATGCAGACATACATCAAAATCAGACCCATAAATACTGAAATCATCCATAAATGCTTCCATGATAGACTCTATGAAATCAGAAAATATGGCAGTCATGCAACGCTGAAAAGTAGCAGGGCATTGCATAAACCAAAAGGCACTCTACGATATGCAAAGGTACCATATGGGCAAGTAAATGTAGTCTTTTCTTGGTCATCAGGATGTATAGGGATCTGAAAGAACCCTGAATATCCGTCGAAATAGCAAAAGTACTTATGCTTAGCAAGTCTTTCTAACATCTGATCAATGAAAGGGAGAGGGTAATGGTCTTTTCTAGTAGCAGTGTTTAACTTACGGTAATCAATGCACATTCGCCATCCGGTGACAATTCGAGTAGGAATTAATTCATCTTTATCATTCTTAATTACCGTTGTTCCTCCTTTCTTAGGGACTACCTGAACTGGGCTTACCCATTTAGAATCAGAAATCGGGTAAATGATGCCCGCATCTAACAATTTCAAAACTTCTTTTTTAACAACCTCTTGCATGTTAGGGTTCAAGCGGCGTTGTCCCTGTATGCAAGGCTTATGGTCATCATCTAAGTGAATTCTATGCATGCAAAAGTCTGGGCTAATCCCTGTAAGATCATCAATACTATACCCAATAGCTTTTCTATGCGCACGCAAAACAGTAAGAAGCTTAAAAACCTGGTTATCATCAAGACTAGAGCTAACAATCACAGGACAAGTCTTTTCTTCATCAAGAAACACATATTTCAGATTAGGTGGCAAAGACTTTAGCTCTAACTTGTTTACCTGAGGTTCACTACAAGAAGTGACAGTGTTGGTTACCTCACAATTTGGATCAGCTACACCATCCAACTCAAGAATAAATGAATCGACTTCAGCACGTCCTTCTCCTTTGTATGATTCAAGCATGAGCACTGCTTCTAATCCATCATTCAATAGAATCTGAGGCGTCTCATCTCGGACAATTCCATCTATAACATCAATCCTGCAGCAAGTATTCTCAAGCAAAGGGGATTTAAGAGCAGAGGTTAGAGTAAAAGTAATTTTATCATCACCAACACTCAATGTGAGAGTCCCACTTTTAACATCAATAACAGCACCTGCTGTACAGAGAAATGGTCTACCCAAAATAATAGGTATTTGGCTGTCCTCTTCCATATCTAGAACTACAAAGTCTACAGGAATATAAAATTTTCCAACCCTAACAGGCACATCCTCTAAAATTCCAAGGGGATATTTTATCGAACGGTCTGCCATTTGCAAAGTCATCTGTGTACATTCTAATTCTCCCATATTTAGTTTTTGAAAAACCGAGAGAGGCATGACTGAGACGCTAGCGCCTAAATCACATAAAGCTTTATCAATGAACAATGCACCTAAATGATACGGGATTGAAAAACTACCAGGATCTTTAAGCTTAGGTGGAGACTTATTCTGTAAAACAGCACTACACTCTTCAGTAAAAGCTACTGTCTCCACCTCACCAAAAGACCTCTTATTAGTGAGAATATCCTTAAGAAACTTTGCATATGATGGAACTTGAGAAATTAAATCAGTGAAAGGAACTATCACCTCAAGATTCTTGACAAGTGTCATGAATTTACCAAACTACTGGTCCACCTAAGTTCTGTTCATCCTGCTAGGGAATGGGAGCTTTGGCACAAATGGTGGAGGAGTAACTGCAGTCTTTTCTTTGTCCTTTTTCTTGCTTTCCTCAGTTTCACCTTCGTTTGCATCTTCAACGACGTTCTCTACCTTGTCTTCCTCAGAATCCTCTTTTTCTTTCTCAGTAGGAACATCGTCAATAGGCATTGGAGGAGCATCATATGTACGACCACTCCTAAGAGCAATGGCATTCACATTTTCCTTTGGCTGAGTTGGTTGTGCTGGTAGAGAGCCTTGTTGCCGTGTAGAGGAAGAACTAGCCATTTGAGCAATCTGAGTTTCTAGAATCTTATTATGTATCTCCATCTGGTTCATCTTTGTTTGCATTTGTAACAATATCTTCATCATATCACCTTGATTATCAGCCTGTGCAGCTTGATTTGCTTGAGGAGCATAATTCTGAGGAGGCCTTTGGAATCCAGGGGGATTCATAGGTCCTTGATGAGGCCTATACTGTTGCTGTGGAGGAGGCTGATACGACTGCTGATATTGCTGTTGCTGATTAGGAACATTTAAATTCTGAGCATTATTGTTCCTATATGAGAAGTTCGGATGATCTTTCCAACCAGGATTGTAACTATTGGAGTAAGGATTGTACTGCTGCCTCTGTTGGAAAACATTTGCTTGCTCCATCTGAAAATATTGTGAATTTTGAGCATGGTTCTGGCAATCGTTACCATAGTGGCCTTGGATGCCACAGACTTCACAAACAAGATTATTCATAGGAGCCATGGATGACAATGCATTGATACTCATAGGTTGAGTAGAGGGCTGAGATGTCTTTAATGAGTGGATCTCCTGAGTTAATGCAGCTAGTTGAGATGATAATAAAGAGTAAGCATCCACTTCAAGTTTACCCCCTTTCTTGGCTGCTCTCGGATTACTGAAGTGATTGGCAGCCAAATTGGAAAGAAAAGCATGTGCATCATCAACTCCTTTGTCTAAAAACACGCCACCTGCAGCGTTATCAACCATCCCTTTTATTTCAGGATCAAGACCATTGTAGAAGCGTTTAAGCAGAAACCACTTCTCAAGACCATGGTGAGGGCATTCACGTTGATAGTCCTTGAATCTGTCCCAAGCATCCTGAAGAGATTCGCCATAATCTTGCTTAAAACCCATCATCTTGTCGATCAAATCGTCGGTTCTGTTAGGAGGGAAGAACTCAGTTAAGAAAGCCTGAGCAATCTTATCCCACTCGGTCAGGTCAATATCATTCAACCATTTTTGAGCTTTGTCACGAAGAGAGAAACCGAACAACATGACTTTCAACTGGTTTGGAGTGACTCCCTGATGTTTAATTGTAGAACAGAGCTGTTGAAACCGTTGCAAATGATTTGTAGGGTCTTCAGAAGCAAGCCCAGCAAATTGATTCTGTTGGATCATAGTGAGCAAAGCAGGCTTGATCTTGAAATTTGCTGCTTGAATCGCTGGCATAGCAAGGCCAGTAGGTACCCCACTCGGAGAGGGCTGTGAGTAGTTCTTCAAAGATTTGGGAAGGTCCGCCATCTCAATCTTTGGTTCAGGTATCTCTTGCTGCTTCTCTTTCCTTTGTAGATCTATGTATTGTTGACAAGAAAGTTTAGAATCTGGACAAAGAGGAGTTGTATCCTCTTTCGCTTGATCTTCTTTCGTTTGAGACCTGGTCCTGGGCATCAACAACTAAACAAGGAAAAGCAGTAAGATCGGTCTCAGTTGGAACAAGAGTTCCAAAGAGACAAGAGAAACAATCTAAAACAATCGAACTAAAATTATAGAAACTAGGCGTCTCCCCGGCAGCGGCGCCAAAAACTTGACGTGTAAAATTATGTATAACCGCAAGCGCACGGTATCAATTGTAGTAGATACTAGCAAATACGGGTCGATTCCTCAAGGAGACAGTTTCAGTTTCAATTCAATTATTATTAATTTTTTCTAGTCACAAACGATTATTAGAGGATTTTATTAAATACTAAAACAAATTTAACAAAGGTTTTAAATCAATTAATTAAGGGATCTAGGGCAATTCAGGTTCACCATGCTTACACCAAACAAATCACAAAGGTATAGCTTTTTAATGGGGTTAAGTAATTAAAGCAATGGTTAATCTTTTTTCAAGCATTAACACTCTCAGAATATCTAATGATGCTTTCACACTCACCTTCAATTCCGCTAATTGTATGTAAGCCTCTAGTAGTAAAATCTTTCGATCTATTACTCCTATTGCAATCAATTAATCCGTGATATTGCGCAATTACACAAATTAAGAATTAGAACATATCAATCAGAATTAGTCTTTACCCATCAATCTACTAATCAAATTAAACCCAAATCATGGTGCAAATATGGCTCCCCTTGATACCCTAGAATTAAATTACTCACTCATTCTAGGATTAAAACTAACAATGATAATCAAGAAAGCCATAATAAACATGTAATTAATAAGGAGAAGATAAGAAATACCTTAATTCTTTGAATAATGAAGAAAAATTAAATCCAAGAATTAAATTGAGCTTGCAAAGATGGAGAGAAGAAAATAAAACCATAGCTTTTAATGTTAAGAAGTATGTAAAAATTGTGTGTCCAGGATCCCTTACAATGTATCCCTAGAAGTGTTTTTATAGACTCTAGAAATCTTGCCCAGCAAGGAAACATCCTAAAATACAATTAGAATTCAATTTAGGTGCAAGAAACTTCCTAAAATTCAATTAGAATTGGAAAAAGGGCAAAACTGGAATTTTTCTGCTTTGCTTCTCATAGAACACGCGCGTTAATTAATTCAGAACGTCGCCTGCACCTGATTTCTTCCTAAGGTTGTAGAAAATCTCCCAAGCTTCGCGTGAGCTGTAAGATCACTGAAAACGGACTTCTAGAACTCCAGATATGGCCAAAACAGTGTAGACTGCGCAACCTTCCCAGAAAATCCGAATTTTAATCAATAAATTCTCCAAACACGATAGAAGCATCAACCTTAAATAACATTCTCGTAAATCTGCACAACTAAGCAAAACACATCAAAACTACAACAAACTTGAGTCCAAAACAATCAATTTAAGCCGATATGGAAGGCTCCAAGTGGATATAAAACCCACTTATCAAACACTCTCGTTTAACTATAAACGAATAGTCTAAACCAAGACTATATCGAACGAGAATTTGTTTATAAAAGATCTTTAAGCTATAAAACTTTTAAAGGACTTGATTTATACATTACTTCGAAAATAGACGTATTTTCAATGAAGAAGTAATTGGAAGTATACTTCGATCTTTACGAAAGACGAACCAAGTATACGATTATAAACCTTATAAGCCTACGAGCTTAAAGGACATAATCAATATTTACAAACTCCGAGATATATTTAAATCTCATTTAAATGGAGTATTGTATTAAAAGTATTCTTCGATCTACAAGTCATATCGAATAAAGAATACACATAAAGTCATAAGCAAACAAGGCTTATTGAACTTATAATAATTTATATTCGCGTAAGAATATTATAGTCACCCTAGGACATATTAGTCCAAAACCTCTCTTTATATTACGGTTTGTTTCGTAGATATTGTTTTCTAAGTTTTGCAGTGAAGTGAAGTTGAAGTGAGGTGATTCTCGTTCTAAGACCCAAGTCCTAGGCACTAGCGGGGAGTTAGTGGCCTTTGCACCGTGAAGAAGAGGAAAAACCCAAGACCTTTCATCTAAGATCCAAGACCGGCAAAAGAGAGGAATTCAAAGACTACACCAAGGGTTCTACATCAACTTTGAAGAAGTAGCGGGGAGTTGCTGTATAAGATAAGTTGTGTAAGTTTTTCACAACGACTTTGAGGATGTAACGGGGAGTTACGACCCAAGACGAGTCTTGTGGGTTTTTATATTTATTGTGAGGTAGTATCTTGGAGATACGTACCAAGACCAATATTTATAGGGTTGTAAAGGCTTCTCCGCCTACTAAAGGAGCGAGATATTTTTAAGGGAAAATCTCGAGTCCGGAGAGGAGCTCGAGGACTGGAGTAGGGGTGAGCGAATCCATTAGGGGTTGCGTCATCGCGAACCGGGATAAAATCTCCTTTGTGGTATTTTCTTCCCTTGTCTTTTATTTCTGTACTTATAAACTGCATAACAACTCGGTAAAATATTTTAAAAAGGGAAAAATATTTTTAAAAGCCATAATAATTTTAAAATTGGATATTAAGCTATTCAACCCCCCTTCTAGCTTAAAATAGCCCTCTTACGGGACCTAACACAGACCGTAGAAGATATGATGGGTGTGTGTCCTAGATTTTAAGGGTAACTGGGATGAACATTTACCGTTGGTGGAGTTCTCGTACAACAGTAGTTACCATGCCATCATTGGAATGCCACCATATGAAGCTCTTTACGGCAGAAGATGTAGATCTCCGGTATACTGGGAAGAATTTGGAGAACGCACAATCTTAGGTCCAGAACTACTGCAGCAGACGAAGGAAAAGATTGAATTAATATAGAAAAGATTGATCGCCGCTCAATATCGACAGAAGAAATATGCAGATCAAACCAGAAAGGACCAGAATTTTGAAGTCGGAGAATTGGTATTGCTGAAAGTATCGCCGTGGAAAGTAGTGACCAAATTTGGGAAAAGAGGTAAACTCAATCCAGGATATGTGGGACCGTTCGAGATATTGAAGAAGGTAGGGAAGCTTGCTTACGAATTAGCCTTACCTCCACACATGCAGAACATCCATAACGTATTCCATGTATCGATGCTGAGGAAGTACAATCCTGATCCAATGCACGCGATAGAATACGAACCTGTAGATATTCAACCTGACTTACCTTTTGTTGAGCAACCAGTAGAGATAATACCTCTAGTTAGGGTAATATGGAGGAATCAACATGGGAAGTAGAGAGTGAAATGCGAGCTCAGTATCCGCACTTATTTCCTTAAGTGGGATTCTGGGGACAGAATCCTTATAAGGGGGGAAGGATGTAACGACCGGGAAAATTTCGTGTAATTTATTATATTAAAATACATTTTTAGTTGATTTTACTATGTGTTAGTTTATTTTTAATGCATTTAAACGCGTTATGATTTTTATTAAATAGGAAAATTATCCCATACGTGTTATTTGACTTCCGTGTAGCATAAATTATTTTATTCTATTTTTCTGTAATTTTTATATTTTTAGAATACAGTTATTTCGCATTTTAATTTTCGGACTCAGTACAGGATAAAATTATTTTTATATAATGGTAGGATATTTAAAAATGCATTATTTTGTAATTTTTGTAATATTCATAATTTTTGGGAAATTTTGACATTTATATTATATTTGTTTAAAAATAAAAATTTTACATTTTTATCCCATAAAAATTATTTTTAAGGCTTAATGATTTTAATTAGGGGTTAAAAATATTTTTGGGGTATTAATTTTTTTGATTAATATAAATAGAAGATGATTTTTTTTATTTAATTAAAATGATCGAAAAATCAGATTTTTTGATTTTAATTTTCTGAAATTCTGGAGAATTGTTCTTGGTGTTCTTGAGAATCAAACAGCCTTTTGAAGGTGATTCCGGGATCCAAATCTCTCGTATGAGTAACCAAACTGAATCTCATGATCTCTAATACATGTTTATATGGGTGTTGATATGTGTGTATGCCTCGATCGAAAAGTTTTATTTTTTATTTAATTTTCGAATTTCATGAATTTGGTGTTGCTTGTATGATGATTTGTTGTTTATGTGATTAGTGTCTATAGATTTCTTATGATGTCAAGAGTTTAATTATGATTTTTATTTGATTTTTCATGTCCGATTTTAGCAAATCGAGTTTTGTAGAGGTGAACTTTAATTTCAAATTTCTGGGAATTTGGTTGATTGTTTGTTGTTCTTGATGTCCTGTATAGATTGCTGAACTCATAAGCTTTGATTTGATATATAGAACTCGTAGTTTGGTGAAGGATTTTGTGTTCGTCGGAAAATGGTTGAAGCTCGCCGGAGAGCTTCGGTTTTTGGCCGAAAGCGGCGAGTTTTTGACCGGATTCAACGTTTGTTTGTATGGTTTGATTGCTGGGTTGATTTGGGATGTTTTGCAAACAAAAACGAAGTCGAATGATCGACTTTTGGGTTGGCCGGAGGTCAGCCGGAGTTCATGCCGCCGGCATGAACAGTGTTCTCAGGTGGAGGGAGGAAGACGATTATTTTTTTTTAAAAAAAAATATAAATTTTTATTTTACTTTTGTTTACTTTTAATTACTTTTAAATCTTTTAAAAATTCTGAATTTAATTATAAAATTCAGAAAATTATTTTCTGAAAATATTTTGGAAACTAGGAATTTATTTCTGAATTCTGTTTTTAATTTTAAAAATTATTTTATTATTTATTTTTAATTCAAAAGTAATTAAGAATTAAATACTTTTAATTATACTAATTAATTTCAAATAATGATTTAATTAATTTAATTATTTAATAAATGTAATTGTTTACTAATAATTTAATTAATTAATTATTAGTTGATTTTAATTAATTTAATTAGGATTATTTAATTTTTAATTAACCAATTTTCTGTTTAAAATGTTTTAAAATAGATTTACTTGCTCGAAAATTTCAGAAAATGTTTTAAAAATCTTTTAAAAATCCTGAGTTGGATTTTATTCCAAAATTGTGGTTTAAAATTGTTTTAAAAATATTTGTTTAGACCATTTGAGTTCCGAATTGAGTTGTTAGACCGATTTTGTGAAAATTTCGTGTTATATGCTATCCGAAAATTGTGTGAATTGTATGTTATTATTCTTTAATTATCTGCTAGTGATTTATAAATATCATAAGAATACTTTGAGTGTTCTTTTAATTATGAGTCGTATCTGCTGTGTGAATTACGTGGTTGTTTACTCAGTACATGCTACTACTTGTCTAACATATTCGCTCGGCAGCGATACAACGCACAGGTAGACACTAAAACCAAGGTTTGATTTGTATTTGGTCTTGTACCTAGCCAGTGGTTTAAAATAGAATGTTTTAATTGTAGAAGCGAGAGAAACCCTAGCTACTGGGTAGAGCTTGCCAGCAGTATACATAGAAGCGAGATAAACCCTAGCCAGAAAGCATAGCTTACCAGCCATATATTCAGGCAAGTATTCTTCCCCTTGATCATCTTAAACACTGTTTATTTATGTTTCATTGATTCATATCATGACGAATAGCTATTGTTCAGAGTTATTTGTGATTCCTAAATATTTTGTGCGAACACAGTTGTTTGATATTGGTACCCTTGATGTGGGGAATTGTTTAAGATAAACTCTTCATATCCTTATTATCTTAGTAAATAATAGGGATGTGAACTGTATGTGAAACTAAGCATTTCCTATTGAATTCAGAAATTGCTCTACTGGATTGGAAAATGGTAAAGCGTAGGAGGCCACGTTGAGTAGTTGGTCCAGCTATATTTAAGGAGGATATAGTAACCATACCATCTTCCTATAGGCTAACATTACTTGCCTACTTTGGTACCCTCAAGAAATCCGAATTATACCCACGGGTATAGAAATGTACCGGTGGTAGTATAAAGGGTCCCATTGCTTTTGAACCTGATCAGGGGGCAATGGTGGTTTGTCTTTCTTTTTATATATCCAATCCATATCGCCCGAATGGCTAGTATATATTGAGATTTGACAGATGATCCATTTTTATGACATGTCAAATGATTTCAGTTATGGTGGAATTATATCTCAGTTGCTGATTCAGTTTGCTCTATAAACTGTTTTACTTTTCAGTCGATATTATGCAGCATTTATCTTGGTTTTATATTAAAATTGTTTATATACTTGCTGGGCATTTCTTTGGCTCACTCTTGCTTTCACTAAACCTTTACAGACGGACAGTATGTTACCGATCAGCAGTCCGGACCGTATTAGAGAGAGACAGAGTGGCCGAGTGTTCGCACCCCAGACTGTACAGGTACTTGTGCGTTACTGTTGCGCTAGATAGAGTTTTAAATAAAATGGGATGTAATAAAACTGAACTAGACTGGATTTAAGTTGAGTTTATTTTATGGTTTGTAATAAGTGAATAGTTACTTTTGGGCTATGGCTGCTTGGTTTCATACAATAACTTGTTTGCGATCTTTGGTTTGCGGGGTCAGTTGTGCATTCTAATTTATTTTTAGTTGTGATTGGTTGGTGACCCCCGGATCTAGACCCTGGATTTGGTGGGCGTCACAGTTATTAATCAATATTTTTGATATCTTGAGTGCTTCTTTACGTACAAAAAGTTCCAAAAATGTTGTTTTATCTTTGATATCATCTAGATATACATGAATCTTTACTTTGAATCACACAAATACTCATTGAATTTGTAAAACAATGTTATTGAATTAATTGAATTAAGTATAAAATATAAATTGTACACTTCATTCTATTTCAATGTATATAATTGGAAATTAATTTTCTTTGATGCCAAAATTTTCTATAAATTAATAATTATTAATTTATCAATTAATTAATATCTCTCTAAATTAATAGAATTCTCCGGTCCTGACTATATTAATTTATAGAAGTTTTACTATAGTTTCCAAGTTTGAATCCCACCAAAAACATATCTCTATTAAACATATATATTATTTTATAAACTACTCTAACGAGTTTAAGAATCAATTCAATCAACAACATATTATTAATTAAAACACTATCGTTAAATAAGATATTTAAACATATCTAAACAACATATCGTTAAAAATATTTTATTATCTTCTATAATTTATTTTCCTCGTAATTAAAAAATATGTCTAGACATGAGATTTAAAAAGTTTAAAAAATGTTTTAATAATAAAAATATATATACATATTAAAACTTTAACAATAAAATATAATTTAAAAAATTTACAAGTAACTGTGCATCTTACGGGTTATAGGCTAGTACGTATATATATATATATATATATATATATATATATATATATATATATATAGGCCTTTGCTCCATACAGAACACTCTTATATAACAAACAATAAAGAACACTATAAAATCAATTATTCCAATAGATCCATTGGTCCCGCCAGGGGCACCCAATACAAAAAGTTCTTATTTTTTTATCTTCTATCCATCCAGCAAAAAAAATTTTAAAAATTTTTTTTTTTTGAAAAAATCCCTATTCATGATGACGTCACTACTGATGTCATCATGAACAGTGATTTTTCCAAAAAAAATATTTTGATTTTTTTTTGTTAATGGATAGAAAATAAAAAAATAAGAACTTTTTGTATTGGGTGTCATGACGGAACTCTTATATTGAATTAAATATGAGGTGTTCTTTATTGTTCTTTATATAAGGTGTTCTTCATGAAGTGCAACTATATATATATATATATATATATATATATATATATATATATATATATATATATATATATGATAGAAATTTATAGTACCATTTGTATTAGTGACACTCTGTGACTACCACATGAACAATTTATATTTGAAAATTTCCAATTAATTGGGTATATAATCATTAAATGTGTCAACCTCTAGCTCTAAACGTCCGTTTAGAATTTGAAATTGTAACAGAGTGTGCCACGACCAATTTGCTATTTGCTCCTGACTATGCAAAAAAAAAACAGATTCTAAGGCTAAAAGTGTTTTCCTTCTACAGATAGTTATAGCTAGCATTTTTGGCTACAAAATTAATTTTCAGACCATTAAAATTGTAAATTAAGCAGTCTTTACTTTAATAATGATCTTGAATATCTTCCCAATAGTTGCTGGGTTGAACATAAATGTTTAATGGAATGAACAGACTTTAAATGTATAATGGCAATGCAATTAAACAGGAAAAATACAGTTTTTTTTCTTGGGTATAGATATTTTCAGATCTCATGTTTCCCAAACAAATAAATTATCTAGTGGGGATGAGATTACTTCTGTCTCTGAAGTGATAACAGAGCCAGTTGTTCTTCGATAGACGAGTCCACGTGACAAGATGTTCTGCAAGAGGAAGGGATGAGAATGAGGCCTAGGCAACGCTGCTCCAATGGAGTAGGAGAATTATGACGCATACTACGATATTCCACTGCATCTTGCAGAATGATGTTCCCTTGCTTATCAAGGCAGTAAAAGTTGCCCATGAAAAACCTCCCATCATTTACCCCGATAAGCATTCGATGAAACAGAAGCTTCTTCACCTCATCCACATGAGCTGAGGGGTTTGGCTTGGGCATATCCAACCCTCCCGACTTGGTTACCGATGTCTCCACTTGGCTTCGGGGTTCCATGAGCTTATGATATGACAATCGAGTCAATATAGTTTATTACTGAACCTGACACATGCAACTCCAGATTCTTATGCACTTTCAGACAGACAAGTCAAATCCCTTCAAATAAGTCTGGGCAAAATGCAAACATACAAACCTGCAGATCAGCAATCCATTTAGGTACACAAAAGCAAATGATTAAGGATAAACACCATAGGATATGCAATATAGGTTCATTTGCTTGCTATTCTGGACTATAAAGCTCCATGGAATAAACAGAGTGTGATCACCATTTCAATCAATAATGAACAAGAAGTTAAACTGTAGTCAGATATCAATGTTGTGTTCCGATGGATTATATACAACAGGGTGGGGAAGAAATGGAATTTAACATACGTGGACATCCAGTCAACAAATTTAAAATAGTTGTAAATTTATCCCATCAATTAAAAATAGAATGTTCATTCCATCCTCCTACTCATATATCACATAATCAAATCCCCAATCTCTTTTGTTCACTCCTTCTCATTCTATTCGACTAAGCCCATATAACCCGAAGACAGCCTAAGACAAACAGTTCTATAATAATAGAATCCGCAAAATCACAAATTCAGTTTTGTTGATTACATAAAAGCCAATGTATCAATCAACATCAACAATTCCAATAAATATTAACACACAAGCATATACCATTCTTATTTCTACAGGGCCCCTTATTCATGAAACAAAGTTATGAACTTTAAGCAAAACCCAGTAAATTTAAAGTTTAATTCTGGTAAAAACATCGAGTTAGCTGGAACAAAATGTAAAAAAAGAATTATTAAGGGTGAATTATTATATGTAATTATGTTTAAAAAATGTTGTGCAAAAATTATTGTGTAATATTGAGACTGCAGAATTGGTGAATTTGCTTTGTTGATTCTTTTTTTCGTTGAATTAAGGGTGTGTTGCATATAGTGTAATGGTTGAGAAAGGCAAGTGATTGCATCCTCGTTCTCACAAGGGATATGATGGGGACAGTAGGAATCAGAAAAGGCGGGTAAATGATAGAGATGAGAGGGGTGATGGTGAACTGATTGTGTATGGGATATTGTGTCCGGACAGGGTTACTGGGAGTGTGATAGGAAACAGCGGGAAAATTATAAACTCTATTAGGCAAAAATCGAGGGCAAAGGTTAGAGTAGTTGATCCGTTTCCGGGTGCCAATGATAGGGTGTTGACGCGCGGTTTATTGCTATGTTAATGAGAAGGTAAATTTGGAAGTCGACGATGAGTTTGATGATACGAAGGCTCTTAATTTGTGCTGCTCAGCAGGCTCTCTTAATTAATGGTGCATACTGCAATTTCAAATGCAGTGGCATCAATTGGTGATTCTGACAAGAAGCGAAGAGATGACGAGTGTCAACTTTTAGTGCCAGCCAGCAACTAAAATTAGATATGAAATACTTAAATTTAGTTTGTTGAACTAATACAAATTAGTGTGGGTAAGTTTCCGGAGATAATGTAACTGATATATTATGTTTTTTTTTCTTTGGACAGAAATTGGACGATGGGAAATCCATGGCAGTCGAAGCTGTTTTATTGCTACAAGAAAAAATAAATGATGAGGATGCTGATACTGTATCTATCAGATTGCTCATTTCATCTAAAGTTATTGGTTGTTTTATTGGCAAAAATGGTTCAATATTAATGAAATCAGGAAGAGAACTAAGGCTGATGTTCGTATCTCTAAAGGAGACAAGCCTAAATGTGCAGATGATGATGATGAACTCGTGGAGGTTTATATAGTTCGTGTTATCTGCTCTAATTGTGGTTCTATAAAATCATCCTCTTTTTTAACCTACCTTGTATATGAATCCAGGTTCTTGGTGAAGTTGGCAGCGTGAGGGATGAGCTTGTCCAGATTGTTCTTAGGCTTCGAGATGATGTTCTAAAGGATAGGGAAGTAAATCAAAATCCATCAGATGGTGTTGGACTTCGCTCTCTCTATATATAACCTGGTAGAACAGAGTTTCAGTGCCTCCAGTTTTCCTTGGTGTTCCTTCAGTTGGTCATTTAGGTTATGAGCAGAGGGGTGATACTTGGAGTGGCTTAAATATGGCTTCTACAGATAGCCTTAATGGATATGGATCATTTCCGGTATGACATTATCTGATAATTCAGTAATTTGTAGCTATATTTACCATTTTATAATGGAAACACCGTAAGATCCACTAACAGATTATCATCATAAATAATGGAAACACCGATTGATTAGTAACACCACCTAGCCACAAACATTTACAATTTCTCTAAAGCTTCGAACCCGACCAGGCCATGGATCCAAGGATGCAAAGGGCAAATAAGTTATCCATCTTCGGACTGGTTTCGGCAAACTAAAAAACAAATCAAATCTCGATTACATCACAGAATTAATATTTGAAAAAAAAAAACACAAACACGCACTACATGAGAGACAATTACCTCACGGACACTGGATCCAATGTGGCGAAGAATAGCCCCAACATCCTTCAAATGCTCACCAGAGTTTTCAGCAAACTAACTGTCAGGACTTGATTTATGCCTCGGACAAACCTATCCTCGGTATGCCAGGAACAGGTTTCGGTAGCTCCTGCAAAGAGAAGAATGCGAGGGTGTTATCCCCCGATTCATCTCCGGTGTGAGAATCAGTAAAATGTAGTGGAAACGTAAACGTAAAGCTTATGTAAACCAGTGTGTGTGATTGTGTTTATCACCTGATAATTGTGTCTATTTATATTGTGTCTATAAGTAGTACCGTTGATGATCCTCTTGATTCTCAGTTATGGAGGGCGATAAATGGTAAGGCGTTACACTGGCAACGGTCGACTGTTTTTACTGATTTCAGCTAGATGGTTCGGATGGGCCTGGTCCAATCATATGGTTTTAACGGTCATAAGCCCAAAGGCTTATTGGATCGGGCCCTCTAACATGTCCCCGGGCTTCGGTCGTTTTGGAAATAAGACCGAAGTCTATCTTGGCCGAAGAGTCTAGTCGATCGGTATATCTCCCTTGAAGGCGCGTCTGTTGAGGCGACAGTTGTATTCAATTTACATCCCTTTTGTTTAAACGGTCCTCCACGTGTCATTATCTGGGACAAGGGCATTGAACCGTCTATACATCTCATCCTTTCATTTCTGTATATATATTTACGTCCTTGTATCTTGCTTACTCTATTTGCTCTCGGAATTCTTTTGGTGCGAGACCTCAGAGCAATCAACGGACTTTCAACTTCCAACGTCGACAACTCGCTTCAACAAGTAAGTCCCTTTCTGCCGTATTTCTTTGCATATCTTTGATGTTTTTCTTTCAAAAGTACTTTCTCTTTAGATAATGTGCTTAGTTTTTCCAATGTGTAAAGTCTCTTCGAGTGTCCGACTTTTCTTAATTCTGAGTACAAGAACTTCCTTCGCCGTAGTCCCCTTTTTCTTTGTCTTTTTCAATTTATCGTTGGTCTATTCATACTCGGGGATTTCCTTCGGCTATAGTTTATTATTTGATTTTTGTCTTTCTGTCCCTGAGTACTGGACTAACGACTCACCTTTCTTTTTCCAGATTCAATGGCAAACCCTGAAACAGGTCCTTCGGGGCATGCCGTGGGCCATGTTCCTGCTTTGCTTTTTGAGGATGGCACCGTATATTTTGTCGCTAATCTATCTTCTGTTTTGAAACAAGAGGACTTAAATACTTTTAGGGTCAAATTCGATTTTCCCGAAGGTTATCGCTGTTTTTTACCCGATTCTACCGACCGTATATACGACACCCCGGGCATATCAGTCAATGATCAACCCGAAGAGATCGCCACAGGGGTGTCGGAGACTGCCTTCGTATGTGGGCTCCGATTTCCTTTGTTGCCCCTTATAAAAGTTCTTCTGAGGGACATGGGTATAGCGATCGGTTAGCTAGACCCGAATGGTTTTATCCACATGAGCGTTTTCCAATACCGATGTTTTCAGCATGAAGTGCCTCCTTTATCAGTTCTCTTTTGGCACCATTATGACTTTCGAAAAAATGCCAAGTCTCCGGATTTTATAATATTACCCTAAGAGTGAGTCGTTCCGATTGGGCGACAACTAATTCAAGCAATAAGAGGACGCACAATCACTGGTGCTATGTTATTGGCCCTGGTCTTCATAGATTTTCGGAGTGGAAGGAAGTTGAGACTGATAGGGTCAAGCTTAAAGATCTTTCCGATGAAGAGAAATTTCTTTATCGAAAACTAAATACTCCCTTGAATCCCGAAGACAAACTCCCATTGTCTACTACTAGAGATGGGGCTTGGCTGAAGAGCATGATAGGTACTTTTAGTATTATTTTACTTGCTTCATGCTTTTTAATAGCTAACCTCCTTTTATTACTTTTCTTTCAGTGTCTACAGTGGCCGATATGAGGAGGAGAGCGGCCAAAAGGAAGGCTTTGTTGGCTGGTGGATCCGGGAGCACTTCTTAAGGGAACGTTGCTTCGACTTCACAAGAGGTAGAGGCTCCCCTGGTGGTGTAGGAAATTACGCCAATGCAGGCCGAAGAAGTAGAGATTCCTACCAGTAACATCGTTGCTGTGATCCCTTCGGAATCTCCTGCTTTGGATGGAAATAAATCTGAGAAGAAGAGGAGAACCAATGAATCAATTCCTGTCTTGAAGACTTATCGACCTTCATGGGGTGTAGTGGACACTGATTCTTTCGGTGCTCCTGCCCCGAAGCCTGTCAAGGAATTAGGCCAAGACTTGTGCAGTTCTTTTATTCTTCCGGCCGATCGCTTGGTTTATGAAGCAGCTCCTACTGTGGAGGCTTGTGAGAACATGCTAGGGCACCTTAGTTTGGTAAGTTCCCTTCAATATACTTTATTTTACATATATATTTTTCCTTTTGTTTATATCTCTCCGTCTTGATGCCTTTTGTGGTGCATTTTCAGGCCGTTCCTTGGGCCTCAGCTGTGACCGAAAAGGTCAAAGATCAGGATGCCATCATACGGGGATTTAATGCAGAGATTGGTTCTCTAAAGGATAAGGTGTCTCAACGAAAAGAAGGCCTTCTCCAGCAAGAGAAGAATGATCTTATGCTTCGGAATGACGCCTTGATCGAGGAGAAGAAGAAGCTGACCGAAGACAAGGAGGCCAATCGGTTGGAGCTGTGCCGTTTGAAGAAGGAACTGAAGAAGGTGAGGAAGACCATCTCCCGATTCGAAGATAGGGGTTTTGCTGTGGGATATGATGATGCTGTCATTGCTGCTCACAAGGCAGGTTTTGACTATAAGCAAATCCTTTTCAACCCTGAAGACGATCCAGTCCTTCGCCCGGAGATTCCTGGTGTGCCTTTGGTGGTTTCCTCCGATCCCGATTCAGAATGAGTTAATTTTTTGTAATGAACTTATGCCATTTTTTGTAATGAACTTATGTCTTCGGGCTTGTGCTGTAAATTTGCCTTCGGGCTTGCAGTGTATTCTTGCCTTCGGGCTTATTTTGCTGAATTTCCCTTAGCTTTTTGCTCCATGATCAATTTGTTCTTAAATAACTTTCTCCAAGTATTTCTCCAAATATTAATGAACCATACCTGAAATAATTTGTACGCATTTCTCGATAAAAAATATACTCGAAAATAGTTTTCGGGAGTAATTTTCGGAATTCTATGCTTCGGGCGAAATCTCTCGATGTCAAGACCTTCGGGCTAACTGGACCTTGTAATTTTTTCTTTATTTGAAGTATTAAGTCCCTTCGGACTCACCTCTACGGGTTGCCCCTGAGTCGCAGTTCGGCCGAAGGTTTCTTCTTTCAGTTTTGGGCGAATCCTGCCTCCCGAAGACCTTTTGGGCGAACTGGGACTTAATTACTTGTGCCATGACAAACATTTTCTCTCCACACATTTTTTTTTAATGTGGAGACTTTAAGTATTTCCCCCCATTTAATGGCTGTTTGACCGCTCCTTTCTTGGGGAGACACGTGCCTTTATCTTAGGCAGAGGTTGTTCAAGCGGCACTTCATCAGGGCCGTCAATTTCCTTTATAAATATACTTGCAAGTTCAATCGCAGATTATTCTATTTTCAATCTCGCTCAAGATTTCTCCATCCTTCTCCTGATTTCCGTCGAACTTCAATCTCTTTGAATTCATCTTGTGGATAATCAGTAAGTGTGTTCATTTCTTTCATCTTGATATGTGGTTAATCTGATGTTTTGCAGTGATTAACGCTTTTTCCTTTTGTTCCAGTGTCGAGCCGATCAGAAATGAGGAGGAGAGCAGCAGAGAGACGTGCTAAGAATACATCAGCTGTTAGTTCTTCTGTTCCTCATTCCTCCCCGAAGGATGATCCTCCGAGAATTTCGGAGAAGAAAGGCCGTGTTGAGGGTACGGAGTTTAATGTAAACTCTTATCGACCTTCATGGACCGTGATGGAGTCGGATTCTTTTGGAGCTCCTGCTTCGGCTGCTTCAAAGAAGATTGATGGGGATATGTGCCAGTCCTTCATTCTTCCGAAGGACCGTTCCCTTTATGATTCTGCTGACACGGCCGAAGCTACTGCCAATCTTCTGGGGCATCTTACCCTGGTAAGGAGTGTTTTTTCACCGAAGTTGTTCTTTTTGCCTTATACATAGTTTTTAATTCGCCTCTTTTCTTTTCAGGCTACCCCTTGGGCCGCTTCTGTATCAGATAAAGTGAAGAATCAGGATATTCTGCTTTATCACCAAGGAAAGCAGATTAATCAGACGATTCCTTCGTTGGAGAAGGTAATCGAGGAGTTGAAATCCAAGTTTTCTTCTGCTCGGGCCGAAAATGCTGCGCATCATTCTTTGTGGTAGCAGAATGACAAGATGATGGCCGATATAGAGGATCTGCTCGACTGGATGGAAAGCCGAATGGTTGAGCTAAGCCAACTGAGGGAGTCTGAACCGGAGAATGCAGTCCCTTGACTTAATGTATATTTTTTTCTTTGCCTTTTTAGGCTAATTTGTAATTTTAAATAATGAAATCAAAGCCTTCGGGCATTTTTGTTTCACATTGTTTATTGGGCAAATATTCGGATTTTTAAGTTACTTTTTTTTTTCATATGCATGCAATTTTCGGATTTTTAAGTCACTTGTATTTCCTTTTGCTTAAACAATTTTTGAGAATTTTTGGCCATCCTTTTAGAGGTTTTCAGGCTGGGTGTTTCCTATACCCGAAGTAAATTTCAGAAAAAAAACGTTTTCCTTACTTGGAGTAATTTTCGGAATCCTATGCTTCGGGCGAAGTCCCTTCAGACTCACTACTTGGAGTAATTTTTGGAATCCTATGCTTCAGGCGAAGTCCTTTCGGACTCACCTCTGCGGGTTGCCTCCGAGTCGCAGTTGCCCCCGAGTCGCAGTTCGGCCGAAGGTTTCTTCTTTCGGTTTTAGCGGATCCTGCCTCCCGAAGACCTTTTGGGCGAACTGGACTTGTTTTTCGGGAACTTTTTTATTTTTTCCCGGCCGAGTGATGTTTCGGCCATTCGGGTTGTATTATCGATAAAAGTATAAATGGGCCAAACAAAATTACTCCTTTATTGATAATTGAAATATTTCTTACAAAAAGCTTACTGATAAAACTTGCGTAATCGGGAAGCATGCCATGTGTTTTTGATCGCACTTCCATCTAGTTCAGTTAGTTTGTAAGTCCCTGGTCGAACGACTTGAATAATCACATGGGGTCCTTCCCAGTTTGGCTGAAGCTTCCCTTGCTTGTTTGGCATAGAAGTTGCTAATTCTCGAAGGACTAGATCACCGACTTTAAAAGACTTTTTCTTTACTCCTGAGTCATAGTATTGAGCAGTCTGCTGTTGATACTTGATATTTTTTAGGTATGCCATTTCCCTGGCTTCTTCTAACAAGTCCACATTAGCTCGTAGGCCCAACTCGTTTGTATCGAGATTAAATACTTCGCTTCGGTATGATTCTAGGCCGACTTCTACTGGTACCATTGCATCGGTCCCATACACTAGACTGAAAGGAGTTTCTCCGATCGAAGATCTTGGTGTGGTGCGATAAGCTCATAGCGCATATGGTAACTCTTCGGCCCATAACCCTTTGGCTTCTCCGAGCCTCTTCTTTATCCCATCGAATATGATTCTGTTTGCGGCTTCTACTGCCCCATTTCCTTGTGGGTGACCAACTGAACTGAATTTCAATTATCAATAAAGGAGTAATTCCGAAGAAAGCTAGAAACTTCTTGAACTTCTTTCCAACGAACTGGGTCCCGTTATCTGATACACATATTTTGGGGATCCCAAATCTGAGGATTACTTGCTCCAGCATAAATTTCTTGGCTGCCTCTTCGGTAATGGAGGACAAAGGGCGTGCTTCTACCCACTTGGTCATGTAATCGATTGCCACAATGCAATATTTGGCTTGTCTGGTGCTGGTAGGTAGAATTCCGATAATATCCACGGCCCACATGGCGAAGGGAATGGGATTTATGACAGAAGTCATCTCTTCGGGAGGTTGTTTTGGAACGTTGCTAAAAAGCTGACATTGTTTGCATTTCTTCGCATAACTCAGTGCATCGGCTCGTAGGGTCGGCCAAAAGAATCCCTACCTTGGAATTTTAAAAGCTAAAGAACGGCCTGCCAAGTGTTCTCCACAGATTCCTTCGTGAACTGCTTCTAGAGCTGTTTTTTGTTCTTCGGGAGCCAGGCATCTCAGCAGCGGTTCGGTAGCCGATCTTCGGTACATTTTTCCTTCTATAATTGTGTACCTGGTGGCCCGATTTTTGATTTTTTGAGCCTCGGTTTTTTCCAATGGTAGTGTCCCCTTTTCTAGGAATAGTCGAATTGGAGTCATCCAATCTATCCCTTGGTGAATCTCGAAACATACCTTTTTATTGATGGAGGGCGCTTTGACTTCAGTGAGATAAATTGAGCCTGTGAGATTCTGAGTGTCGGCCGAAGCTAGTCTAGATAATGCATCTTCCCGGCTGTTGTTTTCCCTGGAAACAGTGGTTAATTCAAAACTCGAACAACAGGGAATTTGCTTTTACCTTAGCTGCATAGGCATTGGTTCGGGCGTCCCTTTGTTCATATTCTCCTGAGAAATGCTTTACAACTAGCATCGAATCGCTGAATGCCCGAAGATGTCTGACTTCTAGGTTTCTTTCCAAATTCATCTCAGCCAGAAGTGCTTCGTATTCAGCCTCGTTATTGGTTAAGGAAAAGGTGAATCGGATGGCCTGACATATCTCAAAACCTTCAGGGCTTGTGAGAATTAGACCGGCTCCGCACTTACTTCCAGCCACCGAACCATCCAAAAACAACTTCCAATTGCCAGGAGCTTGTATCAATTTTTCTTCGACTTGCAACCCTTCGGACCCAGTGAACGAACACTCTACTATGAAATCTGCCAGGGCTTGTGCTTTTATCGCAGTCTTCGGCACATACTCCAAATCAAATTCTCCCAACTCGATGGCCCAGGCGACAACTCTAATTGAAGCCTCTGGTCTCTGTAATATCTTTTTCAAAGGTTGATCGGTCGTGACTTGTATCGTCCTCCCCTAGAAATAATGTCTCAGTTTTCTTGAGGCCATGACCAACCCATAAGCAAATTTCTCGGCATTCGGGTATCTGGTTTCTGCTTCTTTCAGCATGTGGCTAATGTAGAAAACTGGATATTGGTTTCCATTATGTTGCTTGACTAAGACGGCCCCCAATGTCCGATCATTTACAGCCAAGTATAGTTGTAAAGTCTCATGTGGATCCGGTCTCATTAGTAACGGAGCCTTCGTTAAATACTCCTTGATATCTTTGAAAGCTTTCTCACATTCTGGACCCCATGAAAAAGTCTTCGTACCTTTTAATACCTCAAAGAAGGGTAAAGCTTTGTCGGCCGATTTAGAGATGAATCTTCTTAGAGCAGCCAATCTTCCCGTCAATTTCTGAATGTCCCGAATTGTTTTCGGAGCTTCCATGTCGATTATCGCTCTTATCTTTTCTGGATTGGTTTCAATGCCTCGAGCACTCACCATATAACCAAGGAATTTACCGCTGAATACTCCGAACATGCATTTGTTTGGGTTGATCCGCATGTTATTTTTTCTTAGCGTCTCGAAGCACTCTCTCAAATCATCGGCATGATCCCGAAACAAAGATTTTACTATCATGTCGTCCACGTAACATTCCATATTTCTCCCGATCTGGTTTTTAAAGACATTGTTGATCATTTTCTGAAAGGTGGCCCCCGCGTTCTTCAAGCCGAAAGGCATGACAATGAAAGCATATGTTCCTTTCGGGGTGATGAATGTTGTTTTAGGGATGTCTTCTGATTTCATGGCGATTTGATGATAACCTGAGAATGCATCTAGGAAGCTTAGGATTTCATATCCTGATGTAGCATCAATGAGCTGATCAATGTTGGGAAGTGGATAATGGTCTTTCGGGCAGGCGAGATTGAGATCGGTGTAATCGACGCACATCCTCCATTTGCCATTTACCTTTTTGACCACTACCACATTAGCTAACCATTCGGGGTATTTGATTTCTTCAATAAAATCTGCTTCCAATAGCTTTTCCACCGCTGTCTGAAACACCTTTTGTCTTTTCATGGCGAAATTTCTCTTCTTCTGTTTGACTGGCTTGGCCCCTTCTTTCACATTTAAACTGTGTTGGGCAATGCTCGGATCAAGTCTGGGCATGTCTGCAGGACCCTAGGCAAATATGTCGTGGTACTCTCGGATCACGGCAATCACTTTCGCTTTCAGATCATCGTTCATGTCTCTCCCGATACGGATCATTCGACCCGAAGTACCTGCATATAATTCGACCTCTTCGGTTTCCACCACTGGTTCGGCTATAGGGTTTGAGATATTGTCCCCAAACTTTTCTAGCTCAATGTTCATCATGCAGTGAATGCTTCCGGCCTGGTCGTTCATGCGCCTTTTCTTTTTACCTTCATCTTCGGTTTCTTCTTCGGATCTATCTAGATCTTCTAGCATAATGATCCTGGCTACCATTTGATCTCCTTTCATTTCGCCGACGCCATGATCGGTAGGGAACTTCAACTTCAAATGGGGTATTGAGGCTATAGCTTGGAAAGTCTTTAAAGTAGGACGCCCAAGGATGCCATTATGTGGGCTATCCACTCGGACAACATAGAATTTCACCTGCTTTTCCACAGTGCAGGGAGGTTTACCCAATACCAGGGACAATGTGATCGTTCCCTCGATCGGAACCGGTGAGTTACGAAAGCCGTAAAGTGGGGGTTCATTGCAAGATTCCAGCTGTTCTCCTCCCAGATTCATTTTTTCATAAGTCCGGTGATACAAAATATTGACCGAACTACCACCATCTATCAGTACCTTCCATACCTTATTCTGGCCGATGATCGGATTTACTACCAAAGGATCCTCGTGCGGCCAAATGACATTTTCATAATCTTCTTCAGTAAAAATTATGGGCAATGGCTGTTTTCCCTGTGTAGTATGTTGATATATATTGTAGACTTGACGAGCATACCTCTTTTTGGCCGTTTTGCTACATCGATCCAGTATTGTACCCCCCATGATGGTTCTTACCTCCCCTATATATCGAGGGGCTTCGTCTCTTTCCCTTTGCCTACGGTTGTCATCCTCTTCGTTCCGATCTCTGGTTTCTTTCGGACCTGAATCATTCTTTTTTGGTTCTAAACAATCCCTTAAATCTTTAACAAATTGATTTAGGTCACCTGTTTTTACCATTCTCTCTATCAATCTCTTCAGATGAAAACATTCATCTGTGTTGTGGCCTTTGTCCTGATGGTAATCACAGTATTTATTCCCATTCTTATTATAATCAGGTACCCTCAGCTTTGCCGGTCTCCGGAAATCAGACCTGCTTTTGATTTCGTTCAGTATCTTTGAGATGGGAGTGTTTAGTGGAGTAAACACCATGGGCTCCTTTCCCTTCTTTGAATCATTTCTTCTATCATCTCTTCGGTCACCATCTCGTTTATCATCTCGTCGGGAATCATCTTTCCTTCGGTCGTTCTTCCCCTGACTGCCCTTTCTGCGACTGTCTTTAGACGATTCTTTGTATCCATCGATAGATTCCATTTTTCTCCTGATACTTTCTCCTCGGATATAGATGTCGTTGAGTGACTTCGGGGGAACATCATATAAGGACGACCGAAGCTTTCTTCCTTTAACTGAGTCGAGGCCAGCAGTCAGAAATCCTTCCGCCTTGACCTTATCCAGGTTGGTCACCATGCTAGCTTCTTCCTTAAAACGGGCTAGGTAATCACCCAATTCTTCATCAGATCTTTGGCGACAATGAATAAGAGATTTGGTATCCTTTTCTCTCCGACACAGGTGGGAATAATGGCTCAAAAACTTGCTCTTCTATCGATCATAAGAAGGTATGGATCTAGGCCTCATCGATCGATACCACAAAGAGGCCGAACCCTTCAAATAGGTTTTAAACATTTTGCAAAGCATGATATCGTCATGACCCATTCCTGTCATCAAACTTTCATATTTTTCACAATGATCTTCTGGGTCTCCCTTGCCGCTAAATTCGGTCATTTTCGGGAACTGACGACCTGGGGGTGGTCTATATTGTTCAATTTCTTCAGTTACGATGGGCTCCCGACGCATCCTCTTCTGGTCTCCAAACATACATTTTTCCATTCTTCGAAGCCTATCTTTCCATTGAAAGCCTGTTTCTTCTTCCTCTAAGTCCGAAGGATCTTGGGACGGGTGTGAGGAATGTGCTTCGGATTCTGAAGACTCCTCCTGGTGAGGTTGGGACCTTTTTTCTCTTCGGCCCTTAGATACTGTTTTCTGAGGTTCACTAACGGGATCCTCTTCTCCAGTTTGAAGGGCTTCCCGCGCTATCCTTTCTTCCAACTCAACCTCTTCGCGCCGGAGTTTTATGGCTTCCAATCTTAACTCGTCTGCCTTCTTCTACAAGGCTCATCTTTTTGCCCCCTGGGATCCTTCCGCTTCGGTGGCTTTTCCTTTGACATTCTATTCCCTTATTTCTTCGGAAGTAGGAGTTTCTATATTGAGATTTTCAGAATCCTGAGGTAACATGATTTATAAAAGAAGCTTATACGGTCCCACAGACGGCGCCAAATGTCAGGACTCGATTTATGCCTCGGACAAACCTATCCTCGGTATGCCAGGAATAGGTTTCGGTAGCTCCTGCAAAGAGAAGAATGCGAGGGTGTTATCCCCCGATTCACCTCCGGTGTGAGAATCAGTAAAATGTAGTGTAAACGTAAAGCTTATGTAAACCAGTGTATCTCAGTGTGTGTGTGATTGTGTTTATCACCTGATAATTGTGTCTATTTATATTGTGTCTATAAGTAGTACCGTTGATGATCCTCTTGATTCTCAGTTATGGAGGGCGATAAATGGTAAGGCGTTACACTGGAAACGGTTGACTGTTTTTACTGATTTCAGCTGGATGGTTCGGATGGGCCTGGTCCAATCATATGGTTTTAACGATCATAAGCCCAAAGGCTTATTGGATTGGGCCCCCAAAGGCTTATTGGATCAGGTTCTCTAACACTAACAATTCAATCACGATTAGATCAAATAGAACATACAAAATATAAAGATATAAAGAGAGAGAGAGAGAGAGAGAGAGAGAGGAAGGGAGAGAGAGAGAGAGAGAGAGAGAGAGAGAGAGAGAGAGAGAGAGAGAGAGAGAGAGAGAGAGCGAACAAGAGGGAGGGAGAGAGATATGAGAACGAGAGGGAGAGGGAGGGGAGGGAAGGGAAGAGAGAGAGAGAGAGAGAGAGAGAGAGAGAGAGAGAGAGAGAGGATTTACTAAATGCCTTGCTCGCATTTGCTGAAAATCGGCGAACGAAAGGCTCGAACTGTTTCATACCCGTACGAGTGGCTCTCCAGAACACCATCTTCTTGCTTTGATTTCTTTCTCTCTATCTCTCTTCTCTTTCTGCATCAATTTCTCTCTGTCTCTCTCCTCTCTTTGCTCAATCTACGCTCTATCGATCAAAGCTAAATTAGGTTTTAAAAGTCAATGTTTGGGTTTTATAAAACCTAGTCCTAAACCATACAGGCCCAATCAATTCTTTTGCTCAGGCCCATCCTTTAATGGTTTTAATTGTCCAATCACTTCCAAGTTCCAACCTTGGACCGCCTTAAAAATTTTCACATTTATTCCTTTAATTCACTTTAATTTAAAGTACCAATATAAATTTTCAAGAAGGCCCAAATAATTTATTTTAGTAATTTTCTTTTGGAAAATTTATTTAATCATTTTTAAGTAACTAAGGTTATGCAAACATAAATTTGAGGATGCAGCTTGTCAAGTGGATAAGGATGTGTCGTCCGGGATGAGCATGACTAGTTTTTGAGGGGAAGAACGAATAGAGTTCGAAAATGTATACTCTCTACTTAAGTTCTAATTTTCATGGGAATTTTTGAATTGGAGTGAATCTTAGCATAAATGCCGGGGGCTTCAAATCTTGTTTTCTTCTTAGTTCCCATTAGGTCTCAGTTTTGCAGTGGAGAGGGCTTCAGTTTGTAGATTTCTTCTGCTCCTGTTTCTTACATAGCACAACCTAGGAAAATCTTGTTTTCTTCTTAGTTCCCATTAGGTCTCAGTTTTGCAGTGGAGAGGGCTTCAGTTTGTAGATTTCTTCTGCTCCTGTTTCTTACATAGCACAACCTAGGAAGCCTATGCAGGACTATTTAAAAGTGGATTTAGGTTCTATCTGTTTGCTGTAGAATATCTTCAATCTGCCATGTCTTAGAATTTTAATAGGATCTTTTCATTCCTAACTATCTGTTCTTTCTTCAAACTTCCGACACTGCTATGCTCAATAAATTGGTGTCAAAATACTTTTAGTACAATTAACTTCGAACTCATATATATGGATGTATTGGTTGCTTCACTATTTTTTCTTCCAGACTTTCCTTCCCAGGATGATACAGGATTATAGCTGCTCTTGCATTTTCATACTCTGACTTTTACATGGTTACAGAGTAGTTCCACAAGAGGAATGTACTATCTTGTGTTGTTAAGGTGCTCGAGCAATTTCAAAACATTGAGAATCCTCTTTTCGTGGTTAAAAGTTGCTCTCTTTGCTGAAGCATTTGAAGAATTCAGTGGTATTTCTTCTCTTTCTGAAATAAATGTGATTTTCCTATTATCCTAAGTGTTTTGGTTGCCTGTCTCGTTTTCCTTGTTACCTTCTGTGCTACATTCTTCGGTTGTTGTATGCCCCTTGTGATTTTCAGCGCACACATTTAAGTAAGACCCATCAGAGTGGTTTTACAATGGCCTTACAAATTTTATTTGATCCTAAACTCTCATTCGGCACAATTATAATCACTACATCAGATCGTTTCTCAGATTTCTGGTATATTATGTATGTTTAAGGCCTCGAGTTAAAAGGTGATTCAAATATATAAAAATTGATATTAAAAAAGTAAGTAAAAAAAAATACCGGGAATGTACTTAAATATTTTTAACTTAAACTAAATTGAAGATAAAAAATTTAAATATAGACAAACACATTAACTAAGGAATTAAAGTGGATTGGGGTAGTTTAAAACTACCCAAACAGGAAAGAAGATGATACCTTCAAGAATGCATGAACTATATTCCGCCAAAGGTTAGAACTTTTCTGTGGAGAGCTGTGACTAACTGCTTGCCTACTAAAGATTTATTGCGTGTTAAACAGGTTCAGGTTAATATAGTGTGTCCAGTTTGCAATGAAGCTGCAGAGTCAGTTTTTCACACACTAGTTCTGTGTTCGTTCGCAAAGAAATGTTGGCATTCAGCAGCACTTCCAATGATGTCGGGCGATTTTCAGAATTATGGAGATTGGTTTCAGTCAGTGTTCAATCATGGCAGCAAGGATACAATTATTTCCTCGGTAATGATATGCTAGATGTTGTGGAAGAATCGTAACGATTTGGTGTGGAATCAAAAATGTTTAGATGCTTCAGGAGTGGTATTTTCAGCATTGTCTAATCTTAACCAGTGGCAATTCGTCCAAGATAAAACTTTCAATACCTCTTTAGGGTTTATGACACCTGAAGATGGTCGTGTAACTTGGCAAGCTCCAATGTATGACAGAGTTAAGATCAATACTGATGCAGCACTTTTCAACAATCTGAACAGATATAGCCACGCACAGGTTGTTCGAGATCATAAGGGTGAGTTGGTCGAAGCTATGTCCAGATGCTGTCCAGGTAACGTGTCTCCGGAATTTGCAGAAGCAATGGGGATACGTGAGGCCCTTAGTTGGGTAAAGAAAGAAAAGAAGCACAATGTTGTCATTGAAACAGACTGCCTAGCAGTTGTTCAATAGATTCGCAGCTCCTTTGTTACTCTTTCCTATTTGGGGAGACTAATAAATCAGTGTAGGCAGCTCTTGATAGGTTTACAAGATCAAAACGTGATGTTAAGGTTTGTAAAACGGTCTGCGAATAACGCAGCTCACTATTTAGCGAGTTATAGTTCTTCTTTAGCTGATCGTATTTGGAGGAAGGATGATATCCATTCGGAATTCCTTTCTGTATTATGTAATGATTTGAATTAATAAAATCATCTTTCTTTGTGGCAAAAAAAAAATAAAAAAAAAATAAAGAGTAAATTACAAAATTGTGATTGAACTTGGTTCAGATTTGTATTTTTGTGGCCGAAATTTGAAATTTATAATATATTAATCATGCATTACTTTTACCTTTTAAAATGGTGGCAAAGGACCACTTTTTTGAGAAAGATAGTTCAAAAAAGTGGTCCTTAGCCACTCTTTTAAAACCCAAAAACAATATATGGCGAATGTATTGTAAATTTCGAATTTCGGCGATTAAAATGTAAATATGGATATAATTTAGCCACCAATTTGTAATTTACTTCTTTAATAAAAATTGTACACAATTAATTTATGTTTTTAAAGAAAATGCCCAATAACAATTAATTTCTGGGAGATTTGTTATACTGCAATTGATCATTACCAGTAGTAAAAAACTTGCCAATAGTTGTACAGTGCATCCAGCACTTATATGACCAACAAATATTGGAGCCGATCTGTGTTCCCAACATGGTAACCAAGAGTATCCTGCAACTATGGAACGGAAGCTCTTCAACAAGAAATCCTGCGAGTCCACTCCCTTTGTCTCAGCTACCACCAGGATCCTGGTGTCGAGTAATATATATCTCATACACACAAGTACCCACACACAGTATCTCCTTGTTTTCTAGCTCTCTTTACTACATACATAAGAATGCATATAATTCTGGTCACTCGCAATACGATAACTATTTGTTAATATTATTGCTATATTTCAAGGAGGATGATTATGGGTACGTTATTGCTTGGACCACCGACAAAAGTGTTCAGAAAGCTCTTCATATACGCGAGGTACTTATATGTTAGACTGTTTCCTAGTTTTATACTCATCAGCTCCAAACTCAAGTTTTCACGGACTCATTTGTTAGAGTACCCCTGCTCCCTAGCTAGTGCGACTGCGAAAGTTTGGAGATTAATTGTTAAGACTATGAGGAGCTTAATCATACATATTCTGTTTACAAATTACACGTATCCTATTGTTAGGAGTTTTCCTACATCGTTTGTGGGAGGGGCAGATTGTTAGTTTATAAGCAATCAGTTAACTACATTAGTATGAGACCTTTTGGGATGTGCCCAAAGACAAATTCGTGCGGGCTTGGCCACGGTCGGATAATATCATACTAATGTAGAGTTAATGCCAGCTGAGCAAGCCCAATAAGTGGTATCAGAGCTACGGTTATAACGGTCTATAACAATCTCAATGGGTTCCAGAATGGATCCAAGGAAGAGGCAGATGGGCTATCCAGGATGGGCTTAAGGGGGAGCAAGGTGAACCTTCCAGTATGGGTCCAGGGGGCAACCAATTAACTCCATTAGTATGAGGCCTTTTGGGATGTGCCTAAAGACAAATTCGGTCCAAAACGGACAATATCAGGCACAATAGAAGAATGGGTAATGTGCAACGCAAATCATTATGATATCCATCCAAAATATACAATACTTACTCATATGACGTGCCTAGTAGTATTGTTTATCATTGTAACCTGACCAAAAAAAATTGCTGAGCT
This sequence comes from Saposhnikovia divaricata, assembly GCA_036435485.1. NCBI lineage: Eukaryota > Viridiplantae > Streptophyta > Magnoliopsida > Apiales > Apiaceae > Saposhnikovia > Saposhnikovia divaricata. The sequence goes on from CM071598.1 coordinate 158,539,838, forward strand.
CTTATATACAGGTAAATCTTTCATTTGTTTTATGTATGCAAGAAAGTTAATTTTCAAACACTTTTATGTTGATTTACTCGATGCTACGCTGAGCATATCGGCCCAGCACCTTAACTCAATGCACACATTAAGGTTTTTTTCCCCGGCCCTGAAATGCAGTGGCGACCACGACTTGGGTTTTCCGTACATTGGAACCAGAAAATGGATCCACACTCTTGGTTTACGAGTTGATAGAACTTGGACGCCGTGGTTTGTAAACCAACAAGTAGCAGGGTATGTCTTGTTTGATAAAAATGTTTAGTAAAATATCTTGCTTAATTATTTTGAAATTATTAACTTCAAATGTATGCAGGTACAGCGAAATTTTTTCACACGACAACTACTCATTGACATTTGCAACCGTGAAAGTAAATATTGCAGATATCAAATATATTCTTAAAATATAATTTAAAGAACTTTTAGATGTACGTACATTGGTATCATCTCCAACCTTGTTAATTATTCTTTAATCTTATTGTTTTATAGGGCGCAGGGCACACCGCTCCTGCATTCAAGCCCAAAGAATCCTTGGCCATGGTCGATAGGTGGTTGGCTCATACTCTTCTATAAATTATACTACGCATTAATGATTCAATCGCAGATGTGCTATGATAAGCAATCTTGCTAAGCTAAGATTCACCAAAAAATCATGGTTTTCCGACTCCAAATTGGATTCATTTGATCCTGAAACCTGTAAACTAAACTCCAAGCAAAAAAATCAATTTAAATAAAGGAAAATGCTAGGTATCCCAAATTGGTTCCCAAAAAATTTCCTACATGCCAAGTGTAGCAATTCAATTGGTTATAATAATAATGGATCCCCTGCATTCACACCAACCAACCAATAAAAAATTTTCACTATGCCATGTAAGCTTTGCCACTTCTGTTGTGGAATAAAAAGTAGGGTTATCAAATTGCGGCTAGGGTTCGTGAGCTTCGTGCTTTAATGGCTGCGCTTGCGTTATCGTGACCTAATTCGGGTCCTCACAAGATGCCTACGTATCTCAGAGTCGAGAATCAAGCCAAAAAACGTGGTTCTGAGAATGAGGGGTCAGGCCCTTTATATAGGCTGAGAAGCCTTAGAATCGTAATAGGGTTTGGAGACTTGGTGGACAAGTCACCGTTATTAAGGAAGGTTCTGACTCCTTCCTTATAGGAATTAGTTTCCATGTTAAATTAGGTGCCTTGGAGGCTACACAATATCCCTGGGATATTCTAGAACGTTCCTGGTTTCTAGAACGTTCCCGATTTGTGGACCAGACCCATGTTAGAAACAAGCTTATACCGGGCGTCCCCGGTTTGGGCTGTTCTTTTGGGCTTAGTCATTAACTACGAATTTAATGCCCAACTAGGGTTTCGGGCCTTATTTACGAGCCAATAAATACTATATTAATTATGTCTTTAGGAATTATTTTTCACCCATATCATTTGCCCCCCAACTTCTAGGAAAACTTGATTTCGTAAAAGTTTAAGGTCACACCGGCCCTACCAAGGTATCGTCTTACAGTGAAGTGTGGAGCGACCTACACATTCACAACGACTAAAATTCTCTCCCAAGTTAATACTTAAGAAAGTTAAACGTTCCTTGGCCTCTCGAACCTTTTTCTTAAGATTTCTGGGCCTTTCGGGAATAGGATTAGTGCCGTTTCGAGCTCGTAGACACTAATCCAAGTGCAATTCATGCATAGGATCCTTTATCATAAATTCATTAGTGCTTTATTTCCCTCAACTTATCTAAGTTAGGGTTAATATCAGGAGGTCATTGCTCATAAGCCCTAATAAGGGTAAATTTTTGAGCAAAAGACACTAATTCGGCCCTAATCGGGGCTAAGTAACCCTAAACGGGGCTATAAAGGCCTTAATCGAGGCTAAATAACTCGTCCATGATGTATTTATTACTATGATATTCATTCTTAACCTTAAGATAGGTTAATACTCGAGTGGAAATCCTTAAACGCCGCTAAACGAGGTTAATCACCCCCTAACTACGATTAGTGAAATCCTAACCTCAAATTTTGAAGTCAAGCTCATATTGTAGAGATTTTTATAATCTCCTTGACGGAAAAAGAATCACGTGAAAATACCCATTTTTGAGCGTTCTAGAGCCAATCGAAATCAGCTAGGGGTCCAGGTGTTCGAAACACCTGGACCCATTTTTCCCCCAAGGTGGCCTGGTCGGCCATTTGGCCAAGGGTGGCTGGAACCCACCCAAGACTATAGAGAATTTAATGAGCTTCGCGTGGACAGTAAGATCGTCCAAATCCGATATCCGGAGCTCGAGATATGGCCCAAATAGCGTGGACAGCCCGGAGGTGTTTTCAAACCCTCCTTAAGAGTTTTGTAGTAACTTGTTCTCAAACAAATCACCTTGATTGCTTGAAACTTCATGTTCTTAAACCCTCAATCTTTCAGTCATGTTTGAATCATGGATTCGTAGCTGATATTGGTTGGCTGAGGGGTGTTTCGAACACGTCAAGGGTTTCTGGTTTTCAAACCAGACCTGATTTTTCAACACCCCTAACACTTCTAACCTCAAATTTTGAAGTTGATCTTATATGATAGGGATTCTTATAATCTCCTGGTTGGAGAAAGAATCCAGTGAATATACCCATTTTTGAGTTGTCTAGGCAAGAAATACGGTCCCCTAGAAGGTGTTTCAAACACCTTCTTGATTTCAAACACCCTCCTGGTTTTGAACACCCCTGACATTCCTAAACTCAAATTTTGAAGTTGAGCTTATATGATGGGGATTCTTATAATCTCCTGGTATGAAGAAGAATCACATGAAAATATACATTTTTGAACGTTTTGGAGGCGAAATACCTCATTCTAAGCTGGTTTTCAAACTAGGCCTTGTTCGTAACAAGGTCATTTTTTCAACTTCAAGGAAACACTTGGCCACCTACATAGGCTTGTAGAGGACCTTGCAAGGTTCTTGAATCTCAAATTTGAGCTCAAACGGAGCATTTTTTAGCGTTCTGGAAGGTCATGAAAACACCTAGGAGCACAGGTGTTTGAAACACCTGAGCAAGGTGGCCTGGTCGGCCATTTGGCCAAGGGTGCCTGGTCGGCCACCCCTGGTCGGCTGGGCCCCATCAATATATATATATATATATATATATATATATATATATATATATGAATGTTTCAAACACCTTCAGGGTCTTTCAACACCCTCACGGTTTCTGAACACCCCTGACATTTCTAAACCCAAATTTTGAAGTTGAGTTCATATGATAGAGATTCTTATAATCTCCTGGTATGAGCAAGAATCACATGAAAATATGCATTTTTGAACGTTTTAGAGGCGAAATACCTCATTTCGAGCTGGTTTTCAAACCACACCTTGTTTCAAACACCTTCCTTTTTTCAACTTCTTGAAATCGCTGAGAGACCTACCTAGGCATGTAGAGAACCTTAAAAGGTTTCTCAATCTCAAATTTGGGCGCAAACGGAGCATTTTTGAGCGTTCTGGAGGGTCATGAAATCACCAAGGGGGTTCAGGTGTTCAAAACACCTGACCAAGGTAGCCTGGTCGGCCTACCCTGGTCGGCCATTCGGCCAAGGGGACCTGGTCGGCCACCCCTGGTCGGCTGGGCCCCATCCCAATTTTTTTTTTTTTTTGAATTTTGGCCAAATTTTGACTATTTCACTTTGACCTTTGACTTTGACTTTTGACCTTGATTTTGACCAAAGCCCAATCTTGTTTTGAACTCCCCTCCTTGTTTCTAGAGTGAGTTTACAACACCATGGTTGGTTTTGTGATCCTTGATCTCAAACAACCTACTTCTTAGTTTTCAGGACCTTCTGGGTCTTAACTTGTTCTTGAACTCTTGGTTTCAAATAACCTTGGGTTAAACTATGACCCTTGGCTTCCAGACATCCTTGCATACTTACAATAGGGTGTTTCAAACAACCTTGGCCTTGCCCCCCTAATCACAGAGGTCCTTATTTCTTAGTTGCTTATTCAAGGAATTACCTTGTTTTCAACACCTGACTTCAAGTCTAGGATATTTTGGTTGGTTTTTTACCCTTGATTTTGATTCCAACCTTCTTCATATGTTCATAGGACCTTGCCTTGGTTTGAATTTTGTCGAAAAAGCATCGTATGCATAAAATCATCCATAACTTTTGGCTCGTTACTCCGATGGAGACCCACGATATATCAAATCGAAGGTATTTTAGAGCTCTAGGTCCTGCAAATATCTGAGTTCTATCGCCCACTTAATTAGCCTTCCATTGGCCTTCGGGCTATGCAATATGCTTCTTAACTATTGGTCCGTCAGGACTTCAATTTTGTGTGCCTGGAAGTACGGTCGTAGCTTTCTTGGGGCTGTTACCAGTGCCAAAGCAAAATTTTCAATGGGAGAGTAATTCAACTCAGCTCCGTGCAACATCTTGCTAACGTAGTAGATAGGCTTTGGAACCTTGTTTTCCTCTCGAATGAGAACGACACTCAGTGCTTGTTCGGATATCGTTAGATATAGATATAGGTTTCTCCGGGACTAGGTTTAGCCAACAACGGGGCTTCAGCCATGTACTTTTTCAACTATTCAAAGGCCTTTGGATTTATGAAGTCCATTCAAAAATTTTCACCTTATTCAAAGCCTGAAAGAAAGGCAAGCACTTGTTTCCAGACTTGGAGATGTATCTACCTAAGGTTGTAATTCTTCCAGTCAATTTCTGTACGTCCTTTATGGAACGTGGTGATTCCATATCCCGGATTGCCTTGATCTTATTAGGGTTGGCTTCTGTGCCTCGCTTTAAAACCATCAGACCCAAAAATTTTCCAGATCTCACGCCAAAGGCACACTTGGCTGGATTCAACATTATCTTGTGGTGCCTCAGCACTTCAAATGCCTCTCTGAGGTTCTTAATATGGCATGCCTTGATTAGGCTCCTGACTAACATGTCATCCTCGTAGACCTCCTTGGTCTTCCCGGTCAAGGGTGCAAAAATCTTGTTTGTTTATTAGCCTATGGTAAGTGGCTCTTGCAGACTCCTCATCTTGGGTTGACCTCAACCTAGAGTTTTTAAAACAACCTTCCTTGGCTCAATTGGACATAATGGCTTCAATGTTTGTCTTGGTTCCTGGGGCTTCTCTAGCGGCCTCTCGGCTGGAATGTGCTTGGCCTTAAGGCTGTTCGAGTGTTGAACGTCGATGCTCGAATGTCGAAAGTTGATGTTCGAAATTAAGGGTTTTCAACCTCAAGGAAGTTCTTTAAACTCGAACCTTGAAGTTTTGATGAAAGAGTGCATATTGGACTACCTTCACATGGTTTCAAGCCAAGTTTTGGGTGTTTTAAACCACCAAAACATCAGAGCCTCTGGTCAGCTCCTTAAGGTCGGCTTCAGGCCTCCTTGGCTTCTGGTCGATCCCATGAGGTCTTGAACCTTCCCTAGGACGTTTTCAATCTCCATTTCAGGATTAATATTCAAGTGTTCAACGTTGGTGTTAGATGTTCAATGTTGGCATTCTGGATCGAGAATCCAAAATATCAGATTGGTTTTCAAGTTTTGACTTGAAGCTTCAACCTTTGGATCTTGATTGGAGGTTCATGACCCCCTCAAGTTTGACCTTCTTGGCCTTCATGGCTAATATCTCGTGTTTCTCCACCTAGAATTCGAGGTTGATATTCACATGTTCAACGTTGGTGTTCATATGTCGACTACCAAGTATTCACGACCTTTCTTTCGGATTGATGTCAAACTAAAGTTCTCTAGGATCCCTTACTTGACTTCATGTCTTTCATGGCTTGTCTCAAACCTTTGTTCTGATTTCAGGGTTTTCAAACCTATCTTTGCTTCTCATTTTTCTTGATTCTAGGTCAAGGATTTAAGGTTGATCCTCGATTTAGATTTCGAGAAATACAACCCCGTGGGCTTCTTACCTTTTAAACTTCCGAGACGAAAACTTGCTTGGACTTCTTAATCCTTGTTCAAGGATATTCTTATATCCCTTGACCTTAGGACTATAATTCAAGGTTCTTTATTTGCTTCATCCTTGTATCTTCACTCCAGGTACTTAAAAAATATTGAAGAGTAGCTAGTTCTTAGCCTCCACAGCCTTACATGGCTTTAATTGCCAGATGTGGCTTTTTAATCATCTTGTCTTTTATCCAGGGTCCTTCAAGGACTTAAACTCTTATTTGGTTGTATTATAACCTAACTCTCGACCCTTCAGGGTTTTTATTTATGGTTTGTTTGTTTCCATTCGTGTATTCTTTTATTTTCGGTACTTGGTCATCTTTGACTTACACACATCAGGTGCTTGGCACATAAATAAAATCACAGAATAGAGAACGAAAAACAAACTTGCATTAATAACTTGAAATGGGTTCAACCCTTACATAGAGTACTACTGTCCTACTTGGAGCAACATGCTCTGTAATGGTTTCATCGAACCTTATTTCTACTTCTACTAGATAAATATGAAGCTATGTCCTATTAAGATAGTTTGAACCCATCGGGGCTCTTGCAAGACTAGGCCTGCATCGCTTGATTTTGTTTTTGATGCTCTATCAAAATAGAGCACCCATTACTCCTTCCTATCTCCTCATTCTTATTATGAAGTTCACTTCCTGCTTGGGGTACTATCTCTTGCCCCCCGACTTCTTGGTTGCCAATGGTACATTCAACCACGAAGTCAGTTGATGCCATAGCCTTAATGGCTGTTCGAGGCTCTTGTGTGATGTCCTCTACCGACCTTTCTAGGTCTTCCTTATCACTGTGGACATCCACGTCTTCAATCGGAAGGACCTGCCCCCCGACTCCATCAGGCCTTAACGCAGCTACATAGCAGCTCCTAGCCATTTTCTGATCACCTTTTTATTCTCCTACACCATTCCTGGTTGGAAACTTGATCTTCATGTGATAGGTTGAGGCCACAGCCTTAAAACCGTGAAGTCCAGTCCTCCCAAGGATGACATTGTAAGTAGAAGATGCTTTGATAACCAAAAAGTTCAGCATCTGCGTGGCCTCCATTGGCTTCTGTCCAATCGTGACGGGTAACTGAATAGTTCCCTCAATTTTGGATTCTACTCCATTAAATCCATATATAGGCATGTTATTGGGGGTCAATTGAGAATCATTGTACCCCATCTTCACAAACGCATCATGAAACAGAATGTCGACGGAAGCTCCATTGTCTATCAAGACTCGCTTCACCTCTGAGTTTCCAATCATAGGATTTATGACTAGTGGGTCATCGTGGGGGAACTTCACCCCTTCAAGGTCTGAATCATCAAATTCAATTGTTACTTCGGTTCTTGCACGCTTTGGTGCCTCTCCGACAATATGCATCACCTCTCGGGCATAAGCCTTCCGAGAGTTCTTTGTTGTCCCTGTAAGAACCCTAATTTTTGGCTCCTTTTATTTAATATCTTGTGACATTATCATTATGGAACCTTTCTAGTCATCCCTGTTGATTAATAGAATTAATTATCTGAGAAACTGCGTTGTTGCATTTATTATGTAAGATATGCAGAGAGATTGTGAAGGCAAGAGTTTTACTGTTAGTAATATTTATTAAACTTGGGATTGAGAATGGTTAGAATATTAAAGGATTTATTAAGAGTTAAGACGAGGAATTATGAACATTCGAGGAATTTACACAATAAGTACTTAAGGAATTATAGGGGAAATCTCTACGCGACGAAATATTATTACGAGAGAATAATTAAGATACGATACGAATTAAAGATTTGATTATAAGCATTGGTGGAAGAATAATAATACAAGGAGTAGTATTGCATGCAAGCCCATGCAACCAAGTAGTTAGAAATCAAACAAGTTAGTTGGCCATTGGAAGATGAATAGTGTTTAGTTGGTTACTTTTTCAAGAAAGGGGACACAAAGTACAAGAGCCATGCTTGCTAGTACTACCACCATGCTTACAAGTGATATGTATCACCCAACCTACATGACCTAACACTAATTATTCACCTAAGTCAAACACAAAACAAAACACAAAAACTTTCTCTTTCCCCCCCCCCCTTAAAGCTTGCTCTCGGCCAAGCAAAGAAAGAAGAAGAAAATTTCTTCTTCTCCCCTCTCCCATCACTCATAAACCTTGCCATAATTCCTAGGTCATCTACATCACATAGACAAGGTATGCTAGCAATTTCACTCCATTCTATCCAACCATTTTCAAGTTATAAATTATTCAAGTTTTGGTAAATGGTAACCAAGTTTGTTTTTCACTTAGATCTTGCATTGTAAGTGTAGTAGGAGGCCATCTAAGGTGTTTTTGAGTTGTGTAAAGATTGTTCAAGGCCTCTAGGAGCTCAAGAAGGTATAAAATCTCAAACCCCCCTTGGTTATGTATTGTTCATATAGTATGGTAGTAGATCCATGTGTTTTAGGACTTATCTTGGATGTATATGTATTGGATAGCATGGATCTTGAGTTTTGATGTTGAGATTGTGATTTTTATGACTATGGTTTATATATATATCTCCATGAGTGTTATGAGTCATGATCTAAGTGTATTAAGTGGTGATTATGTTATGGAAGTATGAAAAATGGTTGATCTAAGTGACTTGAGCTTGCTGAGTTTGTCCAGGAACTTTGATCTGTGTTGTAGCACGATTTTGAACCCCCAAATGATGTCCCCTGATGTCCTACCTTATATTGTTGGAAAGATAATTGAATGTAGTTTCTGGAAATGTAAGGTTCATAGCTAGGTGATGTGTGCATTTTTAGTTATGGCCGGAGGAGTGAATTTTGTTTCTGGACTATGGACTGCATTAAGTGACCCCCTTGTGAACCTTGTTTAAACACCTTAAAATATATTTGGGATCATGGAAAAATTTGAGAATGTAGGTAATGCAGTGGTGAAGACCACCCAAAAGGAATTGGATTAAAATATGAATTTTTGGATTTTATAAAAATGCTAGAGTAAAATTTGCGCAATGAAAAAAGTCGATTAGTGGAACATTATTCTAGGGTTAGTGGTTATGATTCGAACGTGGTAACTAAATTAAGTCGAGTAAGTGACGAGCGTAAACGAGTGATGACATGGACCTATAGTGGGGCCAGGGAGTCATAAGACGAAGTCGTTAAGTTAATTTTGTACCCCCTTAAAACCCCGTAATTAACGAGAAATTGTTAAGGTACTAACGAACGATTATTGTTTATGTATAGATCGTTCGAATCCGCACGCTCGACCACCCCAACCAAACCAAGGCAAGTTTACTTTTCAAAACTTATCCCTATACAAGGATTTTCACTGTTGTGTTTGTAGTTTTCAAATGATATCAAATGCTATGTTTATCGAAGTATTGATGCAATTGAGATTGAACAAGTACATGTATGCTTTTACCCCTTGAACTTAGATTGAAATGTTTTCTTCGGACAACGACTCTAGCAATAGAGGTCGTAGCGGTCCGTATATACTATTGACCGGGGAGCGGTATATTACTATATCGTATTTATATTGCGAAAGCCCGAAGGGTCATTCGGGTGGTATCGTATATTCAAATAACTATTATTATATCTTCGTAAATGCTCGAAACCCTATCTTGGATTAAAAGTTTATTTTATCGAATAATTATTTTATTAATTATTAATATTAAATCTTAAAATATTATTTATTAATCATTGTTCATTATTTAAAGACAAATTTAATCCAAGATACTTTTTAATACTTCAAACTCGAACTCATTTGAACTCAAAACATTTTCGAAAACCCCCGGTCAGATTCTGCTTCTTGTATGATTTCAAGAATCATCGGTCGACTGATGTCGGACCTCAACTACTCTGTTTTCAATCAAAATCAAGTTTTAAAAGAAAAGAAAAAGGGACTCTGGCAGGTGTGGGAACCGTTGACGAACGATTCCCGGGATGTGTAAGCGGCCGTGAGCCAGGCGGTCCATCACTTATTATTCCGGCCCAGGTGTTGCCGAAGGATGATTACGGATGTAGTTTTCATCGAGGGTGATTACGGATGTAGTTTTCACCCGAGGGATAGTTACGGATGTAGTTTCTATCCTTCTACCGGTAGAGAAGACCCGCGGATTATTGGACTTGGATGTGGCGACTGATCATCGTCAATCCTTGTCAGGTTTTGTGTTTTCTTTAAGTCCCATTCCTCCATTTTGGAAAAATGCTTTGACACTGCTTCTTAGGCTTTTGTGCCAAGTTGCTGATAGTGTTCTATTTTGATGAGAAAGATGTTGAATCAATGCAGTATCTAGAACTGCAAGTTTATTTTGAAAACAAGGGCACCTATTGTTGCACCTTCGAGATTTATCAACTATGACAAGTGATTTTATAACTGATTGAAACAAACAAGTATATCAACTGCCAATCATATGAAATGTTATATTGCTTATCTTATACATATATCTCTTGCTGAGCTATAGTTGCTCACTCTTGCTTGTTTTCAAACTTTACAAACACAGCAGCTAAGCGAAAAGGCAAGACCCAGGCAGATTGTTCGAAAGCAGGTGACTAGGCCCGAGCCACCACTTGAGATTCCACCGGTAGGCCCCATTAGCCGGATTGGTTGGCAGCTTTTGTTAGTACGTTTTATTTATCAGCATGACCTGTGCAAGGCAGTGTATCGTAACAAACTTTCAAGCCGCCAACTTCGCTTCATATCGAAGTGTTGCTGGTAGCATAAATACTATTTAATTCGGTCTGTAGTAACTCTGATAACTTTATTACTATTTAATCAATGTGTGACGTTTCTGAGGCTCTAACCTGTGTGTGTGAGTGTGGTGTGAGTTCATTGTGGGGTCGATGGCTGTGTTATTTATATTATGTGCAAGAACAGGTATGTTATTAATGGAAAATGGACCGTGCGCGCCTAGATCTCCGACCCCGGATCTGGGGGCGTCACAGAAATGGTATCAGAGCGAGGTTACAGTTCTCAGAAACGATAGTAATTTAAGAAAGCAACCCTAATAATAATAACAATAACGATAACCTTAATAACAACTTTAATAATACTTAGAACTCTCATCGAGTTTGTAGTCGGGTTATCGGATATAGCCCTGACTTTAAGGCCCGTGAGGGAACTACTCCTAAACCCTTCTTTTATGGTTAGTGACCCACCTTATTTCCCTTGTGTAGATGGAGGAGATACCAGACCCTGAGGCTTTCGAGAGGGAGCATGATGAGGCCCTGATGCGAGAGACCGAGGATCCTGAGGAGGATATGGGTGCTGACTCCGAGCTTGGCCCCTGGATTACAGTGATAGATAGTACTGATGATGAGGATCCCGTTGAGGAGCCCTTTGAGCCTGAGCCCGAGCCAGAGCCTGTTACCCCATCTCCTGTAGCTACTGATGAGGAGAGTGTGAGATCCGGCGAGGGTCGTGTTGTGTCACCCCCACCTTCTCCACAGACATCTAGCCCTGTTTCATCGGACGGTGACTCTGAGGATGACACTTCTGGCGAGGAGGAGCTTGACCCTACCCCTGCTACTGCTCCTGCTCCTGCTGCTGCTGCTGCACCTACTCCTGTTCCTGTCATACCACCTCCACCGGCGGACCTACCCCCAGTGTCTGGTACTTAGCATGCTTACGTGGTACAGTTCCTGACCCGAGACTTACTATCTGCAGAGGCCCGAATTAACGAGGCGAGGCGGGCACTAGTGGAGGAGCGCGAGGCGCGATTGAGGATCCAGGCTGAGATGAGGACCACTGTTGCTAGGAGGACTAGGGCTCGATTCCACCGGATTGAGATGAGGAGTCGCGATAGGATTCTTGGTTTAGGGATCCGCGGGGGCGGAGTGATCCAGGCTAGGGATGCTAGGCGTGTTGTACGTCGTGCATTTACCCGAGTGAGGACCTTGCTCCGTCGCGGCGCGGCCCCGTGATGTGTTACTGATAGCTCAGTCCCCTAGGTTCAGATGACATTAGTGTGTCGATTTTGCGGGATAGTTGACTTGTGCAGTGGTATCCTTTCTGACCAGTGGATGAGTAGACTGACCTACAGATATGTAGATGTGACTTCGGGTAGTATGTATGGATGTAGCCCTACTTTTGTGTAGCCTGACTATTCGGATGATGTATTTGTATTTGTTCCACTTTTGCTAGACTTTGACATCGGAACTATGTATTTGGCTCTAACATCCAAACTTATGATAACCCGTGTACCGTACTTATTTAGTTTCAGTTTCCTTAATATTGCCTCAACTGCTTTACTTTCCGATGCCATGCTTTACTGTTTTGATATACAACTGTGATTATACAATTGCTACAAGCCACAAATACAACCATACTGTTTCAAATTTACGATATGCGATTTCAAATTATTTTCTACAATTTCCAAAAATGTTCCTACAATCTTTAAAAATAAATTTTTCAAAAAAAAACAAAAAAAAAAAATGTTTTGAAATTTTGAAAAATATTTTTGAGGTTTCGAAATTTTGAAAACTCTTGTAAATGTTTTCGCATTCCAAAGGGATTTTTCCCCCAAAAATGTTTGACATTTTATCTCCAACATCGGATTACTAAAACTTTTGCACTTCCACCCTTACGAGGAGGAACGATACGCTCCTGACCCGTGCAAACGCTGTCAGGTAATTGGAAAACCCTGACCCCTCTCTTGTTTTATTATCAGAATCATGCCACCCAGAAGAATGAACACTCGAGCTCACCCGATCAGTTCTGAGGGCCAGGGTAGCCACCATGGAGCCGGAGGCCACCAGAACCGTGAAGGGGAGAATGTCAACCTGAGTGATAATGAGGGCAACGATTATAACCTGTTTGATGACTCTGAGTACAAAGGAGAAGAAGCTGGTGATGATACCCGAGAGGTAGAACATCCTAGGGGAGGCCCTATGGAACAGTTCATGGAGTTACTTAGGCAGAACTTGGACCGTCCCCCAGTTCAGCAACCACCCCAGAATGCTAATGCTAATGCTTTCCGGAACTTCAAATCCTTGAAACCCCCAGAATTTAAAGGAACTGCCGACCCTGTCGAGGCAAGGGCATGGCTGAAGGAAATGGAAAAATCTTTCGAGATACTAGGTGTCGCTGAAGAGCAGAAGACTGTTTTCGCCACTTACCTTCTGAAGGGTGAGGCAAACTATTGGTGGGAAGCTAAGAAGAATTTGGAAGGAAGAGGTGTGGTAACCTGGGAGAGATTTAGCGAGCTGTTCTTGGAGAAGTACTTTCCTAGGTTCATGGAGACACAGATGGAGCTGAAGTTTTTGGAGCTGAAGCAAGGAAATATGACGGTGGCCGAGTATGAGGCCAAATTTACTGAGTTGTCAAGGTTTGTGCCGGAGTATGTGAACTCTGAGGCAAAGAGGGCCCGAAGATTTCAATTAGGGCTAAAACAATGGATTCAGAATCGTGTGGCGGTTCTTGAGCTGACAGACTATGCCACCCTGGTATAGAAAGCGTCAATTGTTGAAGCTGGAAGTGAACAGATGCAGAAGGAGAGAGAAGGAAAGAAGAGGAAGTTGGATAGCCGAAAGGGAAACTCTGCTGGTGGGAGCTTTCTGAGCAAATTTAAGCGAGGAACGATGTCCCAACCAAGCGGGAACTTTGGAACCAAGAGAGCTGAAAGTTGGAGTGTGGGCCAGGGCGGCCGACCGCAGGGATCGTCTTACTCTACCCCATCCCGAGCCCAACCTCCAGAATGCAATAAATGTGGAAGGAAACATGCGGGTGTGTGTAATCTGCAAGATGTGAAATGCTTCAAGTGTGGGCTGACAGGGCATTATGCTAACGCCTGTCGGGAAACTAGTAACAACCCGAGTGTCGGAGGTAATTGCTTCAAGTGTGGGAAACCAGGGCACCGAATGAGGGAATGTATGTCCTCTGGGCCAGCTGCATCGAGAGTGAGTGGAACTGCTTCTAACAAGGCCCCTACTGCAAGAACTTTTAACATGACGGTGCAGGATGCCGTGAGGAACACGGATGTGATTGCAGGTACCCTATTACTCAACTCAGTTAAAGCAAATGTTTTATTTGATTCGGGAGCTACCAAGTCTTTCATATCTCTAGATTTTGTATGTCGGTTAGGCCTTAAGACTGAACCATTGAAAGACAGATTGCAAATAGAGATAGCGAATCATGAAATTATTCCCGTTAGCCAAGTATGTCCAGGTTGTGACCTACAAATAGAAGGGCGACACTTTCGGGTAGTCTTAATACCTTTTAAACTAGGGGAGTTTGACGTAATAATAGGTATGGATTGGTTAACAACCCACGGAGCCCAGATTGATTGTGTCAAGAAGAAAGTAAGTTTGAGACTGCCAGGGGACGAGGAAGTAGTGTTTAGTGGGAAACGGCAAAACCAAAAGTTCCTGACTATGATTCAAGCTAAGAAGTTGTTACGTAAAGGATGCGAAGCCTATTTAGCCTATGTGAAGGATACCAAGAAGGAGGCACCAAACCTGCAGGAAATCCCTGTCGTTAATGAGTTCGCGGACGTATTTCCGGACGATCTTCCTGGACTACCACCCGATAGGGACATCGAGTTTGCTATAGACTTAGTTCCGGGTACGGCCCCAATTTCGAAAGCCCCATATCGGCTAGCCCCAGTGGAGATGAAAGAGCTGGCCACTCAGTTACAAGAGTTGTTGGATAAAGGGATGATAAGACCTAGTGTGTCACCGTGGGGAGCCCCGGTGTTATTCGTGAAGAAGAAGGACGGTAGCATGAGACTATGTATAGATTACCGGGAGTTGAACAAGGTGACTATAAAGAATAAGTATCCCTTGCCCAGGATAGATGACCTGTTTGACCAATTGAAAGATGCAGTTTATTTCTCTAAGATTGATTTGCGGACCGGGTACCACCAGTTAAAAATCAAACCAGAAGATATACCAAAGATGGCCTTTCGCACCCGGTATGGACACTATGAGTTCCTAGTGATGTCATTTGGGTTAACGAATGCCCCTGCAGCTTTCATGGACTTAATGAATCGAGTCTTCAAGAAATATTTTGACAAGTGTGTTATAGTCTTCATCGATGATATCTTGATTTATTCCAAGACGAAGGAGGAACATGCAGAGCACTTGAGGATTGTATTGGGAGCATTGAGAGAAGAAAAGTTGTACGCTAAGTTCTCGAAGTGTGAATTTTGGTTGAAGGAAGTTCAGTTTTTAGGGCATGTGATTAGCGAACAAGGTATTCTAGTGGACCCAGCCAAAATAGAGGCTGTATCAAATTGGGAGAGACCAACCACTCCTACAGAGGTGAGAAGTTTCATAGGACTGGCTGGCTACTATAGGAGATTCGTCCAAGACTTTGCAAAGATAGCAGCCCCTTTGACCCGACTAACTCGCAAGACCGAGAAGTTTGTGTGGACTGAAAAATGCGAAGAGAGCTTTCAAGAGTTGAAAAAGAGGTTGGTGACAGCACCAGTACTAGCCCTACCTGACGATAAGGGAGATTTTGTGATTTATAGCGACGCATCCCATAAAGGTTTAGGGTGTGTGCTTATGCAGCACGGTAAGGTGATTGCGTATGCGTCCAGACAACTTAAGGAATATGAGATAAGATACCCCACCCATGATTTGGAATTAGCAGCGATAGTTTTTGCTTTGAAGATCTGGAGACATTATCTTTACGGAGAAAAGTGTGAAATCTACACGGATCACAAGAGCTTAAAGTACATATTCACTCAGAAAGAGTTAAACATGAGGCAGAGGAGATGGCTAGAGCTAATCAAATATTATGATTGTGAGATTCATTATCACCCAGGGAAGGCCAACGTGGTGGCCGATGCACTTAGCCGAAAGGAGAAGCTTAAGATGATAACGTCAATGGACGAATTGATCAAGGACCTTGAGAAACTGGAGATTGAAGTGAGGTTACCAGGAATTGGACAAGAGAGTCTAATGGAAATAAAAGTCCAACCATCGTTATTGGAAAAGATTAAGTTATGCCAGGAAAAGAAGATAGAAGAAGAAAAGAATTCGATGGAGAAAATTTTGACTGGCGAGGAAATTAAATGTGAGAAGGACGGGAATGGAATTATGAGGTACGCATCTAGGATATGGATCCCGAACATTCAGGAATTAAAAGATGAGATTTTGCAAGGGGCTCATAGTTCGAGGTACTCAATTCACCCTGGAGGCACTAAGATGTATAGAGACCTGAGAGAATACTATTGGTGGCCTAATATGAAGAAGGACGTGGCAGAGTGGGTAAGTAAATGCTTGACATGTCAAAGAGTGAAGGCTGAACACCAGAGGCCCAGTGGATTGTTGCAACCCTTAGAGATACCCGAGTGGAAATGGGAGCAGATTGCGATGGACTTTGTGGTCGGATTACCAAGGACCAGGACTAATCATGATGCCATTTGGGTAATTATCGATAGGTTGACCAAGTCAGCACATTTTCTTCCAATCAACGAGAGATATACTGTCGACAAGCTGGCAGATATTTACTTAAAGGAGATTGTGGTTAGACATGGGGTTCCTGTGAGCATTGTATCGGATAGAGACCCAAGATTCAACTCCAGGTTCTGGAGAAGTTTTCAGGATTGTGTGGGGACCAAGTTAAACATGAGTACTGCATATCATCCCCAAACAGACGGACAGAGTGAGAGAACCATCCAGACCATCGTGGACATGTTGAGGGTATGTGCCATTGATTTTAAGGGAAGTTGGGATGACCACTTGCCGTTGATCGAATTTTCTTACAACAACAGTTACCATGCGAGTATAGGCATGCCCCCATATGAAGCTTTATACGGACGAAGATGTCGATCTCCCTTGTGTTGGGAAGAAGTTGGAGAGCGGAAGATTTTAGGGCCTGAACTGGTCCAACAGACAAGAGAAACTACCGAGCTCATAAGAGGACGGTTGGTCGCGGCCCAAGACAGACAGAAGAAGTATGCGGACTAGACCCGCAAGGACAAAGAATATGAGGTAGGAGAGTTTGTGATGTTGAAAGTATCGCCGTGGAAGGGATTGATGAGATTTGGTAAGAAGGGAAAACTAAGCCCGAGATTTATTGGACCTTTTGAGATCTTGAAACGAGTTGGGAAGTTAGCCTATGAATTGGCTTTACCCCCGAGCTTACAGCAAGTACATAATGTGTTCCATGTGTCCATGCTACGACCGTACCATACCGACTTCCGGCATGTGATAGAACATGATCAAGTGGATTTACAACCAGACTTAACATATGTCGAGCAACCCGTAGAAATCATGGATCGAAAAGAACAGGTGCTGAGGAACAAGGTTGTCAAACTAGTGAGAGTCTTGTGGAGGAATCAGAATGTCGAAGAATCAACATGGGAACTAGAGAGCGCGATGCGTGAAAAGCACCCCCAACTGTTTTCAACCTGATTCCGGGACGGAATCCTTTTAAGGAGGGGAGGCTGTAAGAACCCTAATTTTTGGTAATATTTCCTTTTATTTAATATCTTGTGACATTATCATTATGGAACCTTTCTAGTCATCCCTGTTGATTAATAGAATTAATTGTCTGAGAAACTGCGTTGTTGCATTTATTATGTAAGATATGCAGAGAGATTGTGAAGGCAAGAGTTTTACTGTTAGTAATATTTATTAAACTTGGGATTGAGAATGGTTAGAATATTAAAGGATTTATTAAGAGTTAAGACGAGGAATTATGAACATTCGAGGAATTTACACAATAAGTACTTAAGGAATTATAGGGGAAATCTCTACGCGACGAAATATTATTACGAGAGAATAATTAAGATACGATACGAATTAAAGATTTGATTATAAGCATTGGTGGAAGAATAATAATACAAGGAGTAGTATTGCATGCAAGCCCATGCAACCAAGTAGTTAGAAATCAAACAAGTTAGTTGGCCATTGGAAGATGAATAGTGTTTAGTTGGTTACTTTTTCAAGAAAGGGGACACAAAGTACAAGAGCCATGCTTGCTAGTACTACCACCATGCTTACAAGTGATATGTATCACCCAACCTACATGACCTAACACTAATTATTCACCTAAGTCAAACACAAAACAAAACACAAAAACTTTCTCTTCCCCCCCCCCCTTGAAGCTTGCTCTCGGCCAAGCAAAGAAAGAAGAAGAAAATTTCTTCTTCTCCCCTCTCCCATCACTCATAAACCTTGCCATAATTCCTAGGTCATCTACATCACATAGACAAGGTATGCTAGCAATTTCACTCCATTCTATCCAACCATTTTCAAGTTATAAATTATTCAAGTTTTGGTAAATGGTAACCAAGTTTGTTTTTCACTTAGATCTTGCATTGTAAGTGTAGTAGGAGGCTATCTAAGGTGTTTTTGAGTTGTGTAAAGATTGTTCAAGGCCTCTAGGAGCTCAAGAAGGTATAAAATCTCAAACCCCCCTTGGTTATGTATTGTTCATATAGTATGGTAGTAGATCCATGTGTTTTAGGACTTATCTTGGATGTATATGTATTGGATAGCATGGATCTTGAGTTTTGATGTTGAGATTGTGATTTTTATGACTATGGTTTATATATATATCTCCATGAGTGTTATGAGTCATGATCTAAGTGTATTAAGTGGTGATTATGTTATGGAAGTATGAAAAATGGTTGATCTAAGTGACTTGAGCTTGCTGAGTTTGTCCAGGAACTTTGATCTGTGTTGTAGCACGATTTTGAACCCCCAAATGATGTCCCCTGATGTCCTACCTTATATTGTTGGAAAGATAATTGAATGTAGTTTCTGGAAATGTAAGGTTCATAGCTAGGTGATATGTGGATTTTTAGTTATGGCCGGAGGAGTGAATTTTGTTTCTGGACTATGGACTGCATTAAGTGACCCCCTTGTGAACCTTGTTTAAACACCTTAAAATATATTTGGGATCATGGAAAAATTTGAAAATTTAGGTAATGCAGTGGTGAAGACCACCCAAAAGGAATTGGATTAAAATATGAATTTTTGGATTTTATAAAAATGCTAGAGTAAAATTCGCGCAATGGAAAAAGTCGATTAGTGGAACATTATTCTAGGGTTAGTGGTTATGATTCGAACGTGGTAACTAAATTAAGTCGAGTAAGTGACGAGCGTAAACGAGTGATGACATGGACCTATAGTGGGGCCAGGGAGTCATAAGACGAAGTCGTTAAGTTAATTTCGTACCCCCTTAAAACCCCGTAATTAACGAGAAATTGTTAAGGTACTAACGAACGATTATTGTTTATGTATAGATCGTTCGAATCCGCACGCTCGACCACCCCAACCAAACCAAGGCAAGTTTACTTTTCAAAACTTATCCCTATACAAGGATTTTCACTGTTGTGTTTGTAGTTTTCAAATGATATCAAATGCTATGTTTATCGAAGTATTGATGCAATTGAGATTGAACAAGTACATGTATGCTTTTACCCCTTGAACTTAGAATGAAATGTTTTCTTGGGACAACGACTCTAGCAATAGAGGTCGTAGCGGTCCGTATATACTATTGACCGGAGAGCGGTATATTACTATATCGTATTTATATTGCGAAAACCCGAAGGGTCATTCGGGTGGTATCGTATATTCAAATAACTATTATTATATCTTCGTAAATGCTCGAAACCCTATCTTGGATTAAAAGTTTATTTTATCGAATAATTATTTTATTAATTATTAATATTAAATCTTAAAATATTATTTATTAATCATTGTTCATTATTTAAAGACAAATTTAATCCAAGATACTTTTTAATACTTCAAACTCGAACTCATTTGAACTCAAAACATTTTCGAAAACCCCCGGTCAGATTCTGCTTCTTGTATGATTTCAAGAATCATCGGTCGACTGATGTCGGACCTCAACTACTCTGTTTTCAATCAAAATCAAGTTTTAAAAGAAAAGAAAAAGGGACTCTGGCAGGTGTGGGAACCGTTGACGAACGATTCCCGGGATGTGTAAGCGGCCGTGAGCCAGGCGGTCCATCACTTATTATTCCGGCCCAGGTGTTGCCGAAGGATGATTACGGATGTAGTTTTCATCGAGGGTGATTACGGATGTAGTTTTCACCCGAGGGATAGTTACGGATGTAGTTTCTATCCTTCTACCGGTAGAGAAGACCCGCGGATTATTGGACTTGGATGTGGCGACTGATCATCGTCAATCCTTGTCAGGTTTTGTGTTTTCTTTAAGTCCCATTCCTCCATTTTGGAAAAATGCTTTGACACTGCTTCTTAGGCTTTTGTGCCAAGTTGCTGATAGTGTTCTATTTTGATGAGAAAGATGTTGAATCAATGCAGTATCTAGAACTGCAAGTTTATTTTGAAAACAAGGGCACCTATTGTTGCACCTTCGAGATTTAACAACTATGACAAGTGATTTTATAACTGATTGAAACAAACAAGTATATCAACTGCCAATCATATGAAATGTTATATTGCTTATCTTATACATATATCTCTTGCTGAGCTATAGTTGCTCACTCTTGCTTGTTTTCAAACTTTACAAACACAACAGCTAAGCGAAATGGCAAGACCCAGGCAGACTGTTCGAAAGCAGGTGACTAGGCCCGAGCCACCACTTGAGATTCCACCGGTAGGCCCCATTAGCCGGATTGGTTGGCAGCTTTTGTTAGTACGTTTTATTTATCAGCATGACCTGTGCAAGGCAGTGTATCGTAACAAACTTTCAAGCCGCCAACTTCGCTTCATATCGAAGTGTTGCTGGTAGCATAAATACTATTTAATTCGGTCTGTAATAACTCTGATAACTTTATTACTGTTTAATCAATGTGTGACGTTTCTGAGGCTCTAACCTGTGTGTGTGAGTGTGGTGTGAGTTCATTGTGGGGTCGATGGCTGTGTTATTTATATTATGTGCAAGAACAGGTATGTTATTAATGGAAAATGGATCGTGAGCGCCTAGATCTCCGACCCCGGATCTGGGGGCGTCACAGTCCCGGTCGCGGTCGGGCCTCCTGAGATCATGTTGATTACTGGCCCTCGGGGTTGTGGGTTGCGATCTTGATCATCGTCGCTCCTATCATACTCTCTTCTCTGAGTACCACGATCTTCACCCTTGGTGAAGTGACTCAGTTTCCCTCTACGGATCAAAAACTCGATCTCATCTTTGAGTTGCTTACAATCATCAGTGTCATGCCCCACATCTCTATGGAATCTGCAATACTGATTCTTGTTTCTCTTTGCGGGATCACCCCTGAGTGGCTTCGGCCATCGGAAATCCTTATCCTTCTCAATGTCCAACAAGATTCGACTCCTAGGAGTATTCAACCTTGCATACTCAGTGAACCTTGGTCCTTGGTTCTTAGAGGCAGAGTCGGAGTCCTCGCTATTTCGGGGATACTTATCCCTAGCATCATACTCCTGTTCTATCTTTCGCTTCCTAGAGTTCCCGTTTCCACCACTTTCGGTAGAGACCTCTACTTTCCTCATGCTTTCCTCAGCCTTTATGTATTTGCTTGCCCTTTTTTGGAGCTCAGTCATGCTCTCAGGGGGATGTTTTGCCAACGACATCTGAAAGAAGGTGTTCGTCGTTCCATTCTCCAAGGCTATCATAGCTACTTTATTTTCCAGATCAGGGACATTTAAAGTCTCCTTGGTGAAGCGTTTGAGATAATCCTTTCGGTTCTCATTCTTTCCTTGTTTCACTTGCATAAGATATGCAGAGCTTTTCTCATGGACTTTTCCACTAACAAATTGATTAATGAAAGCCGTGCTCAATTCCTTGAAAGAGCCAATCGAGTTTGGGGGCAACCGGCTATACCATCGTTGAGCCATGCCTGCCAGGGTTTGAGGGAACGCCCTACACTTAAGAGCGTCGCTAGCGGGTTGTAACAGCAGTGCGTTTAAGAACGTCCTGACATGATTTGAAGGATCACCCGTTCCATCGTATGGTTTTATCGTGGGCATCTTAAATTTTCGGGAAACACGAGCGTTCATCACCTCCTCAGTGAACGGGGGTGTGGGATCGTCAGGGTCCCCAAGTGGCATCAGGTCTTTGGGATCACCCCTGGGGGTTTCCACCCTCGTAGCTCCTCCGGTTGGGGCATCAGCCCTTTTTCGTCTCCTAGAAGACCTTTCCAAATCAATGAAGGGAATCTCCCTCGAAGTTGGAGGGGGCCTATTCTGGTTCTGCCTTGCTTGCTCCCTGGCTATATCGTCCTTCATCCTTTGGATCTCAGCCTCATGAGCCTTGATTCTCTCAGCGGCTGTTTGAGGAGGTCCATCATGGATTCTTCGAGTCCTTACAGGCTCCTTGCTTGGATGCCGCCTCCTCGGGGCTTGATCTCGTTCGTCATCCTCAGATGAAGAATCATCAGTATAAGGACCAGAGTAGTCATAATATCCTTGATCAGGGCCCAAGCCTCTAATGTAAGGAGGGTGATACGGTTCATGTATCTGTAGGGCATGTCCTCTTGGCCCAAGATCCCTTCGATTTGGGGGATAGTTAGGCAATCCGTATAACGGATCGGTGCTCACGGGGAGTGTAGTGGTGGAGATCTGAACTCCTGAGAGTGGGGGACGGCTATTTAATGGTGAGACCACCATCTGAAGTTGATTGGTCTCCCGTCCTGGATGGACGTCCACTGGTAAGGTTCGCTCAACATGGAGATTCGTCCCTATGGGTTGAGAAACTTGAGGCTGAGTGATTGTCTTTGTTAATGGGGGTACATACCCTTGCTCTGTAACAACAGGTGGAGCGGTGGAGATTGCTGGTAGATCAGAAGTAACAGGAACGTTCTCGGTTGTCGTTCTTCGTGTGTTAACCATGGTTGATGTTGTCTTCCCACAGACGGCGCCAAATGTTGTGGAATAAAAAGTAGGGTTATCAAATTGCGGCTAGGGTTCGTGAGCTTCGTGCTTTAATGGCTGCGCTTGTGTTATCGTGACCTAATTCGGGTCCTCACAAGATGCCTACGTATCTCAGAGTCGAGAATCAAGCCAAAAAACGTAGTTCTGAGAATGAGGGGTCGGGCCCTTTATATAGGCTGAGAAGCCTTAGAATCGTAATATGGGTTTGGAGACTTGGTGGACAAGTCACCGTTATTGAGGAAGGTTCTGACTCCTTCCTTATAGGAATTAGTTTCCATGTTGAATTAGGTGTCTTGGAGGCTACACAATATCCCTGGGATATTCTAGAATGTTCCTGGTTTCTAGAACGTTCCCGATTTGTGGACCAGGCCCATGTTAGAAACAAGCTTATACCGGGCGTCCCCGGTTTGGGCTGTTCTTTTGGGCTTAGTCATTAACTACGAATTTAATGTCCAACTAGGGTTTCGGGCCTTATTTACGAGCCAATAAATACTATATTAATTATGTCTTTAGGAATTATTTTTCACCCATATCAACATCATTTGGGAGTAATTTTTGGGTACCAATTTGGGATACCTAGGATTACTCATAAAACAACATTGATTATTATTTACCGATACATGCGTTCCTACTGAGCATCTCCAATGGCGTTAGCCAAAAATGATTGGCTAAATTACATAAAATATTGATTATGTAAAATTTGTCGAACCTGTAAGACATTTTGTTCCGAGGGTATTAGCTATAATGACTGACTATATTTTAAAAATGGTATGTTATTAATATTTCAAGTTGTTATTAATTGAATATATCTATACTCATTATTAAAAGCAGAAACCCCCTTTAAATGGTATGCCATGTATACCGCGGTATGCACGGTATGCCACTAAATATTAATTAATTTAATTGTAATATTATATAATAATTTAATTTATAATGCAATTATATACTATGAGTTTATTAACTAAAAATTGAAATAAAAGTCATAAATATAGTATCAAATAGAACTTAGGACTCCTTTAATTAATAAAAAAAATCAGGAATATAGTATTAAATAGAACTTAGGACTCCTTTAATTAATATTTAAAAGTATCTATAATAGATTAATAATAAATTCAATTAATAATATAGCTACTCTTATATTATATTACCAGAATAAAGTTATGTAAATTTAATTAATTAAAATAACAATATTAAATATTAATTTAATATTAAATATTATATTACAATTTGGTGCTTCAAGATTTTATTTTATCAAAAAAAGTTAAAAATTAAAAATTTAAGATAATTTATTACGATCCGTGCTTCGCACGGGTTATCGGCTAGTAATTTTAATATAGAAATAAGTGATGTGGCAATTCACTACAGGTCTCTAGAGGTTCGACAAATATAGCCAACATCAAGGGATTATCTATAATTATAAACAAGAGTTTTGTCCCATTGGAATGCAAAAATTTTTACACATTCTTTATAATTCTTATTTATGGTAATTATTTTCAAATTTTACATAAGAGATCTCTCAGTGGAGATGCTCTAACTCTTATGTTTGGAAGACTGCTTCAAAAAGAAAAAACGAAAGAACGTGTATATTATTACATAGATTTTAATTTAGACCACTTGAAAATAATATCAAATAGATTCGCTAGTTCGTCTTCCTCAACCATTGGCACAGCACTAAATTAAAAAATAAAAAAAAATAAAAAAAAATAGAAAATTAATTGATACTCCTTCCGTATCTTTTTTTCTTCCTGTTTTGACTTTTTACACTGTTCATTATAAGCGATTGACTACTAATTTATGCATAATTTATAAGACAAAATATAGTCATGAGTGATTTTGTTGGATTCGTATTTATGAGTACTTTAATACAGTGAAGTTTTATATTTAGTACTAAAACGAAATTAAAGATATTAACAATTAAAAATGTGCATTGGCATGCATGATAATGATTAACAGGAAAAGAATTAAGGTATGAAGGGAGTAACATTCTAAGTAGTATTTCATATGATTAATTAATTCATTCTTGGGTATCAACTGTCCTGTCAAGTCGGTCGGCTGGTAACGATAGTTTTCATCCTTTGTTAATTTGAAATCTGCATGTCATATCTGACTCTACATATATACTTGGTAGTTGCAGGCCCGTAAAACATAGTGGAGGTACACCTCTTTTCCATGAGATATCTACATCTATATAATGGGTTTGATAATTTTAAGAACCTTTTTAGATTGGGAATTTTCTGTGATTGGACTTGTTGCACTGTGATAGTTGGTACCGTGGTGGTATGATACGTTGCAGTTGGGCTCCGGTTTAGTAGTCCTCATTAGTAGCAGTTTCTTAATATGTAAAGTTTTTTAGTTGACATTTCTTTCGGTGTGCCGACGTGAAATACTTGTGTGCGCATTTTTTGCATTGTCCACTCCAATACTCTTTAGTAGTTAAATTCTTTAGAATTTAAAGTTGATAAAATGTGAAAATTACAAGATGCTTCTTGCAGATCTTTGATTTGCAGGGGCGTGTTTGGACTGTACAAATCAACCACAGCACATGATGAATACATATATGATCCTTAATAGTATTACAAATACTATGATCCTTTAACTCTTGTTTTTTATTTACTTACATATGATAGAAAAGCTCAATAAATATACTCCTTCGGTTCTAATTTAAATCCATTTTAATTAATATATATTACCAATTTTTTGTAAAATTACACTGGTCAGTTTGGCTGAAATTTGGTCAAAAGGACGGAAGAAATTATTTTTTACATGAAAGTTTAATTAAAATTTAGATTTTATACAAAATAATATTAGTTACTAGCATACCACTTTTTTCCAAAAGAAAGTTAACAAATTAAATATGTTTATTCTTAAATTTTTTGTCAAAAACAATATTGAGATACAAATTTTTGAGTATTACATACGCATTTGACATAGACTTGTAAATATATCAATCAAAATATATATTTTATATTTAATGTATATTTTTCATTTGTATCTTACCATTTTGTATTTGAATCGGATGTGTTTTAAGTTTTAGTATAATATTCTTCCAATGATACAAGTGATTCTGTCTATATCATAATTGTAAAAATATTAAAATGTTACTTATGAAAATCGTTAATCCTCACTAATCGATTACTTGTATTTTGAAAATGGGAAATGGTTAGATAATTTCTGACTGCAAAATTATCATTACATACATGCAATATTCATGTTTTCTAATTCTATTTTATCTTTTTTAAAGGAACTCTACTCTCTAAAGTTTTGTTTCAAACAAGAAATCGAGAAAATCACATCATGAAAATATTTATAGAATCAATAAAAATTTATCAAAGTTTTAGTTTTTGTTAATGCAAAATCTTTAGTAATTAATAATACTCTTTTTTTTTTTAGGTTTCAGTGAATGATCCTTAATTATGTGCTAACTGATGAGGTCTTAGCCGTAATGGTTCATAGGTTCGATTTTCTTTGTAATTTGTATTGTGCTTGTAGCTGTTTGAATTAGAAAAAAAAAACTATAAGTTTGGACTAGCTTACAATGCAATCAAAAAACTAACTACAAATTAATTAACTCTTAAATTTAACATATAGCAAGAACAACGCAATACCAGTATCTCAAAAAATTGATATGCAAGCACATCATCATCAGCACCAAGTAAATTAACGAATCAAAATTTCAGAAACTAAATCCTTGTTACTAGTGAGTAGAATAAGGAGATGTTGCTTGGATCCTACTCCTTCTCTTTTGAAGAAATTGTTGCAAAGATTTCTTCATAGAAAGACTTTTATTTTGCTTATACGACTCTTGGGCCTTTGGTGACGAAAGCATAGACGTATCTGAGCAAGTTGCAGTCACTGTCCTCTCTCCAACAATTTCTTGACTTGCAAGAGATATAATAGATCTAGCCTGAAAGATACATACATATGCATGGCTAAGTTTAATATCTAAAATTTGTTGCAAGGTACGCCTTAAACTGGTCTAAAATTATTTTAAAGTGTATCGGTGTTCCGTAGAAATTTGTAGGAGTGCCTGTATAAGAAGATTTAAGAATGTCTAAAAGAATATTTCTAGTCAAAATGATCAGCCAGAACCAAAGATAGCCGACAGTAACTTTCCATATGAACGGACACAGTACTTAAAATAAGTACATGTGATAAGACAGAATATCAATAAACATGGCATTATTGTTGGGCTTGCCAAGCAGACCTTAACTCCACATTAATATGATATTGTCCGCTTTGGGCTGAACCCGCACGGATTTGTTTTTTGGACACATCCCAAAAGGCCTCATACTAAGGGAATTAACTGGCTGCTTATAAACTAGCTATCTGCCCCTTCCACAAACGATGTGGAACAACTCCTAACAATTATATCATAAATTAATGTTAAAGGAATTACCTGAATCTCTGTGACATCACAAGAGCTGACTCTTCCATTGTAGAAAATCGTTAGCTTTTGGGTACCCTGATTCTCTTTTGGATTTCTACTTCCCATCTCTTCCTTCCTTTAATCAAGAAAAATCCCGATCCAAAGATATCAATTAACATGATATAACATACATGTAGATGGATAAGAGAGAGAGAGAGAGGGTGAGAGAGAGTTACATGAGGTGGCTTGGGTAAGTTTTTTCTGCTAGCGTATGATCATCAAATGATGGTGTTACAAGGCGAAGTTCCAAGTTGCAGTTCCTTCCCATGATGTTGAAGATGATATGGATGTATCTATAGTTAACTATAATTCAGCAATGAAAGAGGAATTAGTGAAGGAGCTGAGAGGGCGCAATATATATGCACACAAGGATGACAATAAAACGGTGGGCTATGTACGTATTGTTAAGCATGCGTTGTGTGCGTTTAAATGGAGTGCTGTATGTGGGTCACGAGGTTTTAAATCACGTGGTTTTTAAATCAAAACTTTGACACGAAGTGTACACAAAAATATAAAGAAATCGGCGGTGGATCAGAACAGAAGGAATAGACTGAAACACGTGAAATTAATGTCATTTAAAATTGACAAGGTTGGTTAACTCCAATATACGAGTCGCCAAACTTCAAATAATTTAAATTTTTTTAACAAACCATAATCTAAAACCACATGTGTAATGCCTCTTAATTAACTTAACTAAATCACGAAATGAAATCTATGACATCTTTCTACCTTTTACACACACGTGTATGCATCTCATCTGCTACGCTAGATTTGTTCTAAGAGTAGTGTTAGAGATACCAAATTTGGTACCAAAATTTGTTACCAAATTTGGTACCAAAATTTGTTACCAAATGACATGACACTAGTTACTTATCATTTTGGCATGTTTTAATTCGATGACCCTGACGGTCCATTATAATTATAATCAATTAAAATTATTTGGTAACAATTTTTTGTACCCAATTTGGTACCCCTAACATTTTTTTTGCTTGTTCTAATTTACGTTTTAGGAGATGATTAATGGTTTAAGATAAGGTTACAAATGTAGATTGATTTTTACTGAAATTTTTGTTGCATGTTATAAATTTTTTTTATTTATTTAAAGTCACTGAAATGAATACTGTGCAAACAATAGATATCTCTACATCATGTTTCGAGAGTCAATGCTTTAAATATAAATCTTGTACGATTTACTACTAAATTGACGGATTGGATATAACCTTTAATTTATAACTTAACTTTGGACTATGAATTGGCAAAAAAAAAAAAAAAAAAACTTTAGACTATGTAACAAATTCGCGCTACGCGCGGCATGAAAACATTTATTAAAATTATATATATAACATCATTGTTTGTTGAGTTTTAATATTTGAAATTTGATATGATGAATTGAAATTTGTGTAAAATGTAACTAAATTTTAATGTTAAAGAATTATAGAGAAAGAATTAGCAAAAAGAAAACATGTTTCAGTTAAACTCTTAAGTATTAATAATAATATTTTCGAAAATATTGATAAAAATTATTTTGTTACATAAAAAAATGCTTTTGAAATCTAATATTGATAAACATTTGTAAAGTTTAACAATGGATAACTAAAAGTAACATTTTTGTATCATTTTTGCTGTCAGTGGCATTATGAGAGACGTGATTGCTTAGTTTGTTGATAAATTTGTTTGTACGATGAAAAAAGAAGCAAAATGTAAATGTGATAAGAGATTTGATTGACTTACGCCCGTCTCATAACATAAAAGCATAATTAATTCCCGTCTCATAACATACATGCATGATTAATTGAATAGTAATGGTATAAGAATTTGTGTAGTTAGAATATTAATTTAATCCAACACGATATAATGAAACATCGAACGTATAACTTTTTCATTGATTTAATCAGTAAAGAAAAAGGTTGGATTGGTTCAATTTAATCGAGTTGATCACACCCCATGTGTAAAGTAAATTATACAGTATTGCTTGTATTTAAATTGTGGATGTTAATTGGAAAATTTATATGCTTCCGTATCTTATCATGATTCTCACGGTCACTGATTACGAATTAATCGAAAAGTTAAAATCGTCTATATATTATTGCCGAAAAAAATTGCATCAATTTTGAATAAGGATTAGAAATGGACGATATAAATAAGTTTATTTCATTGTTTTACCTTGAAAAAATTGTACTTTTAGATAAATAATTAATATTTTATATTAATATAATAATTATAATATTCTAGTAAAGATTGCAAAAAAATTATATTAAGTATAATATAAAGTGTATTTAATATAAGTTTAATATGTACAATTAATGACCAATTAAAATGCTATTACTTGCAAGAAAATTATTTTAATAAAAAAAATTAAAAATGTTAAAATCAAGAAAAATATTTTGAAACTTCTGAGTGAAAGCCTCTCCGATCTCCTGGTTTATTACGACTCCACAATCATTGATAATAAAGAATGCTTGAGAAGTTCAGGTTAATAACATTTTTTTAAAGCCGGCACGCCTCTCATAATATACATATTCAACAATAGTGTAATAATTTGTTTAATTAGAATAAAATTTTATTTCGACACAATGTAATGAAACAATGGGTGTATAGCTTTTTTATCGATTTTTCTTCCGATAAATGGCTGGATTTGTTAAATTTAATTGATTTGATCATAACTCCTGTATAATTTATTCATGCGCAAAATTAAAAATTTGTATGTATTGTTTGTATACAATTCCAAAAATTAAGTAAATATAATTTATTACGACTTTCACAATCGTTGATAATAAAAATTGCTTGAGAAGTTAAGGCCGTCTATCCTATAATCATCCGAAAAGAAAATATAATGATTTTGAATAGAAAATAAAAAATAACGCAATATAAACAATTGTTAGTCGTCATTTTACCTAAAAATAAACTTCACTGTATATAATTAATATTTAATATTGAAATAATAACTATAATGTTCAAATAAAGTTTGCTAATTTTTAAACAAATTAAATAGAATAAATTGAATAGATGTTTAATAAGTGTAATTAATGACTAATTAAATTATCATTAATAGTTATTTAATGCAAAAAGAATTAATAAGAAAAATCAAAAAAACGAAAATTCAAGGAAAATACCTTAAACTGTCCTGGTGCATTTTCGATCTCCTGTTATATAAATTATAATATATATAGATTCTATATTTTACCTCTTGAATAAGTGTTTGTTGCATATGTACAGTATTGTGCCTTAAATTTGAAAAAAAAGAAACGAAGAGAAGTAACACATGAAAAACGTATTTTACATATAATTAATTTTAAATGGATATAGTGCGATAAATAAATTTGATGAACAATTTTTTCTTTCTGTTAACCAATGAACAACTGTTTTTCTCCGTGAAAAACATGTTTTTTTTATCTATCTATGCCAGTTTAATATTACAGTTTGTATACTTGTATTAAGAATACTTTAAAAAACTGATGGCATTAAGGGAAAATTTTCAAACCACAATTTTCTTTTACAAATATATCTAAAAATAAATATCATGTACAATTAGCCTGATTAAAGCCGCGTTTGGTATTGTTGTTGTAGACAGCAACAACAGTTTATTCCTGAAAAGCAGATAAAATACTGTTTGGTAAATTTTAAAATCAGCTTTTCTGAAAATTGCTTTTGGCTAAAAAGCTGCTTTTAGAGAAAGTATGTCCCCCTCACACTTTTGAAAAAAACTGTTTTTCATCTTTTATAGTAAGTAGTTACTGATATGAACATCAAACTTCGATCACCAAAAACATTATTTTTTGAAAAAAAAAATAATACGCAAAACATGCATATATCAAAAGGGTTAAATATCAAAGTGGTCACTCAAGTGAAATCCAGATATCACTTTCATCATCGATCTCAACGGGGTATCATTTGAATCAATAAAGTCATAAGAAATATAAAATAGATACCTCTAAATAGGTGTTCGGAAAGTAAAATTAATTTTTTGTTGAGTTCTACACATTTTTCTTGATTGCTACCCCAACCAAATGAAAAGTTGTTAAATTCTAGTTTTTCGGATAATGTATTTAAATTTTTAAAACTTTATTTATTATTTATTTTTAATTTTATAGTTATTTTCTTTGATTTAATTAATAATAAATAGCAAATAAATTTTTAAAATCTAAATATATTATCTGAAATACTAGAATTCATAACTTCTCATGTGGTTGTAATATCATTCAAGAAAAATTTGCAAAACACAACAAAAGATTACTTTTACTTTCAAACACATATTTAGAGTTATCTGTTTGATATATATTATGACTTTAATGATTCAAATAATACCCCCGTTGAGATCGGTGAGTAAAATGATATCAAGGTTTCATTTAAGTGACCACTTTGATATTTAACCCTACACTACAAAAAATTCGGCTAATTTCGACCGTTCTGAAATGGTCGAAATTAGCTAATTTCGACCATATTCGGTCGAATTTAGATAATTTCGACCGCAGCAAAGATGGTCGTTTTTAGCTTGGTCGAAATTAACATTAACGGTTGAAAATAGCTAATTTCGACCGAATAAATTCGACCGACTAAATTCGATCAACTAATTTCGACCAACTAAATTCGACCGAATTTGGTCGAAATTATAAATTTGGCAAAACATATTGAAAATTTTTAATTTTGAAAATTTCGAATTTTGGAGCCTAAAATGTACTAAATTCGACCAAATATGGTTGAATTTAATATGCTAAATTCGACCAAATATGGTTGAATTTAATATGCTAAATTCGACCATATTTGGTCGAATTTGAGAAACAACGATTTAAAAAAAAATAGCAGCAGAATCTGCTGCACTTTGAATTTGATGTTTATTTTGTGTGGCATAACATGTGGCATTCAGTTTGGTTACTCATATTCATGATTTGAAGGTCAATAACATCTCCAAAATAGCTTCGATCCTCAAGAACACGAAGAACACGACAATCAAACTTCGATTTCTATACGTTATTGTACTCGAAATTCAACATATAATATATGAAATTGACTAGAAAAACATAATCTACACAATGGTAATATCAAAATCAGCAGCCAATCACGTTTACAAAAATTCATAATTTAATAAATAAATTCGAATTTAATAAAACAAAATAGGAGAAATTCAGAAATTATACCTCCACAAATCTGATGACGTTTTTGGTTAGAGTATGATGAGGGCTTCGATTCGACTATAAGAACGTTGAAAATGGATACCAATAACGCCTCCAAATGTTGGTTTGATTCTTTAAAACTCAAGAACATAATAAAAAAGAAATTCGAAAATGGGGGTTTGGGATGTTGTGTTTGGGATGAGATGAAAGAGAGAAGAACAAGAGAGTGAGAGATGAGAGAGATGTTGTGTTGGGATGAGATGAAAGAGTAAAAATTAAAGTGTTTGAGATAAGAGAGATGAGAGAGATGTTGTGTTGCAAATTGATATGCAAAATTCGACCAAATATGGTGGAATTTAGTATGCTGATTTCGACCACCTATTGTTGAATTTAATATTACTAAATTCAACCAAGCGTGGTCGAATTTAATAAACTAAATTCGACCAAATATGGTTGAATTTAATTGTGGACCTGAATTTTGATAATTAAATAAAAATAGGAAAAATTTAAATAAAAATAGGAAAAAAATTCCAAATTTAATTTAAAATTTATACACATCCAAGTATTCATGCTAGCTATTTTTGTGATAAATATTACCTAATTTTTTACTCGCTCCGTCCCAATTAGTTAGACCCTGTTTGACTTTCACGGAGATTAAGAAAATTCTGTTTGACTTGCTAGGTGGTAACATGTGGTTGGTTGGGTGTGAAAGTGGATGTATAAAAAATGGGTAAAGTAGGAAAGTAGTAGGGGTAATAGTATTTATTTGATAAAAAAGAGTTATAAAATAGAGAAGTAGTGGGTGTAATAGTGAAAAGTAATGTTCAAAAATAGTAACTTTAGTAGGTTCATTCTTTTTGGGACGTCCCAAAAAGGAATGAGTGTCATACAAAATAGGACGGAGGGAGTAATAATTTGATTTTTCACTCATTTTTAAGTATTTTGTAGAATTACTTGATACAAATTAATTTTACCATCTAAATTAATTTATTATTTTTTAAAATTTTGGGAATATCACTAAATTAGATATATATAGACATACATACGGTTGGATCGTCGATAAATATTTTAAAAAAAATAGAAACAACAATCCGGCGCAAAGCACTAACTAGTAGTACCGGTCAAATCGATAGTTGACTTCTAATTTTACCATCCAAATTAATTTATTATTTTTTAAAATCTTGAAAATATCACTAAATTAGATATATAAAGACATACGTACGGTTGGATCGGTGATAAATATTTTTTAAAAAATAGAAACAACAATCTGACGCAAAGCACTAGCTAGTAGTACTGGTCAAAACGATAGTTGACTACCAATTTTACCATCCAAATTAATTTATTATTTTTTCAAATCTGGAAAATATCACTAAATTAGATATATAAAGACACATGTACAGTTGGATCGTCGATAAATATTTTTTAAAAAATAGAAACAATAATCCGGTGCAAAGCACTAACTAGTAGTACCGATCAAATCGATAGTTGACTTCTAATTTTACCATCCAAATTAATTTATTACTTTTTAAAATCTTGGGAATATCATTAAATTAGATATATATATATAGACATACGTACGGTTGGATTGTCAATAAATATTTTTAAAAAAATAGAAACAACAACCCGGCGCAAAGCACAAACTAGTAATACCAGTCAAATCGATAGTTGACTTCTAATGTTACCATTCAAATTAATTTATTATTTTTTAAAATCTTGGAAATATCACTAAATTAGATATATAAAGACATAAGTACGGTTGGATCGTCGATAAATATTTTTAAAAAAATAGAAACAAAAATCTGGCGCAAAGCACTAGCTAATAGTACCGGTCAAATCGATAGTTGACTACCAATTTTACCATCCAAATTAATTTATTATTTTTTAAAATCTTGAAAATATCACTAAATTACATATATAAAGACATACGTATGGTTGGATCGTTGATAGATATTTTTAAAAAAATAGAAACAACAATCCGGCGCAAAGCACTAACTAGTAGTACCGGTCAAATCAATAGTTGACTTCTAATTTTACCATCCAAATTATTTTATTATTTTTTAAAATCCTGGGAATATCACTAAATTAGATATATATATAGACATACGTACGGTTGGATCATTGATAGATATTTTTATAAAAATAGAAACAACAATCCGGCGCAAAGCACTAACTAGTAGTACCGGTCAAATCGATAGTTGAATTATAATTTTACCATCCAAATTAATTTATTATTTTTTAAAATCTTTCGAATATCACTAAATTAAATATATATAGACATACGTACGGTTGGATCGTCGATAGATATTTTTAAAAAAATAGAAACAACAATCCGACGCAAAGCACTAATTAGTAGTACCGGTCAAATCGATAGTTGACTAGTGTTTTGATTTTTTAAAAAATATTTCTCGATGACCCAACCATACAGTGGTCAAAATCCACCCTTTTTAATGTTATTGCCAAATTTTCAGGAAAAAATAAATTAATTTGATTTGGTAAAAATAAATTAATAGGAATAATGCCAATTTTTGAAGATAAAATATGGTGGAACGTACACCATTTATAAATTTTTTTTATGATGTGTACAAATATTTAATTTTTTTAATTAAAAATTTTGAAATTCTGAAAATTATAAATTCAACCGAATTTGGTTGAAATTATCTAAATTCGACTAAATATGGTCGAAAATAATGTTGAACAGTTTGAATTTTTATGGGCGGCAAGTTTCCCGCTTTTTTGTTAAGTTTGAAATAAATTTTCCCGCTCATACCAATTACTAAATTCGACCAAATATGGTCGAAGTTAAATTTTCAATTGGCGGGAACTTTTCCCCTACTTTTGGTGGGAACTAACTTGCTAAATTCGACCAAATATGGTTGAATTATTGCTAAATTCGACCGATTATTTTCGACCGCTACTAAATTCAACCGTATTTGGTCGAAATTAGCCGCAATCAAAAATATTTGGGCGAAATTAACCTTACTTTCTTGTAGTGCTATATCAAAAATATTACCAAATAATTATCTGATTTTCGTAATAACACTTATTTTAACAGCACTTTTTTCAACAGCACAGCAGGTTTTAACAACAATCATAACGTTCGAGAAACAATAAGCACGCCTCGTTATGAAAAGTAAGGTTAGGCAAGATAATCTTTATTTCCTGAAAAAAGGTAAAGCGTCACTGAACTTGTTAGGTCCAATATGTTTGTAGAAGGGGGGGTTGAATACAAACAGTACTGTTTTATCGAAATTTGTCCGGATAATTTAATTTATATTTTGACAAATTTGAGCGGAATTAAATGAAACAAAATTCAAGTTGTATATAAAATTATATTAACTTGAGGGGTTTGTTACAAATACAGTACAGAATTTATATCTAGTTAATAAAAACAAATTAGAAAATTCGACATGAATTTTTCTAGATTTGTTAATAAAAATCAAGATATAGATTATGAGTAAAAACTCGCTAATAGTACAAGAGTATCAAGTAAATCAGTTCTATCGGATCAGATATTAAAAATAAGATGAACTTGATTTTCTATATATTTTTCTGCTTGTGCTGTGTTCTTGATGAGAGAGAAGAGAGAATTCTGTTCTTGAATGTAATATTTTCTGTGTTCTTGTCTTACTGATTGCTTCTGTCGAGATGTCTTGATATATATTAATCCCTGCATCTTTATCTTCAATTATAACTGTCAAGACAATCTTCAATACAATTTCTTCTTCCAAGACAACCAGTTTTGTACTGCCAAGACAATAGGCAATACAATCGTCAAGACAATCAGGTTCTTCCAAGACAATCGGCAAGACAATCAAATTCAGATATCTTTGTCTTGCTTTATCAAAATTATCATTCTGTCTGAAGCTTTATCTTTTTGATCATTATCAAGACAATCAAATTGAACTGCCAAGACAATCGTCAAGACAATCAAATTAGATTTTTATTCTACTTTTTAAAAGCTATTCAGACATTATCATTATCAAGACAATCGGCAAGACAATCAGGAATTGTCTTGCTTTATTGATTTCTTCTCCAATACAATCGGCAAGACAATCTCCTATTGTCTTGTTGTTCTGAATTTAACCTTCAAGACAATCGGCAAGACAATAAGGGATTGTCTTGCTAGTTCATTTTTCAGAATTAAATTAAAATTGATTAATAAATAATCATTTTAATTTATTCTTACTTAAATAATTAATCTGATTTAATTAATCTAATAATTAATTTAATTAAAGAATTAATTCAAGATGAATTAATTAATTAATTAAATTGACTACTTGATTTAAATTAATTAAACAAGAATAATTATATATCCTTGAATTGTCTTAATTCTTTTCCGAATCACTAAAAGTAATAAAGGAATACCACTGAATATTTTGTTGACGTTCCATGTACTGTCTGGTTCATGAACGACTAACCTCAATGACTGTCCTTTAATTGTCATATTAAAAATGCGATTCATTTTTCTTCTCATCTCTTTCTCCTTCTTGTACTTCACTGTATACTGTCTGAACCTGTCACTCTAGAAATCTCTGTCTTAGAAATAAATCCACTTCTTTGATGCTATACTGAGGCTTGATCAGCAATCTGAACTTCTTCCAGTGTAAAACATCAAAACTATAGATTGACTTTAGGGTTTTTCTTCTGACAGATAGTACCTCCTGAGATTCCTGTGACAGTTAAAGTTATTTACTTATTACAAACTAAGTTTAAGTTGAGTTGAGTCCTCGAACTACAAATAGGCTATGTCATATGCCTTTCAATCTCCCCCTATTTGTTTGTTAGACGATAACAAGCAAATTCCTAGAGGATTACTCAACTAAATCAACTTAACTTAGTAAAGGATAAAACTTTAAACACAAAGTAAATAAACGAAAAGTTCTGGTTTATATTTAACATTTTCCAGATTTAAACATAAAAGATAAATACAAGATAGATGATCCTCTAGACTGATCATATAATACATTTTTCTATCTTGACCTATCTAAGCTCTAAAGATATTACATGTAGAGCTGATCTTCACTTTGAAGTTTCTTCATCCCTTATCTCTCCAGGTTCAACTTCATCTTCTTGCTTTAGGAATCTTCTGATATTCTCTGTGTCAAATCGTTCTTGATCATCCAAGGTTTTGATCAAATCCTTGTCAAGTACACGTTCATAATCTGACACAAGACCTTTAGGTTTCTTAGGCAAGATTCCAAGGTTACCCCAAAGCCGATTCCGAAGAATGTAATATTTCTTTTCAAAACCAGTTAAAGCATATGATCGAATAATGTCAGCAACAAAGATACTTTCTTTATCTTCGAATCCTGTAGTCCTCAGCATATGTTCTAACCATTCTAGATGAGATGCAGTGTATAACTTCATCGACTTAGAATCAAGGAAACAAGAGTGTAGTGTATTACCCTTGAGAAACTTAACATGATGTGGAGTTTGAATAACTTGTGGACTATTCCTTTGAGCAAACTCCAAAAGTCTTTCATGAAGTAAAATATTCAGTTCAGAAAACCTTTTTACCTTTATGGACATAATCCACAGTTCCATCAAGCTTCTCTGTTGAAAGATTTGAAGTGACACATAGAGAGAACCCATTGTACGAGAGTCCATCTGAATTATCAGTTGATCTGCACATCTATCAAATCCAGCTACTATCCTTGAAATTTCCAGCATCAGTGCATCCATATATTGCAAGTAATCTGGATTGGTCTCTTGAAACTATTGAAGTAGTTGGAGAAAACGTTCATCATCATTAGCAGTGTTCTGAATAGAATCAAAAATTTCTCTTGCTCTATCCCACTTTGAACCAATCTTCAACTGAATATCTCTTTTCCTTTCCTGTACACTGATTGCATGTAGCTTTTGTTTCTCTGCATCTTCAGCTTGCTTCAGCTTCAATCTTTCATTCACTACCTGTCTGGTCTTCTCAAGCTTAGCTTGTCTCATCAGACGATCAGCTTTCTCCTCTTGCAGTTCCTTCTCAAACACAGGATCATCTTGCCAGTTTGAAAGATCTTCTTCGATATCATTTAATTGTTGTACTTCAAACTTACTATTCCTGAGATAAAAATCAAACTCAAATGCATCCTGATCATGAGCAGCTTGAGCAGCTTTTTCTTTTCCCTTGGTAGACTTCTCAGACTTATCCTTATGCCTCCCTTGTCCTCCTGACTTACTACCTCCTGCTTCTCCAGACTTACCTGCTCCTCCATCTCCAGACTTCTCCCCCTTAGTTGAGGAATCCTCTACAGACTTCCGTTGACTGTCAAGCTCCCTATTTGCATCATTATCCCCCTCATTATCATCATCATAGTCTTCAAAGTATGCTCTTTGTTCCGGTGTGATATTATGAGTCGGTTTAACAATGTTATATAGATGATCAAGTCCTTCAAACATGTAATCATACTTTTCTTCAAGCTTCGTAAAAGTTGTAGAATATGATTGAGCAGATTCATGCATTTCCACTTGAAGTTCATCCACCCTATTAGAGAGTCTGTCAATAGCATTTAGAATATCTGTTCTTTCTGTAGATGCCTGAGAGTTGGACTGTATCAATGTATTGATTGCTGGAGTGAGTGTAGTCTTTATGTTGTGGACATCGTCACGAATGATCATGAGCTGATTGTTGACAGAGGTGGAAGAAGAAGACCGTTCATCCACTTGTGCTTTTAAAACTTGTTTTTCAGCCTCAGTTTCCATCAATTTCTTTTGCAGTTCTTTGATTTGATCCATTAGAGACAAAGTGTTTGTGTCAGTGTGTGCGCTCACCTGATGTTCACTCAAGGATATGTCACTCTCCTTTCGTGCATGTGTTTCACTCATATTTAAGGTGGTCCTCACATCACTCAACAATAGCTCCTTTCCTTGAGCTGTACCTGCATAAGAAATCACCCTAGCCTCTTCTGGAGAGGTCAGTGATGGTGCAATGGGAGTTCGCAATTCCCAATCCTCAGTCATCTCTATCAATTCATTTGGATTTGATAACTGAATTTCTTCAGTGATAGGATGACCAAGTTGCCTTTCACTTTCACCAGATAAATCTGCGAGTGAAGAATCCCTTGAGGGAGCCAGGAATGTTCCTCCTGGGAGGGGAGATGATGACTCTATTATAACTGGCAGAGAGTCAAGATTTCCCTCTGAAGCCTGTGAAGGCTCTTCTACCGTAACAATGGTAGGCACAGTAACAATCCTATCGTGCACTCCTTGCTCAGTGTCCTTAGCAACATCAGATTCTAAGGTAATGTTTTTCCCCCATTGTGAGTAATAGAGGTGTGCTTGATTCTGTACAAGGTGCCACGGCCCTTTGGCGAATTTCAATAATTGCATCCTGTTGAGAGGATAGTAACAGTGCATCGGCCATTTCAATGTCCAAGTCCTGTTGGGAGGAAATGGATGGGCTAACAGATGCCTCAAGTAGTAGGTTTCTTCTCTTCTTTGATGGAGGCAGAGCTGTGGGATCACTCACATTATCACTTCTTCTATCAGCTCTTTTTGTCAACAACTTGCTTCTGGCTTTAGGTTTAGAGTTTTGGTTAGACATAGTGTTTGGCTCTAAGACCTGGGATAGAGGCTGAGGTTCTACAACCTCTTGGTCTGACCTATCAGCCACTTGGGCTCCAGAAACAGTTTGAGAGATAGAAGGCAATACCTGCTCCATTGATGCAGTAGCTGTACCTGAAGGAATAGATTGTTCCATTTGATGTTGATGTTCAGGGACAGGTACATCTTGAGGTTCAGGTTCAGGTGCATTCAAAAGTCGAGGAATGACAAGTAGATTTATGAAGTTAGACAAATATGGTGTAATATACACTGGCACATTTATCAACTTTCTATGTGTATCAAGGCTAGTGAATATTTTCTTGGTTTGCCTGCCTGATACCATAGGGTTGTCATTTCTAAAAACTGTTTGTTGACCAACAGGAACAAGATGATTAAATAACAGAGTTAAAAATCTAGGATAATAAGATAGAACTTTCTTACCCTCATCAAAATCCTTTCTGGCCTTAACAATCCTGTTAATAATAGTACTCCAAAGTAGGTTACCAATATTGATTCTAAGGTTGTTAGCAACAGCATAACCAATAGTTTGTAACATAGAGGTGAGTAAGTGAAAATTACCTCTGGCTGAATTAGCAAATACCTTGGAGATCGTGTCGAAGAATGCATCCCATGGTTGAACCAGATTCCTTTTGCTCAGGTTGTTCATATCAATTGCTCCATGATAATTAATATCAATGAAGAATTGATAGAGTTGTTCACTGGTTGGAAATGGATCAAAATTATCCGTCGGACCACTGAGATTGATTCTGTCACGACGTGGTGTGTACCATCAAAATCAAAAGAAAATGAGGTAAAGTCTTCAGACACCACAGCTTCTGTGCAAATCAATCTCAGTGGTCCTATCTTAATTGGGGCTTCAATCGAAATGGCAGTTCGGATAATTGAATCGTCATTCAAAAATCGTATCCAAGGCCTAAATCGATCGTAGGGACAATCGTTCGGATTAAAATAGCCAACCAAATTATGTTTCATTATTTCAAAATTATCAGCCATTTTTAAACACAAAAACACACTTTAATTTTAAGAAAATTAAAACAATTCGAAAATTTTCAGAATTAATAATTAATTAAAATTAATTAAAAATTCGAATTAATTCAAAGTTGTCAGAAAAATCCCAAAAATTTATATGATGTTCTCTTGATCACTGGGAGTCTCAATCTATTTTTAGAATTCACAGAAAAAATCTAGAACTCGCAAAACAGTCAAAACCCGATTCAAATTTTCAAAAATTGATTTTCACAAACTTTAACAAAACTCGAAACTGATCGGTTCAAAAGAAAGGAAATCAAACGATCTATTCGAATCTGGTCTTGTTTTTCAGTTTGGTTGAGGAAATTTGAGCAGCAATTCAGTACAAATCTGTGTGTATATATATCGTTATGTATTGAAGGCTCTGTGTAAAGACACGAGAGAAAGATTGTATTGCTGAGTTTGAGATTTCTGTTTCTGTTTTTTTTTAAGTACAAAACTATACTACAAGACAATCGGTTTGATTGTCTTGCCGATTGTCTTGGTAGTATAAATACTATCAAGACAATCAATTATTTAACTGATTAACAACAAATAAACACACATTTTTTTTATTTTTTTTTTAAAAAATATAGAAAAGACACTCCAAGACAATCAGTTGATTGTCTTGCCGATTGTCTTGGTAGTTCAAAACTATCAAGACAATCGTTTGTTTTGAGTAAAATAAAATAAAAACAGAATAAAAATCTGAAAAATATTTTATTATCAACAAAATAACCTTCCAAGACAATCTGTGAATTGTCTTGGCGATTGTCTTGATATGATAATCACAATCATAACAATTAATTAAACTGCTAATAAAAAGCTAATAAAACACAAATTAATGTGCATAATTAATCCAATTAAAATACACTCTAATATATTATTAAAAATACTAAAAATAAATATTTTACAGAAACATGGATTAATCTTTTTACGAAAACAAATATAAATAACAAAAGGACAAACATTACAAAACATTTAATAAAATAATTATTAAAATAGAAATAAATATCTACAAATATTCTAAAAATACAGAAATATGAAGTATTAAATAATATGAATAAACAGAGTGAAAAATAACTAAACAAGCAAGAAAATTAGTTGGTAAAATAATTATACAAGTGATTTCAAACAACACATATTCACATAATAATCACTTGCAAAATTATTAAAGATCAAATTTCAGATATTAACAGTATTAATTACTAGGACTGTTTAACATACCCAATTCACTAACAATTCTAGTGAATGAGGATTCATTAAGCGACTTAGTAAAAATATCTGCGGTTTGATCTCCAGAGCCTACAAATAGTAGTTCCACTGTACCATTCATTACATGCTCTCTTATAAAATGATACCTTATGTCAATGTGCTTTGTCCTTGAGTGCTGCACAGGATTGCTGGCGATTGCTATGGCACTTGTATTATCACATAAAATAGGGATATTTTCCAATACAATGCCATAGTCAATTAATTGATTCCTAATCCATAAGATCTGAGCACAACAGCTTCCAGCAGCTATATATTCAGCTTCGGCTGTAGAGTTGGAAACTGTTTGCTGTTTCTTACTGAACCAAGATACCAATCTTCCACCTAGGTATTGACAACTCCCAGA
The DNA here is from genome assembly GCA_036435485.1 of Saposhnikovia divaricata. Lineage (NCBI taxonomy): Eukaryota > Viridiplantae > Streptophyta > Magnoliopsida > Apiales > Apiaceae > Saposhnikovia > Saposhnikovia divaricata. The sequence goes on from CM071598.1 coordinate 158,582,274, forward strand.
TGTACTTTTCCTGTCTACAACACTTCCTGCATAGTCAGAATCTGTATATCCAATTAAAGTAAAACCAGATTCATTAGGGTACCAGATGCCTAAATTAGGCGTACCCTTTAGATATCTTAAGATTCTTTTGACAGCAGTGAGATGTATTTCTTTAGGGTTCGCTTGGAACCTTGCACACATGCATGTGGCAAACATTATATCTGGTCTACTAGCAGTTAGGTAAAGTAATGAGCCAATCATACCTCTATAGCCTGTGATATCTACCTTGGCAGAACTTTCACATAAACCAATTTTGACAGCTATAGTTGATGGTGTCTTTGCTGATGAGCACTCCTCCATGTGATATTTCTTGAGGAGCTCCTTGATGTACTTGGATTGACAAATAAATATTCCATCTTGTCTCTGACTTATTTGTAATCCAAGAAAGAATTTCAGTTCTCCCATCATGCTCATTTCAAACCTACCCTGCATTAACTTAGAAAACTTCTTGCATAGAAGCTCATTAGTAGACCCAAATATAATATCGTCCACATAGACTTGGACTAGTATTATATCATTCTTATGTCTTTTAGTGAAGAGAGTTTAGTCTATGACACCTCTTATAAAACCATTTTCTATTAGAAATTCAGAAAGAGTGTCACACCATTTTCTTGGGGCTTGCTTAAGACCATAGATAGCTTTGTAAAGAAAGTAAACATAGTCCAGATGATCTTGATCTTCAAAACCAGGAGGCTGTTCTACATACACTTCTTCATCTAGCTTACCATTCAGAAAGGCACTCTTGACATCCATTTGATAAACTTTGAATCTTGAATAGGATGCATATGCCAAGAATATTCTGATGGCCTCAAGTCTTGCCACTGGAGCATAGGTCTCGTCATAATCAATGCCTTCAGCTTGAGAATAACCTTTAGCTACCAGTCTTGCTTTGTTTCTTATCACAGTGCCATCTTCATCTAGTTTGTTTCTGAATACCCATCTTGTGTCCACCACTTTTCTATCTTTAGGTCTGGGTACCAGCTTCCATACTTCTAGTTGCTTAAATTGATTGAGTTCATCTTGCATAGCAATCACCCAATCAGGATCAGATAGAGCTTCTTCTACTTTCTTAGGTTCCATGACAGACAGGAACCCAGAATAGTTACATTGATTCTGATAAGCTCTTCTTGTTTTCACACCAACATCTGGATCACCAAGAATTAGCTCAAAAGGATGAGCTCTATTCCAAACAGTTTGTCTGGGAAGAATTGATCTTGACGATTCACCTTGTTCTTCAGTATGATGTTGAGTATGACTTGTTGACCCTTCATTATCTCCCCCTGAGTTGTTGCCAGTTTGACTTGTTGATGGTTCAAGAGTATCAGTGGTGTCTTGAAAGTTATCATTGTTTTCACCAGCATCACTTTGATCATTACCACCAACATTTGGATTATTATTATCAGTAACAACTTCAGGTTGATTGTCATCATCTGAATCTGAGTCTGACATGTCATCAAACTTAAGCTTTTCAGATGGATCTTCATTTTGGATACTTGGGAGTTGTGTGTCATCAAATGTAACATTGACACTTTCCATGGTTTTCTGTTGATCAATAAGATACACCTTGTAGGCTCTTCTAGTATAACCAATAAATATTGCTTCATGTGCTTTTTCTTCAAATTTACCACCTTGATCTTCTCCTTCTTTCAACACAAAGCATTTTGTCCCAAATACATGGAAGTACTTGAGAGTTGGTTTCTTGTCATATAGAGCTTCATATGGTGTCTTCATTAAGTCTTTATTGATAAGTGTCCGATTCTGGGTATAGCATGCAGTGTTGACAGCTTCAGCCCAAAAGCTCAATGGAAGCCTTGATTCACTTAGCATAGTACGTGCAGCTTCAATCAAGGTTCTATTCTTTCTTTCAACTACCCCATTTTGCTGAGGAGTTCTGGGAGCCGAGTACTGTCTAGATATACCCTTTTCAGTGCAAAAGTCATTCAGAACTGCATTCTTGAATTCAGTTCCGTTGTCTGACCTTATAGCTCTTACTGGACGATTAGAGTCCAGCTCAATTAACTTAATGTGATCAACTACCAGTTGTGGAGTTTCATCTTTTGAGTTCAGAAATAGTACCCATGTGAATTTTGAGAAATCATCAACAATCACTAGAGCATATCTTTTTCTTGACATGGACATCACACTAACTGGACCAAAGAAATCCATATGGAGAAGTTGTAATGGTTCAGTTATTGATGATATGTTAGTGCTCCTGTGAGTTGCCCTTTTTAACTTCCCTTTTTGACAAGCATCACATAGACCTTCCTGAGTAAATTCAATCGAAGGTAAACCTCTCACCAACTCTCTTTTCACTAGAGAATTCATTGTTTTGAAGTTTAGGTGAGAAAGTTTCTTGTGCCATAACCAACTTTCATCAGTAAATGCCTTTGAATAAAAACATCTAATTTCTTCTGTGCTTCCAGAGTTCATATTGGCTATGTACAAGTTTCCTTTTCTTACTCCAGTCAACTGCGGCCTTTCATTTCTCTTGTGTGATATTAGACAATTCTTCTTGTTGAAATGAACTTCATAACCTCTGTCACAGAATTGACTAATACTGAGCAAATTATGCTCAAGGCCGTTCACAAAAGAGACATCTTCAACGATAACATTTCCAGCTTCTAATATGCCATATCCATCAGTTTTACCTTTGCTGTTATCTCCAAAGGTAACGACTGGGCCAGCCTTCTCCACCACATTTGTCAGCAGGGCTTTATCTCCGGTCATATGCCTTGAACATCCACTGTCCAGAATCCACATGACTCGTTCAACCTGTTTCAAACCCTGCAATGACAAATTGGTTAGACTTTCTTCGGAACCCAAATTTGATTGGGTCCGGAGTACTTAAAGAATTGACCTTTATCAGGCAAAGCAACACTTTTTATTTTAACAACATTTTCTTTAGGTACTGGACATTTAACCCTGTAAACAGCTTTAACTTGTTTTGGTTTCAGCTTGGGTAACCATGTCTTCACCATATCCTGAGAAGGACTTGGAGTCCTAATCTTAGAATTAGGTGATTTTTCAGTCCTGGATCTAACATGTTTATTTCTGCTCATTTGCTGTCTAGGAACGTTCTTCTCAATACATGGATGATTACTGTTAAAGTAATCAGACATTATATTAAAAGCACAAGACATGCAATTAACAGCATTGCATTTCTTATGAGCAGTATCAATAACAGGAATAGCATGCATGGTAGATATGTTGTTGCATTTATTCATGTTGTTACTTCTACTACTAGTTTTCAAGGAACTAGTAGACTTACCAACTCTTTCTGCTTTTACAAACACAGTCTTTCTATCTTTATCATTTTTAGCAACTTGATTACTTTTTAAGACTACGCCATTAGCTACATCCTCAATGCGCATCTCTTCCTTAATGATTAAAGATGTTGTATCCAAAGGTTCTGCTATGGATGTCTTAAAGAGAGGGTTACTAACACTCTTAAGCACTAATGGTATACCCCTTTCTACAGCACTGACACGATTAGGGGTATTAATGCTTTTCCGTCCAATAGCTTCAATATAATCAAACCCAATTCCTACAGTTTGATTAATAGCTTGTTGGTTAAACAACTCTTTAGCTACTTTACATGAATTAGAAGTAGCACTGACTCTTATTTCTAACTCAGCTATTGTTTCACGTTGTTGAACCACCATCTCTGCTAGAGACCTCTCAAGTTCTTTTAGAATTCTTATTTCTGATTTTTGTATAACATGGCAATTTTGTACATCGTGTAATTCTGATAATTGATTTTTAAGATCTGTATTTAACAAATTGATCCTTTCAATCTCTCTATTAGCATTACCCAGTGTATCAGTAAGTTGATAAATATATTGACTTTCAGTAAAAGATACCTCAGATGAATTACCACTGGAGTTATCAGATTTTGCCATCAGGGCAAGATTGCCATACTCTTCATCTTCAGAGTCTGTATCATCCCAACTCTTTCCAACAGCCACATAGGCTTTACCTGTCTTCTTCTTTTCAGATCCAAAGTCTTTTCTTTGGTTTTGTTTTGGCTTCTGACATTCAGTAACGAAATGTCCAAGTTCATTACAGTTGTAGCATCTAATTTTACTTCTTTCAACTGTTCCAGTTTTGTAACCTCCTCTGTTACTTGAGGATGAAGAACCTCCTCTCTGGAACCTGTTATAGTTAGATTTGTACCTGAACTTGGGATTCTTCCTGAATCTGAAGTTGCTGAATTTCCTTACCAACAAAGCCATGGACTCATCTTCCAACTGATCTAGCTCTTCTAATGAATAGAAGTCTCCTTCATCTGGACTAGCATTCGTTTGACCAACTTCAACTTCAAGCTTGCCACTGTCAACATTACAAGATTGAATAACCTTATTTTCCACTTCCTGTTTGTTCTCAACAATAAGAGCTGTAGAAGTATTAGCAACTCTTCCTTTTCCATAAATCTCCTTTTGTTGAGATTGTTCCAGTTCATAGGTTTTTAAAACACCAAAGAGTCTTTCTACAGTTATTTCACTTAGATTCCTCGACTCTCTGATAGCTGTAATTCTATGTTCTAGTTGAACAGGCATTGACAGTAGAAATTTTCTGTTGATCTCTTTCTGAGTGTAGTACTTGCCATGCATCTGTAAATTGTTGACAAGTTTGTTATATCTTTCAAACACATCTTGAATACTTTCATTGTACGCTGATCGAAAGTGTTCATACTCAGAAGTCAGAATTTCTAGTCGATTCTCCCTAACTTCCTCTGTTCCTTCATTCACAGTTTCAATGGTTTCCCACATTTGCTTTGCAGTTTTGCAGTTAATCACATGACTGTACATTACAGAGTCTAAGGAGTCTATTAAGATTAGTCTTAAAATAATGTCAAGTCCAGCTTCCTCTCTTTCAGCAAGAGTGAATTCAGAAGAATCTTTTTGTACAAACTTTGCAGGAGCAACAACTTTTCCATCAGTAACAACTTCAGGAGTTAGTCCAAAAGGTATTATTGGTCCTTCTGATAAGACTTTCATGTATTTAGGATTTGCAACCTCGAGGAACATTAACATTTTGTTCTTCCACATATCATAACTGTTTTTGTCATATATGGGAATTTTCACAGTTCCGACTTTAGAAGACATGATGAATTTTTTAAGAGAGTTAAAAAATTCGGGGATGATTTTTAATCGAGTAAAATGGGATCGTTGTTTTGTGTATCAATCAATCGGCTCTGATACCAATTGTTAGGTCCAATATGTTTGTAGAAGGGGGGGTTGAATACAAACAGTACTGTTTTATCGAAATTTGTCCGGATAATTTAATTTATATTTTGACAAATTTGAGCGGAATTAAATGAAACAAAATTCAAGTTGAATATAAAATTATATTAACTTGAGGGGTTTGTTACAAATACAGTACAGAATTTATATCTAGTTAATAAAAACAAATTAGAAAATTCGACATGAATTTTTCTAGATTTGTTAATAAAAATCAAGATATAGATTAGGAGTAAAAACTCGCTAATAGTACAAGAGTATCAAGTAAATCAGTTCTATCGGATCAGATATTAAAAATAAGATGAACTTGATTTTCTATATATTTTTCTGCTTGTGCTGTGTTCTTGATGAGAGAGAAGAGAGAATTCTGTTCTTGAATGTAATATTTTCTGTGTTCTTGTCTTACTGATTGCTTCTGTCGAGATGTCTTGATATATATTAATCCCTGCATCTTTATCTTCAATTATAACTGTCAAGACAATCTTCAATACAATTTCTTCTTCCAAGACAACCAGTTTTGTACTGCCAAGACAATAGGCAATACAATCGTCAAGACAATCAGGTTCTTCCAAGACAATCGGCAAGATAATCAAATTCAGATATCTTTGTCTTGCTTTATCAAAATTATCATTCTGTCTGAAGCTTTATCTTTTTGATCATTATCAAGACAATCAAATTGAACTGCCAAGACAATCGTCAAGACAATCAAATTAGATTTTTATTCTACTTTTTAAAAGCTATTCAGACATTATCATTATCAAGACAATCGGCAAGACAATCAGGAATTGTCTTGCTTTATTGATTTCTTCTCCAATACAATCGGCAAGACAATCTCCTATTGTCTTGCTGTTCTGAATTTAACCTTCAAGACAATCGGTAAGACAATCAGGGATTGTCTTGCTAGTTCATTTTTCAGAATTAAATTAAAATTGATTAATAAATAATCATTTTAATTTATTCTTACTTAAATAATTAATCTGATTTAATTAATCTAATAATTAATTTAATTAAAGAATTAATTCAAGATGAATTAATTAATTAATTAAATTGACTACTTGATTTAAATTAATTAAACAAGAATAATTATATATCCTTGAATTGTCTTAATTCTTTTCTGAATCACTGAAAGTAATAAAGGAATACCACTGAATATTTTGTTGACGTTCCATGTACTGTCTGGTTCATGAACGACTAACCTCAATGACTGTCCTTTAATTGTCATATTAAAAATGTGATTCATTTTTCTTCTCATCTCTTTCTCCTTCTTGTACTTCACTGTATACTGTCTGAACCTGTCACTCTAGAAATCTCTGTCTTAGAAATAAATCCACTTCTTTGATGCTATACTGAGGCTTGATCAGCAATCTGAACTTCTTCCAGTGTAAAACATCAAAACTATAGATTGACTTTAGGGTTTTTCTTCTGACAGATAGTACCTCCTGAGATTCCTGTGACAGTTAAAGTTATTTACTTATTACAAACTAAGTTTAAGTTGAGTTGAGTCCTCGAACTACAAATAGGCTATGTCATATGCCTTTCAGAACTCTAAATCATATGATTATGATCTTACTTTGTATATATAATATCTATTTGTATATATAATATTAAGTGTTCAATTTTTTCTAATACTTAAAAGATTAAGGGATTAAATTATCCCTTAAAGAATGGTGGAGATGATATAAATGCAAGTATTTGTAATGTAAAATCATATTGATTTGTTCAATGGAATCACTTGTTGGTTACGAACATGCATATGACAATGCGCAATTATTAATTGATGTTAATTTGTTTTTTTAAGTAGCATTATTCCTTGTAACGATGATTAATAGGTTAAAGGATTCGGGTTATTCACTAGCAAGTATATATGGCATCAACACGCTGCTTCTTCTCTCCTTCTGATGTTCCAAAAAATAATGCCATTAAGTTCTCATCAGTCGCAGCCTTGAATTTTGGTATAACATCTATGTTGGAGATATTTGACAATTCATCCATACGATTTTCAATTTTTTCCAACCTATCAGTCTTGACAACAATTACCAACTTCGTTGAACTTGCAAGCTCGGCTTCTTCTTCGTTGAATTTACAAATCCAGTGACTATCATTTTAGAAGTATTATACATCATCTCAGTCGTTTGATCAACATCAACTATTTTTTTTCTTCGAACTCTTCTTAGAAGTAGATTCATCAGAATTTTTTACACTCAAGTCATCATGTCGTCCTTCAACAAATTCAGCTTCTTCCCTATTATGTTATTTTCTGCCTCAATTGCAGATTCAACATTATGGTCAGTTGTCCTATCTTTCCCAATGATGGTTGAATGATCATTAAAATGTGCAACCATCAGTTTTATTTGAATAATATTTCACACTACTATAGTAAAAAGATACACCATTCAACAACAAAAATTACACAACAAGAACTATACCTCCCCCCACCCCAGTGAAGAAAGTCAAAAACATATTGCAAAATTTTATATAACCTTCAAAGATATTATACTCAAATCAGATATAAGTAAATTTAAGAATATGTGGAATGATATATATGATAAATCTGCAATAATCTACTATCAGAGTCAATGAAATCATCAAAAACATTTCATCGTTTCAACAACTTTCTCAACAACTTAAACAACATAAATTCATTAAGGATTTCTCATGTCTTTTTTACGATGCCAAAACAACTCACAGTACAGCCCAAGTGTTTAAATATTCATGGGTTGATGTTGGTTGATTTATGTCATTCTAACCATTAAATGATACATTTTTGATATATAAGGTGTCGAAAATCTTGCTCATTAGTATATCTCAAATCCCACATCTGGATAATAAGTATCTTTATTAAAAAATATAAAGCGTGTCATGTAATGTTGGGTATTCTATTTAATAGAATGTGTAACAATGAAAATATAGTCAATTACCGGTACGCATAATTAATCCATATATATATATATATATATATATATATATATATATATATATATATATATATATATATATATCTGTGTGTGTGTGTACATTAGCATCCCTAAGAACTCTCCATATGCAGCTAATCCTTTTCAATCAATGACATGTACTGAAATTGCAAATTGGTGAAAAAGCTTAAAGAACATTTATTATAATTTATTTATTATAATTTCACCTTTTTTATTTCTTTACTTTGGCCTATCTTCTACGGGTATAGTCATCTTAACATGTCTCGTCCAAAACTCCCAAACAGTTTTATAAGCCATTGTACATAATTAAGTTACACATTGGAAATATGGTATATAAATAATGTATAGTAAATTAAGTGTGTCTTGAAATGCTTTTACTTTTTATCTATTGAGTTATTTGGAATTGGTTCGGATTTCTTAAAACAAGCTTCTTGCAATTTTTGTGTGGTTTCCTAATATATGTAGAAACATAGCAACTTTTTCGATCATGTTAACATGCCTATTTTCTTGTACCTAACCCGTTGTCTTAAACATGAATCATAACTTATGATGTGATCTTTTATCTATTTGAAGATTTGCTACACAACTAGCGAGACCCTTTTATATATTTATTTATATTTATATTTATATTTTTTTCTCTAACTTAGAAATCATGTATCTTTCTCTCAAAGTTCTTTTTCTCAATAGGGGTTAAATGACTAATTCATCATTGTAGTTAGTAATAACTTACAAGCGAGTCATCAAGTTAAAAAGTTTTCAATCGTATCATGAAGTTACAACTAGCTTGCAATCACAATACTGTACTTTAAAATATTTGCACGATCGTTAATTAATTGCGTTGAATTTTAACGGTTCTCTGTTAAAGACAACACATTTACGTTTAGGTTACTGAACTATGTGCTAATTTTCGACTAGGTCATTAACTGAAAAAAAAATATTCAAAAAATATCAAACGAAATTATTTTTTATTTAAACTATTATGATTTTCTAAATTTAAATTATCATCATTCAAAAAAAATTACACTTTTGATATCACTTATTAATATCGAAAAAGATGGATTGGAAACATGATATTGTTTTAAATATTTGTTTGCTTTTAACGATTAACTAGCATATAAAATAAACAAATATGTTCAATTCTAAATTTAATTAAATTATAAATTAAATAATTGGAAAAAATAAATGTGATATCTAAATATTTGTTCATTTGTATCGATTTATAAGCACATGGGTTAAAACGGTATATACAAGTTACATTTAATTAAAGTGTAAATATTTGTAAAAAAAACATTCAAATTTTTTTAAACTTTGGCACAAATCATCATTATCGAAAAAAAACTTTTTATCTTTTCGTCACTTGTATTTAATCATAAGCATATGTATTGAATTGGTATGCATAATTTTAAATTTTATTAAACAAAAATCATTTAGAAAAAATTCAAAATTCAAAAACTTTATAATTTGGGTACGGTTTATCAATATGGAAAAAATTTAAATTTAAAATTTAATCATTTTAAAATTAAAATTAGCTAATGACCTAATTGAAAATTGTTACAAAGTTGAGTAATGAATTGGTTGTTAATCTTAATTTTATTGTGCCACGTCAACATCTACGTCATCTTTCCGTTAGGGTTTTTAACGGAATTGAATTTTCAAGTTTAAGTACTAGCTTATAACACATGCAACGCACAACTCCTTTTTTAATATCTATAATTAAATAAAAAATTAATTTTATATGTTATTAATTTACATATCAAATTGTTGTTAAAAAATTGATATATATAAGATTTTACACATTCGATTTAATATTTGTACTCTATCTTGAATTCTTAAAATTTAACTTGGACGATTTTTATAGCCCACATGAAATTAACAAATTAATCTTTAATTTATTGAAGGTTTAACAATTATTTTCCAATTAAACCTACGCAGAAATAAAAGAAAGAAAAAAATGACGATTTTTTATGTTGAAAATTCTATTCGATGTATGAATTCTACTTAGAATTCGTTTTGATTATCAAAATACCTTTGTTATTATTTGAAGATAGTTCTACTAACAACCAAATACAATTTCAATTATAAGTGTATTAGTGATTTTGTCCAAAACATTGATAATCGGTAGTCTGATCCTCCGTGCGGCAAAATAAATAAGAATCATTAGATCTTAAAATACATAGATGATCACCGTTAGATCTAGCATAAAAAAATATTTTATATTTTAATATGTTACCAACTAAAAAGTGTATTTATATTGAAATACAAAAAATTGTATGTCAATGATTTAAATCATATATAATTAGGTTTTCTACATTGAATAACATTATCAATGTAGGTCTTCTACGTTGAATACGATTAAGGCAAAAATTCGTAATTATATTTTCTCATAAGATTCTAAATGTTTCCATTTGGATAATAATTATTATATTATCATAAAATTAAAGATAATTTTATGAGTTTCGCATGGATTATAAAATCATCCAAATCTGATTTTTAGATCTCAAGATAGAGCCCAAATTATAAATATGATTTTTCTTTAATACTAATTAAAAATAAATAAAATTCAATTCGAATACAACCTTTTTAAATTATATCCTTTTCAGATTATAATTTTCTTTTTAAAATTCAATTTGAATACAACATTTTTTAATTAAATCCTTTTTAGATTATAATTTTCTTTTTAAAATTCACTTCCAATGCAATCTTTTCTCATTATATTATTTTTAGATTATAATTTTCTCTTTTAATATGATATAATCTTGATCGTCTATTTTTAAAAATATTAGATTCGACGGTTGAGATTATTTTGGTAGTACAATGACCAGAAATGTGGATAAGATCTCTCTTACGGTTATTATATATAAGGATATAATTTCATTAGTTGATTGAAAACTTTTTTAACTTAATGACTCACTTGCAAGTTACTTCCGACTACAGTGATGAATTAGCCATTTAACCCTCCTCAATAAAGATAGATACATAAGTTGAAAACCAAAATTAAATGATAAAATCATTCACATCCATGTTTTATATATTACAATATCTTTCTTTCATTGCTGCACTGAATTAAAAATAGCAAAGAGCATAAAATAATATATAGACAGCACATACCAATACAAACAAAATTCAAGTTAATAAAATCAAATTTGGTTAGATTCCTAAAGAATTAAATCATGCCAAATAGTTCATAATTATCGTGACAACACATACGTCATAATCAAAATCCTCTATATAATCAGATTACATGATGAATTTACTAATACAATCACAATTATTTGGTAAATAACAATTTGAAAGGATGAAAAATTACAAAATTAGGTATATAACTTAGGGAGATAGAGATAGAAAGAGCAAATCAATTTCTCGCTAGAAAAAAATAATTTGCCCCGATTTGAGAAAGCCGAGATATACACACACACACATACAAAGATGGAGTTACTATATGATGTATAGAAACTCGGTCGGGGGTCTAGTTGAAATGAAACGTCTTATCGCCCAACAGTTTCACTCAATATTGTTAAGGAATGAGCGTTTGTATGCTAGATGTTTTGGAAAGATTGAGTTTAATTATTTTAGACCAAACAGAATGGGCTAGGAATGACCATTTAACAAATCATTTTTTCTATCAGCCCAAAATGAATATTCTATTCCTACCAAATTGATTACATTCAGCCTAAGTAAATAGAGTCTTAGGGGTCATTTGTTTTCTTCTTAATCCTTCTTAATAAGCTTATTTGAATGAATAAGTTCATTAAGATTGTTTGGGTTTTGTAAATATTCTTCTGAATGGTTAAATTTCTTCTTAATGGTTCAAACAAAAAATTGCTGCTGAAGCGTTAAGAAAAGCATGTGACATTGTCACATTGTATTGCGGGATGTCAGCACTCTCTCATTTCATATTATACATTTTTTATTATTCTGTTATTTATAGGTATTTCATGTATAAAAAAAAAGTTAGTGTTGCTAGTTAACAAAATGATATATTCGTCTACATTTTGTTATTGTTTTGCCATTTTCATACACCATGTATTTTACATTTTTGTAAAAAGTAAAAATTTTGAAATTAGTATCACTATTTATCATTAGCACATTAATAAGCCACAAGAATTGTAATTGAAAATGATAATGCACATAGTTTAATTGTTTTGATAAATTAATTTTAAGATATAATTTTAAATTAGTAAATTCTATCATTCAGATAGTTCAGATTAATTACCTACCAAATAATCTTATTCATTAATATTCAGATTCTTATTAATTCAGAAATATTAATCATTCAGAAATAATGGTTAAGATTTGCCAAATGACCCCTTACTTATTCTATAAATTTGAAGATAAAAACAGAAAATTTTGATTTTTAATGTTTAAAATATAGGTACTCAAGATGAATAAATAAATAAAATAAGACTTTCACATGTTATAAAACAATATAAAACTTACATTTTACATAATTATTACATTCTCTATTAATTCGGAAGTAAAACCTAGAATTTTAAATTTTAATATTCAGAATATAAATCTTTCAAAAATATTGACAAATTAAATACAAATTTTTCATAAAAGAATTATGAATGTACTTTCTAACAATTAAAATGCTACGTGAGTCGTTCCCTCGTTTAACACAAATTATTATGACTTGAAGAGAAAGTTTAGGTAAATACCAAGATTATAAGTTTAATTCCTACACTGAAAAATATTTAAAAGAAATTAAGAATAATTTAATTAGTCTGACTTGAAGTCAAAGTTTATGAAAATGTTAAGATGATAAGTTTAGATTCATCTATTAGTAAAGTATTTGTCGAACAATACTCTTCTATATGTATACTTACTTTTTCTTGAAAGTTTTCAAAATGATTAATGTTACTCTTATTCGCCAACATGTTGATGCCTTAATTGTTTTAAAAGTATACCAACGTACTCCGTCAAATTTAAATAGATGATCGTTTAGATCATGAATATTGTAACCTTTTCATAGGTATTCTTTCCATATCATGACCCTTGTGTAAATGATGATGTCATCAAAGTCCTATTTTAAATATTTGTCATTCAACTGCATTTGAATGCTCAAATTCATCCTATATAGATATGCACAGAACTCCATGCCATTTTATACATTCAAAGTAATGTAGAACATTCCAAGATATCCACCATCTTTCGTCTGCTGAGTTTCATATTCATGTATTTTAAAAGGTACCCATTCAACTAGTTATTGACTTGCCAAAAGAGGTACAACATGGTAATATTTCAAGTGTAAGCCCTGAATTATTGCAAGAGTTGCAACAGGGTTATGTGATTTTTAATACTTAACACATTGGTATATTACTTTGACGAAAATTTTAAGTATGATGCCTCCATCGAACTTCATAAAAATTATATTTAGTCATCAACATTGAATAAGAATTTAGAAAGACATAAAATGAATCTTAGTATGAATTGGTAAGTGATTTAGCGATGTATAATTCATAAAAATTAGAGATGGGAAAAAAATAAAACGATAGTGAATGGTACATCTTCAATACTAATATTAGGATTTTCATTCTTTCATTCATATTTTGACAGCCGACAATAAAGATTTTATCATCCACTAATTTATTTTAGTATATTATTAAATTTATCTTATACAATTTAAAATTAGTTTTATTTATGTCATCTTATTATTATTTTGATTTATGATATTTGAAATATTTGATTTTTGATGTTTGAAATTTAGATACTCAAGAAAAATAAATATAAGAAGTTAAGACTTTTACATTTTATCATATTGTAGAAACTTGCATTTTATATAATTAATATTTTTCTGTTATAGGCAGAAATTATAATTTTAATATATATAAAATTTAAATCTTTCAAAAATATTGATAAATTAAACACAATATTTACACAAAAGAACTAGGAAACGTGCTTTTTAACAATTAAAACATTTCGTTACCTGTTCAATCGTTGAACACAAACTGTTATTATTTAAAAATTAAGTTCGAGAGAATGCCAATATGATAAATTTAGTTTCCTCAATTAGTAAATATTTAGAAAGTAATTAAGATTTATTTTAATCTTAAATTGCCTTGAAGAGAAAGAGTTTGAGAATCTCATTACGATAAATTTAATTTCCTCTATTAGTAAATTATAGGTCAAACAACGCATATTTGCATATGTATACTTACTTTTCCTTAAAAATTTGTAAAATAATTGATATTCACCCGCATTCCCGCTCCTACAATAGAATGATGCATTAAATGTTTTAATAATACACCAACATACTCGATCGGATCTGGATAATCCTTTAGATCAAGAGTGTTGCAACTTTCACAGTCTATGTACGAGTAATCATATCCATTTCTTCTCATGTCATCAAAGTCCTTTTTTAAAGATTCGTTATCTAATTGCATTTGACAATTACTTGCATTTATTTTAGATTGATATGAAATTTTCTATGCATTTTAGGCTTTTTTATATATTTAAAGTCATGAAAAATATTGCCAAGATTTATAGACTTCATGTCCAGTTAATTAATGTAGTCATTCTATTATTTTTTGAATTATCAAAGAAGGAAGTATGTGTGATGATTCATGACTAGATCTTGAATTATGATGAGATTATAACTGTGGTTACCGGTAACACATGGGTTTATTATCGTATTAGTAAGCTTGAGTATGATGCCTCCATCAAACTTCAAAAAAATAATCAGTTATCATTTACATTGAATAAAAATTAACAAAAATATAAGATGAATGTGAGTATTAATTGTTAGGTGACTTAGTTGTGTATAACACAAGAACTTATGAAAATAAAATTAAAGAAAAGTAAATTAATAGCGAATAGTACATATATCTATTTTCGTATATTATAGAATTTTTATTAGTACACGTTTAAAGATTAATTTTATTTACACCATTTTTCTATCTTTTATGATATAATAATTTTTTTGCAACTATCATTTAAGTGTTACTTATCTATAATATTGGAGATAAAAAAATAGAAAAAGAATTTGATAAAAAAAATATTTAATTTCTAAAACTTTAATAAAAAAATGTTTGATTTTAATTGTTTAAAATATATGTACTTTGTGAAAATAAACATACAAAAGATAAAATTATTAAAAGTAATCATACATTATGTAAATTTAAATTTTATATAATTTTTATCTTAACTATAAGCTAGCTAGAAGGTAAAACATGAAAGTTTCAAATTATTAAAATCTAAAATAATGATGATCAGTAATAATAATTTTTAAAAAGTCATTGACTCTTTTCATGCATATAAAATATAAAAACATATCAATATTGAATAATGTAAGAGACATGAGAAATATAGTAATTTTGTATGAAATAATTCTTCATGACAGATGGACATAACTATCAAATTTTTTGGGACAATCGTCGACGAAGGTTGAAACGCCAACAAAAAATTTATGCCTACCTGCAAATTTCTCATCATGCACCTATTTATTTGATCTGTGTAAGAGTTAAGAATTATAAAAGGCTCACACAAATTAACAATATGACATAACATGTTTTCAACTTATAACTATATTCCCCAACAGTTGCCTTACATTAAAAAGCTTAAAAAATTATATATGTCGAAATTTCATTATACAAATAAGTGATTTTTTGAACTAAATCGTTATTTTTATTATTACTTAACAGGGTTTGATTAATAGGTCTTAATACAAATTATACAAACAATCAATTTAGCGTCCCAAAACATTAAGACGATAAATTCTCAAAGAACTTAAGACAACTACATTCACACCTCCTTTCTTGATGGTTAATGTTTGAAAACAATTAGACATGTTCAAAAAGAGAGATGTCAGCATAATCACAACATCAATAGCTAATAATAAAGGGGATACTGTATAAGTATTAAAGATATCTAATGACATTGTAATCAAGAATTTCAAAAATTATGCAAAAGCTATCAATATTCATAAAATTCATTCACATTAACAAAATAATACCTTCACCCGCTCCTTTATATGATGGCCATGGGATTTAGTAAATCTCTCATTCGCCCTAGAATAAATAGAATAATCCACATCACTATTAAATTTATAAGATAAAATGAAAAAAAACAAAATTAGTAAAGATGGTAATTGAAACCTAGTAACCACCCCACATGTGATGGAATCCCATTTAAGAAGAAAATAGTCACAATGAACAATGAATCTGTTGTCCCAGCATCACCATAAAGGTGAAAGAGTTTCAGAATCTTTATTCGACCATAAACTTGTAAATCCAAGAGTTTATTCTAACTTTTGTCTATAAAAATGTAAATCTTTAATCCATTCCCCAGTTTGAAGAAAACAAAGGTAGCTATAAACATCTCTAGCAAATATTTCAAATACAATTTATACCACTATAATATGTTAATCTCCAGTTCACAATAAGTTTCATTTACTTGCTAAATTTGCTCAGTCAAAACAAATCAAGACCTAATTAATTGAATCATAACATAATCAACATGCAGTTAACCAAATTATAACGTAATGAATCTAAAATGTCACTGAATCAACTTAACCTGATAATTACGCAATAAACTTGAGATAACTAAAAAATAGGTTAAATAACACCATTGCATTACACATAAATCTCCAACATATTCTCCTTTCTACTGAATAATTTATTCGAAATAATATGAATTAATTTTAGTTCACTCCAAGATATACAAAAGGTTAATTTTCATACTAAGGCAAAGGCGGATCAAGCAAAATCGCTTCTCAGATTTGTCACTTTTCAGAAGAAGGTCAAGAATGCCTCTCATAAGGCTATCTTGAGGAAGTCGCTCCTCAGAATCCTCAACAATTTTGTTAAGTCAGAATAGGACGAATTTATCTCTCATAGGGCCATCTTGTGTGTTTAACTCTTCATTGTTCACTTAGTTTTTTTAACTAAGAAACGAAGAGCGAAAATGAGTGCTTTACTGGTGGAATCGCGTCTCGAAGGAAATGTCACTTTTACCTTCCATAAGACCTTCTTTGTGAAAATCGCGCCCTAGTCTTAATTGTTTATTCGAGTCGAGTAAATTAGTGGTTAATGGTTTTAATTCGAAAAATATAAATCTTTTTTAATTCATTGAAAATGGCAGATGATTTTTCTGTACCCCGCACTAATTTTTTCTCATTTTTAGAATTAGGCCCAGATGTGAGTTTAAATTTCTCGTTTTAGGTACGGTTTTTAAATGAACACTTGCTTGTACGTACTGCTCTGACTGCTAACACTATTTTGAACTAGAATGATAGCCCGTGCAAGGCACGGGCCACATTCTAATTCATATAATATTTTTAAAATTTTGCAATAAAATCCATGTTATTTTACCTTTCATTTACAACGATCTACCAAAATTTAGTAGTTAATGATCGTTCTAAATTCAAATTATGAGCACGTTCAAAATTCAAGAATCATATTTATAGTGATACTTGTTTAATGTGAGAAGGATAACCGACAAAAGTGGTATATTAGAGTTAATCGCTAGCTATCAAATATATATTACCATGATAGTAGTGTACTTTAGTTTGTTTTTCATTATAAATGCTAAAAGAATTACCACGGCAACAATTTTTTAACTACTTTCAATCTCAGCCACGACATGTTTTAAATATCTATTTTCTCTTATACCCATATGTCTACCTCATATCTCCTCTAATTTATTACTGATCATGTAGCCTACCTCACATTTTCTCCAAATTATTATTGATCAGGTAGGCTACCTCATTTCGTCCTCTTTCTAACCACTATCCAGCCACCTCGCTATACCTCTCAGATCCGTTCCTTTTTTTTCAACCACATCATATATGCACATTCATTTTGCCACACCACCTCTCTTTCATCTTTAACAGCCTCAAGTTTGTTCATTCTTCCTCTCTTCGATCATCTCTCATTCAACTTTACAACCTCTCATCGACCTCCATTTTCATATTTATATAAAATTATTTTTGTTATGGTTACGAGATGAATAGGTATTATGATAATAAAATAGTTAATTTTCATAACTCTTACACATTAAACATGTATATGTTTTTCGAATGAATTGTGATAACACTATATCTTTTGAATTTCAATTAAACACATCTAACATTTGTCAACAAATTGGATCAACATATTATTGTCAACTATTTAGTTGTATTACCGTTTGTTCTTAAGTTGACAAAAAAAAATAATGTACCTATTCTTTTGTTGGTATTTAGTTGAGTGTATTTCGCATCTAGATGGCCAAATTTGACACTAAATGAATTCAGGTTGTTTGGGAACAGGCATCAGGTCAATTCAAGGTCAGGGAGTGCTATACCTAATCCGATCCCCGAATTCGAACACTATCGTTAAATATGTTCCGGTCTCAAACAAGATTTATTTCGCTCCCGATTCTTACCCCGAAAGGAAATAGATATCCCTGTGAGAAATCGTGGATTCCAATTTTTGAATTAAAATTTTGAACTTACTTTAATTAAAATTTTGAACATAATCGTTGAACCCGTATCGATCCCAAAATGTGAATTATTTTCCTCCCTGATTCCTCTCCCGAACGGGGAACAAGGATCCCCACGAAAAATTGGGGATTCTTATTTTTTTTAACTAAAATTTATATAATCTCTAATATATTGGATAATAAAATTAATTTGATAAATCATGATAAATTTATTATTATATCATAAATAGCGATTTGAAATAATTTTTTATAATAAAAGATGAAAAAAATTATTACAATTAAATTTTATTTATGAATTCTTAACTTTATAAAAATGAATCTTTGAATTACATTTATTTTAAATAATCTATTAAATATATATTTAAAAATTTATTTTTCTTAAATATGATAATCGATTGGGGAACGGGAATTGGGGATCGGGCCGGATACCTTAATCCCTGAGCTCATTCCCATCCCCCAAATTTTTATTCTATAACATTTCATATTTCCCGTCCAAACTTGAAAAATTTCCCGAATCCCCAAACAGGAAAGGGATCAGATCGGAGTCGGGTAGATCGGAAGAAATGCTCATCTATAAATATTGTCATTCGTGTACCATTTAAATTCGTATCGTACATGGAGGTCATGGGTTCAAATCCATTTAAATCAATTTTTTAACACATTAACATGAATGCAGGTATATTTTAGTAACTTACTAAATAGGTGGGAAGGTCATGTTGGCCTATAATATATAACTAGCTTTATAGCTCGTACAAGGCACGGGTTTGCTAGTAAAATCATATTAATATCATGTTAATATGCATTTATGTTACTTTATAACTAAATGGTGCATATACAACTAATTTATCTAATATATTATCTATTCATGATGTATATACAATTAAAAATAAGTAAATTTCAATGTGATAATCTCTTTGAACGAATGTTCAACGAGTCAGATCAACCAAAATTCATATCCGAATCCATTAAGATTTTTCGGACTCGGATCAGATCGGATCAAGAGTCGGATATTTTTTAGGTCGATCCATATCTGATCTATTCGGATTTCGGGTTATCGGATCGGAGGTCCGATCCGTTTAACAAATTTTTAAAAAAATATTCAATCTATAAAATATTTTTTCCTAAAATTTTTTGACGAAGTAAAAATTAAAATTATGACATACGCATTAACAAATCTATATTTATATTCCAAAAAAATTATTTATATAAAATGTTATATATATATATATATTACATAAGTATATAAAATATATAATAAATATAATATTTTTGAATCGGATCGTTATCGTATCGGAGCATACAAAATCCATATCCGCTCGTTATCAAATCGGACCCTTATCGGATCGGATCACTAATGGATCGATTTTTTTTAGAAGGATCATACCTACTAATTTAGCTACGGATCAGATCAAATCGGGTTGGATATCCGATTCATTGATGGGCCTAACTGAGTTATGAGCATATAAGAATTTACATTAGTAGTGACTGCTTAATCATTCACTACCGACTTGTGCATTTTGACCCGTATTTAGAGAAATGCGTAAGATATTGTTAATACATAAATCACA
Source organism: Saposhnikovia divaricata (assembly GCA_036435485.1). NCBI lineage: Eukaryota > Viridiplantae > Streptophyta > Magnoliopsida > Apiales > Apiaceae > Saposhnikovia > Saposhnikovia divaricata. Next base: position 158,602,470 of record CM071598.1, read on the forward strand.
ATCCATATAATTTCTTTCTACTCTAGAATAAAAAAATGCTTCATAATTATGTACTGCTCGAAATATTCTCAAAACTGATATCTAGCATACTGATAAGAAATCTCACTTCTAAGTTAGAGGTAAGGGGTTTAATTTTCGTTAGGAACATTTTTTTTATCACTAATATAATATAAGAGGGGTAATTTAGTAATTTCATAATAATTAAATTGTCTCACGATATATTAATAATGAGTTTTATGATATATCCAAAACTGATGTCTAGTATAGTGGTAAGGAATCTTTTTTCTAAGTTCGAGGTTAAGGGTTTAATTCTCTTTATGAACAATTTTTTTATCATTAATATAATATATGGGGATTGTCTCGCGATATAATAATAATGATTTTTTATAATATATTCAAAACTCATGTCTAGCATAGTGGTAAGGACTCTCACTTATATGCTAGAGGTCAATGGTTCAAATCTCACTAGGAACAATTTTTTTATCATTAATATAATATAGGATGGGTAAATTATTAATTTTATGTTGAATATATTGTCTCACAAACCTTGCTGTTGTGATATTAATAATATAATAGATGGATGTTGATTTATTAAGACAAGTGTGGACAACAGCCGTCAACTCTTCAAATCAGTCAGGATTCTCTTTTGAACTAGGGACCCGTCGAATTAGAATATCCAAGGAAGATTTAAATGAAATTCTCGGGTTTCCAATAGAGAACTTTGAAGACGACCCTGATGAGAGTGACATCATTGCCTTCTTCTATAGAATCCGATGCAACACAACTCCAGATGGCGACATTCCTAGCAATTTGTATATTTCTATGCTACCCAAGGAATGGAATCTCTTTTTCAACATGCTGTCATATGTGTTTTCTACAAAGACTTCAGGTTTCCATGGTATTACCAAACTAGTCAAAACGATAGGGTTTGTTGTGGCCACCAACCTGAGGATCAATTTTGGTAGATTGATTATGGGTCAGATCTTAAAGAAGATGAAAACAAGGAACTCTCTATATCCAAGATTTCTGCAGTTGGTACTTAATCGTAAATTATCACATGCTCTCATGGCTACTTTTCCTAATCCCGAGCAAATTAAGTCTCCTGTTTTATTTTCTGTTATTCTGCCACGGCTTGAGAAATCAAAGAACTATCCTAATTCTCATCGTGTAGTTCTAACAGAGTATAGGTAGAATTATCTATTAGATGTACCTTTGCCAGCACTTCCAACTAACAACTTGCAGGAACCCCTTGAAAAAGTAGAAGAAGAAGAAGAAGAAGAAGAAGAGCTCACTAAACGTCCTGAATCCCAAATAGAGCTTACAAAATCTCTTAAAACTCGAACAGAAGCTGAAACAGAAATCCTAGAGGAACAGAATATCCCTGGATTGGAGACACCAGTCATTGAACCGAAAATTGAAGCTTATCATCCAGGATCTCCAACAGGTACAGATCTTAACTCTCAAGGTTATTTTCTTCAATTAGATGACATTATAGATCTGCAAGACATACACATGTCACATGGGTTCGAGACAATCCCAGAAAAACTTGAAGATGACATTGAATTTGAAAACCAACAAATTCATAACCCAGTCGGAGCCAAATAGTCAAACACATCACCATACATCTCTATTACCAGTCAAAAGAAAACTTGAAATACTTAAAGAGAGTAAGGGTGTCAGTGCCTCTAGTACACTAAATAAGGATGTATATGTGGTTCACCCAGTAGCTCTTTCTCCCAAGAAGGTTATAGGTGTATAGAAGGTGAGAAATCTGCTAGCCCCTTTGTATCCTCCTAATAGGATATAGAAATGACAAAGGCACAAAACAGTCCCTAGGTCCATCTTCTTAACAAGATGATCTTATTGAAATTCATTTTTCTGCCAGGACATCTGTTGGAGAGTCACCACTTCAAACACAACCAGACATTATTAATGCACCAAGTGAGGTTGCACACACAGAGGTGGAATTGACGGTAACTAATTCTCCGACCATATTACGGTCAGGACCACTAGTAATAGGTTCTTTACTGAACCAAGAGTTTTCACAGACCTCGAGAAAAGGCATTGATCCCAATGCAAAATCCATAGAATCATTGCTTACCTCCCCAGAAGGAACATTTCTGGATCCTGCAGGTAAAGGGTCTGACGTAGGCGCAGATCGGTAACTCTTTGATAATTAATCAGGTTCATCTGATTAGTCGGATGAGGTTAGGTCTTTACAGACATTAGAGGGAGAACCAAGATCAATGCTAAACTATGGTCCTGAGTCTAACCTCCTAGAGATTCTAACTCTAGATCCCTTAAGGGATGTATCATCTTCGGATGATAGACAACTTGTCTTGTAGAAGGACGGGGACTTGCGAAACCCCATTGCACCATCTGTGACTTCCTTAAAGATGGCTCAAATGATTTCACTTATAGGTATAATTGGAGCTCAGCAATTGGAGGTTATGAGAGAAACACCGATAGAACGATTGAGTGAAACACTTAACCCGAGACTGAGTGAGACAAGAGTGTTGAGTTAAACACCTACAGAACCTGAGAGTGAAACCAATAGGCCAAATGTGAGGAGTGACACCCTAACCCACTAACATGATGAACTTCCAAGAACAGATATAGAAATTTATGCTCAATCAATAGTCGAGGAAGTACCGATTCATGATAAGGAAAGAAATGTCGTCAAGCTATTCCCAACAAGAGCTTCGTTTGCCAAGAGGTTCCCTATTGCTGCTGAGTCGGAACAACTACAAGATAAGTTGACAGCAACTGAGGCCAACATTCAGTATACAGCAGGGAATTCAAACAGAACATATAGGGCTATTGCTAGTGCATCTGGTACTATAATTGGAATAAAGCAAATAGTTGATGCCTTGAGAAAGGAAGTTATGGAAGAATTACTTGAAATGCGTTCTGATGTTAGAGAGGTACGTGATGGAGTTATGAACGATGTTCATCTAATTCAGCAATGCCAACAATCTCTACAAGAAGACGTATTGGTTGTTCATGATTCAAAAGCTCAAGTCAAAGATTTAATAAACAGAATATCCAGGATTGAGTCTTAATTAAATCAGAGGCTTACCAAGCTAGAAATTTTACCAATGTCAGGTTAGACATCATTGATGTTAGACTCGAAGAAATGGAAAAGAAGAATCGACAATGACACGACGAATTCATTGAGTTTCTGGACAATCAAAACGATAGTGTGGAAGCTATCTATCAGATGCTCAAAGAACAGCAAGGTTCAGGAAACCCACAATGACAACAACAATCTCAATTCACCCAAGCTGGACCTTCTACCACCTTCAATAACATCAAAGATCGAAGTGGCCTCCACTTCTAGAGGATTACTCAAATAAGGAGGAGAAGAGATAGTAAACACCACCTACAGGATAGTACTGGGATTATTACATATCTGAGGGGAAGCATGATCTGGAGCATGAACCTTATGAACCTGAATATGTTGAAAATGTTCCTGCTCATAATTCTCCATTGGCTGAAGAGGAAGTGGCCAGAAATCATAAGAACAGTTAGAGCTCAAAGAGTAGAATGGGACAACAGACATGCAGAAAACCTGAAACAACAAGCAGAAAGAAGAGCTAATGATAAGTGGATTTTATATCCACTTGGAGCACTTCATTTCGGCTTAGATTGATTGACTTGGCCTCAAGTATGTCGTATTTTTTATTCGATTTTAGTAAGAATGGTGCAGGGTTACTATCTTAAAGTGAGGAGATACATTTGCATGTTTCATGGTGGATTCACGCTCAAGAATTGAAGAACGGGAAGTAGCAAAAGAATCGGAAGAGAAAACGGATGAGAAATGAGTAAATTGTGGAAAATTCGGATTTCCGGGTAGGTTGCGCAGTCTACACTGTTTTGGCCATATCTGGAGTTCTAGAAGTCCGAATTCAACGATCTTACAATCCACGCGAAGCTTGGGAAATTTTCTTGAAGAATAAATCAAAATCAAAATTCTGGCAGAATGTACAGCAGTGGCAGCGCTACAAACAGCGCAGGCAGCGCCCGGGAACATTCAGACAGTGCTGGAAGCGCTACTAGTGGCGCAGGCTGCGCTACAACTTCCTGGAAAATCCTGAAATTATTTCCTGTTTCGAATTTAAGATGTAATTTTGGTAGTTTCTTGCTGGAAAAGACTTCTATGGCCTATATAAACACTACCTATCATTGTAATTCGAACCAACAACCTACATAACACAGAGAGAGAGCCGAGAGACAGAGATTCAGAGTTGGAGAATGATTCCTACGCTCGTGACAAGCGACAGAGATCTAGATCTACTTCATCTTTCTTATAATTAGGCGATACTCTTAGATGTTTTTGGGATTTGTTTTCTTAACATATTACTCTAGCATTATTATTTTAATTCAGACTTTGTTATTTATCATGGTTTCATCAGATCTCATGATGACGAGCGGTTCAATTATGAACTAATCGTTGTCATGGGATTCTAACGGATTTATTTATGGAGCTTAGTATTTTGATGCTTAAAAGATCTGTGTATGGTGTATGCTTGATATCCTCGTATGGTTATGCTTAATTGTTAGATGCGTAGCTAACATCTAATCTGTTAATCTCTTGTGAATCGACAGTGGATCTTGGGATTTAGAACTTGCCATGCTAGCATAGGTTCATGATTGTTTATCAACATGATTCGTAGTGTAACTTGAACTATTTTACATTGCCCTGTGTGATCTTTATGGATAACTTGTGCTTCAACCGTTATGTTTTCAAATTCTATTGACATATAGGATCTAAGCATGATTGGTTTCTACCCATCTTCTATCTTTTGTGGATGTATGAGTAGTTTGGTATTCGTATACTGAGAGGTAGCGTGTACTTGTTCCGTGTTGTCCGATCAGATATCATAACCATTGCATATAATGATTAAAGGCGTCAGATCTAAGCAAAGTATTTAATGAAGTTAGGATCCCAAGTTTATTCTCATATAAGGAATTAATTCTCATTAGTTAAGTACTTCTTAGTTTTGTTAATTTGTGATAAGTGCATATTTTTGCATATTTTTATTACCTATTTATTTCTTGAACTCGTATTTTAATAATTTATTTTGTTGCATTTCAGGAAATTCGTGAATAAATAAAGAAATGACAAAATAAAGAAATAAATAGCAAGGAAGGGAAAAAGAGGAAGAAAAAGGACTTAAATGAAAAAAAGGAAAAAGAATTAGGAGCTTGGTGGAAAATGAATCTTTGAAGACATGTGGAAGGTGGAGATCATTCCAACACACTAAATAAGTGTATGGCCAAGATCCACTCATCAAGGCTTAAGGAGGAAGGAAACAAATATATGGATAGGATTTCACCACCACATACCACAAATGTATGGTGGGGATTTACCCACACACCCCTTAACCCTAATTCTTATCCTATAAATACCCCCTCACCCCCTTTGTATTTGGAACTTAGATTTTAGGGTAGCTTTAATTTCTTGTTTTTTTTTGTTCAAATCTTGTAAACACTTTTTATTTTAATGCAAAAATTTTGTTCCCATTAATTTCTCGTCTTGTTCTTTCGTTTTTGTTGCATAGCTTTCGTTATTTTCGTAAATCCGTTTAGTGGACAAAGTAGCGAAATGCTAACCACTATGGGTTGAAAATAACGATTTTTATTTTCTTGCTCGTAGTTTTAATTCGTAATTTTGCCCCTTTAAATTTCGATTTTATTGTGGGCCATTTTAATTCCAAATCAAATCCTCGTTTTAGTGTAACTTTAATTTCGTAGTTAATTTTTTTTATTATCGTAATTAGTTGTTTTTAAATAATAAAAAACACAAAAATATTAGTTTTGTTAATTGTTTTACCTGTTTTAATTCTGTAAATACGAAGCATAAGTGTCTCCCTTATTTCTCCTTTTCCTCGAACCCAGCTTTGCTTTATTTACTTGTTAAATTTCAGCTTTCTTCACTCAAACAAACCAAAACATCTCCATTCCCCTGCTTCTTATTCTTCTTGTTTTATTTTCGAACCCCTTCCCTTTTTCTCTTCATTTTTTTTATTTTTTAAATCACTGTTGTTTTGCTTTAAACTTCGAATTCTTATGGTTGTTTGTTAGCTGCTAGTTTTTGGGTTTACTGAGTGCTGCTTTGTCTGACTGCTTTTACAGATTATCTTTTTTCCGAGTCTCAATCGAGTTGTGATACTTGTTTATTTTTGCTGAGCTTTGCATCTTCTTTACTGGGTTTGATGTACCGAGTCGACTGAGTGAACTGGGTTCGATGAAAGCTGAGTTTTTTTTCTCATGGTTTGTGCTGTTTGTCGAATTATGAGTACGAGTCATTGTTATAATGAGTTACTGAGTATTCGCTGAGTTCGTTGGTATTGAGTTCGTTGGTTCGCTGAGTTCGTTAGTTGTTTAGTTTTGTGGTTGAGTTTTTTATTCGAGTTGTTTGTTTTCGTCGAATTTCTGTGCTGAGTTCTGAGTTCCTACTCGATTTAATTGTGCTGCGTTTCTCATGTTGCTGTTGCTGTGTTGGTGTTTCATTTAATTGGCTGAGTCACTAAAAACACTAGTCAAGTTGTATTCGATCTTTATTTTCTGTTTTAGCGAGTTGCTGCTTGTAATTACGAGATCGAGTCTATTTCTTTTTACTGAGTGGTTTTAATGAATCGAATGGCTGTGATTTGCTGAGTCCAAGTTGTTTCCTGAGTTCGTTTATTGGATTTTTGGTTCGAATTGTGCAAGTTTAGTTTCTTGTCTGCAAGTTCTGGTTGATATGCTTCTGGGCGAGTTTTTTTAGTAATGTGGCTGTGTAGTCTTAGTCGGTGTGACTGTTTTCAATTTCGAACTGATAGATTTTTAATTTGTTTTTTTTGTTGTTTTGTTTATTGTTTTTTTTTCTTTTTCTAAAAAAAAATTTAAATAAAATCAAATCAAATTTTAGAGTAATTTAAGAATTTTTAGAATAATTTAAAATTTAGATTTAATTCAAATTTTAGAATTTTTAATTTGTAGAATAATTCTAGAATAATTTGGTTTTAGAATAATTTACTTTAACTAGTTAAATAGATTTTCATTTAGTAATTAATTAGAGTAAAATCAAAATTTTCTCAAAAATCCAATCATTCTAATTCGATTAAATTGAAAATTAAGTTTGCGAAAATGTTAGTCTCCGTGGATCGATACCTAAAGTATTTCAACGATTGAACCGTGTGCTTGCGGTTGAAATTGTCATTTATTTTAGCACAACAAGTTTTTGGCGCCGCTGCCGGGGACTAATTATTTTTCGCACCTTAGTTTTTAATTTTTCGGATTAGCTCTTTTCTCACCTTTTTTCTTGTTTGTTTTTTTCGAAGAATTTGGAGGAAAATTCGGGAAACTTGGATTAAAGCGGAAGAATTTTCTCGGAATTTTGGAAGCTTTGCTTTGGTAACACGTATCTCTCTCCTCTTTCGTTTTTCCTTATTTAGAAAATCACAAAAAATCAAAAAAACTTGAAAAATCACAAAAAAATTAAAAATTGAAAAATCCAAAAAAAATTAAAAATTGAAAAATCCAAAAAAATTAGTTAGTAAATACATAATTGTTGCATCATGCATTTAATCACTTAGGAGCACATCATCTGGATTTTTATTTTCTTGTTTTTAATTTTTCGTACCTTATAATTGTGGTGATCGCTGGAGGACCCAATGATACGTTAAATTTTCTTCTTTTCTTTAATTTAGGACACGTAATGTAGAGCATCCATAAATGTTTATAGTTTTATTTCATCTCGTTGTTTGTTGCATCATTTGTAAATAAATCTTAAGGGCAAGTCCACCAACAAGATAAGGGGAGGGATTTCATCACTCTTTCCTTAGCCCACAACTATTAATTCCATCATTTTGCATTTCCCTATCCTTTAATAAATTGAATTAGACAATGACCCTAAGAATCTCGCGCTCATTTAGGAAGGTGCTTAAGAAACGAAATAATCTTTAATTATTCCGACTTTTTGGTGTCTAGGAAAGCGAAAGCTTACCTGGCCAATTAAGGTTTTGGTGTCTAGGCTGGTGTTTAGCCTCTTGGCAATGCTTGCACCTACCTGGCCAAGCCGGTTCGAATAATTATTGATTTATCTAGTTTTTGGTAGCCCTTAAAGTTAAGAGCAAGGTCTAGTTCAATTTTTTTAAACCCTAGATATATGATTTTTCTTTTTAATTTTTCACCCTTTTTTTTTGTGTTTATTTTATCGCACTTATTTGCTACGTGTTTCCTTACATGGTTTATGCGAACTATTTGGATTAGGGATAATTCTTCTAGACTAGTGAGATCGTTTGAGATTTCCTCCTCTTCTGATTCTGAGTCTTTAGATAATTCCGAACCAATAGTAAACATGGCCATGTCTCTTAAGGACCGTTGCTACCCCACCCGTTCTGCCCAACCCTCGTGTATCACTCTTCCTCCCGTAAATGGTAATAATTTCGAAATCAAAGCTTAACACATTAGCATGTTACCTAAATTTACCGGGAGTGAAGGTGAGGACCCGTATCTTTTCATCCATGAATTCGAGGAGGTTTGTGCCTTACAAAAACTCCAACAATTAACCGAGGACTCGATTAGGCTCAGACTCATTAATTTTGCGCTTAAAGAAAATGCTAAAAAAAATGGTTGTATAGCCTACCGGTTAATTCTATTTCCACGTGGGAGGGATTTGTGGTAATTTTTCTTAAGAAATATTTTCCAAACCATAAGACTACGAGAATTACAAACGAAATAAATCAATTTCAACAAAAGGAAAATGAGTCTTTTTGGAAATATTTTGATCGTTTTAAAAATCTTTTATCACAATGCCCCCCCCCACGGAATAGAAAAGTGGAGACTTTGTAAGATCGTTTACGAGGCCTTAGATAGTCCAACAACCGCTTTGTTAGAGTCTATGTGCCAAGGTAAATTCATGGAAAAAGATGAGGATGAAGGGTGGGCATTTTTCGAAGAATTAGCCGAGAAGACCATGTTGTGGGAGTCTACTAGGGAGCCTAATAAGTCGAACGAGTCGTCTAGTACATCTAGGGGTTTGCATTCGATTGGAAATTCGATTGCAACCGATGCCAAATTAGCTACTCTAACTAGAAGACTCGAAGCCCTAGAAACTAGTAACGCCCCCTCACAAGTGTCTATGTGCTCTAATTATAATCAAGGTTTTCCAAACTTTCCCGGTTGTGATCAAGTCAATGCGGTGTTTCAACCAACCCCTAGGAATGCTCCTTTTGCACCTACATACAATCTTGGTTGGAAGAATCACCCCAATTTATCGTGGAATCAAGGCCAAAACTACAAATCTCCGCCACCTTCTTTTCAAAAGCCGAACTCTTACCCAACTCCAAACCAAGGTGTTTTTCCAAACCCGATTCAAAATCAAGTTCCTTATCCAAACTCGATTCAAGCTCCGACTCAAGCACCCGCCCACCCTCCCGGCTTTCATGAATCGGATAAGAGAATAAATTCCTTGGAAAAGACTCTTGATGTGCTTTTGAAATCAACAACTAATTTGGCTCAATCTCAACAAACCTTCATGCAAACCATGACTCAAGATAGGCAACTTTTGAATGCTAGTACTCAAGCCATATCTAAGTTAGAGGTTCAAGTGAGTCAATTAGCCAACGCCATGTGTGAGCGAGAGAAGAACAAGTTCCCGAGTCAACCCGAAGTCAACCCTAAATTTCCTCTCAACCAAAGACCTCCCGAAAATGTTAATGCTATCATTTCTCTAAGGTCGGGAAACAAAGTTGATAATCAAGTTGGAGTCGAGTCTCCCGAAGATGAAGAAGAGTCAAATATTGAACCAAACCCTAAACTCAATCCTTCAAACCATCTTCCTAATCCCGTGCCTTTCGAATCATCCACTCCCGAATCATAAGAATCTTCTCATAAATCATCATCATCTAGCGAGCCTTCATCGACTCAAACACCGCCTTTACCTAACGAGTCTTCGTTTGTCATATTACTTTTGAAATCCATTCCCAAAGAACCTGGTGAACGAGTCTTTAAGCCTAAACCTCCTTATCCTCAAAGACTCCTTTCCAACAAACAATCGCCTCAAGTAGAAAAGATTTTGGAAGTTTTCAAGCAAGTCGAGATCAACATTCCTCTTTTAGATGCCATTCAACAAATTCCCTCTTATGCTAAGTGTCTAAAAGATTTGTGTACTCATAAACGTTCCACTCACGTCCCTAAGAAAGCCTTTTTGACTTCTAATGTTAGTTCAATTCTTTCGAATCAAATTCTCGTGAAATATAAGGACCCCGGTTGTCCCACAATTTCATGTGTCATAAGCAATACTTTTGTGGACAAGGCGTTACTTGACTTAGGTGCTAGTGTGAATCTCCTTCCATTTTCGGTCTATCAAGCCCTAGGTTTAGGCGAACTTCAAAAGACGAACATGACAATTCAATTAGCCGATCGTTCTGTCAAAATGCCTAAGGGAATAATTAAAGATGTGTTGATTAAGGTTGGTGAATTCATCTTTCCGGTTGATTTTGTTGTCCTCGAGACTCAACCCGTCACGAATCCTAAGAACCAAATCCCGATCATTCTAGGATGACCTTTTCTTGCTACATCCAATGCCTTGATTAATTTTAGGGATGGTTCGATGAAACTTACTTTTGGTAATATGACAATTAACCTTAACATCTTTAATGTCGGAAAAGAACCCAATGAGCTTTATGAACAAACAATAGGGGTTAATCTTGTTGATGACATTGTTAAATGGTCAAACCTTGAGGATAGTGAGATTGAATCTCTTCTCAATGAGGATTTCAAAGTCAACTATGCGTCTAATCAAGAGTAGATTGAGTCGTTAAGGGATATGACCTCGGAAGAGATGTTGAGAGAGTTAGACGACATTTGTTCTAAGTGGGAGACACCACCCGAGGATGTTCGTGTTGAGGCCATTGTTAAAACCCCCGTTGGTGAACCACCTACATTCGATGAGTTGTTAGGAGACTTGAATCACACTTGTTCTAAATGGGAAGCTAAATCTGATAATGACCATGTCAAAACTAGTACCATTGTTAAGAGTCCCGTGGGAATACCTCCTACATTTGACTCAACTTTGTATCTTCCCGAGTTTGATCAACAGCCTTTAGGGAAAGATGACCCATTATCTTTTATCATTCCTAGTGATTCAACCCCTAACCAAACTTTCATTATCTCTAATTTGCTTAAACAAAATAAGGAAGCCTTAATTTGGTTTAGGGAGAACATTAGTGACACTTGTTCTGTAAGGTTGAATGATTCCATGTTACTTGAGAAAAAATTTTCTAATCAAAATTTTCAACAATGTCTTGATATTTTCTCAGAAATTCACCCCAATTTTCCTACCGGCATCGGCTAATTCGATTTTATTCCTTTGCCTCCCCTCGTGAAATTCAGGTATAGGGGAGGAATTGTGTGCATGAGTCGTGTTAATTAGTTAATTTTCATTTTCATTCGTCTACGTCATCCCTTATCAGGTATTACCTCGTTCTCATTTACTCATTTCTCTTGCATTTGCATACATTCAGGACAATGCATGATTTAGGTATGGGGCAGGGTTTTTAGTGTAAATATAAAAATCAGAAAATCGAAAAAAATTAAAAAATGAAAAAAATCACAAAAAGAGTTGTAGAATTGTAAATAGTAGAGTTCTAATCTTATTCTAGTCTTGTTAATTGATTACTAGTTGCTTGATGCACCCTTACATGCTATGATAATCTTGTGTTCCTTTAGCTTTTGATTGAGAATTGATTTGCTAAGTTCTTGTCCACACACTTACACTAGCAAGGTGAAACTAGTAGACTTATTTGATTTGTGCAAGAAATTAGAAGGTCATGATTAGGTGTAAGATGATTTGGTTTTCATGCTTTGAGTACAAGTAGGTGCATTGAGGATACCTTTACTTGAGATTGATTATGTTCTACCACACCAAGTGAGTTTTGAGCCTATATGCACATCTTTTGCATTTATATTCTTTTGCTTGAGTGTCCACTTGTCATTTGCATTGCTAGCACTTGTTTGAGTTCTTTCTTGAAACACATGACATTGATTGATGAGATGATAAAGACATTTAGGAATAAGCCATATTTCCCAAAATATCCACACCATTCTTATGTGATCAATTAGTTACCCCTTTGAGCTTAATCAAATTCTTTCGGTGACACACCACATTACTCGCCTAAGACCTTTTTCTTGTACAGCCTTACGTATACTTGTTCCCAATTTGTCAAAGGCTGGTAGGAACTTGAGGGAGTAATAAGGTGTGTGAAATGGGTTTACTTTTGTTCATAACTTTTGAGGAAATATGTGTTTTGTTGGTTACCTTGTTAGTCGATTTCCAAGATAAATCTAAAGGAGAATTATGGTTTCTTATAGCTCTCATAATATATATATATATATATATATATATATATATATATATATATATATATATATATATATATATATATATATATATAGCGAACTGAAACATCTGAGTAGCTAAAGGAAGGGAAATCAACCGAGACTCCGTTAGTAGCGGCTTTGTTTGCCCCAGCTTGGCGAGCATACTTATGTTTTTGTAATTCTCCTTCATTCGACTAGTCAAGTCTTTTTGTTGAAAATAGAAAAATAATTGTTTGGGGAGAAATTTTGGTGTTGTGCATGATTTCCATGGTGACTACTAGCTTTTGATACCTCACCTTGTTTTGGCCTTACTTGACATACCCTGTCCCTAGCCCCATTACAACCCAAGTAAAGACCTTTTGATTGTCATCATTAATGTATGTTGTGTTTAAGTTAGAATGATACCAAATGTCAAGCATGCTTTTGATTTTGTTGGAATTGAATGATACACTTACCCTTGTTCTTGAGTGAATGTTCTTTTGTGAGTTAAATGTGAGGTATTGCTTGTTTCTTTTGCATATGAGATCTCAAGTTTTGACTCTAATGTGTGCTCTTGTAGACTTAGCATGATTTCCAATAATTTTTGCACTTGACATGAACTTGTAATCACTCGTGCATGCTTCATTGAGTAGACTATGTGAATCCTTGCACTTTCCACACCAAGACTTTGCAACTTCATTTTGATTCTTAAGTTGATGTATCATGAGAGGACATGTATGTGTGGTGTTGCATTGCCATGTAATCTTTTATACAAACTAGATGGATTTTGTGTGTACATTCACTATAGGTCCTCACGAGACCTCACTCGTCCACCAGGGCTGCCATGGGGTTTAAAGGGCTTGTTGCATATGCCAAATGCAACCGTCACACCTACGAAAAGGAGTATAGGACTTTTTATCTAAATTTTCTTTTTCTTTTTGTTTTACTCGAGGACGAGCAAAAGATAGCTATGGGGGCATTTGATAAGTGCATATTTTTATTACCTATTTATTGTTTGAACTCGTATTTTAATAATTTATTTTGTTGCATTTCAGGAAATTCGTGAATAAATAAAGAAATGGCAAAATAAAGAAATAAAGAGCAAAGAAGGGAAAAAGAGGAAGAAAAAGGACTTACATGAAAAAAGGAAAAAGAATTAGGAGCTTGGTGGAAAATGAATCTTTGAAGACATGTGGAAGGTGGAGATCATCCCAACACACTAAATAAGTGTATGGCCAAGATCCACTCATCAAAACTTAAGGGGGAAGGAAACAAATAGATGGCTAGGATTTCACCACCACACACCACAAATGTATGGTGGGGATTTACCCACACCTCCTTAACCCTAATTCTTGTCCTATAAATACCCCCTTTGTATTTGGAACTTAGATTTTAGGGTAACTTTAATTTCTTGTTTTTTTTGTTCAAATCTTGTAAACACTTTTTATTTTAATGCAAAAATTTCGTTCCCTTTAATTTCTCTTCTTGTTCTTTCGTTTTTGTTGCATAGCTTTCGTTATTTTCGTAAATCCGTTTAGTGGACAAAGTAGGGAAATGCTAACCACTATGGGTTGAAAATAATGATTTTTATTTTCTTGCTCGTAGTTTTAATTCGTAATTTTGCCCCTTTAAATTTCGATTTTATTGTGGGCCATTTTAATTCCAAATCAAATCCTCATTTTAGTGTAACTTTAATTTCGTAGTTAATTTTCTTTATTATCGTATTTAGTTGTTTTTAAATAATAAAAAAAACACAAAAATATTAGTTTTGTTAATTATTTTACATGTTTTAATTCTGTAAATACGAAGCATAAGTGTCTCCCCTGTTTCTCTTTTTCCTCGAACCTAGCTTTGCTTTATTTACTTGTTAAATTTCAGCTTTCTTTACTCAAACAAACCAAAACATCTCCATTCCCCTGCTTCTTATTCTTCTTGTTTTATTTTCGAACCCCCCTTCCCTTTTTCTTTTCATTTTTTTTATTTTTTAATTCGCTGTTGTTTTGCTTTAAAGTTCAAATTCTTATGGTTATTTGTTAGAGCATCTCCGATAGGGGTTGCCAAGAGGTTGCCAAGTCCTATGTGGCATGGCACCCTTGGTTGCCAACCTATTGGAGGATCAACGTTGCCATCAAGTTGCCAACTAAAGTTGCCAAAAGTTGGCAACTTCCCAATTTAGTTAAAACACATACAACTCCCCAAAAGTGTATTTAACTTTACCCTTTTTTATATTTCCCATAATTTATTTTCTCTTTAAATGTTTTTTTCTTTTTTCTAAATATCTCACATATCCAATATCATTAATGCAAATGAGAAGAAAAGAAAAAAAAATATCATTTTTTTGCACCATTTTCATTTAATCAAATGAAAATATCTTATTTTGATGTAAAGATAATATTATTTTATATTTAAAAATTTAAATCATTTGATATTTTATATTAATGTAATGTCAAAAAAAAGGAAAAAAATAATTACGGGAGGGAATTAAGTATTTTAAATATCCAAATTTTCAATTTTATTTAGAATATATAATATGTGTTTATAAGATAATATAAATTGATGTATAAGACCACATTGGCAACTTTTAAAGTTGCCAACTATTCGAGTAGATTTGTAACAAAAGTTGCCAACAATGAGATGGAGGAGAGAAGAAATAAAAAAGTAATATATGTGATGATGTGGTAGAAGTTGGCAACTATGTTGGCAACTTCTATTGGAGATGCTCTTAGCTGCTAGTTTTTGGGTTCACTGAGTGCTGCTTTGTCTGACTTCTGTTTACAGATTGTCTTTTTTCTGAGTCTCAATCGAGTTTTGATATTTGTTTATTTTTGCTGAATTTTGCATCTTCTTTGCTGGGTTTGATGTACCGAGTCGACTGAGTCAACTAGGTTCGATGAAAGCTGAGTTTTTTTCTCATGGTTTGTGCTGTTTGTCGAATTATGATTACGAGTCATTGTTATACTGAGTTACTGAGTATTCGATGAGTTCGTTGGTATTGAGTTCGTTGGTTCGCTGAGTTCGTTAGTTGTTTAGTTTTGTGGTTGAGTTTTTTATTCGAGTTGTTTGTTTTCGTCGAATTTCTGTGCTGAGTTCTAAGTTCCTACTCGATTTAATTATGCTGCATTTCTCGTGTTGCTGTTGTTGTGTTGGTGTTTCATTTAATTGGCTGAGTCACTAAAAACACTAGTCAAGTTGTAATCGATCTTTATTTTCTGTTTTATCGAGTTGTTGCTTGTGATTGCGAGATCGAGTCTATTTCTTTTTACTGAGTGGTTTTAATGAATCGAATGGCTGTGATTTCCTGAGTCCAAGTTGTTTCCTGAGTTCGTTTATTGGATTTTTGGTTCGAATTGTGCAAGTTTAGTTTCTTGTCTGCAAGTTCTGGTTGATATGCTTCTGGGCGAGTTTTTTTAGTAATGTGGCTGTGTAGTCTGAGTCGGTATGCCTGTTTTTAATTTCGAACTGATAGATTTTTAATTTGTTTTTTTGTTGTTTTGTTTATTGTTTTTTTTCTTTTCCTAAAAAAAATCAAATCAAATAAAATAAAATCAAATCAAATTTTATAGTAATTTAAGAATTTTTAGAATAATTTAAAATTTAGATTTAATTCGAATTTTAGAATTTTTAATTTGAAGAATAATTCTAGAATAATTAGTTTTAGAATACTTTAGTTTTAACTAGTTAAATAGATTTTCATTTAGTAATTAATTAGGGTAAAATCAAAATTTTCTGAAAAATCCAATCGTTTTAATTCGATTAAACTGAAAATTAAGTTTGCGAAAATGTTAGTCTCCGTGGATCGATACCTAAAGTATTTCAACGATTGAACCGTGCGCTTGCAGTTGAAATTGTCATTTATTTTAGTACAACAATTTGCTTCTTAGTTAATTTTAGTTAATCAAAACCCAATCTTGTTAATTGTCTTAGCAGTGAGTAAAAACCATACATTGTTGCATAGGTGCATTAACTGATTTAAAACCTAAACCAGATCTCCGTGGGAACGAACTTGACTTATATCTATATTACTTGTGACCACGTACGCTTGCGTGAATTAGTGCAAACAAGTTTTTGGCACCGCTGCCGGGGATTATCGGTGTTTTATTTTTAGTTTATGTGCTTGTCATCAGTGGTCGTGAGAGTTCACTGACTCGGATTGTTTCTTACATAGTTGTTTGTTTCTTGGTGTTTCAGGTACTTGAACGTGTATGCGAACACGTCTGCAGGCTCGGAAGGATAAACTGGCGGAAGACGAACTTGCAGCAGTTAAAGATATGGGAGAACCAGCAGCAGCTAAGGCTTTGAAGGACTATTCTCAGCCGAAAATCAATGACATCCAATCTAGTATTGTTAGACCAGCCATTGCAGCTAACAACTTTGAAATCAAGCCGGGCACGATTCAGATGGTATAGAATTCGGTTCAGTTTGGGGGTGCTTCTACGGAAGATCCTAACATGCATATTCGCAACTTCATCGAGATCTGCGATACCTTCAAGTTTAATGGTATGTCGGAAGATGCTGTGAAATTGAGACTTTTCCCATTCTCTCTTAGGGATAAAGCTAAGGGCTGGTTGCAATCTTTACCAGCCGGTTCCATTACTACATGGGAGGATCTTGCTCAAAAATTTCTCACTAAATTTTTCCCCATGGCTAAAATAGCAGCAATCTGGAACGCTTTTACTCAATTTGCACAACAATCTGGCGAATCTTTATGTGAAGCTTGGGAGCATTACAAGGAGATTCTTAGGAAGTGTCCTCATAATGGCATACGAACTGTATGGTATTCAACTGTTTTTACAATGGGTTAGGATGGCAGTCGAGACAGATGGTGGAAGCAGCTTGAGGAGGAGCATTATGGGCTAAGAGCTATAAGGCGGCCTATGATCTTATCGAGATGATGGCAGCAAATGAATATCAGAATCCAACTCAAAGAATGCCACAGCAAAAGGTGGCAGGAATTCTTAATGTTAATGCAGCCACATCTTTAGCAGCTCAGCTAGAGGCAATGAATAGGAAAATAGATTCTTTGGCAAATCATGGGATTCGACAGGTAGCTAGTGTTTGTGAGTTATGTGCAGGTGCACATGAGACGAATCAATGTGCCATCTCTACTGAATCAGTGCAGTTTGTGAGCAACTTTCAGAATCAGCAACAACCAGCCCCGAATACTTATCACCCGAGCAACAGAAATCATCCAAATTTCATTTGGAGCAACAATCAAGGTTTTCTGCAACAACCACAACAGCCTTATCAGCAATTTCAAGGTCAGCAATATGGAGCTCAGCCTTACAATCCTCGTATTTTTCAGCAGCAGCAAGGGTAGAATTTTCAGCAACAGTATGCTCCAAGGCAACAATTCCATCCTCCGGGATTTCACCAACAGCCTCATGCTAGTGCGAGGCAGTCTTCTTCTGAAAAATCTGAATTGGAAGAATTGAGGTTGATGTGCAAAAGTCAAGCTATCTCGCTAAAGATCTTGGAAAATTAGATTGGCCAGATTGCTAATGCCTTGTTGAATAGGCCACAAGGAACTCTTCCTAGTGATACGGAAGCTAATCCAGGCAAGAGGGAAGGCAAAGAACAGGTGAACGCAGTAACTTTGAGATCTGGACAAGTCACAACCGAGCAGAAATCAGCAGCTAAGGAAGACGAGGAAGTTCATATTAGAGTTTTTATCAATACACGGAAAAAAAGGGTACTGATTTATGCACACCTTAAAGTTATTCATGCACACCCTTGTCTATGCATTTTACTAGAATACCCTTAGTCTCTTATTTTGTTTATTATAATATTGAGCATTTTATATACCTCTACTTGCTTAAAAAGGATGGTAGCTCCTAACTACCTCTGCACCGATGGTGACAAAAAGTTGATATTGCTTTATTTAATCTGATCGTTACGGTCGGATAAGAACTGACCCTAATTCTATCTATACTCCTCTTTTTCTTCACATTTCATTTATTGGTTTCTTGAGACATTAAGGTGAAAAGGTTGAGTTAAGTGGTTGGAGCTGAGAAACATTGAAAGCTCATTGTGAAAATCTTGGAGAACATTGAAAGCTCATTAATGTTATGTTATAAATTCATGTTTATATTTATTTTTGTTTTAATTTTTTTTCATTTATAAATATATATATATATATATACATACATGTTTTGTACATATTATATTTGTGAATATGTACATAAAATATTGAACAAATATACATGTTTGTACATATTCTTTAATTGCGAATAGAAATTGATATATATATATATATATATGTAGATGTCGAATCGTGATTGGATGAACCGACGTGTGGAAAATAATGTACTTTCATCGAGTAATGAATATTGGGATGGTGTGAAAGAATTTTTGGAGTTCGCGCGTAAAAATGGTATGAAGGGCGAAAAAATATTATGTCCGTGTAAGAAATGTAAAAATGCGTTGTGGGCGAAACTTGAAAGTGTTGAACTTCAATTATATAAAAATGGTATTATGGAACATTATAAAGTATGGACTTTGCATGGTGAAAAAAGAGAAGTTATCAAAAAGAAAAAACGTAAGTGTACCTCGGAAGAGATTGTTGAAGAACCCTTTGATTTGAAAGCATTATTACGAGATATTAGTGGTGAAAATCATGGTGATGCGAGTAATAGCAACGTTGAAGAACCACCAAATGCATAGCTTCTCAATTTTACAAGGATGTTAAAGATTCGGGAGCTCCAAATTATCCGGGTAACACAACTTTTACAAGAATTTCATTGACCACTCGATTGTTACATTTTAATAATATAGCACAATGCTGTGAAAAGGTCTTTGATTCTTTACTTGCATTGCTTGGTGAAGTTCTTCCTAAGGACCATACTTTACCGATTCTTCTTACATTATGAAAACAATGATGAAGAAGTTAACTTTGGGATATGAGAAAATTGATGTATGTGAGAATGATTGTATGTTGTACTACAGTGATGATGAGAACAAGATTGTTTGTGACATTTGTGGTAAAAGTCGTTACAAAGGTAAAAAAAGAAAAATGGAAGAGGGATACCGAACAAGGTCTTGAGATATTTTCCACTTATCCCTCGTCTACAGAGATTGTATATGTCAGAGCATATCGCTAAACACATGACATGGTACAAAAAAAGGGAAACAAAGCCGGGAGAACTTAGTCACCCTGCAGACGGAGATGAGTGGAAAGAATTTGATTGTCGTTATCCAAGATTTGCAAGGGAGAGTAGGAATATCCGTCTTGGACTTGCAACCGATGGCTTTTGCCCTTTTAGCAATTCCGGGAAAAAGGTATACTCGGTGTGGCCGGTGATAGTGGTGGTCTACAATCTTCCTCCCTCTATGGGAATAAAAAAACCGTACACTTTTATGCCTCTTTTAATTTTCGGTGAAAAGAGTCCGACCAAGAATTTAAACGTGTACCTTAGACCTCTCATAAATGAATTAAAGGAGTTGTGGGATGTAGAGGTGGAAACATTTGATCAATCATTAAAGCAAAATTTTTCCTTGAGGGCGGCAGTTATGTAGACAATAACCGATTTTCTTGGGTTAGGTATGGTTAGCGGATGGTCAACACATGGAAAACTCTCATGTCCGGAAATGAGAAATCTGACTTGGTGGATGACCAGTTGGATGGTGAAGCGGAAAAGAGCAAGAAACCTGTTGAAAAAGCTACTCCGGAGCAGACTACAAAGAACAATCAGACCTACCCTCCTCCTCCATATCCTAAAAAACTCTAGAAGCAGAAGTTAGACAACCAGTTAGGCAAATTTCTTGAGGTATTCAGAAAGTTGCAGATTAACATACCTTTTGCGGAAGCTCTTGAACAGATGTCGAGCTATGCAAAGTTCATGAAGGGTATTCTATCACGGAAGCTAAAACTCAAGGAATTGGAAACTGTTGCTTTAATAGAGGAGTGTAGTGCGGTTCTGCAGCAGAAATTGCCACCGAAGCTTAAGGATCCAGGAAGCTTTACCATACCATGCACCATTGGCAAGCTTTCATTCGACAAGTGTTTGTGTGACTTGGGAGCTAGCATCAATCTCATGCCTCTGTCTGTTTTCATGCAACTTGGTCTGCCCGATCCTAAACCTATAAATATCTCTTTACAGCTGGCTGATCGGTCGATCACTTATCCTAGAGGTATCGTAGAGGATGTTTTGGTAAAAGTTGATAAGCTCATCTTCCCTGCGGATTTCGTGATTCTTGATTCTGAAGAAGATAAGAAGATTCCCATCATCTTGGGAAGGCCTTTTCTCGCTACTGGCCGTACTTTGATAGATGTTCAGAAAGGAGAGCTCACAATGAGAGTGCAAGATCGGACTGTCCCTTTTAATGTGTTCAAGGCCATGAAATTTCCTGCATAGAATGAAGAGTGCTTTAGAGTGGAAGGGGTTGATACTGGCCAGAATAAAGCGTTTGATCAGATGTTGAAGTCGGATCCATTAGACTTTGCTTTACAAGGAAAGTCTGCTACTGAAGATGAGGAATTAGGCATGGCTGATCTTTGGGATTCTCAGGTGCTGATTGATGAGGTTGTTTCATGGTCAAATCTTGAGGATAGTGCAATTGAGTCTTTTCTTGAGAAAGATGTTTTGTTAAAGTATGAGGGTAATAAAGATCTTCATGAGTTGTATGGAAATTTTACTTCTGATGAGATGTTAGAGGAGTTGAATGCTATTTGTTCTAAGCATGAAATTCAACTTGAGGAGAGTTCTTTTGATCCTAAGTCTGTTGTTAAGACTTCTGTTGGTGAACCACCCACTTCCGTTCCTAATCCGTCTATTTCCACTCGTGATCAGTCTTTGGTAGTTAATAATGAAAATCATCATGTTGAAGAGGCTTCCAAACTCGAGCTTAAACCACCAGATCACCT
Source organism: Saposhnikovia divaricata (assembly GCA_036435485.1). Classification (NCBI taxonomy): domain Eukaryota; kingdom Viridiplantae; phylum Streptophyta; class Magnoliopsida; order Apiales; family Apiaceae; genus Saposhnikovia; species Saposhnikovia divaricata. Next base: position 158,623,681 of record CM071598.1, read on the forward strand.
GAGGTATACATATTTGGGTCAATCATCTACTTTGCCTATTATTATTGTTGCTAACTTGTCAGGTAATGAAGAGAACAATGTTACTGACACTTTTGAGGAGCAAAGAAGGCTGAAACTTGTCATCAAGGATGTAGCCCCGGAAAAGATAATTAAATGGCTATATAGAGATACGGTGTAGAAATTTTCAAGCGAAAAAGCCATTGCCATGTCTAGCTAAAGACTTTAAACAAAGGCGCTTCCTGGAAGGCAACCCATGGATTTCCTGCTTTCAAATAAAAGAGCATTTTCCCCAATTCTTCATAATTTTGGATTACTATTTTCGTGAGGAGGGTGTAGAGGTCACTTGGCCTATTTTTGGAGCTCATGCCACTTATCCATCACCAGATTCCCCACCCGAGGAGGGTGGCCCTGCCGATGATTAGGTATGTCTACTATCCCTTGTATGACCTTCAATGGGGACATTGAATATTCTAAGTTTGGGGGTGATTTGGGGATGAGTAGTGTTAGTGTGTCATTTGTTCATGTAGGAAATCATATTTTGCATGTTAGTAGTATTTCATTCATATTTGTTCGTAGTTTTGCATATTGTTTCATATAGGACATTTTGTTATTTTGTTTTTATACCATGTGAGTCCATGATTAGTTGCATTTTCATAGCATATTTCATGATCCCTTAGGAGAGCTAATTCTGATTGGTAGGTGGATGTTTAATTGAGTGTGATTATTGATGAATAGAGGGTTGATTTATAGTTCTTATGAAATTGACTTGCATGCTTCAGAAATAAAATCTTTACACAGTCTCATCGTTTGCTTTTGGGCTAGGTTGAGGTCATGCTTGTTTGGTTGTTTGAGATTTAATCACTTGTTTATATTTAGAATGTTCGTTATTCCCTTGATGGCGTAGGCGCACTAAAGTATAAGTTTGGGGGAAACCAGGAATTTCATGCTAATTGTTAATAGTTGTCAATAATGGCTAGGCGTCAAATGGCTAGTAGCCGGCTCATATTTTTATGAGTAGTCTAGGGTTGGATGAGAATACTCATTCCAGATCGCATATATAAAAAAAATCGAAAAAAAAAGAAAAAAAGAAAAAAAATAGAAAAGAAAAGTCAAAAGAAAAGAAAGAAAAAAAAAAGTTGTTATGTTTAAATTGTTTTATACAAAATTAACCAGGGTGAGCTCTTTAATACTCGAGCAATTAAGTTCTAGGGGACTTTGTGCCTAGTGACCTAAGGCTTTTATAGTCTGGGATCCACTAACCTAACGCTCGCTACATGGGTATTATTGTATAAGCCTTTTGGGGTCTCATCCATTGCACGGTTAAATAAGCATGCATTGTTGTTATGTGTCGTAGTTGTTACTAATAAAGCATGAATTCCTGTCTAACTCAAATGAAGATGGAGGTATTTTTAGGTTATGAAGTTTTTATCGTCTATTCTATTTATAAACCTGTGATTGTCTTAGCGAAGAATATGTATGATTTTGATCTAGTGTTGGAAGTATATCTGATGAACATCGCACACACACGTTTCTGTTCATGTAATGTTAGTATACAGGGACTTAGTCGAGCTCTATTTGGATTTAGTTGCATTCTTTGAGATATTTGCTTGCTAGTTGGTTTTGGTTAGTTCGAGGGGATCACTGCATTTCATATTAGTTGCATTCATGCATTGCATTGCATTAGTTCGTATTGAGTCTGGTTATGCTTGAGGACAAGCATCGGTTTAAGTTTGGGGGTGTGATAAGTGGATTTTATATCCACTTGGAGCGCTTCATTTCGGCTTAGATTAATTGACTTGGCCTCAAGTATGTCGTATTTTTGTTTCGTTTTTAGTAAGAATGGTGCAGGGTTACTATCTTAAAGTGAGGAGATACATTTGCATGTTTCATGGTGGATTCACGCTCAAGAATTGAAGAACGGAAAGTGGCAAAGGAATCGGAAGAGAAAACGGATGAAAAATGAGCAAATTGTGGAAAATTTGGATTTTCGGGTAGGTTGCGCAGTCTACACTGTTTTGGCCATATCTGGAGTTCTAGAAGTCCGAATTCAGCGATCTTACAGTACACGCAAAGCTTGGGAAATTTTCTTGAAGAATAAAGCAAAATCAAAATTCTGGCAGAATGTACAGCACTGGCAGCGCTACAAACAGTGCAGGCGCAGCGCCCGGGAACATTCAGACAGCGCTAGCAGCGCTACTAGTGGCGCAGGCTGCGCTACAACTTCCTGGAAAATCCTGAAATTCTTTCCTGTTTCAAATTTAAGATGTAATTTTGGTAGTTTTTTGCTGGAAAAGACTTCTAGGGCCTATATAAACACTACCTATCATTGTAATTCGAACCAACAACCTACATAACACAGAGAGAGAGCCAAGAGACACAGATTCAGAGTTGGAGAAGGATTCCTACGCTCGTGACAAGCGACGGAGATCTAGATCTACTTCATCTTTCTTCTAATTAGGCGATACTCTTGGATGTTTTTGGGATTTGCTTTCTTAACTTATTACTCTAGCATTTTTATTTTAATTCAGACTTTGTTATTTATCATGGTTTCATCAGATCCCATGATGACGAGCGGTTCAATTATGAACTAATCGTTGTCATGGAATTCTAACGGATTTATTTATGGAGCTTAGTATTTTGATGCTTAAAAGATCTGTGTATGGTGTATGCTTGATATCCTCGTATGGTTATGCTTAATTGTTAGATGCGTAGCTAACATCTAATCTGTTAATCTCTTGTGAAGCGACAGTGGATCTTGGGATTTAGAACTTGCCATGCTAGCATAGGTTCATGATTGTTTATCAACATGATTCGTAATGTAACTTGAACTATTTTACATTGCCCTGTGTGATCTTTATGGATAATTTGTGCTTCAACCGTTATGTTTTCAAATTCTATAGACATAAAGGGTCTAAGCATGATTGGTGTCTACCCATCTTCTATCTTTTGTGGATGTATGAGTGGTTTGGTATTCGTATACTGAGAGGTAGCGTGTACTTGTTCCGTGTTGTCCGATCAGATATCATAACCATTGTATGCAGTGATTAAAGGCGTCAGATCTAAGCAAAGTATTTAATGAAGTTAAGATCCCATGTTCATTCTCATATAAGTAATTAATTCTCATTAGTTAAGTAATTCTTAGTTTTGTTAATTTGCTTCTTAGTTAATCAAAACCCAATCTTGTTAATTGTCTTAGCAGTGAGTAAAAACCATACATTGTTGCATAGGTGCATTAACTTATTTAAAACCTAAACCAGATCTCTGTGGGAACGAACTTGACTTATATCTATATTACTTGTGACCAAGTACGCTTGCGTGAATTAGTGCAAATAGCTAAACAGCTAGAGAGGTTCAAGAAGTATGATCAAGCTCGTGAAATAAGAAGAATGGATTTGGCACTTAAGCAAGGACCAGAATGGGAACAAGACTACAAGACATTCGATGGAACTGAAGATGGCTTGGAAGCTAAAAACAATCATGAAGTTGAATCATATCTGGATGACCTAAGGTAAGCAAATCCTAACACTCAGACATACTTTTCTGCTCTCAAGTATGCTATCTCTTATCTAAAGGTTGGAGTAAGACAGAATGGTACCTGGAATATCGTTATACATATCATTGAGAAAGGTACCTACATCATCTCTACTAAATTCTTTGAAACAAGAACACTTACTGAACTCCAAGTGCTTCTAATAAAGATCACAAGAAGCAATAAGCTGAATGAAATTTTGAAAGAGTTGGTAACGACTTTTCTGATCAAAGCTAGTCTAGAATATGTAAGAACCCTCCAGTAGTTAAGTTCATCAAGAATAATATCTTTAGGAACTGATACTTGGATGAGAAGACCATATGCTTGTACCCTAACAAGGAACTTATACTAGTCGAAAAGATGTTGAGAACAACTAGTGTTGAAAATGCTGAAAAGACTCAAGCAGCTAACACTATCAGAGATTATCTTATGATACATGTTCCTACCTATAGATGAAATGTTGAGAGGGGTCTAGATATTCTTCCAGAATTACCCAAAAATCTAGAATTAATTGTTGATGATGAAGAGCTGGAAAATCAGCTTTGGCAATGGGAATGGGTTGTTTTGACTCAAGAAATAGAGTTTGCAGGAGCGAATGGTCTGAAGTCAAAGCTCACTCATTGAAAAACTGAATTTAATAAATACAACTATGATGAGACGACAGAGTATCTACCAGAAGAATGAGAGATTGTGGAGTTTGAAGATACAGAGAAATATCTACTCAGGATAGAGGAGAGCAATCATTGTATTTTGTTTTTCTTTGTACTTAGAAATCTGGAAATGTAAATATTTAATCCAGAATGCATTTAATATAATCAATCCTCTTACTTATTGCAAGTTTAGTGTTTCCAGTAGTTAGTTGAGTTATCCTCTTAGCTAAATATTTTCTTGTCAAACTCTAACAATCAAATAGGGGGAGATTGTAAAGCAAATGTAAAGTAATATGTAAAATAGAATAATAACTCAACAAACAGGAGGAATAAGACAGAGAATAATATTAAAAGAAGCACGGAAAGACTATCAAAGACAAGGTAAATACAAAGAATCAAAATATGCAAAGTACTCTTGAAGTCTATCAAAGAGTCACGGAAAGAAGTTTATCTATATCTTCAGGCCTCAGTGACGAACAGAGTTTAAAGACGTTCGAGACTACAAAATTATTCAAGATTCAATGTGAGCACTAGAGGATTCCAGTGGATATTATTTGAAACAACAACAAAGCTGCAGATTTGTTCAATTGGTAATATAAAAGGAAGTACAGTGATCAAGATCAGGGTTAGACGTTTGTGAACCAGAGCAGTGCACTAAGCATCAACTCAAAGAAACAGATCATTATATTTGAAGGAACAGAAGAATTGATCAAGGATTTAATAGGAAAGTAATAGTTGGAAAGCTTGAAGCAAATTTGACTAAGGCAAAATGTTGAAGAGTGATTCTACTAAGGATTAATATAAAATTCGCTCCTCAACTTCAAGGGGACTTCACTTTAAGTATGAAGGGCAATTTTGCCTATGCCTAGCATAAGAATCGCTCCTCAATCAACCAAGTCACTTGTTCCAAGATTGGAGAGTGATTTTTCCTAGGGCCTATTATAGGAATCGCTCCTCAACTTCTCAAGGGAGTTTGTTTCTAAGTGAAGAATGATTTCAAAGAGCCTAACATGGAAATCGCTCCTCAAGATTACCAAAGGTTACTTGCTTATTCAAGAGCGATTTTCAAGGGGCCTTGCATAGGATTCTCTCCTCAGCCACAAAGCATAAATTCGGCTAAGTATTGGCTCCATAAACAAATCTCTCTTCAGCAAATTCACTCCCCAAAAGCGGCAAAAGGTTGTGAAGCCTACACTATATGTATTAATTGAATGAATTAAACTCATTCATCTTCACCACTGCAGAAACACAAATACGAGAGAGAAACACTTAGAACACCATTAAAGATAGTCTGTTGAAAAGCTCTATTGTAAAAGTGAACCGATGAAAGTCATTGTAGCTAACATACGTGTTAGAGTGTAGCACCCCTTCGTGGTTTATATTAATACAAAGATATATTCGACGAATTATGTTTGGTTTTTATTGTTTTGATTTCGAGTTAAGAAAATATTAATCTGCGAAGAAATCGAAATAATTGGTAGTATCGTATTTAACCCCCTTCTACGATATTTTGGACCTAACAATTTGGTATAAACGAGATGCTTTGGGATTCCAATGTTTCATGGTAAACAGGTGGTGAAAGTGAATTTATAATAGAATATGACAAAGCAGAGAAGATGATAGCACCAAGAAGGAAAAATAAGACCAGATGAATCAATTGATAATACAACGTTGTAAACTCCGTATCACGAGCGCTTTTGGGCCAAAACTCGTGAGTGGGTATAGCGAGCCATCCCATGATTCCCATCTAAAAACTATGTATTTTGGTAATTATTTTGTTGTATATTTATTAATTTTGACTTTATCAATTTGTTTTATATATTTTGCATGTAGATAGTTAGTATGGAAAAATCACGCTTAGTATTTTATTCAAGAAATAATGATAAGTAACTTTTATTTAACTATGTAGAAGAGAATAAATATATCTAATAAGTATCATTTAAGTATGTAGTTATAAAGATTTGTACATGAAATTAGCACTGATAATAGAAATTAGCACTGATAATAGTATTTTCCGTTCAAGACAAGTAAGTTTTTAATAGAGTGTGCCCGTAACATATTTTAATGATCTGTTTCAAACCGTCTTCAATTTGATGACCAATTTGATGTTTTAAGTTCATTTTAGTGATCAACTTGATAATTAATCCATACATTTAAAGATACGTGAATAAAATATAGTAATATTAAAATATATTTTTTTTTATCATTTTAATGTTATACATTAAATCATAAGTTCATAAGTTCGTTTTTAACACAAAGAACTACTTTTTAACTTTATAATTTAGAATCTTTTAAAAACATCATTGGACTTGTTCTAAGATTAATTGTGCATATACATTTTATATATACTAGCTTATATCCCGTGCAAAGCACGTGTTACTTTTAAATATTTTTAAAATTATATGATTAAATAAAATAGAGTATAATAATTTATTATGGATATAATTTAACTTTGTAATTAATTAACAAAATTATTAGTAATAATAATAGTTATTTAATAAATGATATGTACTGATTAGAACTAATAATACAAAATCTTAATTTAAATTTTTTATTGACGGGATTCGAAAATTGGATCTTTAGAAGAGGGATTTAAATATAGAATATTATTTATTATTAGATCTAACGGCTATTATCTATTTACTAAATATCTAACGATCACTATTTTTTTAGATGATTGAACCAAGTTGAGCCAAACAACCAAATTATACCCAATTTGTTTATTATATAATAGTATAGATACTTGAAATCTAACTACTTAGAGTTTTGGTTAAAAATTATTTATTGAACTCAAATTTTTGTACGAAAGCAAATTCGAAATTGATTAGGAGTCGATTCGAACCATTAAATTAAATACGTCTGAATAAAATTGTTGTCATTTAAATTAAAACTTATCAAATTGTTGTTCTATTTATGAATAATATTAATTAACTAAAAACATGTAATAAAATTTATAAATATTTTGAGGAAATATGCTCTTTTCTTATTTTGTCAGCACATAACATTAAACTATACACCAAAATATAAATCAGGATTTTGAAATGTAAGATTTTAAAACTGAGATTCAGAATAGATGTAAATGTAAATAAATTGAAGTAGACAATTGTAAGGGTGAACAAAATTTTTCAAACCCGCCCAAACCACCCAATTCAAACCGACCAAACCAGAATTTACGGTTTCGTAACGATTCGGGTTAGTAACGGTTTCGATTATTTAAAAACCGAAAAATAATGATTGGGTTCGGTTTGCCTTGTCAAACCGACCAATATAACCCGTTCCACCCGAATATATAATAATATTTATTAATTATCTTTTTATTATTATTTAAGAAATATAATTTAAATTAATAATTAATATATAATTATATAAAAAGAAAAAGATGTACTTACAGGATCACATATGTAAAAAGAGTAAAATGTAACACTATAAGACTTTGTGCATTTCATATCCGATTTTGTAACACTGTAAAGTCTCAATAATGCTTGTGCATTTCATATCCGATTTTTAATTTATTTTTAATTATGTAAGACTTTGAATGGTGATGTATGATTATATTTTATGAGACTTTGTACGTTTTTTTGTTGGTCCGTAAGATTTTGTAACTTAATTACCAGGCTTTGAAGATATTTTGTGATGTCAGTCCATTAATGCATTGTACATTTGTGTCGATTAAATTTTTGTAAGTTTAAATTTCTTAAGTGGTTTAAAATTCAATCCGTCCAAACCAAACCGTTATAATTTGGACGGTTTTATTTAATACTAACGGTAACGGTAATGGTAACGGGTTGCCAAATTCCAAAACCATAAAATATGGGTTGAGTGGTTTAGTCTTTCAACCGATCATTGCTCACCCCTCGACAATTGTACGATTATAATTAGATCTCACATTTAATTGGAATAAAGGAGTTAATGTGGTGGTATGATTTGATCGTGGTTCTCAAAGTAATACTAGCTAAAAAGTCTCAAATGTAAAACAAGTTTAGGAAAATAATTACATATTTAATTTAAAAATATTTTTTTCAATTAAAAATTTTGTATTTTTAGAATAGCATAGTTAAATAGTAGATTCATTTTAAGTCTAATATATATTTAATGATTTGAAATATCAAAACCTAAAATTTCAAAAGTATAGAATACACTGAAACAAAATTTATATATTTCCTGATAGAAAAAAAAAGTTTATATATTTGTGAATCCTATTAATTTTAGTTTTTATTAAAAGTTAATAATAATTAAGTTGTAGCATACATAATCTTTTAGTAAAAAGTAATTAAACAAATAAATGAAATTAAAACACTTATGTAAACATATTATAATATAATACTTAAAAATAACATAGCAATATTAAAAATAGACATGAAAACATAATGAATTCGTATCTTAAATTAAAATTTTTCTTAAAAATTCGTATCTTAAAATTATTAGTATATATTATTAATGTTTTTGATCTAATAGTCGAAACATTAAAAATTTACGTACCTGTTGTTTGGTATTTCATGTTTTTACTTAATTACCATTACTATTATATTAGTACGTTTCCACCTAAATAGCTTTACTTATATCTATCAATATTATAATATTAAAATCAAAATATTGAAAGATATAAAAAAATACACTTAATAATATCTAATCAATTTTCTTTTTAATGTAAAGCATGTTGCCTTTTTTATTTTTTCAATAATTAATAAATTTTCCTTTTTAGGTAAAACACATTTTCTTCTAAACTTTTTTCTAACTAAAATTTCTCTTTTTTTCAAAAATAATACGGCCAGTTCTATTTAAATATATTGTTAATAATATAATAATTAATAATACCAAACTAACTTATTTTTCAGCTAAAGAATGTTACTTTTTTATTTAATAAAATATTATAATTACTTATAACTAATCGCTTAACTTTTTCAGATAAAATGCATTATTTATTATATATATATATATATATATATAGTTTAATTAAAATTACTCTTTAGTCTAAAAAAATAACGGGCACCATTTATATAATTATTATAATTAAATCATTTCATTAAAAAATTTAGACCTATAAAATTCGTATTTTAAAATTAACAATGTAAATAAACAAAAAATTATATAACAATCGAAAAGTTAAAAGCTTTACCATTACGAATTTTAAGTTAGTGAATACTATATTATAATAGCCGAAATATTAAAAGTTTTGGTACCTATTTTGGTATTTAGTACTTTTACTTAATTACTCTTATTAATATATTAGTAAGTTTTTACCTAAATACCCTTACTTGTATCTATCTATATTATAATATTAAAACCAAAATATTGAAAGATTTTAAAAAAATACAATTATAATTACCTAATCAATTTCCTTTTTCATGTAAAGCATGTTACCTTTTTTATTTTTTCAATAACAAATCAATTTCTCTTTTCAAGTAAAACACGTTTCTTTTATATTTTTTCTAACAAAAATTTCTATTCTTTTCAAATACAGTACGGGCAATTCTATTTGAAAATATTATTAATAATACCAAACTAATTTCTGTTTTAGCTAAAATACGTTATCTTTTCTAAAAACGTTACATTTTCTATTAATAAAATATTATAATTACTAATAACTAATCGCTTACCTTTTTCAAATAAAATGTATTATCTTTTCTAAATCTATTTTTTGGTACCTATGTTTTTTTTGTTATTTCATATTTTTACTTAATTACCCTTACTAATATATTAATAAATTTTTACCTAAATACCCTAACTTATATTTATCAATATTATAATATTAAAGCCAAAATATTGAAATATGTAATAAAAAATACTGTTAGTAATTATGTTGTCCTTGATAATATATTCACAAAACACCCAAAAACATACTTGTATAAGTTATTTTTGTAACTCATCAACGGATGACATGCTTATTAGCATCCGTTGATGAGGCAGCTTATTAATGGATAAGTTTGTAACATACTGTTTAAGTCTCGACGGATAAGTTATCTGTTGATGTCATAGTTGCTAGCTATTATAAGTCATGTTGACTATCAATGGATATACAGAATATGGTAGCTAATTGTAAATAGGATGTGCTATGTAATTATGTATAAGTGATATGGTATTCCAACTGATGAAGACTCTACATCAACGGATGTGACACTTCAACGGATAGCAATCAACCTATCAAAGGATGTCAACTTCAACGGATACTCACTACAACCAATAATGTCTTGAACTTAGCAGTTGACAGTGACTTGACATGCCTGATAGTTTACATGGATTGATGGACTTAAAAAGAGTATGGAAGCCAGTATTGGAAACAGAGAAGAAAAAGAAACATTCCTTATTCTCACAAGCAAATTTGATTGATAAAATCTAGTGAAAATATGTCCAAGACAATCAGACAAATTTGCATCACATGGAGACAAGGAATGGCAGCAAACCTGCAAATACTTTGAATTTATAATATTCGTATTATTTGTAGGGTTTTAAACTTGGAGTATATAAAGTGGCGGAGCCACGGTGTGGCAGGTGGGGGCACAGGACCCCACTAGACATTCAGCTTTTTGTTACCTACATTTACTACACATCCTGATATATGTATCCTTGTGCTGTGTTTTAAGGAATAAAACTTCCCCTTTGCTCTCTTATTGTGCTAAACGTTATACATTGCAAATATTTAATGTACATTTACAAGCCGAAAAGGTTTATAATTTTCAAAATATGTCCATTTCCATACTTTTTTTCGAAAACAGGTTATTACTTTCCGTATTTAATTTTTACATTTAAGGGGTACCAAACGGGAACTATATTTGAATAAAAATTGGCCCCCACTAGCCTAAATGGCTAGCTCCGCCACTGTTCTTACATAAACTGTTTGAGCTTCAATCAATTAGAAAGAATTTTTAGTCAAGATTATACTCAACCCCCTTTCTAAAATCTTGTGATGTATAACTGGGAAATATCAAATACAATTACAAATACCTAATCAATTTCCTTTTTCATGTGAAGCGTGTTACCTTTTTCATTTTGTCAATACTAATCAATTGCCCTTTTCACATAAAACACATTTTCTTCTATATTTTTTCTAACTAAATTTTCTATTCTTTTCAAAAACAGTACAGTCAATTCTATTTAAAAATATTATTGATAATATTATTATCAATAATACCAAACTAATTTCTTTTTCAGCTAAAAAACGTTACATTTTCAATTTAATAAAATATTGTAATTACTAATAACTAATCGTTTACCTTTTTCAGATTGAACGTATTATCTTTTCTATATTTTCTAATTAAAATTCCTCTTTTGTCTGAAAATATAACGGACATCATATATATAATCATTATAATTAAATCTTCATTTAAAAAATTTAGACCTATAAAATTCTTATTTTAAAATTACCAAAATAATTTAATAAAAAATTATATAATAAATTCGAGCATTACACGGGTTTTAAGCTAGAATATTATAATAACCGAAACATTAAAAGTTTTGGTATTTTTTTTCCGGTACATCGTGTTTTCACTTAATTATCCTTACTTATATTTTAGTTAGTACGTTTTTACATAAATATCTTAACTTATATCTATCTATATTCATATATTAAAATCAAAATATTGAAAGATGTAAAAAAATATAATTAAAAATAACTAATCAATTTTCTTTTTCATGTAAAGCATGTCATCTTTTATATTTTTTCAATGACTAATCAATTCATTTTTCGAGTAAAATATATTTTCTTCTATGTTTTTTCGAACTAAAATTTCTTTTCTTTTAAAAAACAATACGGAAAATTATATTTAATAATATATAATATATTATTATAATAAATAATACCAAACAAATTTTCTTTTTAGATAAAATATGTTTCAATTTCTATTTAATAAAATATTGTAATTACTAATAACTAATCGATTACCATTTTCAAACAAAACTTATTATATTTTTTATTTTTTCTAATTTTAATTCCTTTTTTTCTAAAACTATAATGGGCACCATATATACAATTATTATAATTAAATCATACCATTTAGTTTAAACCTACAAAATTCGTATTTTAAATTATCAATACAAAGTAATAAAAATTATTTATCCTAACTTATATCTATATATATTATTGTATTAAAGCCAAAAAAATTGAAAGATATAAAAAAAATATAACTAAAAGTGATTAATCACTTTCCTTTTCCATGTAAAGTATGTTGTCTTTTAACACTAATCATATCGTTTTGCAACTAACAAGAAGTGCGGGAATTAAATTATTTTTATAACTTTGTTCTCTTCAGTTAATTGCAACCGAACTGAGTAGCTACTGGTCCATGCTGTGGTATTAATGTAATGAATATAAGATACTAGCATAAATGAAAATATTTTATAGGTCGAAGAAGGCAAAAGATAGAGGATGAAATTTGATTTTATACTTTGTTCTGTCGTTCGCCATAAAATTGATTTGTATTGATTTATCAATAGAAATTAATAAAATATTATATAATATTAAAAAAATTCATACATTACACGGGTTTTAAGCTAGTAATATGGGTAAAATATGATAATCAAAATTTTAATTTCAAGAATTTGGATGGTATATAAAAGAATTTTCATTAAAAACTTAAGGGATATTCTGTTAATCCCAATAGAGTATTTCAGGAGGGGGTTGAATGTAATGTTGATACTATAAAATCTTTTTCTAACAACACAAATAAAGATTTTAGTATATTAGTGACGAAATGTAAACACAACTAAAAGGCAAGACAGTATTTTCACAAAATAAATATTTTATTTATTTTACGAATGATGCTACAACAACGAAAATGATTTCCAGCTACAATGCTCTCGAGAGAATTTTAAAAGTCTCTTGTAATGTATGTAATTGTTTGTGTTACAATTGAGAAGTGAAACTATTGATATATTCAAGTGACAATTCATCACACTTTTCCTCGAATGTGACACTTCATAAAATGTTAAATAGTCAGACTTTACATAAAATGAAAAGCAATTTAGATACATTCTATTTGTATTTTACACAATCAGACGTTGATTTTACATACTCTTGAATTGGTAAACTTTGTCTTGTTCTCTCTCAAGGTCCTGTCGTAGCCTTTTTGCAGGTGTGTTGCAGGTACATGTGATTTCTCCACGAATACCTGTTACAACTCATCTGTCACCCATTTGACTTGTAACGACTTGGAAAATTACGTGTATTTTATTCTGTTAAAATATGTTTTTAGTTGATTTTATTGTGTTTTTATTTAATTTTTAATGCATTTAAACACATTATAATTTTTATTAAATAGGAAAATCATCCTATACATGTTATGTGACTTCTGTGTAGTATAGATTATTTTATTTTATTTTTCTGTAATTTTTATATTTTTAGAATACAATTATTTTGCATTTTAAATTCCGGAACCAGCCCCTATACTGAATCTGAGACCCTGTTTTTGATACCAATATTTTTATAAAATGGTAGGATGTATAAAAATGAATTTTGTTGTAATTTTTGTAATATTCACAATTTTTGGGAAATTTTGGCATATATATTATAATTGTTTAAAATTAAAAATATTACATTTTTATCTCATAAAAATTATTTTTAAGGCTTAATAATTTTAATTAGGGGCTAAAAATATTTTTGGAGTATTAATTTTCAGATTAGTATAAATAGCTAATTTTCTTATTAATTATTTAATAAAATCAGAAAAATCAGTTTTAATTATTATTTTCTAAAAATTCTGGAAAATAGTGTTCTTGGTGTTCTTCAGGATCAAAGCGACTTTTGAAGGTGATTCTGTTATTCAAATTCTTCATATGAGTAATCAAATTGATTGGCATGACATGTTCTATCTGATTATGTGAGTGTTTGAATCCAAAAATGCCTTGTTCAAAATTTTTTAATTTTATTTGTTATATTCGAATTTCTTGAATTAATTGTGGATTGTATACTGATTTGCTGTTGTTGTGGTTAGTTCCTATAGATTGTATATAATCTCAGGAGTATAGTGATAATTTTTGTTTGATTTTATCTAGCCTAGAACTCGAAGTCGAGTTTTTAGTGTGGGTAAAATTTCTGGATTTTTGGATGTTTTTCTGCTGTTGTTGATGATTTGTATAGTTTGTACAAGTCCCAAGCTTCGTTTTGGTATATTAAACGTTCGATTTGGTTAAGAAACGAGTGAATTCAAGTTTTGGCCGATGAGTTCGCCGGATTTCTTTTGATTTTGGCCGGATTCTGAGTTCGGTTAGTGTTAGGATGGAACGAATGGTACCATCGTGTTTAGAACACGATTTGGAACGATTTTGGTATGTAAAACGTACCAAACGGTACGTTTTGGTGGCTCGTCGGAAAATTATTCCGGTCGCCGGTTTCTGGAAAACAGCCATTAACGGCGATGAGTGTTCTTCAAGCATTCATACGAAGAACACTGGAGATGGTGATGAACAGTACTCGTTTAATCTTCAAAAACCTAAAAACCATTTCTAAAAACTGATTTTGGAAAATTATTTACAAAATTATTTATAAATTCGAATTTTATTTTCAGAAATTCAAAAAATACTTTTAAAAATTCGAAAAATCATTTTTAAATTTCGAAAAATTATTTTTAATTTCGAAAAATAGTTTTAAAATTTTAATAAATTATTTTTAATTCAAAATTTATTTTATTTGATTATTTTAAATCTATTTAGCTAATATTTTAATTAATTTAAATTGATTGGTTAATTAATAATAATCAATTAATTTAATTAATTAAATATTATTTAAATATGATGAAAAATAATCAAATTTAATTATTTTGAAAAATAAAATAATTTATTTATTTTATAAATATTATTTTACCTTTAATATTTATTTCCTTATTTGTTTAAAATGAAATAAAATTGTTCTAAAATTCTAAAAATAATCCGGGAAGGGTAAAATAGTTTTAAAATTCTAAAATTGATTCTAAGACCGGATTAGGTAATTATAAAAATATTTCAATAACCCAATAATTATCTGTAGGGTTTTAAATTATCCTTTTTAATCCAAAAAGGGTAATTTAAATTCTTTAAAATTCCGAAAAATGTTCTAAAAATGTTTATAAGGGTTCTAAAAATACCTTGAGTGTTCTTTTATTTGGTGAGTCATATCTGCTATGTGAATTACGTGTTTGATTACTCTGTACATGTTACTATTTGTTTAAAATATTTAGTCGGTAGCCATACAACGTACGGGTAGACCCTAGAACCGAGGTTTGATCAGTAATTGACCTTGTACCTAGCCAGATATTTGAAATAGCATGTTTTATTGTAGAAGTGGGAGAAACCCTAGCTAGTGGGCAGAGTTACCAGCAGTATTCCTAGAAGTGAGAAAACCCTAGCAAGACAGCATAAATTACCAGCAGTATATCCAGGCAAGTATTTTCTTGATCATCTTAAACACTTTTATTTTATGTTTCATTGATTCATATCATGACAAATAGTTATTGTTCAGAGCTATTTGTGATTCTTAAATATTTTTGTGCGAACAAAGTTACTTGATATTGGTACCCTTGATGTGGGGAATTGTTTAAGATAAACTCTTCATATCCTTATTATCGTAGTAAATAATAGGGATGTGAACTGTATGTGAAACTAAGCATTTCCTGTTGAATTCGGAAATTGCTCTATTGGATTTGGAAAATGATAAAGCATAGGAGGCCATGATAGCTGTAATGGTCCAACAATATTTAAGGAGGATATGGTAACCATTCCATCTTCCTATAGGCTAACATTACTTGCCTATTTTGGTACCCTCATGAAATCCGGATTATACACACGGGTATAGCTGTACCAGTGGAGTATAAAGGGTCCCATTGCTTTTGAACCTGATCAGGGGGCAATGGTGTTTCAGTTATGTATATCTAATCCATATCGCCCGAATGGCTATTATATATTGTGAGTTGACAAATGATTCAGTTCTATGTCATGTCGAATGATTTCAGTTATAATCGAATTATAATTCAGTTGTTGATTCAGTATGCTTTATAAACTGTTTTACTTTTCAGTTGATACTATGCAGCATTTGTTCTGGTTTTATTTTGAAACTGTTTATATATATACTTGCTGGGCTTTTCTTTGGCTCGATCTTGCTTTCACTAAACCTTTCCAGACGGGAAGTATGGTTCCGATCAGCAGTCCAGACAGTATTAGAGGGAGTCAGAGTGGTCGGGTATCCGCACCTCAGGCTGTGCAGGTACTTGTGCGTTTTAGTTGGCGCTAGATAGAATTTTAAATAAAATGGGATGTAATAATAAAATTGAATTAGACTGGTTTTAAGTTGAATTGATTTGGTGGTTTGTAATAAGTGACTAGTTTATTCTGGAATATGTCTGCTTGTATTCATGCAATAACCTGTTTTGCGATCTTTGGTGTGCGGGGTCGGTTGTGTATTCTGATATTTTTGGTTGTGATTGGTTGGTGACCCCCGGATCTGGACCCCGAATTTGGAGGGGTGTCACAGTTGGTATCAGAGCTGACAGGTTATAGCCATTGAAATAAGCAGATATATACCATAGGAAAGATTAGGCAGATCACATGAGATAGGACGACGTTTTTGTGTTACGTTGCGTTTGATTTTAGTCTAAGCCTAAGTTGTGAGGTGATTGTGATATTATGTTACTGGGTTGCGCAGGTGTCTGTTGGGGTGACTGCACCGGTAGTTGCACCTCAGCCTATGCCGGCCCTGGAGTCAGTTATACCACCGCTGTTTCCACCTATGGATTTACCACCTATTCCAGCTATTATGGATCCTGACTACCCAGTAATGGGGGTAGACTATTGGCTGGGTTGGGAGTTTCCGCGGGAGCCGATGAGTCCCGTACCACCAGTTCATCCTGTTGATCCAGGTGAGTGGATGGGTTTACCAGTGCTTGGGGAGCCGAGTTATGTGGCACATTTGGGTATGGCTCATGAGGAGGAGATCATGGTGATTGACTCTCCAGCACCAGTCCCCGTACGGATGTTTGTTCCTGATCAGCAGCAGGGAGTAGTGATGCCACCCGCCTTACCTGAGCTTCATCTACCCGATGCAGAGGCAGCTATAGGAGGATTTCTTATGCCAGCTGAGTTCACAGATCAGTCAGACCCCACTGTGCAGGGTCCCTATGTACCACTCTCAGCAGTTATACCTTGGCATCAGATGCCACCAGGAGAGGAGAGAGTGCGTGCTTTGATAGAGGAGGTTACAGGCGGGGCAGAGGCTGAGTCGAGGGGTCATATAGGTGCACCGCACACTGTTCCTTTTGGTGAGTACCGCGAGCTCTGGGAGGCATATGACTTTTTGAGAGGGCAGAATATGGAGCTGCGTAGGGTGACAGGTCGTCCTGTTTCGGACTCCGAGATTCGTCATAACCTCCGGGAGTTGATTGCAGCCGGTACTTATGAGTTGGAGGCATTGAGGTTGGGTGATTCTGGTACTATCGATTATCGTCGGGCCTACCGTATCCTCCAGAGGATGTTAGCTGATCTTCAGCAGATGGTAGATCCCAGTTGGGATTAGAGACTGTGGGACAGAGACATAGAAGGAAGAATGCTACCTGTGTTTGTTTGGTTTTGGTTGTTTGTAAAATAGAGTATGTGTGTATTAGCAGCAGTTTGGTAGAATAAGTCGGGAATTTTGTTGTACATAGCCGACATTAAAGTCGTTAAGGTAGGTTATGAGCGATATGATGAAAAGTGAGCCGATCACTAGTCATGTATGACTGTAAGTGGTTATCTATATATCAGCAGTACTTTTGTAGTGTTACGTGTATCGATTCCATCCAGCATGCATTTATTTATTTTTATTTTTCCAATTCAAGTGAATTAGTGATTGGGTGACATGAGTTGATAAATATTCTTGATCCATGCTTCTTTTCAATGAATGTCTATCAAAAACATGTGTAGCCAATTATTAAGGAACTTGTGTAATTTCCTTTACCAGATTATGGATAATCAGCAACCACATGGAAATCACGCGGGAAATGCGAATAATAATCAGAACGCCGGGGAGCAGGGCAATATTAATATGATGCAGCAAATGCTGGAGCTGTTCCGACAGCAGACCGAAAACCTCACTCGTCAGCAGCAGCATCCGCCAGTACCCCAGGTGACGACCTTTAAAACTTTTCAATCTGTTAAACCCCCAGAATTCTAACGCTCAGCGAATCCAGTTGAGGCCCGAGCTTGGTTAAAAGAGATAGAGAAAGCTCTTGCATTGGTGAATGTAGAAGAGAATAAAAAGACTGAGTTCGTGAGTTACTTTTTGAAAGGAGAAGCGAACTACTGGTGGGAAGCCAGGAAGGCTTTGGAAGGAGAAGGGGTAACTACGTGGGAAAGGTTCAAGGAGTTGTTTTTGGAAAAGTATTTTCCCCGCTATATGCAGAATCAGATGGAGATTAAATTTTTGGAATTAAAACAAGAAGGCAGTGCCACTGACTATGAAGCAAAGTTTACAGAATTAGCCAGGTTTGTTCCAGACTTGGTTGATACTGAAGAGAAGCGAGCAAGGAGATTCCAGCAGGGTTTGAAGTCGTGGCTCCGAAGCCGCGTAGCCGCTTTTGAGTTGACCACCTATTCCGCTGTGGTCCAGAAGGCACTGATCATAGAAGGAGAAAGTGATAGCTCTCAGAAAGAAAGGGAAGGTAAGAAGAGGAAATTCCATAGTCAATCCGGGAATTCGTTCCAAGGCAGAGTGCAGAACAATTTTAGCCATGGACCAGCATTTCAGCCTAGAGGCAACGGAGGACCAGGGAATGGAACCCAGAATTTTGGGAATCAGGGGAATCGATTTCGGAATAGCAATCAACAGCAAGGAAGTCGGTTTTTGAGCAATAATCAACAACAAGGAGGTCGAATTCCAAACAATAATCAGCAACAAGGGATGCGACCACCACTGCCAGCATGTGGAATATGTGGAAAGAACCATGGAGGTGCATGTAATCTGGTTAATGTAGTATGTTTTCGGTGTGGCAAGAAAGGGCATTATGCCAACGGATGCGATATGCCAGCAGCTAGTGGGATTGGTTGTCACAAATGTGGAAACAAAGGGCATCTTGCTAAAGATTGCAGAGTTAACTTGAACTCGGGAAACCAGAATAAAGCTACAGAGACAAATAATGCGGGACAGCCAAGGGCCCGAGTTTTCAATATGACCATGTCAGATGCAGAGCAGAATTCTGATGTTATTACAGGTACACTTTTCGTAAACTCTACTAATGCCAAAGTACTTATTGATTCAGGAGCTTCTAAATCTTTTATTTCGGAAGAGTTTGCGGGTAAGCTAGAATGTGAATGTCAGTTATTAAATGAAGCATTAGTAGTAGAGATAGCTAATCGGGAGCGTATACCAGTTAGACAAATTTACCCAGCATGTGATATCGAAATATCCGGTCAACATTTTCATGCCAACTTGATTCCTTTCAAGTTGGGAGAGTTCGAGGTTATACTGGGAATGGATTGGTTGACAAAGTATAATGCCCAGATTGATTGTAAGAAGAAGGAGTTGAGGCTGAAGCTGGATGGGGATAAAGAAGTGGTGTTTCATGGACAAAAGCAAGTGAAGAAACTTTTGACTATGATGCGAGCCAAACGATTGTTGCGACAGGGATGTAAAGCATGCTTAGCTTATGTAATGGATACCAATAAGGAAGTACCACAGATAGAACAGATTCCAGTAGTGAATGAATTTCTGGATGTGTTCCCTCATGAATTGCCAGGCTTACCTCCAGATAGAGAAATTGAGTTTGCTATTGATTTGGCACCAGGTACTGAACCTATATCGAAAGCTCCGTACAGAATGGCGCCAGTGGAAATGAAAGAATTGGCCAAGCAGCTGCAGGAATTGCTAGACAAAGGAGTGATCAGACCAAGTGTATCCCCATGGGGCGCACCAGTATTGTTTGTGAAAAAGAAGGATGGAAGCATGAGACTTTGTATTGACTACCGGGAGTTAAACAAATTGACGATTAAAAACAAGTACCCATTACCGAGGATCGATGATTTGTTTGATCAACTAAAAGGAGCATCATGGTTTTCCAAAATCGGCTTACGATCGGGATATCACCAGTTGAAGATCAAGTCAGATGATATTCCCAAGACAGCATTTCGTACGAGATATGGGCATTACGAATTTTTAGTTATGCCATTCGGATTGACTAATGCACCAGCCGCTTTTATGGATTTGATGAATAGAGTTTTCAAGAAATATCTGGATAAATTCGTGATCGTTTTCATAGATGATATCTTGATATACTCTAAGACAGAGGAAGATCATGCGGAGCACTTGAGAACAGCTTTAGAAGTTTTGCGGAAGGAGAAGCTATACGCCAAATTTTCGAAATGTGAGTTTTGGTTAAGGGAGGTACAATTTCTGGGGCACGTTGTCACTAACGAGGGAATTAAAGTGGATCCAGCCAAGATCGAAGCTATTAAGAGTTGGGAGCGACCAAGAACACCAACCGAAGTTCGAAGTTTTCTGGGATTAGCTGGATATTATAGAAGGTTTGTTAAGGATTTTGCTAAAATAGCAGCATCTTTGACAAAACTCACCAGGAAGAATGAGAAATTTGAATGGAACGAGAAGTGTGAGCAGAGTTTCCAAGAATTAAAGAAGCGATTGAT
The DNA here is from genome assembly GCA_036435485.1 of Saposhnikovia divaricata. Lineage (NCBI taxonomy): Eukaryota > Viridiplantae > Streptophyta > Magnoliopsida > Apiales > Apiaceae > Saposhnikovia > Saposhnikovia divaricata. Next base: position 158,644,435 of record CM071598.1, read on the forward strand.
GACTGCACCGGTATTAGTTCTACCCAACGAAACTGGAGATTTTGTAATCTATAGCGATGCATCTCAGAAGGGGTTAGGGTGTGTGTTGATGCAGGATGGCAAGGTAATTGCTTATGCGTCTAGGCAACTCAAGAATCATGAACGGAAGTATCCAACGCACGATCTGGAATTAGCAGCAATTGTTTTTGCACTAAAGCTTTGGAGGCACTATCTATATGGAGAAAAGTGTGAAATATTCACGGATCACAAAAGTTTGAAGTATATCTTCACTCAGAAGGAGCTCAACATGAGGCAAAGACGATGGTTGGAGTTGATCAAGGATTACGACTGTACTATCAGCTATCATCCAGGCAAGGCCAACGTAGTGGCAGATGCACTAAGCAGGAAGGAAAGGTTAAATCTCTTAACCTCATCTGAGGAGTTGCTAAAGGAATTTGAGAAATTGGAAATAGAGGTCCATACATCAGAAGAGACCAGTGAAGTATTGTATGCCATGACCTTTCAGCCAATATTAATGGAAAAGATCCGTAGGTGTCAAGAACAGGTAATGGACCAAGACAAAGCAAGTTTAACTGGAGAGGAAATCAGGAGTCAAAAGGATGATAAAGGAATTCTCAGGTTTTCTTCACGTATATGGGTACCTAATGTCGCAGAACTGAAGGATGAAATCTTACGTGACGCGCACAACTCTAGGTATTCTATTCACCCTGGCAGTACCAAGATGTATAGAGACTTGAAGCAACACTTTTGGTGGCCCGATATGAAGAAAGAAATTGCAGAATACGTCAGCAAATGCTACACCTGTCAGAGAGTTAAAGCTGAACATCAAAGGCCAAGTGGATTGCTACAACCTTTGGAAATTCCAGAATGGAAATGGGAACATCTCGCAATGGATTTTGTAGTAGGACTTCCGAAGACTAAATCAAACCACGATGCAATCTGGGTGATCATTGATAGGTTGACCAAATCAGCACATTTCCTCCCAATCAACGAAAGATTTTCGCTAGAGAAACTGGTTCAACTATATTTGAAAGAGATCGTAGTACGACACGGGGTTCCCGTATCTATAGTATCTGATCGAGATCATCGTTTCAATTCAAGATTCTGGAGGCAATTTCAAGAAGGTTTAGGAACCAAACTAAACATGAGTACGGCATATCATCCTTAGACGGACGGGCAAAGCGAGAGAACAATCCAAACCATTGAGGATATGCTAAGGGTATGTGCCCTAGATTTTAAAGGTAGCTGGGATGAGCACTTGCCACTGGTGGAATTCTCATACAATAATAGTTACCATGCTAGCATTGGAATGCCACCATATGAAGCTCTTTACGGCAGAAGATGTAGATCTCCGGTGTATTGGGAAGAAGTAGGAGAACGCGCAATCTTAGGTCCAGAACTACTCCAACAGACGAAGGAAAAGATTGGATTGATACAGAAAAGATTGATTGCCGCTCAAGATCGACAGAAGAAATATGCAGATCAAACCAGAAAGGACCAGAGTTTTGAAGTTGGGGAATTGGTATTGCTGAAAGTATCACCATGGAAAGCAGTGACCAGGTTTGGGAAAAGAGGTAAACTCAATCCAAGATATGTAGGACCGTTTGAGATATTGAAGAAGGTAGGGAAGCTGGCTTACGAACTAGCATTACCGCCTCACATGCAGAACATCCATAACGTATTCCATATATCGATGCTGAAGAAGTATAATCCGGATCCAATGCACGCAATAGAATATGAACCTGTAGATATTCAACCTGATTTATCTTTTGTCGAACAACCAGTTAAAATATTAGATTATAAGGATAAGGTATTAAGAAATAAGAAAATACCTCTAGTTAGAGTTTTATGGAGGAATCCCTTGGTTGAGGAATCAACATGGGAAGTAGAGAGTGAAATGCGAGCTCAGTACCCTCAGTTATTTTCTTAAGTAGGATTCTGGGGGCAGAATCCTTATAAGGGGGGAAGGATGTAACGACTGGGAAAATTACGTGTATTTTATTCTGTTAAAATATGTTTTTATTTGATTTTATTGTGTTTTTATTTAATTTTTAATGCATTTAAACACATTATAATTTTTATTAAATAGGAAAATCATCCTATACATGTTATGTGACTTCTGTGTAGCATAGATTATTTTATTTTATTTTTCTGTAATTTTTATATTTTTAGAATACAATTATTTTGCATTTTAAATTCCGGAACCAGCCCCTATACTGAATCTGAGACCCTGTTTTTGATACCAATATTTTTATAAAATGGTAGGATGTATAAAAATGAATTTTGTTGTAATTTTTGTAATATTCACAATTTTTGGGAAATTTTGGCATATATATTATAATTGTTTAAAATTAAAAATATTACATTTTTATCTCATAAAAATTATTTTTAAGGCTTAATAATTTTAATTAGGGGCTAAAAATATTTTTGGAGTATTAATTTTCAGATTAGTATAAATAGCTAATTTTCTTATTAATTATTTAATAAAATCAGAAAAATCAGTTTTAATTATTATTTTCTGAAAATTCTGGAAAATAGTGTTCTTGGTGTTCTTCAGGATCAAAGCGACTTTTGAAGGTGATTCTGTTATTCAAATTCTTCATATGAGTAATCAAATTGATTGGCATGACATGTTCTATCTGATTATGTGAGTGTTTGAATCCAAAAATGCCTTGTTCGAAAATTTTTAATTTTATTTGTTATATTCGAATTTCTTGAATTAATTGTGGATTGTATACTGATTTGCTGTTGTTATGGTTAGTTCCTATAGATTGTATATAATCTCAGGAGTATAGTGATAATTTTTGTTTGATTTTATCTAGCCTAGAACTCGAAGTCGAGTTTTTAGTGTGGGTAAAATTTTTGATTTTAATTTCTGGATTCTTGGATGTTTTTCTGCTGTTGTTGATTATTTGTATAGTTTGTACAAGTCCCAAGCTTCGTTTTGGTATTTAAACGTTCGATTTGGTTAAGAAACGAGTGAATTCAAGTTTTGGCCGGTGAGTTCGCCGGATTTCTTTTGATTTTGACCGGATTCTGAGTTCGGTTAGTGTTAGGATGGAACGAATGGTACCATCGTGTTTAGGACACGATTTGGAACGATTTTGGTATGTAAAACGTACCAAACGGTACGTTTTTGTGGCTCGTCGGAAAATTTTTCCGGTCGCCGGTTTCTGGAAAACAGCCATTAACGGCGATGGGTGTTCTTCAAGCATTCATACGAAGAACACTGGAGATGGTGATGAACAGTACTCGTTTAATCTTCAAAAACCTAAAAACCATTTCTAAAAACTGATTTTGGAAAATTATTTACAAAATTATTTATAAATTCGAATTTTATTTTCAGAAATTCGAAAAATACTTTTATTTTAAATCTATTTAGCTAATATTTTAATTAATTTAAATTGATTGGTTAATTAATAATAATCAATTAATTTAATTAATTAAATATTATTTAAATATGATGAAAAATAATCAAATTTAATTATTTTGAAAAATAAAATAATTTATTTATTTTATAAATATTATTTTACCTTTAATATTTATTTCCTTATTTGTTTAAAATGAAATAAAATTGTTCTAAAATTCTAAAAATAATCCGGGAAGGGTAAAAATAGTTTTAAAATTCTAAAATTGATTCTAAGACCGGATTAGGTAATTATAAAAATATTTCAATAACCCAATAATTATCTGTAGGGTTTTAAATTATCCTTTTTAATCCAAAAAGGGTAATTTAAATCCTTTAAAATTCCGAAAAATGTTCTAAAAATGTTTATAAGGGTTCTAAAAATACCTTGAGTGTTCTTTTATTTGGTGAGTCATATCTGCTATGTGAATTACGTGTTTGATTACTCTGTACATGTTACTATTTGTTTAAAATATTTAGTCGGTAGCCATACAACGTACGGGTAGACCCTAGAACCGAGGTTTGATCAGTAATTGACCTTGTACCTAGCCAGATATTTGAAATAACATGTTTTATTGTAGAAGTGGGAGAAACCCTAGCTAGTGGGCAGAGTTACCTGCAGTATTCCTAGAAGTGAGAAAACCCTAGCAAGACAGCATAAATTACCAGCAGTATATCCAGGCAAGTATTTTCTTGATCATCTTAAACACTTTTATTTTATGTTTCATTGATTCATATCATGACAAATAGTTATTGTTCAGAGCTATTTGTGATTCTTAAATATTTTTGTGCGAACAAAGTTACTTGATATTGGTACCCTTGATGTGGGGAATTGTTTAAGATAAACTCTTCATATCCTTATTATCGTAGTAAATAATAGGGATGTGAACTGTATGTGAAACTAAGCATTTCCTGTTGAATTCAGAAATTGCTCTATTGGATTTGGAAAATGATAAAGCATAGGAGGCCATGATAGCTGTAATGGTCCAGCAATATTTAAGGAGGATATGGTAACCATTCCATCTTCCTATAGGCTAACATTACTTGCCTATTTTGGTACCCTCATGAAATCCAGATTATACACACGGGTATAGCTGTACCAGTGGAGTATAAAGGGTCCCATTGCTTTTGAACCTGATCAGGGGGCAATGGTGTTTCAGTTATGTATATCCAATCCATATCGCCCGAATGGCTATTATATATTGTGAGTTGACAAATGATTCAGTTCTATGTCATGTCGAATGATTTCAGTTATAATCGAATTATAATTCAGTTGTTGATTCAGTATGCTTTATAAACTGTTTTACTTTTCAGTTGATACTATGCAGCATTTGTTCTGGTTTTATTTTGAAACTGTTTATATATATACTTGCTGGGCTTTTCTTTGGCTCGATCTTGCTTTCACTAAACCTTTCCAGACGGGAAGTATGGTTCCGATCAGCAGTCCAGACAGTATTAGAGGGAGTCAGAGTGGTCGGGTATCCGCACCTCAGGCTGTGCAGGTACTTGTGCGTTTTAGTTGGCGCTAGATAGAATTTTAAATAAAATGGGATGTAATAATAAAATTGAATTAGACTGGTTTTAAGTTGACTTGATTTGGTGGTTTGTAATAAGTGACTAGTTTATTCTGGAATATGTCTGCTTGTATTCATGCAATAACCTGTTTTGCGATCTTTGGTGTGCGGGGTCGGTTGTGTATTCTGATATTTTTGGTTGTGATTGGTTGGTGACCCCCGGATCTGGACCCCGGATTTGGAGGGGTGTCACATGACTGGATTTTCAATTCAAATGCTTCGTTATCTTGAGATAGTGACTTTATTCTACATAAGCTGCTGTTAGGAATATTCAAGTGTAGTCAGTATATTTTCTCCGCCAATGATGTTCTCAAGAAAATTAGGCCGTCGTGACCTGGTAGTCTTGCTGCCAGAAAGGTGTAAAGATGTTGTCTTAAGTTTTCGCCAATGTTGTTGTCAAGACTTCTAAAGTTGCTTATTGGAATGTAGCTATCTTGACAAACTTGTTGTTGTAGTTGTAATTATGTTGTCGAACAAAGAGGCTTGACAACACTTTTATTATGTATTGTTATTCAGGAATGTAAAGTTAAGGCTTGATTATTAATGATCTTTTTCCAAGATAACCTGTTTATTACATTATATTTTCTTATACTTTTATTTATTACAACTACCATACTCTAGCTGTGACAGTCTGATATAAAGTTGTCCTCTAAGGCAATCACCCATAAATCCTAACATATTCCATTTGATACCATTGTATTATTGGCCTTTTCATCTGATACCACTCGAGATTTTTGACATCCAAGTGGTACTATTACGCTTTTGCCTTCATCTATATAATACCACTCCATTAATCAAAAGTTAGTCAATCGTTATAAAATTATGGGATTTTTATATGGTATCACTCTAAATTTTTTGACTTTTAAGTGATATCATTATACTTTTGACTTTAATTTCAAATATGATTTTTTTAATGATTTGATGGACCTATTAGAACTTCTTAGTTTTACGCCCATCAAAATATTGTTGGGCATTCCTTTGCCCAACAAAGATCAAGGAGTTTGATTAGATTTATCTGAATAACTAGATTCCTTAATATAGTGGTATTATGGAGTTAAAATTCAAAGTAGAATAGTGCCACTTAGATTTCAAAAATTTCGAGTGATATCAAATGAAAATTTCCATAATTTTATAACGATCAATTAACATTTAGTTAATAGAACGATATTATGTGGATGAAGTCAAAAGTATAATGATGCTTAGAGTTGTAAACGAACCGAGCTGAGCTCGACTCGATTCAAGATCGACTCGGTAAAAACCCGACTCGACTCGGCTCGGTTCGTTATCAAACTTGAGTTCGATCACCAAAATTTGTCTGATAAACTTATCAAGTCGAGTCGAGTTTTTTGGTTATCCGACTCGACTCGAATTCGGTTTGACTCGGTACTCGACTCGAACTCGGTAAGCGATAAAATAAAAATAAAATAATAATATGTTTTTATTGTTTTAGTTTTTATTGTTTTAGCAATATAATAAGGTTTCTGTTTGTTAGCCTATAAATACCTTGTATCCGTTTCTTATTCTAATATAACTGAACCTCTCTTTTCTTTTCTCTGTATTACATAAACAAAAACCTTTGTTTTTCTCTATGCAATTTTTATTCTTGTTTCATTCTTGTCTTGTGTTTCTCTTACTCTATGTATTCTTTTTCTACAACTATTTCCTACGATTGTAATTTACAATTTTCAAATGATTTTACAAGTCTAAAATTTAGAAATAAGCAAAAAAATATTTGAGAAAAAAAATCGTTACCTACTTAACTCGACTCGGGTCATTAATAAACTCGAATTCGGCAAAAACGAACTCAAAAAAAATTCGTTAAGATAATCGAACTTAAACTCGACTCGATACAAAAAACTCGAACTCAACTCCGCTCGGTAAGCGCCAAGGAGAAGCTAATTGGGTTGTGAGCCGTCGATGTAAACCAAATAATCCAACTCATCACCGACCCTCTCTACTCTCTCTGTCTCTCTAGAAAACATCGTCCAAACACCACAAGAACCCCACTTCCCCCCCTCAGTTTCTCCGCCCCTCTCTCTCTCTCTCTCTCTCTCTCTCTCTCTCTCTCTCTCTCTCTCCCTCACTCCCCACACATCTACTCACTCGCCCATTATATATATAAAAAACAGACACATTACCCATTTTTCGTTTAATATCGAGCTTGACATTCTTGGCACTCAACTCTTCATTTGAATCAATAAAATGGCTTCGATTTTCCAAGGAATCGGAGCAGCCACTGCCATTTCATCAACCACTTCGTTTGATTCCAAAAAACTAATCATTTCTGCACCAAGATTTCATTTGGGTATGATTTAATTATTTAAATATGTGACCCCTTTTTGTCTCTTGATCAATAAAGAGTTATTTGATGTGGGTTTTTTTTTTAATTGTTGTAGCAGAGAAAAAAGGGAGATTTTTGGTGGTAAGATCTGATGGGAAGATGAATAATGGGATTAGTAGCAGAGCTGAAAAATTAGTTACCAATGCTGTTGCAGTTAATACTCACTTCTTTCTAAACTTATTATTATTATTATTATTTTTTTGCATGTTAGTTTATTTCCGATTTTCTATGTATGTCTTTCTTTGAAGTTTGGTTTTTTATAGGGTGTTTTGTTATTTGCAGGCAAAGGCTGATGCACCGGCAGCATCTACAGCTTCGAAATCTGGGTAAGCTTTGTTTTCTTTTGTATAGAGATATTGTGATTGTTGATGAAATGTGGTGCATTTTGCTATTTTTTTTTAGTTCTAGTAGCTGTTTTCTGTAAAATATGTTTTCTTTGCGGTGACAATGTTGTTGAGTTGACTTCTACGAAAGCTGAAGTCAGAGCTAAAGATTGAAGGTTTTTTTTTTTTTTTTTGGATTTATTTATTTGCACTATCATGAAGATCAAGTTTTTGTGTTTCATGAATCATGATGCCTATTACAAGAGCAAACATGTGAGCTAGAAACAATAATTAAGCTTTTCATTGATGCATGATTAGGACCTGAGTCTAATATTGTGTGATTTTAACCTTTTCGTTTTTAGGGTGGATTATACTGTTGCTTGGTTACTAGAAGTAAATTGTTAGGTGTACACATTAAGAATGATGTTCTTAGCCATGTCCTGTTTATTTTTTCTGGCTTGATTGAAACTAGTAGCATTATGATGTTATTTGCATGTGGAACTATAATAGTTTGGAAGCACAATTTATAATCTTTCTTTGTTTTTCTGCATAGAACTATTTTGTAATTTGTTGTATGACTACAATAATGTTATAGGAGTTGATAGCTTTAAAGAAATCACTGAGGTTTTTATAATGTTATGCAAATCTTCCTTGTTGGTTGCCTGTTTAGACAGCTAGATTCATCCTTGATGGTCGCCAGTTTATATCCTGTAGGATCATTTAGTTACTATGCAGCTGTTTGCTAAGTAAATAATCTACTCTACTAATTCTGATGAAGAGAATGTGATGCAGAACAACCTAGGAACGGTCCAAGGAAACAGGGGTCGGTTGTAGGCTTTGGAAACCCAATACTGAAGAGATTATGGACTAAGTATAATAATTATATCCTAGTTAATAATTATCTTTTACATTAGGGATAGGAGACTTTTATATCTACAGTTTGATTTCAATCAAAAAAGTTTGTTTTGTGTTATAAATATGGATTAATTCTTGTAATCGAGCTACATTATTGAGTCATTGACTCCGAAGTTTATTGAGTTTTGTTAGTATTTGTCCCAAAACTCTGGTTTTCAACCCCTTACCTCATCAAGATGTACTGATAAAGAAGCTTTGGAGATGCTTTATGCACTTTTGGGGTTCTGGATTGTGGAAATATTGGTGATGCGGCTAAAACATTAATTAAAGAGTTTGTATGAATTTTATGATATTGTTAAGGGATAAAAATAGTTTTTATAATTGCTTGACAAAAAAAAAAAAAAGTTTTTATTAATTAGATTATACGATGTTAGATAAATATATTATTAGAAATATTCTAGATTGTAATAAAATGTTTTTTTTTTCTCTAATTTTAATTAATATTAAAAAGTAGATATAGGCAATAATTAGTTTTCTTTCTTGTTAGGAATTTACTTGGCTTCCAAGTGATAGGATCTTTAAATCTGAACAATAATTGGATAAATCTGATGATTTGTTTGTGACTCTACTTTTCTCTGGAGATAGGTTTTGGCCATTCTTTCAACCATTTTTTAACCGTGTCCCATATTATTTTCCTTCATAAATTTGCATATCATTTTAAGAAGTGGTAATAACTTACATGACTTATGAGCTCTTAAATTATTAGTATTATCTCACAAATATGTAATTTTTTCATGTAGAATTATTTTCCTTCATAAATTTGCATATCATTTTAAGAAGTGGTAATAACTAACATGACTTATGAGCTCTTTAATTATTAGTATTATGTCACAAATATGTAATTTTTTTCATGTAGAAAAGTGGGGAAAAATGTAAAATGCCCCCGGAAACATGCAATATATGTGATTCATCTACTCTACTTACTTTTTTGGAAAGAATGGGATGCATAACAACCTGGGAAAAGGTCCGATGAAACGTGGGTCGATTATAGGCTTTGGAAGGCCAATATTCAAAAGATCCCTACGTTTAAATTTAGATTAGGGATAGGAAGGCAATATACTTACAATTTGATTTCACCTAAAAACGTTTGTGTAGTTTTGTTATAACTTATAAATATAGATTTATTCTTGTAATTCAATTACACTATTGACATGGTAGTTTATTAACTTTAATTAGTAATTCTGGTGTGGAAAATGCTCTTGGCATTCTTCCTAAAACTCCGGTCTTTTAACCCCATACCCGTACCCCATGAAGATGTACTAAGAAAGAAGCTTCAGAGATGCGTTATGCATGTAGTTCTTAACAAAAGATGAAATATTTCCTTGATTAAATATCTTTTAATTGTAAGCTCCGGTACCCTGACTATTCAATTTTTTCCTCGTAACCATGTTTATCGGACATGAAATAGATGTGGCCGTGTGGGTATGTGATATGAGTTGGATTTTTCATATGGAGACCAGAGAACTAGAAGGTCTATGGAGGACTTTTTCTATGTTATTCTTTTGATTTTATGCTGTGGATTTGACATATGTAATTACTTGTACAACTTTTGTTGGTAGAAGATACTATATCAAACCATGTAAAATTAACGAAGTATATATAAAATTTCATTATGTTAAGCTTATATTCGAAGTCCCAGCACTCTTGTCCAATTTCGGATCCATATCCAAAAATCCTCCTAATTAGGAATTTGACACTTAGATCTGCACTCGTGTCCGACACCCATACCAGAGTCCAGGGTAACATAGATCGTTAGAAGTGGTAAGTACCTACCATGAGGTTACGAATTTTAGTGTTATGTCACAAATTTATAATTTCTTCATGCCAAAAAGTGTGGAGAAAACATCTATGGAGCAATATCATATTATATTGCAATTCATTGTAAAATACGAGCATGTCCTAGTTTCATGGTACAAAATTGAATCAAATAGTATGATTTCGCAATTTGAGAATTTTCCATAGTCTTTGATACATATGGTGAATGTGACAGAATGTATATTTTCCTACACAATACAATGAAATGTTAATCATGTTTTCTTTGCATGAGTGCATAATTCAACATGTGTCAAATATTTATTTATTTGTATTTTGTGAGACAATCAAAAAAATTTAAATACTCATGACACATACCTCTACAGAGGCTTTAAACTTTTTCCTCTTATTACCAGGTGAGGGGTATGTTGCAGAACGTGTGAAGTAATTTAAGCTCCTGTTACTAGACGATGCAGCCAGTAGGCTAGTAACTGTTAATGCATAACTATCATTTGTGCAATGAAAGTTCTCTATCATCCCTTTCTTTTAAAAGATAAGTAGTTACGTTAGATGATAAAAACTATCGCTCGGAAGTTATTGTTGGACACAATTGATCGTACCGAAATAAGCTTCCATATGCTTATACAATTTGCATCCAAGTATCCTTTATACATGTGATTAATTAATGTCATGTGTGCCAGTTATGCTTATGGAAATGTTACCTCCCCTAGTTGGAGATAGTAGTCTCTCAATGGCATTTAACCTTGAAGAGTAAAAGTAGTATCTTTTTTTTTTTTTTTTTTTTTTGGGGGGGGAAATATTTGTGATTGTCACCCTATCAAGCATTATCAACATATTCTATATAACATCATGTCATGTGTCATAAAGCAATTATAACAACGGAAATTGTGTATGTTTTCCTGTACATTTACAATGCTAATGGACCTCGAAAATTGTTCCTTTTGAGGTTTATTAAATTTTACCTTCTGTTAGTTGTTCTTGTATCCGATCTAGTTAAAGCCTTTGAGATATTTCTAACGTTATGTAATATTCATTCTCAGGCACGAGCTTTTGCTATTCGAAGCCCTTCGTGAAGGCCTTGAGGAAGAGATGGATAGAGATCCTCGTGTTTGCGTTATGGGAGAAGATGTCGGTCACTATGGAGGTTCATACAAGGTGACCAAAGGTCTCGCTCCAAAGTTTGGTGATCTCAGGGTCCTTGATACACCAATTGCTGAGAACTCTTTTACTGGTATGGGAATCGGAGCAGCCATGACCGGCCTCAGGCCAGTTATTGAGGGAATGAACATGGGTTTTCTCCTCCTTGCGTTCAATCAAATATCTAACAACTGTGGCATGCTTCACTACACATCTGGTGGACAATTTACCATTCCAGTGGTCATTCGAGGGCCTGGTGGAGTTGGCCGGCAGCTTGGGGCTGAGCATTCACAACGTCTCGAGTCATATTTCCAGTCTATTCCAGGAATCCAAATGGTAGCATGCTCGACACCATATAATGCCAAGGGGTTGATGAAAGCTGCTATCAGAAGTGAGAACCCAGTCATACTGTTTGAACATGTTCTGCTTTACAACCTCAAGGAAAAGATTCCTGATGAAGAGTATATTTGTAATCTTGAGGAAGCTGAAATGGTTAGATCTGGGGAGCATGTGACAATTCTGACATATTCCCGAATGAGGTATCACGTGATGCAAGCTGCCAAGACTCTGGTGAACAAGGGGTACGATCCTGAAGTTATTGACATCAGGTCACTAAAACCATTTGATCTTCACACTATTGGCAACTCGGTGAAGAAAACTCATCGCGTGCTGATTGTGGAGGAGTGCATGCGAACTGGTGGTATTGGTGCCAGTTTGACTGCAGCTATTAATGAGAATTTCCAGGACTATCTAGATGCACCAATTGTATGTTTATCGTCGCAGGATGTTCCAACACCTTATGCTGGAACCTTAGAGGAATACACTATAGTTCAGCCTGCGCAGATTGTGACCGCTGTAGAGCAGCTATGTCAATAAGCAGCACAAACAAGTAATGTCAGCCCCTGTTCCAGTTCTCCTTTATAATTTCGTAAAGTGCCCAGTGTCTTAGTTACCGTTACATTTGGACTTGTTTTCTTTTCATATATTTTCAGGTTTGTAGTTGTTTTGTTGTGTCAAGAAGTTTTCCATTGTTTTGTTTTCCTTCACATTGTCCAAAGGATTTATTTATGCCCGATCATGCTTCCTAGATTTACACTCGCACACACATATATATTTATATCCACTTCCCCTTTTACTCTTCAAGTATTGTTTGCCAATGACTGATGAATGATGAATATTTTCAAGAAAGATCAGTGCGAACATTACCCCGAGGTTGAACCTCTGAAAGTAAAGAACCAAACATTTATATATTTGGCGTGTTGCTCTCCGTCCCCAGATATTCATTTTACCTTCACAAACCTTTCCTGGATCTTCTAACTAGGTCAAAAAATTGCCAAGCAACAGAAACAATTGCTGGGCCAAACACCAAATCTTAAAAGTTGAGATTGGCATTTAATGATCCAATTAAGTATCAATGAGTTGGCGTAACAGTATGTTGCTGCTAGGCTTCGAATTAATGTTAAAAATGTGCGGTGCTGGTGAGAATGTAAAAAAAGGAAACTGGATTCTGTCTTGTGTTGTTTGTACTGCATCCACAATTGACTCAGCTATTAACATTATTACATTTGTATCCGAAAATTTATATCCTTAGAGGAGTGAAACAACTTGCACAGGGTATGCAAAATACCTCTTGTCATCTATTTTCTGTCTGAGACTTTCCTGGCTTGATCGCATCTTTGATACAAAAGAACATGTTAATTGTCAAAGATTAACAAAACAATAGAACAAGTGTGAAAGCTTGTCTGAACCAAGTTGGAATATACTTTTGTAAACATGCTTTTTAGATAGCTAACAAGTTGGCCCTGTATTGTTTGTGTGTCTGCTATTTAACAAAACCTACCTAACATATCCCGCTCGAAAGTAAGGCATGCTTATTGACGATGCAGTAACATTTACCTGGACCTTGAAACTTGAAACTTAAGTTAGTAGTAATTTATGCAGACCTTACATGATCTACAGTTAAACTTTACTTCCGTAGAAAATTAGAAATGACCAATCTCTTACTTTTGCTGCCTTGTGCATTTGAATGTTCCCATGTGAACTGGTAGTTGCTTCTACGTGTGTTTTCTCATCATTTAATTTTCTCAAGATTCGATTCATGTAAATCTTCTATCGGATCTTCTGACGTTCTGCCTCTGTTTTGCTGGTTTTCTGATACTAATTAATATAGATCTTTTGTTTATGCAACTGGGTTTGTGGCTATATAATGAACATACATCTTTTCATCATTTTTGAAATCAAAAATATATTCTTGTTTGATCAAGTTTTAAATACTATATATGATGTGCAAGTTGTTCTAATAATTGCCATAATTATATTTACCAATGCCGTAGGATTAATTTAAGTACTGATCATCAGTAGACATCATTTTGCAAATTTATGACTTAGACACGAGTAGAATTGAGATTATGGAGATTGAAATTGAGATTATATCTAGTAGATGAGTGAACTCCAGCCTCTCCCTAACGTTTGTAAATAATAGGATGTAGGCAAGTAAAATCGAAACAAGACAAAAAAAGAAGATTAAATTTATCGAGAAATCGGAAATCAGGATTAAGCCAACGCCACAAATCATGAAAATAGTTAGAGCATCTCCGATGGTATTAGCTAAAAATGATTGGCTAAATTACATAAAATATTGATTTTGTAAAATTTGTCGAACATGTAAGACATTGTGTTCCGATGGTATTGGCTATAATGATTGACTATATTTTAAAAATGGTATGTTATTAATATTTCAAGTTGTTATTGATGGAATATATAATTTTAATATAGAAATAAGTGATGTGGCAATTCACTACAGGTCTATAGAGGTTCGACAAATATAGCCAACATCAAGAGATTATCTATAATTATAGACAGCTGTTTTGTCCCATTGGAATGCAAAATTTTTTATACATTCTTTATAATTCTTATTTATAGTAATTAATTTCAAATTTTACCTAAGAGGTATCTCCCATCGGAGATGCTCTTAGGGTGGGCAAGTCCATTTGGTTTAAAAATTGAAACACCTTATAAAGTTGCGACTTGTGAGTTGTGAGGACCATGATTTCGACAAAGTGAATGACAAAGAGGTTTTGTAATGTCGACTCGATCCGGTCCTGCGAGCAAGAAAAGGAACCAGACATCTATTCCCCCTTTTGTATATATTGACGGCCTTGCCGACTACACACCCGTTAACCTTTTTTAAACCATTGATGGCTGAGCTTTTGGACTCTTTTCTAGTTCCTCTTTTGTATTGTAGTTTATAGTTAACGTGAAGCTCAGGTAAACTAACTAAAATATCATGCATGCGTCTGACTCCTCATTTCTTCCCTTTACAAATTGATTATACTAGGACATATTTTTGCATTCCACAAATGTTCATGAATTCTCGATCTCTCGTAAAGGAGTTGAAAGACCATAAAATTTACTAGGGTAAGAGCACTTTAGTTGAATTCCTCAATTTAATCACCTTTTAAAATCAGTATCAGAATTCGGATAATAAAATCGATGGGGGAAAACAGTGTCAGAAATCAAAATGCGGAAACACTACACGAAACCTGATCCCGCATCAAAATATGGAGAGAACAAAAACAAGAAACAATAGCCTAAGGTATGTTGGGAGGCATGTTGAAACTGTTGGTTTTTGAGTGAGTGAGACTGGGACATGAAAACAATAAAATCACAAGGAACTTTTAGGTGCATGGTAGTCCCCTTTACGTACTGCCCGGCCTCTCTTTCATTTTCACTTGTGGCTACTTTGGCCGCACAGCCAAACAATCTTGTTCGAACTTATGGACCATATTGATTCGCCGGTTGCAAATAAAGACATTACCAACTGTTTGTAATTTCGTCGTGAGGATTGCTTGTCTGATCTCAATTATTTTGCCTTTTGTCATGTGACTCAAATATTGATGGAGGCAACATGCATTATATGTAAGGCACACTATACCTACAATGTCGAGTGAGGTGACATTTGCTAGGTGATTATACGAAATTTAATTATTATTATTATAGGAATCTCTCACTAATTAATATATCTATACTTTTTATTAAAAACAGAAAACCCCTCTTAATGATATGTCATGTATACCGCTGTATGTCATGTATACCACGGTATGCCACTAAATATTAATTAATTTAATTATTTAAAATTGTAATATTATATAATAATTTAATTTAATAATGCAATTATATACTATGAGTCTATTAACTAAAAATTGAAATAAAAGTCAGGAATATAATATTACACATAACTTAGAACTCCTTTAATTAATATTTAAAAAATATCTATAATAGATTAATAATAAATACAATTAATAACATAACTACTCTTATATTACTAGAATGAAGTTATGTAAATTTAATTAATTAAAATAATAATATTAAATATTAATTTAATTTAAATATTTAAATTATATACTAGGAGTCTATTAAGTAGCAATCGAAATAAAAACCGAGAATATAGTATTCTATACAACTTGGTGCTTCAAAATTTTATTTTATTTAAAAAAATTAAAAATTAAAAATTTGAGATAATTTATCACGTTCGCACGGATTATCGACTAGTATATTTAAATGCAATATACTGAATATTTCTTCTGCTAGCGGATTAATGGTACTAGCTGATAACCCGTATTTCGCGTCGGCACAGATTAAACACGAGTCAAGATTAAAATATCAATATTTACAAATAAATACTATTTGATCATGTATTTATGGGGAATCGAACCCGAGGTGAAGTTAAAAAAATTAAAGTAAATAAATCTTGTATAAAATTATGTAGTTGCAAGAAATCATTGAAACTTGAATTTGGTCAAAACGTGTTGTTCAGGACACGCTAGCCTGCCTGAATTATATACCAGGACCGGCCGACCAGCCCCATGATCAACACGGGCATGTAAATCATGCTAACCGTGCGGTAAGACCCAGTGGCTGGGCTTCCCTGCAATACGCAAGATACACCGCGACTAGTTTTAGTCAAAGTTTTCACTGTTTCTCCAATACGGCTACACGCAGGGGGCGGGTGAGGTTCGAACCCGTGACTTTTTGAATCTTGAATTTAATGATAACCAAATTTGGTTTTTTGGTATTATTGTATGTTATTAAAACTTGATTTTCCACATTAATAAAGCGTATAGATTCTGATATTTGGAAGGGCTTTTTAAGCTTAGTAGATATAGCTCTACTTTGGGTAACAAGAAGAGTGTCCAAGTTTTAGTATAGACTATAGACGTGTGGGTGGAACTTTAAATTCTGTAATTGAATGGGAAAAAAAAATTACGGAGGGAAAACCATAGACAACAGTCAAATCCACTCATTATATTCTCAAGAAGGGGAGAAATGAAATATAAAATTAATTATACTATATGCTTGTGTTATTTCCATTCTAAGGAACCAGCTGAGCTCCAATAATACTAGCTATCTCTGGAGCTACAAGCTGTGGTCACTCATCACTCAAGACCCCTCTCATATGATTTGAGAAAAGACAACTGAACTAAACACATTTGTAGTAATTACTTACTACCTAAAAATAATGTACTAGTTACCTAACAAAAGTTTACTAGCTGCAATATGTGTGGTTTCACTCTGCACTAATACACACAAATCACCAACTATACTTGTTGAGCTAATTCCTCAGAACTTATGTATGTACCATGAAAGCCATAGGGTACTCTTGAAGGAAGCTTAACTGATGCTTCTAATTTCATATTCATGCCGTTAATGATTTGAAGTTCAGATTTCCATGTCTTCTCATCATGAACATATGCCATAATATATCCATCATCTTCCTTCTCTGTATTCAAATCCCTAGGTAAGAAAAATGGCTCCCCACCATACCTCATGTCACCATACATAAACTTTTGTACATCTCCTGTTATTATATCCACTTTTGCTATTCCTGAGACTTTCGGCCACGGTTCAGCTATGGCTAGATATGCATACCTCGTTTTTCGTCCCAATAAATTCCGGTTCACCATTCCTGCCTCTAAGTTCAGTTGCACGGGTGATGAAATTATTGCCCTACAAGTGGATTTTCCTGTCTTCAGGTTGAGCCTTATTTCCGATAAAATGCTCTTTAGATTTTCGTCGCATTCGTTGAAAATTGAATCTGGTGGCGTCATGCATGATCCGATGACCACAATCTCATCAGATTCCGGTTCCTCCCATGCATTCCATGTATGGTAGCAGAAAATTTGTGGAGATTCAATCCAAATTATTTTAGAAGAATCTTTAGCTTCTCTGGATAGAATTCCAAACCTACACTTTTTCTTCTCATCAAATATAACTGGAGATCCACCCTTGATCATTTCTTGAAACTTAAACACCATTTGTTGATCTGGAATAACCACGAAATTCTCAGTAATTGCAAAATCATGCATCATAGTGGGCATTTCCAGTGGAATTTCCACGTCAGGAGATTTCGCTCCATCTTTAGAAAATTTAAAATACTTCAAATACGGTTTCTTAACAACGTCATAACTGAGAGCAAACAGTTCTCCAGTCACAGGATCACGCTTGGGATGGGCGATCATTGTCGAGTGGAGCTGTTCATCAAAATCAAACCGTCTGACAGTCTGCAGATCCCCAGATGGTTTGACCCGAACTTGATAAGGAAGGTCATCTTCTGACATGGCTAAAAGTCGACCATTAAAATAAACAAGTCCAGCATTAGCCACACCTAAGCCATGGCTATGATCAATCAGTCCGAGTATCCCTCTCATGTAGAAGAGGACTAACCGGGCTATCCCAGAGTGTCCATGCAGCTCACCTATTGCTTTAGGAAAAACTGGACGGCCTAATTCTTTTTCTTGAACAAGTCTTTTTGTTTGGGTGAGTTTGCATGCATAGCTAAGTGAGCTACCATTAATGGTGACGGCATGAAGCATGCCATCACCATCGAATAGATGGTGACCTGCTAAAGGTTCATATAGTGGGTTAGCACCGTTTCGGACATAAACACCGTTAATGCAATCAGGGATGGTACCGGAGAATGACAAATTATGTTTGACGGGCTGTTCTGGTACAGGTGCAAAGTTTCCAGCTATTTGGACACGTGGATCATAAGTTCTCGAAAGTTGATGCTTGGTTTCCTTCAGAACTATGATACCCTCTACCGTATCTAAAGCTATTGCTGCAGCTCTTTGTAGTAAGTTCCAGTGTGGTGAATGGCATGTTTTGGTGATTTGTTGATGATGATGATCACTAGAAACTTGATTGTAGGAATATTTGTTCGGGGACTTGATGAAAACAGGAGGGCTGAGAGAAGTGTGGATTAATTGGGCACTTAGAGCACCTTTTATTCTATTGGAGATATTTGATTTTGATGGGAACTTAATACGATCGATTCTTGAAGTATAGGCAGCTGCAAGAGTAGCTGACGTACAAGAAGTCATACTAGTATATCTTCCAGCTGAAATATGTAAGTTTAAGAGAGCTTGAAGAGGGTGAGAGCAAGTATAAATATTAGAGTTATAGAGATGGGTAGGGATGGGAAAAAAATCCGATCCGACGGATACCCGATTCGAAATCCGATTTTTTTATCCGATTCGAACCCGATTTTTTGGATTTGGATATGAATATGGATTTAAATTTTAAACCCGAAAGATTTTGGATATGGATATGGATTTCATGAAACCCGATCCGAAACCCGATCAAAACCCGAGCCGAACCCGAAACCCGAAAAATACCCGATTTTTATTTATTATATTTTATATATTATATATTATATATTATATATAAATGTATATTATAAATACATATTATACATATTGGGCTCTAATAAGACCACATTACCTTAGGCCCATTAGGGTTTAAAACCATTTTTAAACTTAGTTACTATATATTAAAAGCTTGATGTGTTTGTCTGAGTCGTGGTATATATTAAAAGGTTGATGTGTTTGTTGAGTCGTGGTACCTGGATGATGATGTCGGTGGTGATAACAATAGAATACTACACTCTAATGGCTAGTTAGCACCCTGACTGAAGTGAATATTGATAAAATTAATATACATGTTGGATTACATATTTTAACTTACTTACACTATTTTTTTATTTTTTTGTTAAGCGACTTATTTACACTATTTTTAATTTTGAATACCCAATAAAAACCCGATCCGATCCGAAACCCGACGGATTTGGATTTGGATATTGAGTTTTGGATCCGAAACACGATACGATACGAAACCCGAAAATATTTGAATTTAAATTTGGATTTTGCAAAACCCGAGCCGAACCCGACCCGTTCCCATCCCTAGAGATGGGCAAGTTGGAGGGTCCAGGAACAGACAATGAATACTTGAAGAAATAGTACGGTGAGAGTGAAACATGTGTAAAAGATTTATACTTCGTTTGGATTATGGAATTTCAATCCGATTAACGGAATGAAAATGAGATTTTAATAAAAAAATAACTAGAATTTTATTCACATTCTGATTAACCAAGTTAGAATCTCATCCAAACATGCCCTAAATTGTCCTCTGAATCTGATAATTAAAGATATGAACTCCAAAACGTCTCTCAAAATATTGTTTCTCTGTCGATTAAATTCACCAAATTAAGTTTGAAGTGCCAAATCAGAGTATCAAATGAATGCCTCGTATTTTTTTAACTGCACGGTCTCTTATTTTACTTAATACATTTTTTTTTTGAAATCTATTTTACTTAATACTTAAGGGTTAAGTCTGAAAATAACGATTTTTTTGATTTGAATTCTGAAAATACCAATTTTCGGGAGGGGTGCAGAAAATACCCATTTGAATACGCATTTGGCGTTTGGGTAATGCGGGTTACGCATTTGGTGTTTGGGTAATGTGGGTTACGCAATTATCAACGGGGTAACACATGTATGGGCTAGCTGGGATACGCATTTCCAACTTGCGTATCCCGTGTCACGCATTCTCAGAATGCGCAATGACGTCATATGACGTCATTGTCTTCTCAACAGACGGGAGCTCTCTGCCGGCGAATTAAAGGCGATTCCGGCTTATTTTTTCGATCACTTCGTTCGTCCACCTCCGGGACATTCCAAACACACACGATATACCAGTGTAATCGCCCTTAAAATCTCTACACATCTATAATTCTCTTTTTACGTTTGGTATGCAGGATTGAGAACGCCCAAATCGTCCAAAGTTTCCGATTTAAAGCTCCGGTGAGCTTCAACACGCCCCTGCGGGGCCAGGTATCACGAAACCAGCTGGGAATAACGATAGAGTGATCTGTGGCGATTCGTTTCATATGCTCAGATTAGACGATAGTCGAGAGATGGCCGAGAACGACGAAGAACGACGGGTCAGGCGATTTTTCGGTGAGAGAGACGACCGGAGTGCTGGTGGCCGAATGACGTCAGATGACGTCAATACGCATCTCAGAGATGCATATTAGCTTATACGCATTACGAACATGCGTATCCCCAGTACGCAAATGCCAGTTGGGTAATCAAATGGGTATTTTTTACACCCCTTCCCGCAAATTGTTATTTTCATGTTTTTTTTTTCAGAAAAAACGGTATTTTTAACAATTTTTCAATACTTAATTAACATAGCTTTCGATCAAAAAATTAAAAGCTTTAATGCTTTTATTTTTTACTAAATATGTATCATATTTACTAAATATGTAAATATGCATACGTCGGCAGACAGAAGAGATGGACCATACATAAGGAAAAAGATCACGAGCTTTCAGGTAGATAGAACAGAGAAAAAGAAATCACGAGAAGGTTTGTCCTTTTTCTTTTTATGTGAGCTCCTACATTGAATTTCAAATGTATGTTTTGTGGTAAATATCTAAGGTGTTCGTATCAAAAAAATCTAAGGTGTTCGAATTAGCAAAAGGAAAAAAATAAAAATCTAAGGTGTTTGTCCAGAGTCAACATCCTCTGTTTCCTTTTTCATGTCCTCTATTATTTTAGTATTAAAAGAGTATCATGATAGTCCATCTTAATGAAAATAATATTTTTATTTTTTTTAAAATGGATCTCATCAGGGATATTCTTTTAAGGTGCTGATTTATGCACACTCCTTTTCATTCATTTGACTAAAATATCCCCATTTCTTAGCAAATTTATCACAATATTAATCCTTTGGTTTACTACGGTGGCAGAAAGAGAACTACACTTAGTGTAATTGTATCATTATATTATAATTATTTTTTTATCCTTTAATCTTTATTATAAACATAAATTTTAATGAATTTAATATAAAAAAATACAAATTTTCCAAAATAGATAAAAATGGCTCACATTTTTTTTTGACAATAATGCCGTCACACAAGAATGTTTTTTTTTTTTTCATTTTCGCGTCATTAAGTTTGAACAATTTGTCAGGATCGAATTATTAAAAATAATTTTGTGCTTCATAAATATATTTTTTATATTTATATAAAATAAAATAAATGAATAAAATAAAGGGCTTTTTTCAAAATTATCCAAGTTGCAACAGATTTTTTCAAAAATACGATTTGCAACTTTTACAACCTTTTTTTTGGGACAACTTTTGCAACCTTTTTTTGCCGGCATTTTAAGCTCATTTGCAACCTTTTCCACCTGCGGTGCTAGTTTTGCAACCTTTACAACCAAAAAATCTTATTTTTGTAAATAATTTCAAAAATTTATGTAGTTTTGTAAATATTCCTAAAATAATATCAATGAATGGGGTAAATGGTCCCGACTTGGGATAATGGGGCAAATAAATAAAGAAAATAAAATAATTTCGTTGAAACAATGTTATGATAAGAAAATAAATTAAATAGTTGTCTAAATGAATAATTATTCATTTATCGATAATTGAATAAAATATTCATTCATCGATAAATAAATAAACTCGTTAAATAAATATATGTTCTTGCTCGCAAGTGTATTCATTTATTGAGGTTCTATCATAGTAAGATTTGACCAGAAGATAAAAATGGGATAATTTTGACATGTAAAGGTCTAGATTAAGCTTATTTTGGTCCAGAATAAATGTAGGGTGCGGTGGAGTGTGCATAAATCACCACCCTTCTTTAACTAAAAGAATAGGGACTTGGAGAAGGGAAGAGAGAATAGGACTCGTTTGTCCATAGAAAATTTTAATATGCTACAAATCCAGGAAAGTTACCTACTTACATTTACTTTTTCTGTCCTTCGAATTAACAATTCTTTTCAACTGAGTAAAATGATCAAATTTTGACTAAAAATTACACTCTTTGTTTACGATATTAAAGATTTAAACGATACATTCTAAAGTAAATTTTATATTTTTTTTGATAACACAATTTTTAAATTTTCGGTTGTATAATTTATGTAATTTTCAATTTTCATTTTGACCAGAAAAAAGTAAATTAAAAAGAAAAAAATAATAACATTTAGTTGCCAAATAATTTGAATGCTTAAACCACAAATCCTAATGGCATGCTGTATTAATGATTGATGAGTTAATTACCTAAAATTTAATAACTGTAATAAAAAGGAGCTTTCATATATTTGGTTATCAAGTTGTGACTTGTGACCATGGGCGTGGGAGGCGTCATCTGAAGAAGATCACATAAGCGAGTAGTGACAAGATTTTTTTTTTTTTTTTGGTTAAAATGATAAATCATTTTATTGATATAAAATCAGAATACATCTCAAGAGATAATAAAAGTTCATTATCTAATCGAAAGGTATGCTTAGTCAATTCATGAATTGTAAGATTCATAGGAAAGAGATTCCCCAATAAGCTTAAATAATAAAAACTTTTATATCCACCAAATAAGGTTTCGTTAAAATTCCACAAGAGTAAAATCCTAAGGGAGAAAAACTTCGTTAAAACCCCATAAGAGTAAAATCCTAAGGGAAAAAAACCTCAAGTAAGAAAACCTTCTAACCAAAGGGGATCACTTATAAAATATAATAAAGTAACACTAAAATATAAAAAAACTATATAAAATTCATATATTAATAATACCCAAAAAACATAGAATTAAATACTAAAACTTAATTAAATTTTGAAAAAGATTATTCACTCCTAATCAAAGAGAGTACATTTGGTTAGACATTTAAATTAAATAAAATTGTATTTTAAGATTTTATATTTATAATTAATAATTTTCAATAATAACCCAACTCGTCAACTAAACGCACCAAAAATACCCAAAATTTGTCCAAACAGCCACATATGTGGCACACCCTCAAAAGTACAAAAACCATATAAAATGGTATAGTTGTACTATTTAAGACTTTTCGAGATAAGAATCAAATCAAAATTAAATGCACAATAAATTAGCCTACTTAAGAGCCATTTTAAAACATAAAGAAGAAGAGCAATGTTAGAGCATCTCCAACGGTAATAGCTAAAATCATTAGCTATATAATGATTATCTAAAAATTTGTTGAACTGTAAGATGTTTTACTCCAATGGTATTAGCTATAATGAATAGCTATATTTTAAAAATAGTATTTTATTATTATTTTAATATATATATATATATATATATATATATATATATATATATATATATATATATATATATATAAGTAAATAAGATCGATGATGTGTCACGATATAAGTGGAGATAATGAATTATAGATATTATCTATATATTATAGATGTCCTCCAAATATAGAGGATGTCAAGATGATTGTCTAAAAATTTAACTAACAGGAAGCATGGTTGGAGAAGAAAAATTATACATATTATCTAAAAATTATGCCATATCGTCACGTTTAGCTAATAGGTGTGTAGGGTTGGAGATGTTCTTAGGGGACCAAAAAAATGTTTTAATTGGATGATTGATGTGAATACAGGAGGGATCCATCTCATTATTATTGTCACAACCAATTAAAATCAAACATGGGTCATTTGAGAAAGTTTTTGGGAAGTTTTGTTTGATTCCCTATTATTTTTCAAAGAATAAACTCTATTAAACAAAATCATCGAAAGAAATTAATTCTAAATGCTAAATTAGTGGAACCTAAGTAAAATATTAAACTAAATACTAAATTAGTGGTACCCTAATTACACAAATTAAAAGGCACTAATTAAGACAATAAATAGCATTTTAAAACACATTTAATGACAAAATAAAGGTTTTAAAATTAAGCACTACAAACTCGAGGATTTTAAGGCTAAATTATCTACTGTACAACTAAAACCAAAACAATCAATCGCCCAAATATCGACTCGGTAGCTCGGCAGCAATACAGACTCACACTCACATTTCGAACTCAACACATCACTCAGCAAGTCAGCTTAAACACAAATCGGTGGACGAAACTCAGCAAATTATTCGTTAACACTCAAAAACAGTTCAAAAACTCATAACAGAATACGGAATACCCACAAAACGAGTCAACTCGGCAACTCGCGAATGCAGCAACTCAGTAACACTACTCAAGAACTCGCAAAAACAAAACTCACAACACAACTCAGAAAAATAAACAGCAACACGAAACACAGCAAAAACCCAGCAGCTTAACTCAGAACTATGAACTCAGCCACTCAGAACAATTCACAAAACTTGTAATACACGATTAACAAACAGCGAATTATATAAACCAAGCAAAAATTCAAACAAAACTCGTGGGTCAACTCGGCAATTAAACAAAACGAACTCAGAAACAGGTGAAACTCAAACAGAAGCGTTATCAACGATTCTAAAACAAAACTGGGGAAAGAGGATTGCAGCAAACACCGAAAAGTAGAAAAAAGGAATTGAGGGATTTGGGGAAAGGAGGAAGAGGGAATTAGCTGTACGTGCTGTAGCACTGACAAGACTTGAATTAGATGACAATAATTAAATTTAGGTCTTTCAGCAAAATTTCTTAATTTTTCGTGTTTTTATACGCATTAGTAAGATGAAAAATGCTAGAAATTTAAAAATTATACCAAAATTTGTACGTTGATGTACAAAAATATTGTAATTTAACATATATCGTGTCACATTATTCGAATTTTTTTTGGATTTTTTAACATAATTATTGCAAGATATACACAAAAGAAGTTGTGTATCAAAAATCAAATCATTACTAAAATAAAATGAGGGCATAAATTGAAAGGTGATGAAACAAACATACGAGATGCTTACGTCATCCGAGTCATCGACTACTACAGTGAACAAGTTATAGGGATGCTTGGGGAACTTTTTTTCGGAATAAGTCAACTTATTTTAAGATAAAGTTGGAGATTTCTAACTTTCCAACTTATTTCTGTAACTTATTGAATCTCAAATATATATTAAATACTTGTATAAAAAAAATTTATCAAAATATAAAATTTTTACCCGAAAATAAATCAATAAATCCTTAAAATAATTTTTCCCAAACAGTCACATAATTTGATGGAAAAATTTAAAAGATAGGTCAGAAAACCCATATTTCAATTGAACCAGACTTGTAGCGTAATTTGATTTTGTCGAAGTCTCACAGAATGAATGTGCAGGTACACATGTCTACATTTCATAAATGAGCTAGACTTGAACATGTCACTACGATATGGTCGAGTTACAAATGGTAAGTTGCTTGTTACACGTACTAGCACTAAATTGCTAACTGCTAAGAAAGAAAGGGAAGACTGCATGGAAGGAAACCTTTGTTGAGATTGTTATTGGTTTTTAATTTCTGCATTAAAGAGAACATTTTCATCTTCCTCTGGATCATGTTGCGGTGAAGCAAAAGTCCTCAGAAAGTTGTGCATCTCATGCTTTGGCTCTGTTTCTGTGTACACTTTCTTGTTAAAATTAGGCCACTTCGGGAGAGCGCCAGGAAACAAGAAGAGCAGTAAAGCTATGGTCGATGCTCCCCCAGTTATTGCAAAGAGACCCCAGAAACTGTCGAATCCAAGACTATATTCGACATCATCATCAGGTTCTGAACATTTGTACGACGACAACATAGAGTTTTCTAGCTTGCGAAGTGTTCCACTCTCTGATACTTTAAGAACCCCTTGAGAGATGTCCAAAAGCAATGGGGAACCCTTTGGAAAGACGAATCCAAAACCTCCAACTTTGAACGACTCCCCGGTCATAAAGCCATTGCAATTTGTAGCAAGGAGGACTTTGATATATGGAACTTCAAGGAAAGCGGCAGCAATCTTCCCACTCTTAAGGGCCTCAGGATAGTAATCCTCTGAAAATATTTTTTCGATGTTATGAGGTTCGAACTTCAACACATCTTCTAGATACTTGACAACAAACGAATTCCCATTGCACCCAACTTTTGCACCGGTCCTTCTTAAAATTTCAACATTAGTCACTGTTGGATTGAGATTCTGAATTGTGAGCAATGAGGTCAAACTAGCCGTGTAGCTGGAGGTTATAGCTAAAGCCACAAACAGCCAGATTACTGCAGCCATCCGAGACAAGTTGCTATGCAATTTATCACCTGCCAATTGCGATTATCAAGATTAATAACTTGCAATTAACAAGTGGAATTAACTAAGAGAGTAAAGTAAGAAAGCTTACCTTGTAAAGATGTGAAGAGGGTAGTAAAAGCTATCCAAATTATGGTTCCACATTGTTTGAACCAACTTCCTTCGAAGTCTCTATTTGTCCGCCGCTCGATGAACCAGACGACAAAGCCACTATATAGGTTGATAAGTGCCGTAGAAATCCAAGTCCATGTTGTGAATGGCTTCTTAAACAACCATGCTCGAGCAGCAGATGTTCTTGACTTTGTATATGTCAGCACCTGTAGACCCGAGTCAGAGTAAGGCTGTGTGAACTGTGCATACTCACAGCGGCTAGCCATGATAGTTGTGTCCCCGACCACTGCATCAAAAGTCTTCAATCACAGATATTAAAAATATTAGTCATTGAAAAACTTGATTGAAGAAAGACAAGAAGCATAAATTTTTGTAAAATAGTCTGGGATGGAGTAGCTAATTACCGTGAGATGAATCTCTTCTACAAGTGAATCGTAAGTTCCATTATAGGGGACAAAGTCATAAAGTAAGCTGTATGGTAAATCACGAACAACAGCTTTAAACACATCTATTGACAATCCTCCCACTGTGGGCGGTCCCCCAGGATGTTCATATGTGACATTTACAAATCCTTTGAATGTGTTGTGACCAGGTACTCCTATTTTTAGTCTGTTGGTGCTTGTTGCAGCAGCCCACCCTCTAGGAACTGTGGAAGCACGTCCTGGCCAGTTTACTTGCCCCAATATTTTCATAGACTTGCTGTAACTACTTCCATTGTCAATCTTTACCGAGAATCCCAATCCTTCAGACCAATATCCGAGATGTAGATAACTCCTACCAATGACATTAACAATCTGGAAAATACTTGATGGTGCCAAAGTTCCTGCTTCTAAATTCACCTCCCCATTTAAACCCATAAATTTGCTCTCCAATATTCTTGTCAATAATTTCTGCCCCAGTACTGCAGTATTATTGTTGAAGACATTTGAAAGAGATCTTGGATTTGGTCTCCCTTCGATTGCTAACACTGTAGTGTATACAGCATCATAGGCATTCAGAGCATAATTTCCGGGCTCCATATATTTCTTGGTAGGGTATGTTGATCGAAATCTAGCTTTGAAACGCTTGGAGAACTCCTTGTATCGCACTTGACTACGAAAGGGAGAGAACCCCTTTACTCCGATGACACCTTGCATGGCAAACACTGTTGAAGAATTGAGAGAATCAATCAAATTTGTAATGCTGTCAGTGGTGATCCATACAAACTCTTTTTTCATCATTTTCATCCTCTTGGCTTCCATGAATATATCAATGGCCAAATTACTTGAAGTGTGGACAATAAAAACCCTACTTTGCCTGATTTGGAGGTCCCTCAGCTTTTCTTGAATAGAATATGGAGGAAAGGCTTGAAGAGGCAAATAGTAATCAATAACTACGTCCACTTTGTTAAGAGCTTCAATAAGGTAGGGGAAGATGCTATTAACACTGGATATGGTGTCTTCATAAATGACCGTTACTTTGCGCCATTGCCAGCTCTGAACTATTGATGCCACTGCTTTCATTTGCACGTGTGGAGAGCGAGCCATATTTACCAGAAATGGCCATTGCTTAAGTTCGGAGAGGGGAATGTTATCAGCCAAGGAAAGAATTGGAACTTCCGATGTATTCCCAAGTGCACCAACAAAAACGGCCTCTTCCCATGTATCCAAGCCTATGACAGCGCTTACATTCTTAGTTTGGATCAGCTTCCTGACTGCAGATATATCAGATAAAAGCAAAATGTAACTCAATTTAAAAAAAAGTAACAACAATATATAATCCTCAAATTTAACTTGTTCCACCTACGAATTGGATGTAGTATAGAATATAATTTCTCAACTTGGAGGTATCTAACTTGGGAGTTTGAGCTCTAATAAAAATGTTAGATGGAATGGATGGAAAATAAAATTACAATAAATTTCATTATATTTACTTCCAAATCATGCAAACTATCGAAACATAATTTAAGTTGTTCAAGTAAAGTAATCGATCTAAAACATTACTGTCCAAATTTAATTGAACTTATATAGATAATATAATCCAATTATATATTACTGAATAATTGATATAAACCATGCTCTTCAGAGCTCTTCATTTTTCAATTTCCAGCCCTGATAATAGTAACTTGGAGAATATATGGGCAGGCTATATCTTGACTATGATACATATGTATTAAATATTACTCTCCCTCCGTCCTATGCATTTGTTTGCACTTTTTTGTCACTTTCTGCCACGCATTTTAAGGTGGATTTTAATGATAGTTCCATAACTTATTTTTAAAATATTCTTTTTTTTGTATAAAAATAGGATTGTTATATTTTTATACAAAAAAGAAACTTTCAAAAATAAGTTATGAAACTATCCTTAAAATCCATCTTAAAATACGTGTCGACACCCTATTTTGAAACGATAACAAATGGGCGGGACGGAGGGAGTATGATTTAGGAGCATGCCAAGTTGTTTAACCACATGCAGCTGGCGAGGAAAGTCTGTATATGTAACTTTTAGGGGGTTGACTAATCTACCAATAATTTATAACCATATGTTTGTCAAGTGAAGTGTTTTATACATCTTGTGCTACTTTGTCTAACCAAGATTGTAAAATGTATTATACTAGCTAGAAATCCGAACACGAAATGGTTCGTCATTTGACAAATCCGAAGAAAGTTAAGATTCCGAGCTGCAACTTGCATGATGAAGGCAACAACATAGTGTTTTTCTTTTTTTGCTGATAAAAGTAGCGATATATGAACGTACAGAACTGAAAAGATGATGAGATCTTACCAGAAGAAGCTGCTTTAAGAGGCTCATTTCCAGAGTTCATAAAATGTAAGGTAACACCACAATGCATGGGTGCATGGGTGCAAATATCTTCTATAGCCATCTCCATTGCTATTTTTTCTTCTTGTCCATTGCCAGACATGTAATCAACAATGCCACCAATTGGACGAAGCTCGCCACGATTCCCATTCAGTGCCACATATGGCGAAAATACGAGAATAAATATGATTATGCATATCAAAGCATTGGCATGAAGAAGAAGTCCAAGCATTTCCGCAATAGCTCCTGCAATTTCACAGTTTATTATAAATGTCAAATGTCCTCTTAGAAGAAGTTTATTAACTAGTGTTAATAATTTTGCCAGATTACGTCTCAGTCCGAAGATTCAATTGTCAACTTATTCATTTTTCTAGTTGATTAAGTGTGTTTGAATATTCTGATCATTGCTTAAACATTGAACGAGGAAATACCTATATTCCAAGTTAACGGTTGACTTCTTGCTCCCGTCTAGTTTTTAAAATATGATCTCTCAGTCATCTACATACTACTTCTTAGTTGTTATTCTTTTTTTACTGTTTGGCGGTACTTGCAATATTTTTATTCGTGAGCAGGGTCAAAGTACATTGGGTCTGGGTTGTACGGGGAGCAAACCCCGGTTCGGTTCGGTTTTTGGGTAAAATTGGAACCGGAACCGCATGTTCTCGGTTTTAAAAATCGAAAACCGGAACCGCAACCGAACCATCGGTTTCGGTTTTAAAATCTCGATTTCGGTTGTAAAATCGATTAAAATAAAAATAAGAAAGTATTACAAATTAATTAAAAAAGTAATTCTATCATAAAAGCATAAATCATCCAAATATATTCATACAACAGTTTCTGGTTATCAACTTCAGTCTTCAATTTACTGGCCTAAAAAATTCTAGTTAGATGTGATTAATACGCTTTAGTAGCATAACCTTTGGTTATGAAATTCTACAGAATGCAAAAAAATTCTGCAAAGCAGGAAATATTTATTTCAGTGACTATCTACTTCCGTAATATAATTTATATATAAGTATGAATAATTTTAAAAATATTTATACAAAATATAAATATTTATTTATATAAATAATCGGTTTGGTTTCGGGTTTTTTCGGTTCGGTTTGAACCTAAAACCGGAACCGCAACCGTTAAAATCGGATCGATTTTTAGATTTCGGTTTCGGTTCGGTTTTTAACGGTTTCGATTTTTTTTCGGTTCGATTTTCATCGATTTCGGTTTGATTCGGTTTTTTGCTCACGCCTATTGGATTGTATTAAAAAATCAAACGACTAGGATTAGCAGGAGTATTTCTTTGATGATTCATGCTAGCGACGATCAGCAGGTGCCTTAATACATACTTCTATAACTATCATATCCGAGTATAGGGTAAAAGGACATTTTCACCACTGTACTATTTCCGGAATTGCAATTGCACTACTGTACTACAAACGGACTACTGTACTTTAACGTTTTTAACAAGTTCACCACTCCCGTAAGTCAAATGCCACAAAAACCAAAGGTGAAAATGTTAAAAACGTTAAAGTACAGTAATCCGTTTGTAGTACAGTAGTGCAATTGCAATTCCGAAAATAGTACAATGGTAAAAATGTCCTTGTACCCTCCGAGTATATCTTAATTGTTAAGGGCAAATGGTGTATAACTTTACACTTAAGAAACTATCATAATTAAAAACAAATCAGGGGCACCCCTTTACATTATGTTTCAACATGCTTTCGTAGCTGTAATTTTGTAATAACACTCACCAACAGTCAATAAAAACGAGATTTGAGATATGTAGCCTGTTACATAAGGAAAAAAGTGAGAGCATATAAAGCAGCTGGAACTGCAGCAAAAATCTAAAAGATTTGAACATTATAATTAGGTTACTCTTTTCTCCAATAGTCGGCTAGATCAGAACATTAAGACTTTCATCATATCACTTGCTCAATGATGTAGTTTAAACTGTTTGAGCAGGGAGGGAACTCTTCCGCCACTTCCAGTAATTTACTCGCATAAAATCAACTTTTTCCAGAACAGAACAAATAGTTTTTGCAACATTTGGGTCCGGGGAATGAGACTCTGAAGTTAGAGCATCTATCGCATGCCTCAACTCTTGGCTCGGTTCATAACCATGACTCAGAAGATCCAAAAGCATGCTTAAAGCAAAAACATAGTAGCTGTTGGCTGTCAAAACCTTTAAACATACTGCGGAGACTTGAGGGTCATTCACTAACGACTGTGTAGAACCTTTGTAAAGGCCTCTCAAGTATCTCCATGGGCTTTCATTCTCAGGATTGGCTATAATGGCTTCCACTGTGTAACTGACTTCTGACTCTCGCATGGATTCCAGGCCCCCGAGGAGAGGGGATTTTGTGATAACAAAATATCTCTGTACAAAACATGATTTGAGAACTTTTACTTGGAACAGCTGAAAATGCATGTACATAGACTGAATCTCAATTTTACAAAAGTCTAGTTAATCTGCTAAGGAGGTCTAAGCAAACACTATGCATACTGTGATTGGTCTCAACTTATTACTGATACAAAAGTCTAGTTAATCTGCTGAGGAGGTCTAAGCAAACACTACATGTACTATGATTGGTGTCAACTTATGACTGAAAGACAAACAGTGCACAAAAATCTCTAGTTTTAATTTTAAATAATACAATAACAGAAGACTGATATACAATTGTGCATATCATTCTCTGTATACACTTAGTAATTTATAGTAATGTGAGAACGACAAGCTAAATGGCCCGAAAGTAGCCGAAAATACAAGTTTTAATGGGACAACAGTTAAGAAAGCAATAATAAAACCTGAACAATCTCTACAGAGAATGCATGTATAATTACCTTTACCATCAAAAAGTGAGATAAAGTATGTAATGTAGCTATAGGTGAAAGTTTATAATCATACCTGATTCCAAGCAGAGTTATTAAAAACATCTTCCTCGAGCAGTTTCTGACAATAAGCAAGTTCATCTTCCCACCCACCAAGATTCAACAGAACCCACTGCAGATAAAAACCTGTTCTCAGTCAAATTTTGACTAAAACGACAAAACCTATAGAGGCTACATCATGCAGGCAGTGGCACATCACTAGAAACTATCAAATAAGATTTTGCAGACCCCACAGCATATATAACCTGTTCCCAATCAAATGTTCACCAAAATGACAAAACTTAAAAGAGCTACATCAAGAAGGCCGTAGCACATGGCTCAAAATAAATCAACGGTGCAATCAATACTGGGAGTTTCTCCTGTCATTTAAGAATAAAAGGTATGGTAAAAACAGAAGCCATTATTCACCTGTCGATGAGACCAAGCATGATAATTCTTTGCATCTTGGCAGAATATAGTCCTCGTGAACTCGAGTTCTCTACTCAAACTTCCTTTTCCGAGCTTCTCAGCAACCCACCTCCTATGATGCCTGACAACAAGAAAATGGATGATACCAATGTTCAGTTAAATTTGATAGGAAACATAATACATTAAGCTTGCTCAAACTTCCCATGAGAAAGGGGGTATATTTGGTTGTGTATGTATGCGGAGAGAGAGAGAGAGAGAGACTATTACTTTCATTAGATGCAAAAGGGCACAAAAATGTCTACCATCTTAATCAAGTACCATAATTAGCTGAAACAATTTAACTTCAAATGTCAAAAAGGAGGAGGAGAAGAAGCGACCCACTTACAGCTTTTGACGCCAAAAGGGATATAAAGTACATGCAAAGAATCTTCAAGTTTGAAAAGTTTCATATTTTTTACCCATAGTATAACCTTTGACTATTGTGTTCCTTTAAACTCCAATATTAACAAACTCATACTTTTTATTTTTTCTGTCACGTAAAACTTTCAAATAATCATCTCATGCAAGTCATGTGTTACCTTCCATCATGACGTCTTACTGTCTAACTTCCTTTTGCCGAGTAATTTGAGATGGCATAGACATATACCGGTGAAAGACAGAAACACTTTTCACGACAGACACTTGCACTAAATTGAATACAACAAAATCTAAAACTAAAAGATTAACATATGCTGTTAACCGAAGGGTCTGCATAACAGACATGCAAAAATTGTGTTGTATTATGTCGACTTTTTCTATATATTCCTATCTGTATAATCTTGAGAGCTGCTTGTCTTTTTTGTTCTCGCCTTTTTCTACAAGTTCAAACAAAATGTTCTTGATTAGTTGATTGTAATTGTGCCCTAATATACATTTTATTAGAAGGAAAGAGGAGGAGGAACTCCTCTTTTCCTAGTTCTATTTTGAACAAACATCCTTCAACCACTGTAACAATAGTATTCATTTATAATTTTAATTTTTGTACAATATGCCTAACCTGACTAATATTATTCAAAACACACATGTGTGTAATGATATTCAACCTTCCTCAAACCAGAACTGAATATATAACGAAGACTATCCAGGGCTGCATAGTGTACATTTCACAAGATATTTAAAAGAACGAAAAATTGTAGAACTGGGGTTACATGGAATTAATTAAAAAGTAGAGGTAGAATAGAAGTCTTATTTCTAAATCTCTAAGGCATGTCATTTTGTTGATTATCAAGATCCGGGTTAAGTGGATGAGGTTTCGAGGTATTTAGAGCGAAAAAAAACTATACACAAAAATGAAATTAGGAAGGATTAGATAGAGAGTTGGAAAACTTGGCTGCAAATGAGAGAATTTAGGAGCCAGCTTAACTTGAGACTCTTTTTTTTCTGTCAATTTTTGACAATTGATGACTTACAAGAGTACATCACTGATCACATTAGATAGCAATATATAGTTCATACTTATGCACCAACTATGAAACAATTTTAAGAGAAGAATCAATGGAAGCGATTATAACTTAGTCAGGGCTCACCATATCTGATAGTTCTTGGGATTATTGCTGGCAATGTTATCAACAAAATTCAACTCCTCATTTAAGTCAACATCAAGCGCCTCAAGAATCAAACGCCTAAATTGCCATACCTGCAAATGAATTGTTTTCTTTTATCAGAACTTAATCCAATATAGAGATGAACTCATTATGACTTTAAAGACTACACTAAATACTTTAAACAAGACCTGTAGCTTCATGATCGATTTGTCCAAAGCAGAAATTAGGTTTATTACTATTTTCTTTGTAAGAAATGAGAATAACTTTTCACCGAAGAGTATTAAATCACTTCAACATAAGAACCTAGTACTCTTTCAATACAAACTTAGCCTCCAACTACCTCTTCCATCATATAAATAGGTGCATATACTCATTTCCTATACAACCTCAAATATTCAATACACACATAATAATAATAATCTAGGTCAAATAAGCAATTGCGGTTCCGATTATAAAAGATGTAGTGTATGAATAATCTCAAATACTTAATGATTTTATTCAATTCCGAGGTTATCATTATATCAAAAAAATATTCGTAAAGTCATATTTAATGAGTTCACCGAGATGAAAGGCAAACAAGCAATAAGCTACACCCATAGCCTTAACCGAACCACAAATTCAATACTCCTTAGAGACCACATCTGCAGACCTTGAATTCACAACCTTACAATGCATGACTTGGTGGACTCATCCAAGAAAGATAAACTAAATCTCTCGTGCTCGGAAACCAGAAATGTCAACAGCAAACAGTACAATCCAAAAATCAATACAACTAAAACAAAATATCAAAAGACAAATCATACAGTACCAACATCAATACACTAAAATCTTGCTCAATACCAATATACCATCACACTAAAATAATTTTTTGCAAGAATTCGACATGGAGACCCTTAAAAACCCAATAAAAACCCAAACCACAACCAAAACCAGAAAAAACCACATAACCATAAAAACACATTAGCAAATCACATAAAAAACCTACCCATTTCAACAACTTATTAAAAATGCAAATATAAAGAGAGTTAATTGTGTAATTACAGTGTAATTTCCAGCATTGAGTCTTATAGCAAGAGCAGTGAGTTTAAGAGAGCGTGGAGATCGTTCATCAGCCAAGTAAACAGCTCTGAAATAATCCATTGTCTCAGAAAATTCGTCAGAGTATGAGATCGGAACCACCGGATTTGGGCCGTCGTTTTGGGTCACCGGAATTATGTCCGACCATTCTTCTTGTTCACTCAACGGTACCCTCTTCTCCGACTCCATCAATAACTTTTATTTTTTTTTTCCTAATATTCCTTTCGAAAGTCTACCAGATTTATAAGCTTATGCTTATCTCTCTCTCTTTTTTATTTTTTGGTAAGTGGTTATGCCAATCTCTACTCTAGATCCCGTTTGGCTACACTTAAAATCGGGGTTTAAGTGATTTTTGAATTGTAAGCTGAAAAATGTTTTGGGTAATAAGTTAAAAAATGATTTAAAGTTGAAAAAACAACTTAAAAATTGGTAGAAAGTAATTTTTTGAAATACTTATTTTACTTTTGAAATTTTATTTGATAAAAATCAATATCATCATTTATTTATTCAACTTAGTAATTATATTTTTATTTTTATAATTTTAATAACTCATACGTAATATTAAATTACCCAAACACATATTAAGCAATTTTAAGTCAAACGGGCTCCCGAGGGATTTTGGTTTACGGATTATAGGTTATTGTTTATATTTTTGAACTATTTTTTTCAATATAGTAATTTCTAAATATTTAAAAAAATTAATTGATTAATACTTTTTTTTCAATTTATTTGTTATTTATTATTTAAACAGGTAGCATTAGGGATGGGCTTTCATCCCGGCCCGCCCGATCCCGATTCGATCCTCGCACCGAACGGGACGGGGATTTTTTCGGGTACGGGCCGGGGAGCGGGGACAATTTTCAAAAAAAACCGGGGAGCGGGCCGGGGCCGGGTTTTTATGTGTCCCCGGCCCGATCCCCGACCCCCGCCCCGATTTTCTTTACCCGGTCCGATTTTCAATCCCGACTCGATTTCACCACAGTTTAATACATATATATATATATATATATTTTAAATTATATATTAATATAAACGAATTTCCAATATTTCATATTGGAAACAAAAAGATCTTTTAATTTTATATGTTTGTCTTTTTAGTAGTTAAATAACTTCATTTCCATGTTATTTATAATTGTTTCTTTAAGTAATATTTTTTTTATCTTAATTTAGTGCGTTTGAGCTCACTAATTAGTATTTAAAATTATTTGATATTATTTTTAGTTTTAAATAAAATTCCCCGATTCCCCGCGGGGATCCCCGTTACCCGTTTGGGCCGGGGACGGGGAATGAAAAATAGTCCCCGACGGGGATCGGGCCGGGGACGGGGATCGGGTTTAAATTCGGGGATGGGGGCGGGGATAGCACTCCCCGGCCCCGAAGTGCCCCGACGCCCATCCCTAGATAGCATTCAATAAATAATTAGTTTATTAAGTCATGTTTTGCATATTGTTATAAATTCTTTTAAGGTATAATCACTTTTATAATGTAAAAAAACAAATAAATTTAATATTATATAAATTAGTCAGTTGAATTTTTTCATAAATTGATTGTTAGTTAAAATTGACCCTATAATAATGTTTATATTTACATATTACTTTTTTTATTGATATCATCACTCTTTCTCGTGTAACAGTACACAAAGATATTTAGAAAAATAAAAATAAATCATTGCAAAAAAATTGAAAATTACACTAAATTCCCGATTGAATTGAAACTAAATTTGGTTGAAAACCAAATTCGATATTTATACTAATTATTGTACAATTAATAGTTTAAATAAAATAAATAATCTATACTATACTATTATAAGCAAACTAACCTCTATTTGATTGGTCGTTTGGTACACTAAATAATAATTATTAGATTTTAAGACAGATAAATGAGAACCTTTGGATCTAATACTAAAAAAAATGCATTTTCAAATATTTAAAATACTTTAATAGGTTCAAGGTTCGAATCTCACCAACAATGTATCTTTATTAAACATATACATTATTTTATAAACTACTCTCACGTGTTTAAGATTAGATTCTCATCAAAAACATATTATTAATTAAAACACTATCGTTTAAAATATTTAAACTATCAAACATGTATTATAATATTTTATTATCTTCTATAGTTTATTTTCCTACAAATTAAAAAATATATATGAAAATATGGGTAATAAGACAAAAAATATTTTCAAAAAAAATCCGTGCATCACACGAGTTATAAGATATGTAGTTAAAAATTACATAAAATCTGGAAAACACTTACAATATAGAAATTGTTTTATAAAAATCGAAAAAGGTCTACTTAATTAGATAAATTTCATTTTTTCTACTAAATAAAAGTTTTAAAAAAAACTATTTTTATGTAATATTTTTATACATATGTATGCATTTTAAAGTAACAATTCAAAATAAATTATTACGATAATATTTATGTACAAGAGATTTATAAAGTTAAAAAATTATTTTTATAATAAAAATATACCTATAACTTAAGATTTTAACAAAATATAATTAAAAAATTTATAAGCAACCGTGCATCAGACGGGTTATATGCTAGTGTCAGTTATGACCTAATTTTGATTTGTCTTGTGTATTGTCGTCTTCAATTTAGATGTTCACATAAATTCTAAATTAAAGAAAAAGTTCTTATGCATTTTTTTTTTTGAAATGCAAACAAAGATATTATATTAAAACAAATTAGAGATTACATCAGACCCATCAAAAGTAGATAATCTAGTCAGAAGTTAGAGCCAATACGAAAGACACTAGAACTAGTACTGGATCTCAAGATACCCAAATGTCACGGCCTTAGAATTGCCCATTTTCTAAGCCAACCGTGCCGGTGCCGGCGTCTAGCGCTTGTCGCCCACCAAATGAACTAATAGACCAGTCTTACCCCAAGTTGTTGCCTAACACTTTAGCAGCAGATAAAAGAGTAGAAGACAACTACACTTACTAACAAATACCCTTCTTTATTAGTAAAACAATATTACAAGAGTTAGATCCCCTTGACCCACACTAGCACCTTGCTAGTTACAAAACTTAGCACTCAACCCTCACAAGACAAGCATACTTGCTTTATTCCACTTTCTTCCTCTATGCCTCTCCAAATGAGGGGTCTCACCTTTTTATAGGCTCCTCCACCACTTAGAGAGAATTCTAGAACATGTACATCCCACATGCTTCTAGATTATTCCACTAAATATCTACACATAATTGTTCTAGAACCTACCTATCTAGAATATACAATTATACATAAGAAATCTCTAGAAAGCTCCCAAGATCTTGAAGGTTTCGGAAGATCCCGCGAGACTCCATCCTGTTCCACCATCTTCTAGACTCTTCTTGATTTCCCGAGTGCCTTTCAAAGAACTCCGCAATATTCCTCTACATTCTAGAATCATCCGGACCCTTCCGGTCTTGTCTAGAATCTTTCGCGCTTAAAAAGGTTGAATTTTGGCGGGACGTGACACTCTCCCCCATCGAATTTGTCGATGCCCTCGTCAACATCGTCGCCTCACAATAGCGCTTCAATGCCTCTTGGTATTGCTCCAAGTTCGGCTCCAACTCCCACGTTGCCTTACTCGGTGCCGTACCCTTCCATCACACCAAGTATTGCCTACTCGATGCGAAACCCTTCAATTTCACGAGCCGTTCCCCAAGTATTTCCTTCACCTCCTTGGGCAAACCCTCAACCGTAGTTGGAGATACTTGTGGTGACTCCTTCCTTACTCGCGTGCCAAGTACTTGCGGTTCCTCGATAGCGCCCACACTTTGCCTTGTTTTGCTTGGCGCGACACACTCCCCTTGTCCTTCGCCTTCGTTGAGGGTTGTTCCTCCTCAATCATCCTCATACTCCCAAAGTAAGTCACCTTGGGTTCCAACGATGGCGAC
The DNA here is from genome assembly GCA_036435485.1 of Saposhnikovia divaricata. Lineage (NCBI taxonomy): Eukaryota > Viridiplantae > Streptophyta > Magnoliopsida > Apiales > Apiaceae > Saposhnikovia > Saposhnikovia divaricata. The sequence goes on from CM071598.1 coordinate 158,683,967, forward strand.
TCCACCCTTTCCAAGGTAGATAGCCTCACCGGCTCCTCTTCTTCCTTTTGGATCATCGTACTCAATGACCCCAATTTTGGGCACTTAGCCATCACGTACGGCCCTTTGCAAACATAGCACCCCTTCTTCGGCACATAGCTTTTTAGCTTTCCTTCACTGAGCCATGGCTTGTTGATGCCCTCACATCATGCCTCCTTTGTAAGATACCACTTCTTGAGCCGTCGTCTTCCTTACCACTAGTATCGTCCCTCTCCTCATGAAGCACTATTGGTTTGGAAGACTCCCTTTAAAACTACATCAAGGATTCCGCCACGGCTATAGCTTCGTCTACATCCCTGATGTCATGCTCGGGATTTGTAACATCAAGGTAGTGAACTGAACTCATTCACGTAGTCCCTTATAATACCCCGTTGTTTGAGTTTCCTCAATTTCTTCCTTGCCATGTAGACTACGTTCTAGGGGTAGAATTGCTTCTTAAGCTCCCGTTTGAAGTCACCCCAAGAATCTATATGACAAAGCCCTTTCTCCATGTCGACGTGCTTCCTACACCACTACAAAGTTGCATAATCACTCAAGTATCGGGCAACCGTATGTACCTTTGTCGCCTCGTCAACAATGCCGACTGCCTCAAATTAATTCTCCAAGTCCCAAAGGAAGTTCTCCACAACCTTAGTGTCCCTTATGCCGTTGAACTCCTTGGGTTTAGGAGCCTCGATTCTTTATGCTTCGAGCGCCCTAAAACCTCCAACAAGCATACTGACCTGGATCCTAGCTAATTGTGCCTTGACGGCAGTGCATGTTTTAACGACCATCTTTTCCAAGATGGTGACCTGCTCGTCTCATGCCACCTCCTTAATTTGCAACACTTGGACCTCTCCTTTCACACGTACAAGCTCCTTAAACATGTGGTCCTCTAAGGTCTTGAAACTGCTCTTGATTTGCTCCACGCGTGTCTCCAATTTCTCCAAGCCCACGCCGAGCATCACGAGAACTTTGTCAACCTTCTTCGCCATGATTTTTGTAAAGATTACACCCTCCGTAACCTTTAGCTCTGATATCAAGTTGTCACGGCCTTAGAATTTGCCCCCTTTCTAAGCCAACCGTGCCAGCGTCTAGACAAGCCTTAACCCAAGTGTATTGCCTAACACTTTAGCAGTGGATAAAAGAGTAGAAGACAACCATACTTACTAACAAAGACCCTTCTTTATTAGTAAAACAATATTATAAGAGTTGGATCCCCTTGACCCACACTAGCCCCTTGCTAGTTAGTAGCTACAAAACTTAGCACTTGACCCTCACAAGATAAACACACAGTCTTTATTCCACTTTCTCCCTCTATGCCTCTACAAATGAGGGGTCTCGCCCTTTTGTATGCTCCTCCACCACTTGAAGAAAATTCTAGAACATGTACATCCCACATGCTTCTAGATTATTCCACTAAATATGTACACATAATTATTCTAGAACCTACCTATCTAGAATATACAATTGTACATAGGAAATCTCTAGAAAGCTCCCAAGCTCTTGAAGGTTCCAGAAGATCCCGCAAGACTCCACCCCGTTCCACCATCTTCTAGACTTTTTTTGAATTTCTGAGTGCCTTCCAAAGAACTCCGCAATATTCCTCTACATTCTAGAATCATTCGGACCCTTCCGGTCTTTTTTAGAATATTCCGCGCTTAAAGAGGTTAATTTTTGGGGGATATGACACAAAGGTATCCAAAAATAATCCACAAAAACTAGAATAATAATACTATCATATTTAAAACTTGAGACACTAGTTTTAATAAATGTCTTTTCTTCTCGGCAAATTTGTAAAAACTCAAAAGAGCTCGTTGCCGTCCAAAAACCTCAATGTCATCATCACTTAGATCATATTCCAACTCCTCTTCAGAAACTGCTTGAAATTGGGGACCTATCAGTCTGAGACCCATGTCATCAAACCAAAGTTCCCTAACACGGTCAAAGGGAGCTTTAATGATTACCATCTTAGTCCATGTATGAGCTCCATACTCCGCAAGATACATTGCAAGTCTGTTACTATCTTCATTAATCAGCGTCACGTCCATCTTGGAATTCTTGTCATGCTTCCTAGTGTTCAGTTACCGAATCACATAATGATTCTCAGGCCTTACTCCTTCAAAAATCAGATAGTTTCCATTCCCAATAAGTTCAACCTTGGTCTGTCTCGAGCTCGATCAGATTGTAGCTTTCAAAGAATGCCCGTCTGAGAGCATATTGCATAGCATAAAGCTCATTTAGCCTCTCTCCTGAATACGTAAAGAACCTGCAATCACACGAACAATAGTGCCACTATCATCTCGAAAAATGATTCGTATTCCTGTGTTGTTTCCGTTAGACAATGGCTCTTCTAAATAGAAACCATGAATGTTGATCTTAATAAAATCATCCTTCGGAAGAGTCCAAAGGACTCCAGCATCCACCGTAGCATCCCCCAAAAAGTTTTAATTTACTAAGAAGAGCATACTTATGAGCAAAGTTACCACGGTTGAAATACTCACAACAGTATTAACCTAACCGGGTATTATAGTCCCAATGTGATCTTCACATTCACCGAAGCCATTATAACTTGATAACTGAAGCATCAGGAGACCCACCTTATAAAAAAACTCTTCGAATTTCCAGCCAAAGGAAACTATATCTTACAGAATTGGGTCGAAGTTTATTAGATGGCCCGGGAATAGGTCTAAAATTCAATCCTTTTAACTAATGAGCCCAACCACCAAAATAAGTAGACGAGGGATCACTATTCACCAGCCCAACCACCAAATTAACTAGATAATAGCATAATGTCTTCTACTTGCTGTCTAGTCAGTAGAAAACATCCACCATCAATATTTGTTAACACCATGCAAAAAGTACTTTTTCTCTTTGTGATTCTTTAGAAGCCAGAGAATCAACATCTTAATTTAAACCTATGTGAATTTTAATCATTTCAAAATTTAAATTATTTTTAAGTTTGACAAAATCATTGTCGCAATACCACGGAGTCTGCATAGTGAATTTGATACCTCCAATTGAATGAATTAAATCTAAACAATCCGAGAAAATTGTGATATGTTCACCCTTTAGAGAACTTTCTGTAATATTCCGGAGCATGAATTCCAATGCCTTATATTCATTGGTCAGAGCACAAGTAACTGTGGTAGGTCCTCAAAAAATAAATATAAAATTATTGTCTGAGTCAAGGATATATCCCCCTATTCCAGCCAAACATCTATTATCCTTTGTACTTCTCTAGGAACCATCAATGAAGGCCTACAAACCATTTTGTCTCGAGTTCTCTAAGCTTCTGGTAGTTTTGTTATTTCTCAAAATAGCACCAACTGGAATTGTTTCCCATATAAACTTTTCTACACCAGAGATTAAGTTAATGGTCTCACACCAATTTTGAGTTCTTAATAATAGGATGGCACCGAGATTATTTTTATTAATTCTGCAATCTTCAAAGAATAAGTGGTTCCTAGACAGCCATATAGTCTAGAGAGTTGTAGCAATGATAGTTGCCCAAGCTACTTTGACAGTTGGTCCTTTGAAAAATTGAGAGAAATTCCATATTGTTTGTTTAGAGATATGAATTCCCCACCTTTTTCCTATAAACTCCCAGGACCAAGAAGCAACCTCACACTCCCAGAATAGATGATCCAGTGTTTCATCTTGATTGCAAAACCATTTGCAAAGTGCAGATGAAAAGTTCTCTCCCATTCTCTCCTTCGGATGGGAGATTATGATGGTTCTTGAGTATTCTACAACAGTATTTGACTGTAAAAGGCTTGCCACTTTGATTCCAAATGAGTTGGTCTGGGACATTTCTTATTTGAGTTGAGTTACTGATAATCTCAACCTTTTTGATCTCATCAATCTCCCATTGCCGCAGAGATATCTTCCAGAGAACAAAATTACTAAAATCATATACATTACTAATAACAATATTACAATATTGTAAAAACAAAATAACAATATTACAATTACTAATAACTCACCAATTATCTTTTCAGCAAAAATACATTACCTTTTTCTATTTTTTCTGTCAAAAATGACTTAATTGCATGAGTATAGCCTCAACTATTTTTTTTTGCAAAAAAATGGTCCAAATATAAAAATAGACAGTATAATGGCCTAATTATTTTTTTTAAACGGATGAGTGTATTCAATTTATGATTTAATAACAACATGATGGCTGAACAATGTTTTTTTTAACACAAAAATGGCCCAAAAATAAAAATGAAAAGCAGTTTTTAGACTAAATTAGACAGAATGCATTCATCTGCTTAAAAAAATATTTGGGCAATTTTTGTGCAAAAAAAATAGTTGAGGCCATCCTCTTGCAATTAAGTCGTCTAAAACCTCTCATTTTCCATAAATATCAGGGGTAGTTCTATATAATAAAATAAAATAATAATCTTGTAATCACTAATAACTAACTAATTACCCTTTTCAGTAAAAATGGAATAAATGACCAAAATATCTCCTAATTGTCGTTCAATGTCCAAAATACCGATTGGCAAGAGCACTGGTCTTTTTTACCCACTAAGTACGCATGCCATGTATGCGTGCCCATTTAGTACTATAAAAATCACCTATCCAGTCACTCCATCTACTGTTCTAGTACCGTATATTGCTAAAATCAGAAGTTTGACTTGGTGTAGGGGCATTTTATTGGTTATATTCTTCTACATGTCGTGTACGGATTAGTGGGTGAAGATAATCCAAAAAAGAATGTGCATGCGTGATTTGACTGTGTGCGCACGTTGTGCATGCGTGTATTGACTATGTTGTGCCCAAAATTCGTATTGGGCCGGGCTTCCAGCCCATGTGAGTTAGGGGTTCAACTATCATACTTAAGTGGGCTTTCGGGTATGGATTGAGATGGAAGTAGCTCACAAGGCATGGAAGGAGGAAATGATTAAAGTTTCTACCCGAAATTGGGGATCAGTTATGTAAGGCTTCAACTGGATGAAACCCCGGGCTACGGATGGTCAAAGTCCCAGGTGGATGTGTGCATGACTATTAGTATTGGATGATTGATGAGGGCTGTATGAGGTCAATCTATGGAGGCTTTAATCTGGCCAGGCTACGCCCACTGCGGGGCTGCGGGTGGAAGCCCGACGGAAGCAGTTTTTCAATAGGAGACTGCCCCTAAACTTTAGGAGCACGAAAATGGACTCAAGAGATGGACTTTGAGATGGATTCTACTACATTAAATGGGATATATATACACGTTATATACATAATATATGTGGATAATTACATGAAAATACATGGATAAATGGATTTCTAGTGGCATACTAGAAGTATGACTCTTATTTCTACACAAACACTTCAAGATCATCATTGGAGGAAGGATAAAATACATAAAAAATGTGGCTTATCAATCAAGTAAGGAGTCCAAACCCTAAGAACTACATGGACTTGATTCCTATAAATATAGGATATGTAGGCACTTTGCAAGGGTTGAATCTCACTTGACTCTACATGGATTATGTGGAAACATGAGCAATACACATTTTCGGTGACTTGGATGGCCGAATAGAAAACTACTCCGCCCTTGTTGTCCGGTGGCCTTGCAAACTCAGTCCCCAAACATCACCACGAAAACCATCCCAAATCATCGGAAAATTCGGGATCAACGGAAGACTCGGAACAGGTGTTGTTACGAAATTCCTCCAACAACAGACTACGTGAGTTGAGAATGCATATATTAAAACAAAACAAAGCAATGAAAAACTTGACCACACATTTTAAGGATGCGCAAAGCTCATAGAAAAGAAGGGAAGCAACCACGCATGCTAAGCATGCGTGTTCGATGGGTAGTTAGGGCCTTATATCCTGGTAATAGGTATATTGGCAATATTTTTTTTTAAAAAAAAAGATGTTTTAGTCCTTTACCCACTAAAACGTAACATCCTTTCTATATTTTCTAACTAAAATATCTTCTTTTCTAAAAATATCACGGATAACATATATATAATTAGTAAAATTAAATGCTATCATTTAATAATTTTAGGCCTTCAAAATTCATATTCAAAAAATTTTAATGACAAAATTAATAAAAATTATTTAATATTTTTAATAAAAATGATATAACATCAAAAAAATTCGTGAATCGTACGGGCTATAGGCTAGTATATAAATATATAATCGAAATACAAAGATCATCTAACCGAGTAAAGAATGCCATGTAATAAAGTATAAAATGGTACCTTAAATGAAATTGATACGAATTACACATGAGAGAATTGAGGCACACACTATTCATTGAAGTTGGGATCGAGAACAGGGGAGAAGTGTCATAGATTTGCTGTAAAAATTAAACTAATATAATAATTCTATTTTTGATTATGTTATTGGATTATAATAAAAGATTTCATGTTTTAGGTTTCTTTATTTAATGCAATTTTTATTATTCGTTATTCGTCAAAATAAAAATTTGTAGTTATTATGTTTAGTTAATTGATATAAAAAATAAAAAATAATTGTTATTGAGTTGGACTTAATTAAAATATTAGCTAAAAAGTAGAATAGAAAATGAATTAGTAGACTGTGATTGGTGCTAAAATAAAATTTGATGAAAATAACGATTTTGGGAAAAGATGGTTGAAAATAATGGATTAAATACGCATTTATCAGATGGGTATTCAGAATACATATGATACGCATTTGCTAGTTGGGTATCACATATGAGATACCCAACTGACAAATGCGTATCTATATTTTTTTAATTTATTTTTGAGATATGCATTTGGTAGTTGGGTATCTTATATAAAGTGGGATACCCAAATGGCAAATGCGTATTCCATCCAGTAAAAATCGCCACTCCACCTAAAAAATAATATTTTTGTTAATTTCACTTCAAAATTGTTATTTTTAACATTTGTATATATTTACAATTAAGAGATATTTAAACATATGTAATCTACTCAAATATACATTCAGCGAAAATATTATTAACAATTTATCAGTAATTTATTAAATTAAAAATAATGTAATAAATGAATTTATTATATTAAGAGAACTTTTATTTTAATTCAATTTAATCGTGATCAGTAAATCAAAATAAGTATGATAAACAATAAAAACTTTGCTTATGATTAAATGATTTATAATTGAGAAGTGAAGTATAATTTCTTTTAAAAAAATTATTTTTTAATTGTTAATTTATTCTCCAAACAATGATACTACTCTTTTAGCGTATATTTAATATTTAAAATAATTAAAATATATGTAGTGCTGGATTATCTATAATATTTATAAATACATATTACTAATAATTTATGGATAAATATTTTTTTGCGCCTTCAAAAGATATTCTTTGAAGTTATGGATTTTATCTAAGTTATTTAAAGTTTTTGTTCAAATCCAAAATTTTCTAATTTTGAGTTGAGTTTGATTATAAATATTAAGTAACATCGGTTATAATTATATAGCAAATATTACGAAAATCAATTTGTAATATATAATAACTAGTCGACTAAGCCGCGTTTCGTGGCGGCCTCATAACATTTTTTTAAAATTTTAAATAAAGATTATTTAAGAAAAAATTAACAAAAATATATTTATAATATCAATATAGAATTGGTGAACAAAGTATTGTATAAATTAAATATACATGTATAATAAGATGTATTATTCATATTTTTTTATACCGATTTTGTCTCACGATTTTTTAGGTCGACAAATGTTGTATATATTATAAAAAACATACACAATAATAATAATAATAATTTAAATACTAAAATTCTCTTTGACTTTGATTTCGATTTGCACGTCGGTGATATTTTCTTAGGATTCAATTAGAATTGGGAGATATTTTTGTAAAAAAAAAGGTTAGAACTTCTTTTTTATATCCTAACTATAATATAATTTAGAGGTGAGACTTAGCTTTAATAACATCATCAAATATTTCCTTGATTGCATATTTTATGTACATCAATTATTTCCGTGATTGCATATTTTAGTTTAAAAATTGCGGTAATTTTTAAAATTATATAAATAGTTTTCGAGTTTTTAAAAAAACTACAAAAAATATATCAATAATATCAATATAGATTGGTGAACACAATAATGTATAAATTAAACATATATGATTATAGGATAATAAATTTTTTTAAGCCGACACCAGTTGTCTATATTATAAAAATACTAAACGTACACAATAATAAAAATTTAAATACTAAAATCCTCGTTGACTTTGATTTGGGTTTGCACACTGGTGAGATTTTTTCTTGATTCAATTAGAATTGAGAGATTTTGTTGTAAAAAAAAAGGTTAGAACAAGTTTTTTATATCCTAACTATAATATAGTTTAGAGGTGAGACTTGCCTTTAATAACAACAATTATTTCCTTGATTGTATATTTTATATTTAAAAATTGAGATAATTTAGAAAATTAGATAAATAGCTTTCGAGTGATTACAAAGCTCCGCGCTTCGCGGCGGCCTCATAACATTTTTGTTAAAATTTTAAATAAAGATTATTTAAGAAAAAATCAACAAAAATATATGTATAATATCAATATAGATTGGTGAACAAAATATTGTATAAATTAAATATACATAGATAATAAGATGTATTATTCATATATTTTTCTATACCGATTTTGTCTCACGATTTTTTAGGCCGAAACCCGTTATATATATTATAAAAAAAATGTTCACAATAATAATAATTTAAATACTAAAATTCTATTTGACTTTGATTTCGGATTTGCACGTCGGTGAGATTTTCTTAGGATTCAATCAGAAATGTGAAATATTTTTGTAAAAAAAAAGGTTAGGTGAGACTTACCTTTAATAACATCATCAAATATTTCCGTGATTGCATATTTTATGTACATCAATTATTTCCTTGATTGCATATTCTAGTTTAAAAACTGAGATAATTTTGAAAATTAGATAAATAGTTTTCGAGTTTTTAAAAAATCTACAAAAAATATATCAGTAATATCAATATAGATTGGTGAACACATTATTCTATAAATTAAATATACATGATAATAAGATAATAAAAAATTTTAAGCCGACACCCGTTGTCTATATTATAAAAATACTAAATGTACACAATAATAAAAATTTAAATACTAAAATCCTCTTTGACTTTGATTTCGGTTTGCACACCGGTGAGATTTTCTCATGATTCAATTAAAATTGAGAGATTTTGTTGTAAAAAAAAGTTAGAACTTGTTTTTTATATCCTAACTATAATATAGTTTAGAGGTGAGACTTGCATTTAATAACAACAATTATTTTCTTGATTACATATTTTATATTTAAAAATTGAGATGATTCAGAAAATTAGATAAATAGCTTTCGAGTGATTACAAAAATGCCTTAGGAATTTCCTTTATATAATATAAAGTTATAATAGTGATTGAATTTGTATTAAAAGAATGGTTGATTAATCAGTGTTTAATCATGAGATTTCAAATTAATATAGTGATGTTTTAGTAAATTTTGATTTAAAAATTATGTATCATATGGATATGTTAATAAAATCATTATTGAATTTAAATTAGAATTGTAAACTAACCATGGTTGGTAAGTTAGGATGAGAATGTTAAATAAGAAAAATTCTTAATATAATTTGATTGATCTAAAATATAGTAATGGATTCTCATTGGTCCTAAAATAATTCTAGTTAATTGCCTATTACTTATTATAATAAATGATTTAATAAAATTAGCACAATGTCAAGTGTTTGAGACATTTTTATTTTATTACATTTATTTCATTATATGGCGAGAAATCAAATAAACACATGGATATTTAAATACAAAATGATTATAAATCACATTTCAATACAATGTCGGCGTTATTCAGTAGGGTCGAAGTAAGAGAATGAATTCGATCAACTTTCAGCAACTGAAAATAAGGATATGATAGGGATAAGAACAATCAAAAAATTTTAAATACAAGAGGTAAATAGGACTATGTAGAGAGATGAAATTGTAAACTATATAATAAACTATCTTATTGATCAAAATGGAAATAAGCTATACAATTTACATATATACAAGTATCTTCTAACTAACTATACAACTGTAACTAACTTGACATACGTGAAATTACATAACTACCCTTGTGTATTAACTAACTTTAACCACTATCTAATTTTGTACTTATTGTGTTAATACCCTCCTTCAAATTAGTAGGCTAAAGAGATTTTGTGATCCTAATTTTCCAAGTAAGAATTTCAAGCGTGTAGTTGACAGTGGTTTAGTAAGCAAGTCTGCAGGTTGTTGAGTTGTGGATAAATACTAAGGTTGAATCAAACCCTTCTTCACTTTGTCTTGAAAATAATGACAATCCAGTTCGATATGTTTTGTTCTTTCATGCAGAACTGGATTCTCAGCAATGTGAATTGCAGATGTGTTGTCACAATACAAAGGAATTGGTCTGGGAATTTGAAACTTTAGCTCAGTCATCAGATTGAACAACCAAGACACTTTACAGAGGGTAGTGGCTAGAGACTTGTACTCTGCTTCTGCAGATGACCTAACCACAGTAGATTGTTTCTTACATTTCCAGGAGATTAAAGACTTTCCTAACATCATACAATAACCTGAGAGAGACCTCCTGGTCATAGGGCATGTAGCCCAATCAGCATCACAAAAGGCTTGTAAATTGGAAGTACTAGATGCTAAGAGATGTAGACCTTGACCTAGGGCTGCCTTGATATACCTTACAAGCTTTAAAGCTATTTTCCAATACACATCTGTAGGAGCTGTATGAATTGACTTAACATATGTATACGGTATGATAGGTCAGATCTGATGATAGTCAAGTAAATTAGTTGACGTACAAGTCTCCAATATATAGAGGGATCAGGAAGCACAGTACCAATATTATCTCTTACATTATGTTGAGCTTCAATTGTGACAAAGCTTGGCTTAGAACTTAACAGACCAGTGCTTTCTAGAATGCTTAAAGCATATTTTCTTTGATGTAAATAAATGCCTTCTGAAGACCTTGAAATTTCAAGGCCAAGAAAGTAATTCAAGTGACCTAAGTCTTTCAATTTGAACTGTGAAGCCAGAAACTCTTTTATCTTAGTAATGTCCTGATTTCAAGAAACTGTTACTATAATATCATCGACATATACTAACAACATTGTACAATAGACATGGGTCTTTAGATATAACAATGAAGAATCACCTTTTGTTTGTATAAAACCATATATGAGTAAAGCAACAGAAAATTTATCAAACCATTCCCTTGGGGACTGTTTGAGACCATAGATAGACTTGATGAGTCTACAAACAAGATTTTTGCCTTTGAAAAATTCAGGAATAAGAACACCTGGAGGAACCTTCACGTATACTTCTTCATGTAGATCACCATTAAGGAAAACATTAGTGATATCCAACTGACTGATATTCTAATTTTTAATTGCTGCTATAGACAAAATTAGACTGACTGTAACCATTTTAGCAATTGGAGCAAAAGTCGGGAAATAGCCTATTCCAGCTATTTATGTAAACCCTTTTGCCACAAGGCTAGCTTTATATCGATCAAGAGTACCATCTGACTTATACTTAACTTTATATATCCATTTGCAACCAAAAGCCTTTTTATCTGGTGGAAGACTAGTAATTTTCCAAGTAATATTGGCCTCCAATGCATTAAGTTCAAGTTGCATAGCTTTACACCAATTTGAGTCTTTAACTACTTGAGAGTAAAATAGAGGTTTAAGAATGACAACAGAGTTTGCAATAAAGGGTTGATATGAAGGTTTGAACCTCTGAACTGAATCAACCAGTTGAATAGGATTGGAAACAGTTGATAAGGCAGAGGAATTACACTATTTTTGTAAAATGGGTGGAAGCCCTGTATAATTAGAAAATTTTGCAGGTAATACTTTTGACCTTATTGGTCTAACATTAACTGGAGGAATTATAGGAGAATGTATTGGTGAAATTGTATCAGAAGTAGAAGTATTAGAGGAATCAGTAGCAGGAGATGAGGATGAAATGACATTGAGGTTATCAGTAATTGGTGGTGAAAGAACATTAGGACTAGCAGTATTTGATGAATGATGTAGATGGAAAAATAGTTGTGGAAGAAACAGTGTCAATATCATTAATAAACGATGTATGAAAATGAAACATAAAGGAATAAGGAGAAACAGGTGACTTAAATGGAAGCACTGTTTCATAAAAACAAACATCGCTTGAAACAAACATGTGACCAGTATTTAGAGCCATCAACTTGTACCATTTCTTATTATGAGGATACCCTACAAAAATGCATTTTATAGCTCTTGAAACAAATTTGTCTTATCGTTTAGACAAAGTAGAAGCATAGGCTAAACAACTGAGAGCATATTTGTGTTATTGTGATCCTACTTTAGTCGGCTAGTCGAGTGTTTTGTTGGAAGAAGAATAGTAAAATTATGTGGGGGGAAAAATAGGTGGTTGTGTACGATTTATAGTTCTTGCTAGCTTTTGACACTTCACCTGTTTTGGCTTATTTGACTTACCTTGTCCCTAGCCCCGTTACAACCCAAATAAAGACCTTTTGATTATCGTCATTGATGTATGTTGTGTTAAGAGTTAGATTGATACCAAATGTCAAGCATGCTTATGATTTTGTTGGAATTGAGTGATACACTTACCCTTGTTCTTGAGTGAATATTCTTTTGTGAGTGGATTGTGAGTGTTTGCTTGTTTTTGCGTATGAGATCCCGAGTTTTGTCTCAAAGATGTACTCTTGTAGGCTTAGCATGTTTACTAACTTATTCTTACACTTGACATGGGCTTTTGAGAACTTATGCATGTTCATTGAGCAGACTATGTGAATATTTGCACTTTCGACACCAAGACATTGCGTATTTACTTTGATTCTTAAGTTGATATGGCATGAGAGGATTTGAAAGTATGGTAGGATATTAGTAGTAAATCATTTTCATTTTTCATATTAGTTGCATTCATGCATTGCATTGCATTGGATTTTGTGGGTACATTCGCTATAGGCCCTCACGAGACCTTACTCGTCCACTAGGGCTGCCTAGGGGTTTAAAGGGCTTGTTGCATATGCCAAATGCAACCGTGATCACCTACGGAAGTGGTACTAGTTAGTTGTTAGTTGTTTATGCTTGAGGACAGGCATTGGTTTAAGTTTGGGGGTGTGATAAGTGGATTTTATATCCACTTGGATCGCTTCAATTCGGCTTAAATTGATTGTCTTGGACTCAAGTTTGTTGTATTTTTTATGTGTTTTGTTTAATTGTGCAGGGTTGAAGAAATATCGATTAAGGGTGTAGTTTCCGTCGTTTTTGGAATTGATTTATGATATGGAATGAAGAATGAAGGCTAATGTCAACTACCAAGAAGTATACAAGTCAATAGGGATTAAAGACGGAAGCTCATGCAAAAGAAACGGGAAGAAAAAGCTGAAAAACGAAGAAAAATTAATTCCCGCAGATTGAGGCCGAGCAGGGTGCGCCATTTGAGCACCCTGCGCCAGATTCGAGCAGATTAGCGCCGCGCACCCTGCGCCGTTTGAGCAGTCTGCGCCAAGATACGCTGGAAATTTCCAGTTTTGCCCTTTTTCGATCTGAAATTGTATTTTATGTAGTTTTTTACTCCTAAATCGAATTCTAGTTGTATTTTAAGGTATTTTATTGCCGGGCAAGATGTCTAGAGCCTATATAAACATATCCGACCCTTGTAAACAGATTATCATTACATATCAATTACTTAGTTTTATTTGTATCCTTTCATACTTTGTTTTTAACATGGTTTCATCAGATCCTATGATGACGAGCGGTTCGATTATGAACTAATCGTTGTCTTGGGATTCTTTTGTATGCTTTAAAGAAATAAAAACTAAGAATCCCATGACAACAATTAGTTCATAATCGAACCGCTCGTCATCATGGGATCTGATGAAACCATGATATAAACAAAGTATGAAAGGATACAAATAAAACTAAGTAATTGATATGTAATGATAATCTGTTTACAAGGGTTGGATGTGTTTATATAGGCTCTAGACATCTTGCCCAGCAAGAAAATACCTTAAAATACAACTAGAATTCGATTTAGGAGTCAAAAACTACATAAAATACAATTTCAGATCGAAAATGGGCAAAACTTGAAATTTCCAGCGTATCTTGGCGCAGACTGCTCAAACGGTGCAGGGTGCGCGGCGCTAATCTGCTCGAATCTGGCGCAGGGTGCTCAAATGGCGCACCCTGCTCGACCTCAATCTGCGGGAATTAATTTTTCTTCATTTTTCAGCTTTTTCTTCCCGTTTCTTTTGCATGAGCTTCCGTCTTTAATCCCTATTGACTTGTATACTTCTTGGTAGTTGACATTAGCCTCCATTCTTCATTCCATATCATAAATCAACTCCAAAAATGATGGAAACTACACCCTTAATCGATATTTCTTCAACCCTGCACAATTAAACAAAACACATCAAAAATACAACAAACTTGAGTCCAAGACAATCAATTTAAGCCGAATTGAAGCGATCCAAGTGGATATAAAATCCACTTATCAACAACCAAAAAATCTTATATGATCATATAATGGAGGTTAATGAAAGAGAACCTCATAAGGAGATTTATGATTAAGTATAGCAGTAGGAGTCCTATTTATCAAATAGGTGGTAATAAGGAGGCAATCCCCCCACAAATGAATGGGAACTAGGGCTGTCAAAAAAATTCAAAAAATTCGATATTCGTTCGAAATATCTGTATTTGTATTCGAAATAAATCGGATATTATCCGTATTCAAAATAAATCGGATATTATCCGTATCCGGATCCAATAATTTTGGATAAGGGTATAGGCACATCCGTATCCGATAATATTCGAATCCAAAATTATACATATATATTATAAATTTTATATTTATATTCATTTTCATATAATTAAGAAATTATCATGTTCTTTATTCATCAAATAATATATTTATATGAGATAAATATATTTGTACACATAATATAAGTATAAATTTATATAAATATCATATAAATTCAATATTTTAAGATTAACGAAAATATATATAAGAAGTTATATTGAAATTAATTTTTTTAAATAAAAAATAATACATGTCCAAGTAAATTTAATTTTTTTATTTAGTTTAGACAACTTAAAAATCTATTTTTTTAATTTTTTTTATTTTTTTAACTTAAAAAATGAATTTAAAATAGAAAAATCTAACTGAAATTCGGATTCGGATATTATCCAGCTCCGGATAGTAATCGTAGAATTCGGATGCGGATATGTTTTCAAAAATATTTTCGGATCCGGATACAGATTCAGATTTTCGGATTCGGATATTGTCAGATCCGTATCCGAAATATCTGTTTGACAGCCCTAATGGGAACATTCGATTAAAATTTAAGAGCCCTTGCAATAGAAAGTAGGTGTTTATGCTTTCGTTCAACCCTACCATTTTGTTGTGGGGTTTCTGTACAAGAACTTTGATGTATGATTCCAAGAGAATCAAAGAAAGAGGTTAGTTCTCTATTAAAGAACTCAGTACCATTGTCAAACCTTATGGTCGATCTTGACATGAGCTTTAAAATGATTTTTAATATATGTAACAAATTTATGAAAATAGGAAGAACTTGCGTTTTATTAGATAAGATAAAGGTCCAGGTACACCTGGTACAATCATCAACTATTGTAAGGAAAGAACAACAAGAACGATAACTCTTATTCCTATAAGGCCCCCACAAATCACAATGTAAAAGTTCAAAGGGCAAAAGAGCATGATTAAAACTAGAAGGAAAAGAAGATCAACTTTACTTAACAAAGTAACAAACATCACAAGGTAAAGTATTACAAGATTTAACAGTAGAGCTGATGTCAGTGATTTTTCTAAGAGTAGAGAAAGGCATATGAGCAAGTCTTGAATGCCAAAGAAGAAAAGATGTAGCATTCTACACACTTCTACACACAGAGACTGTATCAGTGTTGACAACTAGAAACAAAGTTGAAGAAGCCTGAGAAGTTGCAGGTAGGACTAACTTGTAAAGTTGACGTTGAAGTTTACCAATCACCAATATTCTCTTCTGTGTACAATCCTGAATGACACAGATATTGGGCAAGAATTGAAACATACAGTTCAGATTAAATGTTAGTTTACTAACAGACACTAAATTGAACTGAAAATGTGAAACAAGGAGAACATCATAAAGAATTATTTCAGGAGATAAGTGTAATGTCCCTTTCATTTGAACCTTAATGTGAGCACCATTTGGCAAACAAATATCCACATCACAAGGAACAATGTTAACAAGTAAATCATGTGAACAAGTAATGTGATTTGTTGCCCCTGAATCCACTATCCAATCATGTGATGAGTGACAGTCAGTGAGACATATATAAGTCATATATGAGCACATGTGTGAGTTGCTTGATTGGGGAGTTTCATTCAGAGTCTGAAAAGCTTGATTTTGATTGAGTAATGAGATAAGTTTTTGATATTGAGAAGCTGTTAAAGAGACATCAGAACTTTGTGTACGATCATTAAAGGAACCAGAACCAGCAATTTTTTGAGATGATGTAGCCATTTGAGCAATCACTTTACTGTCAAACTAATTAGGCTTAGTAAAATCAACAAAAGGAGTCTTAGTCTTTGGTGGGAATCTAATCAACTGATAATAGCGATCCCTAGTGTGATTCTTTCCATGATAATAAGAACACTCCAAATTATTTCTTCTTGAATCAGGTTTCTTGAATTGTTCTGACCTTTTTAGATCAGGTTTAAAAAATCATGATTTTCTAAGAAGAGCTATTGACTCTATAGCAGCTTGAACCACATGTATATAGTTACGCTGCAATTCCTCTTGTTGAAGAAGAGAAAGAACACTCGTGAGAAGAGGCAAGGGATTCATCATCAATAACTGACCACGAACATTAGTATAGACTTTATTGAGTCCCAACAAAAATTGAGTGACCTTCATTATCTCATCATATTGTTCCAACTGCTATTTAGCTTTGCAGTTGCAAACACAAACACATTCGGGCACTCGAAGCATGAATAAGATCATCCCAAAGCATCTTAAACTTCGCATAGTAATCAGAGATTGTTAAAGTATCATAAGTTAATCCTCCTAATGCTTTCTTGAGTTCGAAAACACGAGGACCATTACTTTGTGAAAAACGCACATGAATATCAGACCACACGTCAGTGGCTAAAGCAATATACACCAAACTTGAAAGAATTGCAGGAACAATTGAGTTTAGAATCCACGCAATTACCATATCATTACAACGTTACCAATGAGCAAAATAAGGAGACGATTCGCCTGGAATCTTGAATTTGCCTGAAAGTAAACCTAGTTTGTTCTTTGCAGAGAGAGCCAGCGACATCGAACGTCTCCAATCATTGAAATTATCACCGTTTAGAGCGGCAGAAACAAGAATTTGACCTGGATGATCAGACGGATAGAGATATAGACGATGACTTGCTTCCAAAACAAGTGAATGAAAGTCACTTTAAAGATCACATGCTGTATCAGCAGATTCAGTATCAGGTGTAGATGTTTCACCGATTGTAGCCATAGTGTTTGACAAAATGTCTCACAGAACAAAAATCATAAATTGATAGAATTGTATTGTAAATCTGGACAGATCACTACCGAGATGATGTATGCAGTAAAAAACAGAGATAACTATAGAAAACTAGAGATTATTTACAAAGAAATGAGAGAAATTGATGACGAAATGTCAAAGAACAGAGTACGATCAAAGCTTCGAAGAAGCTTTAATGGCGAAAGAGAATGTAACTACCTAGAGAGAGAAAGTTCATCGCTCTGATACCATGTAGAGAGATGAAATTGTAAACTGAACTATAAACTATCTTATTGATCAAAATGAAAATAAATTGTACAATCTACATATATACAAGTATCTTCTAACTAACTATTTCGATAGGAGTTCTGTTCCTATTGATGTGGATGTTGCTTTGAAAGTTGATGTAAGTTAATAAAATTGCTTGTTCGTCAAAAAAAAAAAAAAAACTTACAATTGTAACTAACTTGACATACATAAAATTAGATAACTACCCTTACGTATTAACTAACTATAGTCACTATCTAGTTTTGTACTTATAGTGCTAATACTATCTAATTTTCAGAATTCATCTTGCATCCTAAACTGCTCCTCGTAGATCTTCCGCTGTCAGTGTGTAGACATACATTCCCTTGCGACTTTAACCTAAGTCTACCAAAAAAGCATGTGCATGCACTTGTTCTGTGCATCCAGGCTGAGCACATTTCATGACACTAGTCGCCGAGTCCATACAGCTAAGCTTAGCAGTGGTAGCAACTAGCATGCATGCATGAGAATTTCAATCCAAAATCTTAGTCCACCCCACCATGTCACGATTTGACTAATAACCAATCTTGCTTTTCATCTCGTTTGGATCGACTTATCTTATCACCCATGCTTCTTTGTCCCAGAAACAAAATCATATAATCAGTCTCTCTCAAATTGAACGTCAAGGTCTATTTCTTTTTCTTTTAATGTCTACTCAGTACTCATCTCATCTACCATCCTTTCTTAATGCTAAAGTAATTGAATTGCGTTCCAACATCACTGTGTATGTCGTTTGTTAAATCTTAATTACATAAATGAAAACTAATTAATTAAGAATTTCTAATAATGCACCTAGGATTTTTGAACCAAACCATTTAATCAATTTTAGATGTATTAATTAGCAAAAAAAAAAAAATAGATGTACTTATGATAGTTATAATGTATTTTGTCGAATTAAAGATTTAAATATATCAAACAACATTAATGTTTAAATCATTAAATAAAAACTAATTTTTACTGATTTCTTTATAGAAGGATGTGGAACCATAATTATCTACTCCATTTTTTGGTTGTAATATTGTTGTCTTTCCTAATGTTATGCACTCATATTTATTTTATTTATGAGGTAAAAGTTAATAGCAAATGTTACCAGTATATATTCAAATAATATCTATAGTTATATTTTATTTTCAAAAATATGATATTTAATATTTTAATCTAGGACGGTGTTTAATTATAGTTCCACTACAGGAAATAGAGCCATTTCCATTATAGGACCGTTTTAATTATAATTATAGGACCGTTATAATGGTCGGATTTAATAAAGTAATGATCAGTTTTAGTACTAACGGTCGGTTTTAACGTTGACTTCCATTGTCTAACAACACTCTTTCAGTGCCACATGTCATGGGACCCATATGACGTGATGGGCCCACAACAGTGACATGTCAGTGAAACGTATGTGGGGCCAGATGACGTGGCGGTCCCACTTCGATGCCATGTCACTGCCACGTGGTTGGGCCCCAGAAAACGTGGCACAGCCACATCATTTCAACCGCAGAACAAAACTGACTACTTTGGTCGGTTTTAAATAGTCGGGTTAAAGTTGTTGGTCGGTTAGTGGCCGGATTTATTCCAGAGAGTTTTTAAACCGACGACATAAAACCGACCAACACATTTATGAATGTGGTCGGTTTTGCATGAATACAGTCGGTTTGATCCATCATTTGATCGGTTTTCTGGGCACATGAATGATCAAAAACGGTCGGATTTGGGTGTTTAGTCGGATTAATTGGTCGGTTTTAGTCTGCAATTTTTTTTTAGCTGCAATTCTGATTCCCCTGTGCAATATTACTGATATAGGTTAAAAATAAGCCCTAAAGACATATTTAATGTTGCATTAATTAGACCCAGTACGGTCCAAACGTGGGGCCCACTAGCAGGGTCCAAAGTCCTATTTTTAATATTAATTTCGTAATTAATATTAGGGGTAATAAACAGCTCAGCAATAAGTGTCAGATAAGGACATTATCTCTACAATACTTAGCCTCCAAGGCATCTAATTTGATATGGCAACATACTCCTACAAGGAATGAGTCTAGAACTTTCCTCAAGGAGGTGACTTATCTATTAAGTCTCCAACTCCTACCTTAATTCTAAGGCTCCTACAGCCTATATAAAGGGCCTGACCCCTCATTCTCAGAACTACGTCTTGGCTTGATTCTTGATATTCATCGAGGTACGTAGGCATCTTGTTAGGACCGAGTTAGTCCCCGACAACAAGAGCAGCCATTAAAGCTCGAAGCTCCCACAAACCCTAGTAGTTAATACGCAATAAATATACCCTACTTTTTATTCCACAACAATTACCAATAACAAAGATTTAACCATGTTGGTCGATTTTAATGGTGGTTTAGTATGACGTGGTCCGTTAGTCAATAATTTAGGATCAATGTGGGCTCCACAAACCATATTGATCGGTTTTAATAGTCGGGTTTATAATAAACCCGACCATTTACAATTGTGATCGGTTTTAAATAACTCCAATAGAAAATTGGTCGAAATTATGACAATCGGAAATAGCTCTGTTTCATATAATGTTCATTAGAGCCTTATAGGCTAATGAGAATGGTGTTTAATTATAGTTGGTTATAGGCTAATGAGAACAAATAGTTGGACTAGCTACAACGAGGAAACAAGGAGCACTTGAAACTGCTGATCCATATTTGATTAGAACGACACCAGATCTTACTCGCTACTATTACAATCAAATCCAAACAACAAAATTGTTACAAAGAAGAAGGCTTTGAGCAAACACAGATATGGATAGAATTATCTACACCTCAATGCATGCACCTCTCATACTTTTGATATCTCCTTTAAATTTCTCCCATTATGCTTCTCTCTTTACACCAAAATAATGACTAATAAAAGCACGCAGTTTATAATCTTTCTTTCTCTCTTTTGAATGAAAGGAAAGAATGTCGACCCGGCTATATATATACACGTGCATTGACTAGGAGGAGATAGTTTTTTTTTTTTTTTTTTTTTTTTTGCTAATTAGGAGGAGATAGTTAAGTACAAATGAAATACTCTCTCTCTCAAAAAAAATTTCCTATTTGATTTTTTATGATCAAATTAAATATTTACTAGTATTTACGTATTATTTTCTATAGTTTATAAATTCTGAAAAATACATATTAAAGTAGATTTAATGTACTTTCTAATGATACAATTTTTATTATAATTTTTATTTATATTAATGTAATATTTGATCAAAATTTGATCAATTTGATCATTAAAATTCAAAGAGGCCAAAAAAATTGGGATTTTGGGAGTATTTCGAATTCGAAATTCGTAAATTAGCACACTTTTTTAATAAGAATACATGTTAAGTAACTAATTCTTCTAAAATCTTAAGGTGTAAAAATGAAGATCTTAACGGGATTTTATATTAAAATTTTAACCCTTCACTCGAAAATCGAATTTTGGATCGAAGAATGGAAAATGGTATCCATCTTTGGGACATAATTTGTCTTCCATGTCCATATATAATAAATATTAAGAATATTGAAGGTCGTAGAAAATCGAACATGTACGTACCTAAATTTTGATAACATGTTAAGTAATCGATCACTCTAAAATCTTAAGATATTAGAGTAAGACATTATAAAAATCTTATATTAATTATATTATAACAATACATAGATTATTCAGGTCTGAAAATTAATTATAAATGTGACCCCCATCAAATACATATACAAATTGCATGGTGGGTTGTTATAAAATTCTAATTGCTTTAAGAGTTCAAGTGGATCGGTTATATAAAACTCAGTTTAGGAAGGAGTTTTGGATTCGAGTCGTTTCAATCCTAATCGTTTAAATGTATCTGTATGTTATTTGCTTGGTAATTTATTTGAGTGTTGTCTGTTTTATTCATCTTAAAATTTAAAATCATGAACTTGTTACTTACCATTAGTTTCATTACTCGGAATAGATGTCGATCCTATTGCGTCACTTAGTCTAATTTTATTTATAAATAGTATGCTGAAAGGTAGATAAATGGAAGTGCTTTTAGCAAAGCAGCCACTTTTGCTGATGCAACCAAACTACCAAAGCTTTCTTTTTATCTCTTCACTAGCTAGTCAGACCACATGCATATATGATAGATATAACCGGGGTTTTAATTACAGCATCTCCAATAGAAGTTGCCAACTTCTATCACCTCATCACATATATTACTTTTTATTTCTTCTCTCCTCCATCTCATTATTGGCAACTTTGGTTACAAATCTATTCCAATAGTTGGCAACTTTAAAAATTGCTGCTCCCATATATCAATTTTATATCATCTTATAAACACATATTTTTTGACATTACATTAATATAAATATCAAATAATTTAAATTTTTAAATATAAAATAATATCATCTTTACAACAATATAAGATATTTTAATTTGATTAAATGAAAATAGTGCAAAAAAATGATATTTTTTCTTTTCGTCTCATGTGCATTAATGATATTAGATATGTGAGATATTTTAAAAAAAAAAAAAAACATTGAAAGAGATAATAAAATATGGGAGATATAAAAAAGTGTAAAGTTAAATACACTTTTGGGGGTTGTATGTGTTTTAACTAAATGGGGAAGTTGCCAATTTTTGACAACTTTGATTGGCAACTTAATGGCATGCAACATTGATCCTCCAATTGGTGGGCAACCAAGATTGCCATGTCACATAGGACTTAATAACCTGTTGACAATCCATATGAAGATGCTCTTAGATGCGAGCAGCAAGTAATATGCATGTTGTGGACAGTACTGATCCTTTTACCACCAATTTATCTATGCTTGATGATGCAGGTAGTAACGGCCTGTCAGCCTGTGGCACTTCTCTTCCGAAAGAGGAAATTGTTACTATAAAAAAGGGTAGTTCGGAAGACATTAATATTATTCCAGGAACTAATTAATAAAGTCATATCAAAATAGGTTGATATTACTTCTTTATCCCAACTAAATTTTTACTACTTATTCCCATATTTGTTAGAACAAATACTCATTTTTAAGGTAAGTCTAAATATTGAAAAACATTTTTATTTTTAGATTTGCCTCCTATTCCACACATTTTTTTTAAAATTTTCAAATATAATTAAAATTTAATAATGTAGAAAAGTTATTACAGCTCCACTACTTTCCTCCAACAACTTCAAATTTATTATCATTTTATGTATATTAAATATTAATTGATCCAATGAATTGATTCATTTTTCATCTCTTTTCAATATATACAAAAGTTTTGATTAGAAAAACAATTACAAATATTTTATACGGGATGTGTATCTGTATTATATAAATACTAGATGATAACCCGTGCGAAATATGGGTCCGAGAAAATTGATTTAACGTGATTACTAATTTATAATTTTGAATGATCTTAAAAAATTATGTTATTTATATAACTCAGTAGGTTATAATAAAAAAAATTGTATTTACAACAAAATTTTAATTTTTTCGGTGGATAAGAATCTAGAATTAATAAAGATTATATAAGGCTAGTGATAAATAAATTGACCTTAAAGTATAATAGGACGATTCTCGGGAAATTTACTTCAAATTTTCTAAATATAATAAGGCTAGTCATAAATAAATTAACCATAATAGGGCATATATAACTAAATTCAGTTTATGCAATTCTGATTGATGATGTAAATATTCTATTATTTTTTGTAAATTCGATTTTGCATGCAGGATTGTAATAACCATAATTTCTGAACTTTAGAACAATTTTCACTTTTGATGAATAGTGATTTTGGTGGATGAATAGTTATTGTGAGGAATAAGAAATTTTTTTAATGCCACTCATGTACGGGACAGGGTATGGATATTTCGAAGTCATATTAGTAATATACGGAGTAAATGAGTGTATGTAAACGCGATCGAAATTCAGTAAATCAAATTGTATTTTGGTGTAATATTTGACCGGGCAGTGAATTGTATATCAACATTATCAAGAAATGAGATATTAAAATTGAGGATTTGAGGATTTTATATTTTATTATTTTACTATATGTGATTTGAGGAATTGGAACGAAAACCCCTGAGATAGCGGAACGAGCGTTCTGGAGATCGTTAGAACCTTATAACGAGATTAAGCGATTAAGCGAACAAATTATGAATTTTGGATTGAGTTCATAACAAGATTAAACCCCATGCATGATCATCAAGAGAATTATATCAAGTGGATTAAATGATTTAATCAAGGATTAAATCAAAACAATTTAGAATCAAAGTGATTTAAATCATTTAAAATAAAACAAAAACAAAACAAATATCAACCAAGCTTCTTAGATACACTTTGCACAAGAACCTAGGAGATCAAACACACCCCAACATCTGATCTTTAGCTTGATAATATCATTAGACCATAGTTGACAAGTCAAAGTTGGATCAAAAACAAGAAAAAATCAAGAACAACCAAGAAAACCAAATCTGGGCAGTTTCTGACCAGCAGGAAGAAGAGGCCCAAAACCCTAGCAACCAAGCACCAAATCTTGTGATCTATAGCTCAAAAGAAAGCCCTTGAAGAGTAGAAGATGTGGTAAAAATTTGAGAACCAATCTCTAATTTTTCGATTTTATATAGATTTTACAAAGTTGGTGATGAATAGTGTTTTAAGTTGTTTTCATATTTTGTTCATGGCTTTTAGGCTTTGTTAAGACTACCCAAGGCTATTATAAGGTGTACAAAGCTTTGTTAGGTTGTGAGAGTATCAAGGAAGGTATAAACCTCAACTTTACATTTTATTTATATGAGTTTTGGTGGAGTTTTGATGTTAGTGTAAAGATGAGTTCATGTTAAGAGTTTATATGATTGTTTAGCTTTGTTTTGAGGTGTATATGTTGAGTGGTGGTCATTGGACCCTACCACTGCCCTTAGGGGCCTAGTATGAGTGTTGGTTTGTGATATTAGAGTATGGGTTTCCTTGTGTGGCTTGTTTGAGATGAAACAAAATGGTAATGTTCGATTTAGAGTCGTCGTAATGCCCGATTTTTGAAAATCTCTTTAACAGTTGAAACCCGAGACCATAAAATTGTTTAAAGGTTAACCACTGCATATGATTGTGTAGCTTTTGGTTTCTAGTTTACGGTTTATGAGTTATGACCATTTTAGTGAAAGTGATTTGAGGAATGATGTCGCAGAAAGTACCAACATTGTGGTTATGTTTGAGACCCTTAATAGTCAATTTATAATATGAAATTTTGAGGATAAATACTAAGGTCAGTTAGTTAACTATGTATGGAGGTTTCGAGTCCAAAAGATTATTTTTTGATTTTATAAAAATGCGTCAGGCAAGGTTGCGCAAGTGGAAAAGTCCTTTTAGGAGATGATACTATTCATTGCAAACCCCTGCCCTGTTTTGTAAATTACGAAAAACTGGTCTTCTGACCAAAGTCAAATCTTAAGTTAGTTACCTTCTAGACATTCTATAGATCGTGCACGCGAAAACGGTGCGTCATTTGAGTTAGCGGTTATCGAGTTATGAAGGTTTTAGTAAAAGTGCTGTAAATAGTAAAAATCCGCAATTGACCCAACTTCGAAAATACATTTCACCTATCTAGACCCGTGTTTTCGAATCAAGATTTTTATGATAAATATTATAAATAGCAAAGATGATTTTAGAAGTGGTTTCGTATTTAAATACATTTCCTGTGATTTATTAAAAGTGTTGGAGTGCGAGTGGAGGAATAGTAATTTTGTGGAAAGTCAACTCTAGAGGTACTACTTTGACCATCCGTTTGGCTAAGTTAAAAGAGGAATTTTGAGTCGACTAAAACACGAAACTTGTTAAGAATTATCAAGGAAACATCTTGGTGTAAAGAACAAGGTTATAAATGGTTAGTAAGATGTATAGAATATCGTACGTTAAGTATGAATTTGAGGAACGATGTCGGACTAGACTTATGACTAAAGTGTTTGTCGATTAACATGGACTTAGTACGAGTCTAGAGGGAACCCTTAGTGCCTTGTTTGTGGTTGGCTTAAGTGTCTGAGTGTTGAGTTATAAGTGGATCGTATAGGGGATTAATCGCATGTTTTCTTGACTTTGTCTAGATTGTCTAATTCCGCTACGAGGCCCAACTACATCCGGAGTACCAGGAGAGTTTACTTATGCATAATCTATCATGCAGAGTATATATATATATATATATATATATATATATATATATATATATATATATATATATAGATTAAGTTTTTGATCTTTAATTGCAAGTGTACTAACTCTTACTCTATCGTTCAGAGTAGAGATATTTTGTAATGAAAATTGTTCATAATAGTAGTTAAATGCGAGTAAACATATTGAGGAGATAATGGAAGTATGGTTAGAAGTAACCTACGTTCCAAGTAGATGATGTAACATAAGGAGTAGGCGATGAGCACGAAATGCTGAGGAGAATTGAATTTTCGAAAACCCAGACAAAGCTTTTTTTTTTTAAAAAAGAATTTCGCAATAATTAACCTAAAGGCAACATCACCAATAAGCCTTATTCGTCTAATTAAATTTATTTAATTAAATGAATATCATTTTCAAAACGATTTCTTAAAACTGCTTTGTTCCGGAGAAATGACAAAGATGATTTAATGAAATTATTCTATCTAGTTGATTACTTATCGGAGATGTTTTCTTCTTGAAATTTAATGCATATACCTTGTTGATTGTTGTCACCCAGATAATATAGATGTTTGTAGTATATCTTAGGGTGAGAATGCGTACTCATCCTCTACCAGTATATCTTAGGGTGAGGAGGCGTACTCATCCTCTACCAGTATATCTTAGGGTGAGGAGGCGTACTCATCCTCTACCAGTATATCTTAGGGTGAGGAGGCGTACTCATCCACTACCAATATATCTTAGGGTGAGGAGGCGTACTCATCCTCCACCAGTATATCTTAGGGTGAGGAGGCGTACTCATCCTCTACCAGTATATCTTAGGGTGAGGAGGCGTACTCATCCTCTACTAGTAGCACTTAGGGTGAGGAGGCGTAATCATCCTCTACCGGTAGCAAACAACAGTTGTAATAGGGCTGATCATCCTTTACGTATAGATGACGAGGGAAATCTCTTGAATAGGGTCCATCAGTAATAATGGATGTATATAATCGCCCAATGTATATGGGTAATATTCATTATGGCGGAGAACCCAAGGGTTCATTTCTTAAGAAGTAGTGATGTATATATATATATATATATATATATATAGTATTCAAAAAGGGGCAGAGAACATAGGAGTGCATTATGCTACCTGCGTATGCAAATGGCGGGATTCTTTTTTTTCTTTATAAATATCATCTTTTGGAGATTATGTTGTTCGTAATCAAAATATACCTTATATATATATATATATATATATATATATATATATATATATATATATATATATATATTATAGTGATATAAAACTTGCTGGGCATTTTTGGCTCATTGTTGCTATTTTACATATTATTAAACAGCGGCATCCAGAGCTGGCACTAGTACGGTGCACCGAGATAAAGGAAAGGGGAAATGTGACTGATTCAATGCATTAGCCTTATAGTATCCGAGGAGGGTGCAAGCTGGGAAAAAGTTGTTTAAATCTTTATTATCTAGTACTTTGAAGTTGTAATAAGATTCTGGAGGATACTCTGATGTGTAAACACTTTTGGATTAGTAAGTACTTGTTCTAAGACTATAACCCGTGGAGTAGATTATGGAGTTTAGTATGGATATTGTCGTAGATTATATTGTGAGCAGGTGATCGATATTCCGCAAGAGATTTGACAACCTGGATTCATGTAGGGGCGTTACATAGATGGTATCCGAGCAGTAGGTTATAAACCTTAGAACAAGAGTAGGAGAAGTTATGACGAGATAAAGAAGTGACAATAGAGCTTAGGTAGAATTTGTGGTTGGACTACTGGGGTAGTACCAAAGATGAGATTGAAACTCCTAGATTTTGATGATGACAAACAGAAAGGCATTTGGCTTATTTTCAGATATAAAACAACCTGCCATTTATATATATTCTAACCTGGTTTTGCAGGGAACACAACATACTGATTAATTAATCAGTCTGTATCAAACAGCAAGCCATTTGCACAAATGGCGTACCAGTTTCACAAAACAGCATGCTGAGTTCGGTCTGGCAGTTTTACCGAATATCAAGAAATCAAAGTACATCAAGTTCATACATTATTAGGAATATTTGTAAGGGCCCTCTGAGTATAATTAAGTATGCAATCTATCATATCACATGCATATGGGGAGACAAACATATTCCTTGAGTTAAATTAAGAAAAGTAAAGTTCTACTTTTTATTAATTTAATGTCACACCTCACCTCCACTTGAAACAACCACATGACTCTCATGATGGGTTTTATACACTCCATACACGCTCTTCTTCTTCTCCATCAGTTGAAACTCAAAACTCTCTTAAAACTCTTTAAACAAATATATCATCTCTAAACGGCTCATTTTTATACCGTTGGAAAATTCCTCAAAGAGTGATTTCTTCCAGTTTCTTGTTCTCCTATTTAAGGACTGGACTTGGTCAGTTCTTATCATCATTTTGAATATCCATTAAAGAACAGGAAAACTCGATATACATACAACTACAAGCTTTCATTGCAAAATCCTTTTCAATCTTTTAAAACCCATTACATTCGTACATATATCTATATATTCAGAGGGTCTTAGATTGAGTTGTAATATCCAAACACTTGTATTGTTCAAATTGTATTTATTTGTTGTTGTACAAGGTTGGCTTCAAGTTTAGGGTGAGTCGAACTATACTAGAGAAGTATACTTGGGAAGTATTACTTAGAGGGTTAGTTCAGCACAGGAAACAGCAAGCCATTTGTAAGCAGCAAGGGTTAAGGGAGATATATTGTTGTATCTTGTAATTGGATTATAGTTGATCAATAATATATTCTCTTACCAAGTTTGGTAAGGGACCAGGACGTAGACCATAGGGGATTAGGGGTCGAACCTGGCTAAAAGATTGAGTGTCTCTTTTACTTACCATTTATATTGTTTCTGCATTGCATTTTAGATACAAACAGCGTGCTGTTTGTGAACTGTGTTATTACAAACAGCAAGCTGTTTTCAGTTATTTTCAAAACAGTTCATAAATTTTCATTAATAACCATAAACACCTATTCACCCCCCTCTAGGTGTTGTTTTTCAATTGGTATCAGAGCAAGGTTTACTAACAATTCTGTAACAGGATAGTATCGATCATGGCTGAACATTATCTTGAAGCAAAAGCAGATTATCGAGCTCCTCTCCTCACTGGATCAGAAAATTACAACTGGTGGAAATGTAGAATGGAAACATTCTTGTCCAAAAGGCCACTGGTATTAAGAGTTGTGCAGAAAGGAGACTACCAGTTTTTGGATGATAAAAACCAACCGAAGGATGTTGATGATCTCACCATGGATGAGATTATCAAGTGCGGTTTTAATGGAGAAGCCAGAAATTCTATAATGAATGCATTAGATCAAGCTGAATATGACAAGGTCTCCTCTCTAAAAACGGCAAAGGAAATGTGGGATGCCTTGGAAACTTATCATGAAGGATCGACCACTTTGAGAAAGGTGAAGCTTAGCAAGCTAATGAACGATTTCGGAAATTTTAAGCTCAAAGATGGTGAAACAATCAAGGAAGGACAAGCAAGGTTTCAAGTAACTATAAACTCTTTAAAGAGACTTGGAAAGGATATTCCACAAGATGAAATTAACATGAAAGTTTTAAGTTCCGTACCATTTATTTATGAAGCTAAAGTCACGGCTTTGGAGTCATCTTCAACAATCGACATCATGGATCACCTAGCTGTATTTGCTGAGCTAGAACAATTTGAAATCAAGATAAACAAAAGCCAGGTGGAAGATGTTCGGGCTCCTCTAACCAAAATGAAGAATTTGGCACTTCATTCTACAAACAGCAAGCCAGCCGCCACAACCAGCAAGCTGATTTCATCTGATGAAGAATCTGATGAAGAAATTGCACTAATCTCTCAGAAGATTAAGAGGCTGATTGAAAGGAAAAACAGAATGAAAAAGGATAGAGGAAGCTTCAATAAGAAGGCCAAGGAACAAACATGTTTCGAATGTGGCAAACCAGGCCATTTTAAGAAGGACTGTTTCAAGCTAAAGTCAAAACAGCAAGCTGTTTTCAAAGACAAGAGAAAATCGAAGGCCTTACTGACCTGGAGTGATGATGACTCAGACTCAAGTAATGACTCAAGTGAAGACATGGTGAATCTGACTCTCATAGGTCTAAATGATGAAGAAAGCTCTCAAGGATCCGTAAAAGAAGAAGATGTTTTGGATAGTGATTATTCAGATTTAGAAGGAGATGCAATTGAGGTAAATTCTACTGATTCTGATTTATTATCCCCTCCTGATATGCTAGAAGAACTAACCATGCAAGTTCAAAGTAATGTATCCATAATTGAGTTTATGGAACTAAAAAATAAGAATGGCAAGCTGGAAAAGAAAAACACTCAATTAAGGAAGATCATTTCGGAATTAATGGTTGAGAAGGATCTTGAAATCAATCATGATGATCTTATTTCTGATCTAAAGGAGAAAATTGTTCAATTCGAAGGAGTTAACAAAGTAATTCTACAAAGGAATGAAGCTCTCATGAAAGAACTCAGGGATTTGAGATCACATATTGAAATCAAAGATGAATGTATTAAATCATACAAGCTCAAAGAATCTAGTCAAGCTGAATCTTCAAAATCTGCGAAGAAGAGAAAACAACAAGCTGAATGTGCAGACAAACAGCACGCCATATTGATCAAACAGCAAGCCGAACTGATCTCTCTCCTGGAAAAAGAGGTCAAGGATCTCGAGAAAGGGATGGAAACATTTATTCAAGGAGAAGAAAGCTTGAAGACAATGATGAAGAAGGCAAATGTCCCCTTGGTTAGAGAAGGAGTTGGCATAAACTCCAACAAAAAGCATGGTGTGCTTAAATATGATGGAAGAAATGGCATACCTTACAACTATGCTATGCCTTGGAAGACATGCAACAAGTGTGGTGGAAAAGGCCATTTGGAAATACATTGTGTGGCTCAAGTAGATCATAAAGTGAAAACAGCTTACCAGAATGGACAAGTCAGGCCACAAACAGCACGCCAGAATGCTTCTGACAGAAGGAAAACAGCTTACCATCAGTCACCAAAAGTGATCCAAATGTGGATCAAGAAAGCTGACTTAAATGTTTTATATTATGTTACTAACCAATTTGGACCCAAACCTATATGGGTGCCAAAACATTGAGTTGGTGTTTGTTTGTTTTGTAGATATGCCTTGCCGCTAAAATGAAGTCGAAACAATGGATTTTGGATAGCGGATGCACTAGACATATGTGTGGAGACAAATCTCAGTTCAAAAGTCTTAAAATGAAAAAAGGTGGAAGAGTTACAATTGGTAATAGTAAGACTCTTCGAATCCTTGATATTGGTTCTATTGGTAATAGTAATATTTCGATCGATAAAGTTCAATATGTCAAAGGTCTTTCATATAATTTACTTAGTGTCACTCAATTATTTGATGATGGACATTTTGTTCAGTTTGGCATAGATAAAACTATTATTACTATTGTTCACTCAACTATTATTCAGTTTGGCATAGATAAAGTTTATTGGTCCTACAAGGGAAGGAAATATATATGTATTAGACTTCGAATTGCAGGAAACAGCATGTTGTTTGGCTGTTTTTGATAATGATCCATATATATGGCATAGAAGGTTGGAACATGCACACATGGACTTGATCAATAAACTTTCAAGCAAGAATCTGGTCAGAGGACTACCAAAACTGAAATATACTAAGGTTGAAGTATGTTCAGCATGCCAATTGGGTAAACAAATTCGAAGCACTTAGATCTTTTTGGTCCAGAATCTTATAAGAGTATTGGAGGTAAACAATATGGCTTTGTAATTGTAGATGATTTTTCTAGATTTACTTGGGTTTTTTTTTGTACTAAAGATTGTGCTTTTATTGAGTTTGAAAAACTGATAAAATTACTTGAGAACAAGCATGATACAAGACTTGTAGGTATAAGAAGTGATAGAGGAGGTGAATTTATCAATGAGAAGTTTATTGCATATTGTGAAGAAAAAGGAATCTCTCATGAATTTTCTGCTCCAAGGACTCCACAACAAAATGGTGTGGTGGAAAGGAAGAATAGATCACTT
Organism: Saposhnikovia divaricata; assembly: GCA_036435485.1. Classification (NCBI taxonomy): domain Eukaryota; kingdom Viridiplantae; phylum Streptophyta; class Magnoliopsida; order Apiales; family Apiaceae; genus Saposhnikovia; species Saposhnikovia divaricata. The sequence goes on from CM071598.1 coordinate 158,716,012, forward strand.
CAAGAAACAGCAAGGACTCTACTACAAGAAAGCAAGTTGCCTAGGAGTTTTTGGGCCGAAGCTGTGAATACAGCATGCTATTTGTTGAATCGAATCATAATCAGGCCTATTTTAGATAAAACTCCTTATCAATTGTTGAGAAACAAGAAGCCAAACATCAGCTACTTCAAGATTTTTGGCTCTAAGTGTTTTGTTCTCAAGACAATTGGTAAAGATGGTAAATTCGATGCAAAATCCTACGAAGCTATATTTCTTGGTTATTCTTTAACTAGTAGGGCGTATAGAGTTTATAATATAGATAAACATATTGTTGAAGAATCTATTGATGTTACATTTCAAGAATCTAACAATGATCTACCAAGAGATGAGGAAGAATTTGCAGGTGAAAGAGAGAACATGCAACCTCAAATCACTGACAATCAGCAAGCTGGAAGTGAAAGTCAGCAAGCTGGAAGTGAAAGTCAGCAAGCTGAAAGTGAAGGTCAGCAAGCTGGAAATGAAAATCATTAAGATGGAAGAACAAATCAGCAAGCTGGAAGTTCTAAACAGCAAACCAAAGATATAGATGACACTGAAAGTCATCAAGCCAAGAAGGATGCAGATTTTGACAAACAGCAAGCTGGAAGATCAAAACAGCAAGCTGGAATGGAAGATACAATCTCCAAAATAGCAAAAATGACTCTGGAAGGTCCTAGAGGTTCAAGGGCTACTGAGAAACAACCTATCTATGATGGAGAACATCAGTTACCACCAGCAAAGATAAGGAAGACAACTCATGAAGAAATAGCTCAACATTCTTTACCGAGGTCAACAAGAGTAGTAAAGAATCATCCCCCAGAGTTAGTTATTGGTGATATTACTGATGGAATTACTACAAGAAGAGGGAAAGCAAATTATTGTGCAAATGCAGCCTTCCTAGCTCAAGAAGAACCTAAAACTATAAATGAAGCTCTAGAAGATGAAAATTGGATCATGGCTATACAAGAAGAATTAAATCAATTTGAGAGATGTAATGTTTGGGAACTTGTCAAGCCTCCAGAAGATGCTTCAATTATAGGAACAAAATGGGTGTTCAAAAACAAAGTTGATGAATTTGGCACCGTTACTCGAAATAAAGCAAGGCTTGTAGCTCAAGGCTATAACCAACAAGAAGGCATTGACTTTGATCAAATTTATGCTCCTGTTGCTCGTTTGGAATCAATAAGAATACTTCTAGCCTATGCATGTTTCAAGAAAATCAAGCTATATCAAATGGACGTGAAGAGTGCTTTCCTAAATGGCGTGCTGGAAGAGGAAGTTTTTGTCAAACAACCTCCTGGATTCGAGCATGATCAATTTCCAAACTACGTATTCAAGCTAAAGAAGGCTCTTTATGGATTAAAACAGGCCCCTAGAGCTTGGTACAAAAGGCTTAGTAAGTATCTAATCCAAAATGGATTCATTCGAGGTAAAATCGATCCCACATTATTTATTATACAAAATGGTAAAGACATTTTAATTGTTCAAATATATGTGGATGATATTATCTTTGGAGCTACTAATGAATCAATGTGCAAGTGGTTTTCAAAGTGTATGCATAGTGAGTTCGAAATGAGCATGATGGGTGAGCTCAATTATTTCTTGGGTCTTCAAATCAAGCAATCTAAAGATGGAATTTTTGTACACCAATCCAAGTATACAAAAAGTCTACTGAAAAGATTTGGTTATGAGGATGTCAAGCCAAAATCGACTCCTATGATTCAAAACAGTAAGCTGTTTGCTGATGAAAATTGTAAGGCTGTCGATATAAAAAGGTATCGAGGTATGATTGGTAGCCTTCTTTACTTAACTGCTTCTAGACCTGACATAATGTATAGTGTTTGTGTTTGTGCAAGGTTTCAATCAAACCCCAAAGAGTCCCACTTAAATGCTATTAAAAGAATATTTCGATACTTAAGTGGTACCATTTCTCTTGGTTTGTTTTATCCTATCACAAATACTTTTGATCTTGTTGGGTATAGTGATGCAGATTATGCAGGGTGTCTAGTTGATAGAAAGAGCACTAGTGGTGTTTGTACATTTCTTGGACAAAGTCTAGTTTCATGGCAAAGCAAGAAACAAACCTCGGTTGCTTTATCCACTGTAGAAGGGGAGTATCTAGCAGCTGGGAGCTGTTGTTCTCAACTACTATGGATGATACAAACACTAAGGGACTTTGACATCAAGTGTAGAAAAGTTCCAGTCAACTGTGACAACACTAGAACCATTAGCATTTCTAAAAATCCGGTGAATCACTCAAGAACGAAGCATATTGATGTTCGACATCATTTCTTGAGAGATAATGTGGCTAAGGGAAAGATAGAATTGATCTTTGTTCCAACAGAATTCCAACTAGCTGATATCTTCACAAAGCCCTTTGCTGAAGAAAGATCCTCAGTCATTCGAATGCAACTTGGTATGTGCTCTATGTAAAACAGCATGCTGGATGACAGGTATTAATTAAAATGGCTTACCATTTGTCTTAATCACAGGTTACAAATGGCATACTGTTTGTCATTTTTCTAGCTAATCACTTAAGTGCAAATAAATGTTTTATGATTTTTTATGTGATTAAAATTATTTTGATAAGTTCTGAATTCATGTCCTACAAGGTTATCAATATGTTATGTGTTACATGCCTATATAAGCTCCTTTATTTTATCATGATTTTTTTTCATGAATAATGTGATTCGTATTGATGCTAAATAGGTATATGTGGTGAAAAATGATATAAATAGTTTAGAGAGACATGTACTTAAATTTTATAATTACATTATGAGCCGAATTGAGTTTCCAATTTAGTTTTTAATTAATTTACTCTAAATTCTCCCCTATTGTTTAATCAAAAACAAGAGAGACGGGTCATATCCTCAACACAAACATTTCAATTAGGGTTTTATCTCTCTCTCTCTCTCTCTCTCTCTCTCTCTCAAAGCGGCGATTTCTCTCAAAGACAAAACCATGGCTCGTACTCGTGGACGAAAATCTGGTCTCCAAGCAAATCAAACACCTTCTAAGAAAGATGAATCAGTTGTTGATCTTGCTAGTCCTGGAAATTTCAGTGGTGATGAAGTATCACAAACCCCTAAATCGAAGAGGCTCAAAGGGGTTCCAAACTTCGTTGGTCCTGAGTTTGAATCAAGATACACGGATATGGAGCTAGGGACTCGTCAATTTATTCATGGGTCTCCACTCTCTGGTAAGCTATTCCCACTGTTAACTGAGTGTGGTGTTATGAAGTTGTTTAATGATATTGGGCTTGGGAATTTCATGCTAGATCTACCAAAAATCTACTATCCTGATCTTGTGCGTGAGTTTTATGCTAACTTGCATGAGGATTCCTTTGGTAATGTGATATCCTCTGTTCGAAAGAAGAAAATTCAGTTAAACCCTCCCCTGCTAAATTCACTTCTATCTATTGAGACTGAGAGCAATGAAAATATCTATACCGCCCAAAGTGCTGTTACTCTACCTGATTTTTCGGTACAAGACCAATTAAAAATTCTGTATAATTCTGAGGATTCAATAACTGCCACCTCTCATGCTACCACAAATGTGTCTCCTTTAGCTCATCTCATTTTCAAGCTTGCTAGATCCCATATCTGTCCTCGGTTAGGAAACAAATCTAGCTTCACTAACCAAGATATTATTGTGGTTGCCATGATTATCTCTGGTAAACCTTTTGATTTGTCAACCCTTATTCTGAAAAAGATGGTTGGGACAGTTGAGAAAGCTCACACTGGCATTCCATTTGCTCAGGTTCTCACTAGGGTTTTTGAGGGTTTTAAGGTTGATGTTAAGTCTGCTATTAAGCTAACCATCAAAGACAACTTTGATCAAAAGACCTTAAGCCAAAACAATCTTCAACTTACTAATGGAGAAGTGTCTAGGGTCATAACCTCTCCACCAACTGAGTCTATCCCTGACATTGGAGAACCTTCCAACCCCACTCCTGGTGCTACTGATTTTGTTTCTTCAGATATGCTATTGTTAAAATCAATCCAAACTGATACTATGCTCAATACTGGGAACATTATTGAGATTAAGAAAGACATACAGGAAATCAAAAGTGATCTTCAAAATGTCAAAGCAGATTGTCAGACAATCAAGACAGTTATAAAGGGGTTTATCAGTGATATGAAAACTTTGAAGGATCTAATGATGAAGACAGGTGGAGCTACCTCTGCAACCCATTCTGCAATGGATCATGATCACAACCTTGATGACTTGGCTACCGCAGCTGCTAAAGATGGAGATAATCCAGATGGTGACACTGAAGCAACCAATACAGATGAGGATGTGGATGATAAGACTTCTAAAGAACCTTGATTTTTTGATGAATTAAGGGGGAGAAAATTTGGAGAATTATGTTAAAATCTGAACTTGTCTGGTCTGAACTTGTCTGGTCTGAATGGTCTTAATTATGTCTTTAATTATGTGAACCTTGATGCTTAAGTGTTTTGTTGGAATGTTGGATACTGCTAGTTTTATTTGGTTTGATATTGATGGCTTTATGGTTCTATAAATGTGTTAAGTGGCTACATACTTCTTTTATTATTATTATGGTTTTATTATCTAACATTGAGTGCAGGGATTTAGGGGGAGTATTAAAATTCTCCTAAAATTGGTTGTAATCATCAAAAAGGGGGAGATTGAAACTCCTAGATTTTGATGATGACAAACAGAAAGGCATTTGGCTTATTTTCAGATATAAAACAGCCTGCCATTTATATATATTCTAACCTGGTTTTGCAGGGAACACAGCATACTGATTAAGTAATCAGTCCGTATCAAACAGCAAGCCATTTGCACAAATAGCGTACCAGTTTCACAAAACAGCATGCTGAGTTCGGTCTGGCAGTTTTACCGAATATCAAGAAATCAAAGTACATCAAGTTCATACATTATTAGGAATATTTGTAAGGGCCCTCTGAGTATAATTAAGTATGCAATCTATCATACACATGCATATGGGGAGACAAACATATTCCTTGAGTTAAATTAAGAAAAGTAAAGTTCTACTTTTTATTAATTTAATGTCACACCTCACCTCCACTTGAAACAACCACATGACTCTCATGATGGGTTTTATACACTCCATACACGCTCTTCTTCTTCTCCATCAGTTGAAACTCAAAACTCTCTTAAAACTCTTTAAACAAATATATCATCTCTAAACGGCTCATTTTTATACCGTTGGAAAATTCCTCAAAGAGTGATTTCTTCCAGTTTCTTGTTCTCCTATTTAAGGACTGGACTTGGTCAGTTCTTATCATCAATTTGAATATCCATTAAAGAACAGAAAAACTCGATATACATACAACTACAAGCTTTCATTGCAAAATCCTTTTCAATCTTTCAAAACCCATTACATTCGTACATATATCTATATATTCAGAGGGTCTTAGATTGAGTTGTAATATCCAAACACTTGTATTGTTCAAATTGTATTTATTTGTTGTTGTACAAGGTTGGCTTCAAGTTTAGGGTGAGTCGAACTATACTAGAGAAGTATACTTGGGAAGTATTACTTAGAGGGTTAGTTCAGCACAGGAAACAACAAGCCATTTGTAAGCAGCAAGGGTTAAGGGAGATATATTGTTGTATCTTGTAATTGGATTATAGTTGATCAATAATATATTCTCTTACCAAGTTTGGTAAGGGACCAGGACGTAGACCATAGGGGATTAGGGGTCGAACCTGGCTAAAAGATTGAGTGTCTCTTTTACTTACCGTTTATATTGTTTCTGCATTGCATTTTAGATACAAACAGCGTGCTGTTTGTGAACTGTGTTATTACAAACAGCAAGCTGTTTTCAGTTATTTTCAAAACAGTTCATAAATTTTCATTAATAACCATAAACACCTATTCACCCCCCCTCTAGGTGTTGTTTTTCAGAGATAAGTAAGACCCTTAGTGGTTGAGAAAGGTAGTTATGGAATTCTTTAGAGATGATATGAGTGGATAAGGATAGGGACTGTTTATGTGATACCCTCAAGACAAGAAAAGAAGAACTAGAAACACGGAAACCGATATTGAAGTTATATAGTGGAGCCTCAAGGGGTAGTTAGGGTGGAGGCATGATGGCCAATACCAGTAGTGGAATCAATTAGGACGAGAAAAATGTGTATCCATGATTTATTTATTGGGTTTAATTTTTTTTTATAAATGAGTATATAGAGATATGTATACATAAATATGCATATATATATATATATATATATAACTGCAGGTATATATATGTATATATATGTATATGGACAGATATGTACTGTTTTGTTTTCATAAATAAATATTTCATGGGTATGTAGTTTTATTAGACTAAACCATATTGGGATAAGTTGAATCGAGTGAGGATGTGACTTTTGGAGGGGTATAGAAGACATAAATAAAGTGGATTTTATAGATGGAAACAAAACAAGAAGAGTATGATGGTATTATGTATGGATTTAGAAGAGGAAAGAGCTAGAAGATTTCAACAGGGATTGAAACAATAGATTGAATATCATGATGCAGTGTTCTAGATACGGGACTATGTGATATGCATTGGTATAAAAAGCAAACATGGTAAAGGCTGAGAGTGAATTGATCCAGGAGGATAAATATGAGAAGAAAGAGGTATATTTGATGATTAGTAAGAGAAAAGAATATGAGGAATTTTAAGGCATAATTCAGATTTAATATTGAGGGTAAGGTGTATTTTGTTGAGTATTGAACACACAAAAGAATACAGAGGGGGGTGAATGGATTCTTGAACTTTTCTTGTTCTTGAATCTGGTTGATGTATGTAGCAAGATATGTGTTATGTGTGTGCAGAAATATAGGTGCGGAAAATGAACAACACAAGACACAATATCACTTTAATCTAATATTTTATTAGATAAAGATTTGCTACAACCTGTGAATACAAATGGTAGTATTCTCAGCTTCGTTTTTCTCAGAGAGATGTATATCTTGAATATGTATTTGAAAAACTTAACTGCTAGAGAAGTGAGGCTGTATTCTTATTGAACATGAATACAACCTACTTACTACAAATAAGGTAGCTAAAAAAATTTACTTTCTAGTGTGTCTATCCTTTTTGAGTAAGCATCCAAACGGCTACAGATTTGACTTCTTGAGGTTCTGTTTAGATCCACTTCTTTAGCTCTTTGTCTCTTGTACATCTCTCTAAGCATCCTTATAGGCTTTCCAAAGTACTTTACAGTTTCTGGTCCATAAAGTGATTTGGCTTGTTGCAGGTTTCTGACTTGTACAATTTCTCCAGTATTTTGTCTCCAAGATTGTATTCGAGAAGTAATTTAGTGATTGATTTGAGAACTAGAATTGACTTGATAGATAACTCTGAGTTCTCGAATATTGTATAATTGACATATTGAATCACTTCTCGAATTAGTCTTTTCTTCAAGAATCATTGACTTGTCGAATAGAGCTTTTAGTTTATGGAGTCCTTGAGATGTCGAATAGCTTCTTTAGTCCTTGAGATATCGAATGTAGCTTTGACTTGTTGACTCTTAGAGAACTCGAATGATGCTTTGACTTGTTGACTTATTGAGTTCTCGAATAGAGTATTAGACATGTCGAATCTCTGAGTTATCGAATGACACTTTGACTTTCAGAGATGTCGAACAGTGTCTTTACATATATCGAATTCTTGACTTGTCGAATGCTAGACTTCTCGAATAGAGCAAAATACTTCTCGAATTGGTACTTAGGCAAATCTTCATTCTCCAAAATCTAACTATGTTTAGTTTGACAGTCTTGATCTTCAAGCTTGAGGCATGATCCTTGGAACTTCTTTCAAGCATTATTCTCTGAATTTTAATTACAGTTACACAGATAGAAATTGATGCCTATTACAAGTACTACAACAAGTAGAAACTCTACAACTAGAGGTTCCTTCAGTTAAGAGGTCATGTAGGTAATGCATAGCATTACACATACTTAGGCTTGTTATTATATGAGTATAGGCATGTCTCTGTGACTAACAATCTCCCCCAAATTGTGAGTAAGACCCTTAGTCACAATTTCATGTCTGATAACAAGCCTAACATACATAAAGATAGAACTTTGACAGTACATGTATGAAATTTGATTAAGAACATGAATAGAACTACAAGGTGAGTAGTCTTACACAAAATGGTGAAATATTAGCCATTTTCATTTGATTCCTTCTCCATGGCTCTGGCTTGTAGATCATCATATGCCTTCTGTTTTCTTTCTTTTTCCTTCCTTGCATTCTCATCCATAGCTCTTATAATTTATGCCATAGCATCTAGTTCTTCAAGCAAAATAGAGTTCTTGAAGTCTTCAAGTACTGGCTTCAGAATGTCGGCAGGAGAGTGATTGAGTAGGTTCATTCTTATATTGACCTTATCTCCATTTCTTCTCCTATACTTCACAACATAGGATTGAAATTGAACTCTACACAATCCTTTTACCCTTAGATTTTCTGCTTCAACTTCCACCCTATCAATCTCCTTCTCACTTTCTAGCAATTTCTCAAAGCACCCCTTTCTTATCTTCTCAGCATAGTCTCTCTTCATCTTAATAAAATCAATCAACTCTAGCTTCCATACTCTCTCCACTTTGTCTTCAGAATCCAATAATGTAATAATTCTTTCTATCTCATATAGCTTGCCCCAATTTTGACAACCCCTTGTTTAAATTTCATCTGTTTTCCATCAGTGTATTTGATTTCAAGGCAGTCATTCACAATTGTAGCATAGTAGATTCTTTGAGCTCTTAGAAATTGCAGTTGGTCTTCATCAAAATCTTCATCTAGTGGTTGGAGTTTCAGTCCTGGATAGATAGTTAGGGCCCTTGACTTGGGTAACTTCACTCTTCTTATAGCATGCTTGAATTTAACCTTTTTCACTCCAATGCTTGGCAGAAACTTATGACCTTTGCTTGTAGACCACTGTAGTATACCATTAGCAGTTTGCTTTTGGAAACATACCGATGGTTTCTTGATTTGTATCTTCTTCTCTTCTTGAGGTGGAAAAGCAGTTGTAGAGGCCATGGGTGTAGATTTTGGTAGGTCACTACTAACTGTATTCACCCTAGACTTAGAGTCTTGTATTATGGTGAGATTATAGTTAGCAATGCCTAAGGCTTGCTGTTTCCACTTTTCCTCTCATAGACTTTGCCTTGGTCATCATTACCTTTCATGTCTTTGCTATCCTTCTTCTTCTTCTTCTTCTTCTTCTTCTTCTTCTTCTTCTTCTTCTTCTTCTTCTTCTTGTCTTCATCACCCTTACCACTCCTATGATGTCTTCTCATCCCATCACTCTTGTCTTCATCTTTATCATCCTTATTCCTCCTTGCTTTAGCCATCTCTGGGACAGAGCCAGTTGCTATGAAAGATCTGAGAATATTCAATGCTTCCAACTCTTCAGCAGTTCTTATCCCATTCTTCTTTTGTAGTTGTTCAATGATGTCAATTATAAGTCTGTGATTTTTGGTAGTGAGATCCTTGGGAATGACAATCTGATTGACATCTTCTATCTTTGTACCAGACTGATAGAGAATGGTTCTTTGATACATGCACACTTCAGGCAATCTAGCTTGTTGACCATTCCTAAGTTCAGAGTACAGACTCTTGTTGTTCTCCCCTTTCTGCTCAAATAGTTCCAAGATAGCATCAATCTCAGTGAATTTTAGGACTTTCAAGGTGTCATAAGATAGATGCCATATTCTGCCATTGGTCACCATCATAATTTCCTTGAGAAAGATTTGATTTAGCTTTCTTGGAATCACTGTTAGATATTTGATTTGACCTTTGAGGCTCCTTCTATACAGTAGTGTATCTCCTCCAACCTTTGCCTTTGAGGCTTGCAGAAACTTCAAAAATGCAGTATCATGATAAATCTCTGAATTTGCTACTTCTATCAGTTTGGCCTCTGTAACCACATTAACTTCAACTGGATCAACTTCATATCTGGAGTCTTGTGTTTGATCAATTGGCATGGAACCTGCCACCACTGTGGATGTAATTGATTGCTTTAAACTACTTGGGGTAGTGATATGCATATTTGGTAGGGTGACAGATGGTAGAGAGGTGATAGGTAGAGAGGTGATAGGCTCATTGACCTTGGATTTGCCTTTTCCTTGAAGTTGAGGTGTAGATCTTGTTCTTGGATGACCTCCCTCAGAAATGGTTATGCCTTTCTCCTTAGGTTTCTCCTCTTTAGGTTTCTCCCCCTTAGGTTTTGAGTTACTTAAGGTCTTCTTCTCCCCCTTAGGCTTGTTGTCAGGAACATAGGCTGTAGTAGTGGCCTTTGGGTTGGAAGAGGTGGGATTGGCAGATTCATCAGGAAGAGAGAGCCCCATGTGCTTCATCATAGCAGACAGCATTTGTTATTGGTGAAGAAGAACATCAGCTGTGGTGGTTGCTTGAGTGTCCAACTGCTTAGAGAGGGTTGCAACTTTGTCTGTAAGATGAGCATTTGACTGTTTAAGAGAGGTCACTTCTTTCTCCAGAGCATCCACCTTGTTGAATAACTCAGTAGATTTAAAACCAGACAGTGATTGTTCCTTGAGCCTCAATACCTCAAATTTGGTCATTTCATGAATAGGGACTTCAGTCACCAACTTATCTCCATATTGATTTGCAAAAAGAGTCCTCAGCATGGCATTGGCATCAGTTGTCTGACCAGATAGATTTTGAAATTGAGTTGCTAGATTGCTGACAGTTCCATGAAGCAAAGCCAAGCCATTGTCCATCTTGGTGCAGGTAGATTTGCATTCTTGTATAGTCTCGAGAACACGATCTAGAGTGGGAAATTTGGCAGCAAATTCTCTCTTGATTGCACTTACTTCCTTGGCTGTTGCATCACATACTTTATTGACTTCTGTTTTAACTCCCTTCCCAAGATAATGAGCAGCCTTGAGGAATCCCCTGTAAGAATCATTTATAGCCTCATACACTTCACCAGGAGTTAGAGATTTGGCATTAGAGCCCAGTGAAGTGATGTATTCCTCTCTTAGGTATTGAAGAGCTTCATTCAGAGTAATGTCATATTTTCCTTGCAGCCAGGCATCTACATTTCCATCTCTCTCAGCTTCATCTGCTATTTTCTCCTTTTGCATCTCCACATCATCTCTGTGACACAGCAGAATGGCTTCATAGTCTGGATTTGATATGTTGGATGTGACTAGGTTTTAGGCTATTTTAACAAACTCAGGAATCTGATCCACAACTAAGCTTTGAAGTGCTTCAACCGTCAATTGTGGTGGAGCAGAGCCTGATCCTGAAGCATTGTCATGTTGCACAGGCTTCAGCCATTGTGACAAAAAGTCAGAGCTAGAGCTAGGCAAGCTAGACTCCTCAGTTACAGATGCAACTTCTGTAACCGGATGGATTGACTCTACTACTGTTGTCTCCACAGAAGTGGGATGAGTTACAATAGTAGTTGACACAGGCACAGAGTCTCTAGTGAAAACTATTGAATTCTCTGTGTTTGTGATAGTGTCATTAGGATATGCCACAGCTTGCATTCCCTCACCATCTAAATGTGGTTCCTGGGTGGTGAGCAAAGTGTCATGCACTAAGTCACTTGAATCCATTGGCTCACCAAGAGAAGAGAATTCTTGGTGATCAATGCCTTGCTCCTCAATTGCTTGAGTTGCAGGCTCCAAAGAAATTTCAGTGATAGATTTTGGAAGAGAAATGTCTTGTAGATTTGATTTTGGCAACTCCCCCTGAGAAATAAAGGGAGTTTCAAGTGTGATGTGCTCTCCACTCAGTGTTGTGTAGCCTTATCACTCCTTGGTGCTGACTCTTTACAAGAAGGTGCATTGGGGAGGATGCTTGATTCTTTAGATGCACCCTGTTGAGAGGATACATCTAGAGCTGTTTGCCCCTGATTTTACAACTTTATCCATTTGTGTGACTGAAGAGGTGGCTTTAGATTTCTTCTTCTTTGGTCTCTGTAAGGGTGACTTAGGTTCCTCACTTTCTAGACCTAATTCTATATCCAATGCTGCTTTTGTCAAGATATTCAAGGGTTCAGATTTAATCTGTTTTCTCTTCTTCTTCTTCTTCTTCTTCTTCTTCTTCTTCTTCTTCTTCTTCTTCTTCTTCTTCTTCTTCTTCTTCTCCTTTTTACTAACACCACCATGTTGAGAGGATGATGCAGGTGGCTCTGTTTTTGGTAGAGTGTTTGTTTGATGGGGTTGGTTAGTAAGCCCTGGGTTAGCATTTTGTTCTACTTGCTTGGGCTATGCTAACTCAGATTTGGAGGCAAATATTGGCATGTTGTGGGGGTAAGACTCAAATAACCTCTGCATATGAGGGGTTATTACAAGTCTCACATCCATATCATTCCTAGTGTCCAAATTACCAAAAATGAGTTTGGTCATGGACCTAGGGTAGCCTATTCTAGTCTTATCTAAACCAAGTAAATCAGCTAAATTCTTATCTAAATAATTAAGTACAGAATGAATGAATCTGGGAAAGAAGATATCATTACCTCTCTTGGTTGTGTTCTTACCAAGTTTTCCATAGAGCTCCTGCATTATGAGCTTTCCAACATCTATCTTTCTGTCATAGGCAAATGAGTAGCCTATCTGTTGAACTGGTGCACTTAATTGATCATAGATGGATTTCCTTCCACTGAATACTTGTAGGAGTGTGGCAAAAATATAGCTCCACTCTTTTCTCAGATGCTTCCTATTTAGGTTCCCAACCTTGATAGTATCTGAGTACCTTATGAGTTCAAAGAATTCCACCAGTTGGTCATCTGTTACTAGTTTGTTGTATTCATTCTGGTGAAGACCCAAGGCTTTACTCATGTCCTCAGAGGTGATGTTAAACTCTTTACCCATAACTTTGCAGTTTATGACGTAGCCCAGACTACCATCTTCAAGAGCAACAGTTTCAGTAATTGCAGTGCTCCAGAACTTTTCTAGAATGTCTAGATACAGGGTTGTGTTGGCCGTAAGTGCTCATTTGATATATGATTCAGACATCCATTTTACAAAGCACTTGTAGTTAGCATTTGGGGCTTCAACATCACTTGAGAGAGCGATGAAGTTGGTGTTGAATTTCACGGTTGCCATTGATACAGAGAAAAGAGAGAAGAGAATGTAGGGTTGAAGGAGAAATTTAGCTTTTGAAGTTAGGGTTTTCATGGGTTTTGGAACTTTAGATGCTTGAGAAATCAAATGAAATGAATCGAATAGATTGTATAATTGTATAAGTATGAAGTGCTTGAATTGTCGATTAGTTATATGTTTTGTATCGACAACTCAGGCATTCGAGAAGTAGAAATCAACTATTCGATAAGTCAAGAAAGGCTTAATCGATATCTCAAGCAGTTTGTAACTCACAGCTGGCAGTTATCTAACTTAGAAATAATTCTAAAATAAATAAAATATGTTTTTATGAGTGATTTAAAATTCTGAATAAAAATCCAAAAACGATTCAGATTCAGCGAGAATTCAGCCTTTTCAAATGATTCGAGAACTCAAATACAATATTCAAGAACTCAGTCACTAGAGAACTCAATTACCATATTCGAGAAGTCAATCATACCTCTATTCGATATCTATAAAAGGCTCTATTCGAGAACTCGAGAGTGTTCCAAAGAAACTTGTTAGAGAAGTCAAGTAGTGAATCATTAGAGAAGTCTGACTTATCGAATTATTCTTTTCACTCATAAAAATTCAGTTTTCACTATCTTTTAAAATACACCAGACGTATTCAATGAAGAATATTCTAGCAAACTAAATAGTGATTTTCTCAAATTTTCATAGAAACTTCAAGTTGATATAATATGATTTTTCAACATATGCAACAGATTTGAAATATTTATATATAAATCATATTTCAGCCAACACTTACTTCAAAAATATTAAGCATTTAGATAAAGTAAGTTTTTACTGCTGCAACAATCTAGTTGATATTTTCACTTAGCCAGATTCTGAAGAATTCAGCATTCCAATCTCACTAACCAACCTTGTGAAGGTGGCTTCATCCAATGGCTTAATGAATATATCAGCTAATTGTTTATCTGTGGAGACATAATGCAACTCAATAGTTCCATTAGTTGCATGCTCCCTAATAAAATGATATCTAATGTTAATTTGCTTTGTCCTAGAATGATTGACAGAATTGGCAACTATAGAGATTGCACTTGTGTTGTCACACATGATTGGAATTCTTTCCAACACAAGACCATAATCTCTAAGATGATTTCTAATCCAAAGCACTTGAGCACAACAACTTCCAGCAGCTATGTATTCAGCCTCAGCTGTGGAAGTTGACACAGATTGTTGTTTCTTGCTGTACCAAGAGACTAACCTTTGTCCAACTGGCAGCTACCTGCGATGCTTTTCCTATCCACTCTGCATCCAGCATCAGAATAACCAACCAGATTGAACTCTGTGTCCTTAGGATACCATAAACCCAAGTTTGGAGTGCCCTTTAGATATCTAAAAATCCTTTTTATAGCAATCAAATGTGACTCTTTTGGATTTGATTGAAACCTTGCACACAGACATGTAGCAAACATGATGTCTGGCCTACTTGTAGTGAGATAGAGTAGAGAACCAACCATGCCTCTGTAGACTGAGATATCTACTCTCTTGCCTTTGACATCTTCATCCAATTTGGTGGCAGTGGCCATGGGTGTCTTTGCAGGTGAGCAGTCTTCTAAGTCAAACTTCTTTAATAAATCCTTGATGTACTTGGTTTGACTGATGAAGATACCATCCTTCCTCTGACTAACTTACAATCCAAGAACGAATGTTAACTCTCCCATCATACTCATATCTGAACTAGGATAATATCATTACCATGCTTCTTGTAAAATAGTGTCTTGTCCAATGTGCCTATAGTGAATTGATTTTCAAGAAGAAATTGAGATAAAGTATCATACCATGCCCTTGGAGCCTGCTTAATTCCATACAATGCCTTAAGCAATCTGTAGACAAATTTTGGGAAATGTGGATCCTCAAAGCCAGGTGGTTGTTGCACATAAACTTCTTCTTCCAACTCCCCATTCAGAAATGCACTCTTGACATCCATTTGATAGACTTTTAAGTTTTAATGAGCAGCAAATGCCAAGAAGATTCTGATGGCTTCCAATCTAGCAACAGGGGAAAATGTCTGATCATAGTCAATGCCTTCCTGCTGAGAGCATCCTTTTGCAACCAACCTTGCTTTGTTTCTTACTATTACACCATCTTCATCCATCTTATTCTTCGAAAACCCATTTTGTTCCAACAATGGTTCTATTCTTTGGTGCAGGGACAAGTTCCCATACTTTGTTTCTTTCAAATTGATTCAGCTCCTCTTGCATAGCAATAATCCAATATGGATCCAACAGTGCATCATCAAGTTTCTTAGGCTCAATCTGAGATAGAAAGCAACCATAGAGACACTCATTTTGAGTTGCTCTCCTAGTTCTCACTCCTGCATTTGGATCTCCAATAATTTGCTCTGCAGTGTGTGATCTATCCCCTTTCCTTGAATGCTCAGTTTGATTTCTCAACCTTGATGTTGCTTCATCATCCAAGTCATGATCATTTTCATTTCCTCCCCTGTGAAGTTGCCACTATTCACAGGTGTGTCTTGGATGCTTGTCTCTTCACTGTTGATTGGCAAAAATTCTTCTCTTGCTTCATCATTCACTTGAGTTTGTTGAACTATAGTTTCAACTTCAGTTTCAATCTCTTCATCAGAATCATCTACATTTTCAAACTTTAATGGATCTCTATCTTCATCATTGGCTTCTTCTAATCCAGGTAGTTTGTTGTCATCAAATATCACATCTGTGCTTTCCATAACTTTCTTTTGACTGCTGACATAAACTTTGTATGCAATTCTCTCCATAGAATAGCAAAGAAAAATTCCTTCAAATGCCTTTGCATCAAACTTTCCAACATATTTTGAATTATCCTTCAACACAAAGCATTTGCTTCCAAAAGTATGAATATACATAAGAGTAGGCTTCCTTCCAGTCATCAAATTGTAAGGTGTCTTTCAAGTGTTTTTGTTAATGAGAGTCCTATTCTGGATATAGCATGTTGTGCTCACAGCCTCAGCCCAAAAACATGTAGGCATCTTTGCATCAAGCAACATTGTTCTAGCAGCCTCAATCAGAGTTCTATACTTTCTCTCAACAACTCCATTTTGTTGTGGAGTCCTTGGAGCTGAGAATTGTTGAGAAATGCCATTCTCTTTGCAAAATGCTTCAAGTAAGGCATTTCTGAATTCTGTTCCTTTATCACTTCTCAATGCAATCACACTTGCATTGTTGGCCTTTGTTTCCTTATCAATTTTCTTTATGTGCTCAATGATCACTTGTGGAGTCTCATCATTTGATGCTAGAAATTCCACCCATGTATACCTTGTGTAGTCATCAACCATCACCAGGGCATACTTCTTTCTTGAGAGTGACATAATATTGACAGGCCCAAACAAATTCATATGAATTAATTGCATGGGCTTGGTGATTGATGTCACTGTCTTTGACTTGTGGCTTGACCTTTTCATTTTTCCCTTTTGACAAGCCTCACACACTCCTTCTTGACAGAATTCAAGTATGGGCATGCCTCTTACCAACTCTCTTTTGACCAGAGAATTAATGGCCTTGAAGTTCAAGTGTGATAGTTTCTTATGCCACAGCCAACAATCTTCATTTGATGCTTTTGAGTAGAAGCAAAAAACTTTGTCCTTGCTTGCAGAGTCCATATTGGCTACAAATAGGCTTCCTTTCCTCACTCCAGATAGAGCAAAGTCACCAGTCTTCTTGTTGGTGATCAAACATTCATCCTTGTCAAAGTTTACTTTGAATCCTCTGTCAATAAACTGACCAACACTTAGCAGATTATGCTTGAGTCCCTTGACTAGTGCTGCATCTTCAATGATGACATTACCAACTTTTAACTTGCCATATCCCAATGTGTTACCCATGCTGTCATATCCAAAAACAACCATTGGGCCATCCTTCTCCTCATACTGTGATAGTAGGGCCATATCACCAGTCATATGATTTGAGCATCCACTGTCCAAAATCAACATGACTTTCTTTTCTTGTTCTTTACCCTGCATACACAAAGGTATTACTTCTCCTTTGGTACCCAAACAAGTTTGGGTCCACTTGGCTTAGAATAAGATTTATCAAAAACAACATGCTTATTAGTTTTCTTAGGACTAGTCTTCTTGTCACTTTTAGAAGTCTTAGAAATCGAGGTCTCAGACTTAGGTGACAGAGGTACCTTCCTAGCTCTAGGAGGACTTGATGACTCTGGCCTTGTGTAGTGTGTGTGAATGTTGTGACTGATGCAACCATCCATGAATTGTCTTCTCAAATTAAAACAACTAGTCACAACATTCATATTGCATGGCATACAGTCAAGTTTATCACAAAAAGGTGAATCTCTATGTCTTAAAGGCACAGAGCAATCATAGAATGGTTTAGCTACATTACCATTTGGTTTCTTGCATGTATGAGTTAAGTGATTAGTGCTAAAACAGTTTTGACAAACTTTCCTAGGGGCATTTGGCTTGACACTCTCACCCTTAGAGGATGTTGGTTGTTCAGTAGACTGTGTCTCATCCCCATCATTCAACATTTGTTTAATGAGTAAGGCATCCTCATCAATCTCAAATGTTGGTTCTTTAAAAATTGGAGACTCGGTCTTTTTCAACATGTGAGGTACTTCCTTCTGAACAACTATGTCATCTTCAATGACATCATAGTCTTTCCTCTGTTTAAGAGTGTCATATTCAAGTCCAATGGTAGCCTTGGGTTTAGCTTGGTTTCTCACATGGTAGGACTACAATAGACTAGATGAGTTTTTAAAAGATTTTAGTTTGAATTCATTTTCAGCTAGCTCATCCCTAAGAGCCTTCTCAACCTGACTAGCACATAGAACCTTATTCTGCAGATATTCAACTTCTTTCTTAAGGTTATATACTTGCATAGCAGTTAGCTCAAGTTCCTCATTCTTCCTGTTTAACAATTCATTTCTAGCAGACATTTTAGCAATCCCTTCATTAGCAGTCGCCATACTAGTGGGAATATTAAACATTTCAATAAACAGTTGTTCAACCATGCATTTATATTCTGAAACAGACATATCTATGGTAGTGAGAGATGGTACCTGAGAGTCAGATGGAGATTGTTCATCCTTGGAATCAGCCATCAAGGCATAGTTCCAGAATTCTTGCTCTTCTCCATCACTATCAGAGTCATCCCAACACTTCCCTTCAGCTATGTAGGCCTTGCCTTGTGTTTGCTTTCTCAGAAGGGCCTCATACTTAGCTTCAAGCTCTAGAAACTCCTTATCCTTCTTTTTAGGCTTCTTGCATTCACTGGCAAATTGCCATAGGTCATTGCATCTATAACACCTTACAGATGACCTATCCACATGGCTGGTTTTGAATTTATTCTTGTTTGCTTTCACAGGTGTCTTGCTCTTGTTGAATGAATGGTTTTGGGGTCTAGGTTTGAAGGGTTTGTTTCTCTTGAATCTGATGTTTGGAAATTTTCTGTCCATGAAAGCATATGTAGTGTTTTCCATGCCA
Source organism: Saposhnikovia divaricata (assembly GCA_036435485.1). Classification (NCBI taxonomy): domain Eukaryota; kingdom Viridiplantae; phylum Streptophyta; class Magnoliopsida; order Apiales; family Apiaceae; genus Saposhnikovia; species Saposhnikovia divaricata. Next base: position 158,734,569 of record CM071598.1, read on the forward strand.
TCTAGCTCTTCAAGAGTATAGAACTCTTCTTCTTCCTTCTCCTCAACAGGTTCAGTCACTTCACCTTCATTTTCTTCATCATCTACTATCTCCTCTATCCTCAGCTGACTTGTAGATGCTTCTAGATCTTGAACAGATTTGCTGACAATCAAGGCACATGATGTGTTTATCATTCTGCCTTGGTTGGCTTGGATAGCCCTCTTCTGAAGCAACTCAAGCTCATTAGTCTTTAAAACCCCATAGAGCACATCATATGTGACTTTGTTCAAATCTCTTTCTCTTAGAGAAATGACCCTTTGCTCTAGATGGTTTGGTGAAGACAATAGAAACTTCATGTTCAACTCCTTGGTGCTGTAAACCTTCCCATTCATCTGTAGCTCGGTCACTAGCTTGTGAAACCTTTCAAACATGTCAGTAATGCTTTCCTTGGTCTGAGCCATGAAAGCTTCATACTGTGTGACCAGTATCTGTTTCTTGTTTTCTCTAACCTCCTCTGTTCCTTCACATAACACCTCAATATTATCCCACATCTCCTATGTTATTTTGCAAGAGGCTATGTTAGCAAACACTGACAGTTCCATAGAATCTATGATTAATAACATGAGATGACTGTCAAGAGCAACCATCTCCTTTTCTGTCTCTGTCCATTTGGATGGTTCTTTAGCCACATAGGATATTGGAATGTTTACAGTTCCAACAGTCTTTTCAGGAATCTCCTGTTGTGGAACAAAGGGACCATTCTTGAGTATCTCAGGATATAGAGGGTTAGCGGCTTTGATGAACAACAACATTTTAATCTTCCCATGGTTGTAATTCTCTTTGTCGAACTTAGGGACCTTCACTGTTCCTGTAGTCATTGGTATATTCATGATCTTTTTCTGTTTTTAAATAAACAGCCTGCTCTGATACCACTTGTTGAGTATTGAACACATAAAAGAATACAGAGGGGGTGTGAATGGATTCTTGAACTTTTCTTGTTCTTGAATCTGGTTGATGTATGTAGCAAGATATGTGTTATGTGTGTGCAGAGATATAGGTGCGGAAAATGAACAACACAAGACACAATATCACTTTAATCTAATATTCTATTGGCTTAATGGCCTTTTAGCCCTCAAAGTTTCCACCAAAATACCCATCAGCCCTCACTGTTTCAAAACGTTCCTTTTGACCCTCCAAGTATCCGTAAAGGTCCAATTAGCCCTTATACTGGTATAGGAAATGGTGAGTTTGGGTGATTGTTGGTTCGTTTTAATCGACACAACAACAATACAGCAAAATTCCGGCTAGAAACCGATTAAAACGAACCAAAAGTCACCCAAACTCACCATTTCATATCCGGTATAAGGGCTAATTGGACCTTTACGGATACTTGGAGGGTCAAAAGGAACGTTTTGAAACAGTAAGGGCTGATGGGTATTTTGATGGAAACTTTGAGGGTTAAAAGGTCATCAAGCCTATTTTATTAGATAAAGATTTGCTACAACCTGTGAATACAAATGGTAGTATTCTCAGCTTCGTTTTTCTCAGAGAGATGTATATCTTGAATATGTATGTGAAAAACTTCACTGCTAGAGAAGTGACGCTGTATTCTTATAGAACATGAATACAGCCTACATACTACAAATAAGGTAGCTAAACAAATTTACTTTCTAGTGTGTCTATCCTTTTTGAGTAAGCATCCAAACAGCTACAGATTTGACTTCTTGAGGTTCTGTTCAGATCCACTTCTTTAGCTCTTTGTCTTTTGTACATCTCTCTAAGCTTCCTTGTAGGCTTTCCAAAGTACTTTACAGTTTGTGGTCCATAAAGTGCTTTGGATTGTTGCAGGTTTCTGACTTGTACAATTTCTCCAGTATTTTGTCTCCAAGATTGTATTCGAGAAGTAACTTAGTGATTGATTCGAGAACTAGAATTGACTTGATAGATAACTCTGAGTTCTCGAATACTGTATAATTGACATATTGAATCACTTCTCGAATTAGTCTTTTCTTCAGGAATCCTTGACTTGTCGAATAGAGCTTTTAGTTTATGGAGTCCTTGAGATGTCGAATAGCTTCTGTAGTCTTTGAGATATCGAATGTAGCTTTGACTTGTTGACTCTTAGAGAACTCGAATGATGCTTTGACTTGTTTACTTCTTGTGTTCTCGAATAGAGTATTAGACATGTCGAATCTCTGAGTTATCGAATGACACTTTGACTTGTTGACTTTCAGAGATGTCGAACAATGTCTTTACAGATATCGAATTCTTGACTTATCGAATGCTAGACTTCTCGAATAGAGCAAAACACTTCTCGAATTGGTACTTAGGCAAATCTTCATTCTCCAAAATCTAACTGTGTTTATTTGAAAGTCTTGATCTTCAAGCTTGAGGCATGATCCTTGGAACTTCTTTCAAGCATTATTCTCTGACTTTTAATTACAGTTACACAAATAGAAATTGATGCCTATTACAAGTACTACAACAAGTAGAAGCTCTACAACTAGAGGTTCCCTCAGTTAAGAGGTCATGTAGGTAATGCATAGCATTACACATACTTAGACTTGTTATTATATGAGTACAGGCATGTCTCTGTGACTAACATATTTTGAGGATAGAGTCAGGATAAGGATAAATGAAGGAAGTGGGTATAAATGATGAGCCGGTATGAAAATAGACGGTATAGCATAAGAGTTTATAGGTGAGATATGGGAAGCCAGTAAAAATGATGAAAAGATATTGGAAAGTAGAGTACAAGGTAAGCAACCTTAGTTATTGCCAACATTGATTCCGAGGACGAAATCCTTTTAAGGAGGGTAGATTGTAATATCCCTAATTTCTGAACTTGAGAATAATTTTCACTTTTGATGAATAGTGATTTTGGTGGATGAATAGTAATTTTGAGGACTAAGAAATTTTTTTCATGCCACCCATGTACGGGACAGGGTATGGATATTTCGAAGTCATATTAGTAATATACGGAGTAAATAAGTGTATGTAAACGCGATCGAAATTCAGAAAATCAAATTGTATTTTGGTGTAATATTTGAACAGGCAGTGAAGTGTATATCAACATTATCAAGAAATGAGATATTAAAATTGAGGATTTGAGGATTTTATATTTTATTATTTTACTATATGAGATTTGAGGGATTGGAACGAAAACCCCTGAGATAGCGGAACGAGCGTTCTGGAGATCGCTAGAACCTTATAACGAGATTAAGCGATTAAGCGAATAAATTAAGAATTTTGGATTGAGTTCATAACAAGATTAAACCCATGCATGATCATCAAGAGAATTATATCAAGTGGATTAAATGATTTAATCAAGGATTAAATCAAAACAATTTAGAATCAAAGTGATTTAAATCACTTAAAATAAAACAAAAACAAAACAAATATCAACCAAGCTTCTTAGATACACTTTGCACAAGAACCTGGGAGTTCAAACACACCCCAACATCTGATCTTTATCTTGATAATATCATTAGACCATAGTTGACAAGTCAAAGTTGGATCAAAAACAAGAAAAAATCAAGAACAACCAAGAAAACCAAATCTGGGTAGTTTCTGACCAGCAGGAAGAAGAGGCTCAAAACCCTAGCAACCAAGCACCACATCTTGTGATCTATAGCTCAAAAGAAAGCCCTTGAAGAGTAGAAGGTGTGGTAAAAATTTGAGAACCAATCTCTAATTTCGATTTTATATAGATTTTACAAAGTTGGTGATGAATAGTGTTTTAAGTTGTTTTCATGTTTTGTTCATGGCTTTTAGGCTTTGTTAAGACTACCCAAGGCTATTATAAGGTGTAAAAAGCTTTGTTAGTGTTGTGAGAGTATCAAGGAAGGTATAAACCTCAACTTTACCTTTTATTTATATGAGTATTGGTGGAGTTTTGATGTTAGTGTAAAGATGAGTTAATGTTAAGAGTTTATATGATTGTTTAGCTTTGTTTTGAGGTGTATATATGTTGAGTGGTGGTCATTGGACCCTACCACTACCCTTAGAGGCCTAGTATGAGTGTTGGTTTGTGATATTAGAGTAGGGGTTGCCTTGTATGCCTTGTTTGAGATGAAACAAAATGGTAATGTTCGATTTAGAGCCGTCGTAATGCCTGATTTTTTTAAATCTCTTTAACAGTTGAAACCTGAGACCATAAAATTGTTTAAAGGTTAGCCACTGCATATGGTTGTGCAGCTTTTGGTTTCTAGTTTACGTGGCCGCAAGAATCGTGTCAAAAGAGTTTACGGTTTATGAGTTATGACCATTTTACTGAAAGTGATTCGAGGAATGATGGCGCAGAAAAGTACCAACTTTGTGGTTATGTTTGAGACCCTTAATAGTCGATTTATAATATTAAATTTTGAGGATAAATACTAAGGTCAGTTAGTTAACTATGTGTGGAGGTTTCAAGTCTAAAAGATTATTTTTCGATTTTATAAAAATGCGTCAGGCAAAGTTACGCATGTGGAAAAGCCCTTTTAGGAGATGATACTATTCATTGCAAACCCCTGCCCCATTTTGTAAATTACAAAAAATAGGTCTTCTGACCAGAGTGAAATCTTGAGTTAGTTAAATTCTAGACATTCTCTAGATCATGCACGCGAAAACGGTGCGTCATTTGAGTTAGCGGTTATCGAGTTATGAAGGTTTTAATAAAAGTGCTGTAAATAGTAAGAACCCGTAGTTGACCCAACTTCGAAAATACATTTCACCTATCTAGAGTAGTGTTTTCGTATCAAGATTTTTATGATAAATATTATAAATACCAAAGATAACTTTAGAAGTGGTTTCGTATTTAAATACATTTCCAGTGATTTATTAAAAGTGTTGGAGTGTGAGTCAAAGAATAGTAATTTTCAGGAAATTCAACTCTAGAGGTACTACTTTGACCATCCGTTTTGGCTAAGTTAAAAGAGGAATTTTGAGTCGATTAAAACATGAAACTTGTTAAGAATTATCAAGGCAACATATTGGTGTAAAGAACAAGGTTATAAATTATAACGCGCTTGAAATATCGTATTTAAAATTATTATTATTTAATATTAAATGTGGATTATATGAGATAAAATTTTTTAGGATTAAATATTTGTGACGTCATGCTTACGTGATTATATGATGATTTAAATGTGAAAATGAGAGTCTGTATAATTTTACTTGAATTTTTATGATAAAAATCTATTTAAATTATGCATTATTGATCTTCGAAATTTTTTTGTAAAATCAACGGAGTTATTAAAAATCACGAAATTTTTTGTAATATCATCTTTGTATATTTAATTAGTTTTAAAATTATTGGGTGTATTAATTTGGGTGTTTTGTATTTTAAAATGATTTTAAGTGTTTTATTTCATTTTAAGGTTCAAAACTTGTAAAATTCATATTTAATTCATTTTTTATCCTAAAAATATTTTTAAAATATATGTGTGCTCGTAATTATATGCTTTTTATTTTAAATATTTAAAGTTTATTTTTATACAATTTTTATCTAATTTCGAATTATTAAGAGTTGCTTATTGATTTTTAAATGGTTTTCAGCATATTGAATTTACAAATTTTCCCCTGGGCTATGTTAACATCACAACAGCTCTTTTATTCTCCAGGACCTTCTCGATTTGTCTCTCTCTTTCGAGAGTCTCTCGACAACTCTCTCTCAAAATTAATCTCTCTCCCTTTACTCTCTCTATCTCTCTCGCGATCTTCCTCTCTCGAGCTTCCTCTCCTCTTTTCTTTTCCCCATGAGGCTCTCTCTCTCTTCCCTTTAAGCTGCTGCTGGGTGTGTGCGGGTAGTGATGTGTTTCAAATTATGCAGGTTTGCGTGTGTTATTAGAGTGAGTGTGTGTGTTTGTTTGTCGTTAAGGTCAGTGATTGGAAACCGGAGATGTTTTACCGGATTCTGCATATTTTGTTGGCCGGATTTTCTTCCGATTTGAACTGTTATTTATGTGTCCATTTGTTCCAGGGGTGTTGTTATTGCTTTTGAAAATTTGGGGAGACAGGGGAGGTTGTGAGATTAGTGTGTGGCCATTTATGTGTTTAAATTAAGTTCTGGGTTTTGTTGGTGAAGGATTTAAGAACTCAAGTTTTTGTTAGTGTTGTCATTGAGTTGTATTGGTTGTTTACCGAAAAATGCTATCGTAGTTATGTTCTAGTGAGTTTAACTCTTGTCTGGTATCAAATTCTATGTAAAACTATGTATTGGTCGAAGTTCAAGTGCTTTCAATTCTCTCAGATTTCTTCCGGTCGAGTTTTGGTGGTTAAAGTGTTGCTAATAGTTGTAGTAATTGTGATATGGGTTACGTATAATAACTATTATGCTGAGGCGCTGTTTCGAAGAAGGTGTGAAAGAAGCCAAAGGATGGAAAAAGAAGTAGAGAGGGTGAAAAAAAAAGAGAAAATAAATAGTAAAAGAGAGGCAGGAGATTTCATTGGGCTGTCTGTGTTCGTGGGTGTCTATATATGTTGTTATGGTGCATAATAGACAGAGGGCCGAAATAGATGGTAAGAGGGCAAGAGCGAAAATAGTGGTTATGTTGTGTGCATATGATCGTGGGTGTGTGTGATCAGGCATGGGTTCAATGATGAGGTGGAAAAAGGAGTGATTGGCAAAAGAGAAAAGAAGAATAGGAAATGATGGTGTATGGTAAACTTGGTTTAATGGCTCAATTTTATGATAATACATGTTGTTGTAATTAGTATTAGGTGTATTAGTGATAACTCTAGTTCTAATTTCTCAAGTCGGTGCAAATTGCTAGTAATGGTAGTTCTAAATATAAAGTTGTGATACATGTATGGTAACTTCAAGTTTATTAGTAGGTTGACTGTTAAAAGTGGAAATCGAGTATATACGATTATGTTGGTTGACTGGGTCGGCTGTATTCCGACAGGTAGCGTAATATTACAAAGGAGGTGCTGTCGAAATTCTTGTAGAAATTATATGTGGTTCTTAAAGTATTTTAGTAAAACGATCTCTTATATTCTACGTGTGTACTGTAAGTCAGGATTGTTATGTGACAATACATGATAGGTGTTCACTTGACTTATCTGGATTATACTAATAATATCTTATAAGTGTAACCTTATGTGATATATGTGTTATATTCGTAAAGCGAAATAGAATGCGTTTGGGTAGAACAGGGATAGACGATTAAGGTTACAAGCGTACTGAAGTATTACTTTACCTTTATATAGGTACCAAAATGAGGCCGGTAAGAGCCAGTGCACATGTAGATGGAATATTGAGGAATGGAAAGATTATCAGAGTTGACGAGTGTGTCATGAAGAGGATGACAAGTTACAGAAGAAGGACAGATGTATGATCCAGTAGGGACCAATGAATAAGAAAAGAGAGATGGATGTAAAAAGAGTAAAGAGTCGAGATATTGGAATTGGAAACTTCATGTATTGAGGCAAGTGTACTATTCCCCTGCTTATTGTTCAAGTGGGATAAGTTTGTTTCTGTTATTTATACAACATTTCTGTCAAATTAGTTTGCAAGTTACTATCCCTCACTTATTGTTCAAGTGACGTGAAATCCTCTTGTATTAATTATCTGTACTTTCAAATTTCTTTCTTGCAAGCATCTATACCCTCTCTTTTAGTTTCAATAATGAGAATTTGTTCTATTAATTTATGATATTCCTTTAAAATCATTTTGTTAGTGCTTATACTCTTTATTTTTATTTCCTGTGACATTCTTCTTCTGTGAATTATAAACATACATTCTTAGATTTTTCTATTATTGTTTATGCTCCTCACCTATTGTTCGGGTGATGATTTCTTTCAAAATCATTTTATTGCAATACTCCTCGTCTATGCTAATATTTTTCAAAGGATGTTTTCTTTTAAATTTATGTAAACTAATTCGAGGTTTATAATGTTGTTGAGGCATGTGTTGCTCAGTGACGGTTAAAACCAAGAATGAATTGAGATCTTCTTAATTATTTAAACTCATATTTGTCATGCCGGTTCTGGCAGCTGAATCCTATAAGTGCTTAGCTAACAAGAGTGAGACCTTAAGTAATTGAGAATTTCTTAAATCTTCGTTTTAAACTATTCGAATCTCTCATGTTAGTTTAAACTTGGTAACGGATTTTCACCAGTTGACCCCTTTAGGAGAGGTTTTCTTCAACCTGTCCTACAATTTTATTGTCTTGGAGTTATTTTACAATGATCATTTTAAAACTACTTAATTCGCTTATGTTGATTCAACTTGACAATGTGTTGGTAAATTTTATTAAATGCTTAGTACTTGACTATACCCTTGCTTTATCTTATAATTACAACTGTTGTTATTCATGTTGCAAGTAAATCATTTCACTCAAATGAACCATGCTTTTCGTCACTTGATCATTATATTAATTCGATTTGTCATTGCTATTATTGCTCTTAAATTTTCAGTAAATATGAATAGCTGTTTATCATATTCCCATTCAATAGTGCTGAAATTGATGACCCTGTTTCACTGATATATTATGGAATAATACCCTTCTCTATATCGAACTTGTCGATATCTAGGTCGGAATTTTACTAGACCTCATTTCTTCCAGAGATTTGAGTTGTTAACCTGGAACGTGAGTTTCCAGGGTAATTGGCTGGTCGAGGTGGTCGATTGTTCCGACACCTGACGTCAGATTATAGGATTGGACTGTTGTTTTTTTTAAAAAAAAAAGTGGACCGTAAAGGGTCGGACCAGATTCGTGGTCAGAAGTTATTAAGGCCAATGTGTGTCGTGGATCCATTAAAGGACATTGCTGTGTGCGTTTGTCCGGGGTTAGTGCGTGACTGATCAGCAACCTAACCTTATTATTTTTATTAATAAAATGCAAAATAGTCCAATTCTATTCCATTTCCTGAATTAAATGAAATGTTATATCTTTAAAGTTCATGAGCTTCTGTAATTGTGAATTATTCCTTTGAGATAAGTTGGCCAGTGATATGTTCACCAATGAATCATTGTAGTATTATTGTTTCACTATACTGTTCGCTTGCTGAGCATTCTTTGGCTCACTCTTGCTTCATTTTCTCTAATCTTTCAGTTAGGAATAAGGGTGGATGTTTACATCGTACGAGTCATATGAGAGCAATGAGGCAGCCTTTACAGGATAGATCTTGAAGCTAGAGCGAGTAAGCACGGATGGGAGTTAAGCTACAGATTAAACGGTATAGTTATTGAAATCAGAATTGTAGAAGAAATTGTAATAATTTGTATGGTTTAGATTCTTGTTTCATACCATAACCTGGAATCGATCCCGGTGAGGAATCGTTGGTGTATTAAGTGTAATTGTTAAATTGGAATTTGATTTGGGTTGAATTACAGGTGGATAGTCCGATTTATGAATACTTCATGCCGAAATTTTCTAAAATTTCCCTGTATCAATGTCTATTTTATTATAAAATATATATTTTCAGTATTGGGAAGTTGGGGCGTTACATAAATGGTTAGTAAGATGTACAAAATATCGTACGTTAAGTATGAATTTGAGGAACGATGTCGGACTAGACTTATGACTTAAGTGTTTGTCGATTAACATGGACTTAGTACGAGTCTAGAGGGAACCCTTAGTGCCTTGTTTGTGGTTGGCTTAATTGTCTGAGCGTTGAGTTATAAGTGGATCATATAGGGGATTAATCACATGTTTTCTTGACTTTGTCTAGATTGTCAGATTCCGCTATGAGCCCCTACTACATTTGGAGTACCAGGCAAGTTTACTTATGCATACTCTATCATTCGGAGTATATATATATTGTAACGTCCTAGAAAATCACGTACTTTTTAAATGTTAATTTAATATTAATTGAGGATCCTATTATTTGGATTGGCTTAATGATCCTATAGTTAACTGTAGGAGAATTACCTAAAGTTAACCAGTGAAATCAAAACGCATCACATAGTTTCCTGAATAAAAAGACATATTATTAATGCCCCGGTGGGGCCCTTATTAATAAAAGGTAACAAATGCATGATTTTAAAGGTTAACTTTAGGAAATTCTCCTAAAGCTAACTGTAGGAACATTTTTCTCTATTTTGATATTGTTGAGAAGGTGAAATATATGTGAGATTATATTTATATGCTTATATGATGATTATGTGTGCCGTGTAAGTACGTGTATTTTATTTGCATTTTTGGGTATTAAAATCTATTTCAATCACGCATTATTGATCTTCTGAGAATTTTATAAAATAATCGGAGATATTAAAAATGATGAAATCTTTTGTAATATTATCTTTATATAATTATTTAATTTTTGAAATTTTTTGGAGATTTATTTTGGATGTTAAGTATTTTAAAATAATTTTAAGAGTTATATTGCATTTAAAGGATCAAAACTTGTAAAATTCATATTTAATTCATTTTTTATCCTAAAAATTAAAAATATGGGGAGATAGCTACTTTCATTTTCTACATTTTAAAAATGTTATTGAGATTTTTCTCAACAATTATTTATTTAGTTTCCATTTTACGAGGAAATTTTAAATTGTTTTTAATTAGAAAATTTATTAGTAATTTACAAAATACCCCATTCCTTTTAAATCCCTAAATTAGGAAATAATTCATCCCCATTTTTCATTTTGTTCAGTTGGTTCTTCCAGAATTTTCCCGAGTACTCTTTCTATCTCTCTGGAAAAAAATCTCTCGGCCTGGTCTCTTCAAAACACCTGGCGAATCTTCTTTCGAAATACACACATCTCTCCCTCGTTCTCTCTCTTGCTGGTTAATCTCTCTCTTTCGCTGGTTAACCTCGATTCCTCTCTCCTCTGTGTCTTATATGGCTGTGTGTATTGCTGCGGTTGTGGGTGCGTGTGTGTTGAGTTATATGTGTGTGTATAGGCACGTTTGTGGGTATATATACAAATATGCTGCTATGCGTGGGTGTGTGAGTTACGGTGGTGGGTGTGTGTGTTGTTGTGAGTGTAGTGAAATTGAAATGGGTCTTCAAATACATTCTTAATTTGAGTTTGATCGAGAGTTGTGGTGCTGATTACAGCTGGGTTCACTTTTGGTTTTATTGATATGTACGTATATGAGCTGGTGACTTCTATTTAATCCTTTTAATTGCTTGTGTGTGCTTACTAAGACTGATGGAGTGTGTATCTACTTATGATGTGTGTATGTGCGTGAGTTGTCTGTGGGTGATTCTCTTGCTATTAAGTTGTCTGGAGGGTGAAGGTGAGAACCGAAAGATTGAGGAAGAAGAAGAAAGTGGGGATGTTTGGGAGTTCTTGATGTAGTAGTTTTAGAAGGCAGAGGGGGAGTTCGATGGAAAGGAAATGCGTTGGGTCCGTGTAGGTAATGTATTGTTATTGCTGATGATTGGTGATAGGAATGTTAAGGTGGAAGGGAGTAGAACCAATGGAGAAGAGAAGGATAGAAGAAAAGGTTGAGTATAAGGTTATGAGGGTGATGTCCATGAGGGTATGTGCTCATCGATGTGAGCATTTAAATGGTTATGTCCAGAGTGGTGAGTAACATAAAATGGTGTTGTGGGTATAGGACGTGAGGGTATGTATTTATGTTAGTAAGGTGAGGGTCATGGTGTGTGTATGTTTATGACAGGGGATTGAGAGGTCAAGAGAATTTGGAAGTTGAAGAAGGAGTAGAGGGAAGGAGAGAAAAGGTGGGAGAGATTACTGGATAATTGGAGAGATGCAGAAATATTGCAGAGAAACCGTTATGGAAGATGGAAGAAGAAATTGAGATGGAGAAATGTTGGAGAGATGCAGGGAGGAAGGAGACAAAAATTGGAGAAAAGGGAGGGGAAGCCACCATCTTTGTTAGATGCGTGTATTCGATCCCGGTGAATCAGACTCGGGGTAATTGCAAGAGCGTTGAATCAAAGGATGATCGAAATAGAAGATGAAAGAAGAAAATAGTATTACTACGACGTTAAGTAATAGCTAAGGACCAGAGGCAAGTGTTACTATCCCTCACTTATTGTTCAAGTGAGTTGTTTTTTTTGAATTGTGATACCAATGATGATGAGTAAATATACTGTATTGATTTACTGTTGAGAATGATTAGATTGATTTTTGAAATATCGATGATATTGTGCAATAATGATGCTTCCTCGTTATTAATAAAGCTAGACCAGTTGTTTGGCTAGTCGGGATCCCTACTAGTAGAAAATTTGAGTCTATCGTGTCTGAATACTCATTTCTTTTAATCAATTCTGTGATGAAAGATTTTAGATTTAAAATACTTATCTTGTGAGTTGAGCTTTTGAAAATATATATATATATATATATATATATATATATATATACATATATATATATATATATATATATCTGTTTTATTAGCAATGATCTATTAATATTCTTGTTTTACTATACACTTGATGAGCATTTCTTCTGCTCATACTTGTTTGTTTCGAAATTCTAACTTTTCAGTAAGGTAGTTTGCTGAGACTTATTCGCGTAGTTCAGAAACAGAAGAGCATGGCGCTATTTCGAAGATGACTTGGCTCATGATGTCTGGATTTAGTGTAAGACTTATTTTATATTGTTGGACTTTGATAATTATTATGTATTAGATCAGTTGGCCCGGTATACTTCTTATCGAAGTTAAACCAGTGATTTAAGATTTAAACAAAGAGAATGTTGTAAAGAAGAAACTTTTGATTTAATGGAATTTGGATTCTTGTTTCTAGCACTATAACCTAAAAGATCTTGGATAGTTGGGGTCACGGATGTTATATTTCAATTTTGGATGATTATGAGTGATATTGTGTCATTAAACAGGTGATATTATTTTGAGGATTTTCGTGTAACAACCAAATCTCCTGACCCCGGATTTGGGGGTGTTACAGAATGGTATCAGAGCAAGGTTATAATAAACTAGAAACGAGAGAGTGTAGGAGCGTGTATAGCTAAGTAAGGAACGTCAGAACTCATGTAAAGTTCGTATTGGACTATTGGACATAGTACAAATTAGTAAGTTAAGATTTAACTGCTCGCGTTAGATGGTTCCGCTAAACTGGATAAAACACCTTGAGACTGTTGATGTCTACTACGGAAATTCAGAGAGTAAGTCTTAAGTGGGTTTAAGCAAGCACAAAGACTGAGGCAAGTTCATTCTATCCCGTATCTCCTAAAGAATTTATGAGATTTCTATGAACATTATTGTTCTCAAGAATTTTATTGTTGTGGTGAAACTTTTTGGTGAAATTGTTGGTTACTCAAATATTTGCTTCAAATGTTGGATTGATTATATCTATCGAAGGATTAAATTAACTATAAATCCTTTTTGTGAGGAAGATGACATTTAAAAATTTTAGTCGGTCTCATTGATCGGGACGACTCTTTAATATTATTCGGTTGAAACTTGTCTTATTGCTTCGAGATAGCTAAATATTTATTTCTACCAGTTGAATTTATTTCTCAAATTCAACTACTTTTCTTGACATCGGGTAATGGTTCATAGTTCGAACCATTTATTAAAATGGTGATATTTTATTTTATTTGATTTATTCTAACTCTTGATAATCAAGTTATACTTCTTGAAGCGTCTACTTTTTTTAAAACTGTTGAAGATTATTCGGTTGCTAACCATTGGAGGTTTCACAGTAGCATCCCAAAATCCGGGGTACAGATCTGGGGCCACGATTCACTAACAATATTATACAACCCTGGATATAAACAACATATAATAATAAAAACCCCTTAACCAAGATCGCATACAGGTTATGGTATGAAACAACTGTCAAATTACTATTACAATCCAACCTCAGAATAAAATATTATACAATTTCTATGAATAAATAAAATCAGTCTAACTGAATGTCCAACCTTGACGAATTCCCAACCACTAAGCAATGAGAATCCGTAACCCGATCGTCTCCTCTCGCTGCTGGAAAGCAACACCACTGACCATTACTAGGTTCACTAACCTTCTCTATTAGCTGAAGAAAACAAACAAGCATGAGTGAGCCAACAATGCTCAGCAAGTGCAATAGTGATAACAATTTCAATAACGATGACAATTCTGATAAACAAAGGGGTTTCGTTTCATTCTATGAAGGAATCAGCTATATCAACTTTTAGATTGCCACGAGGGCCAACAATTCACCATTAATAAGGTGCATCGGAAACTAGAAATGATAAGAGTTCCGATATCAAAATATTATTAAAACAGACTTCCAAGGAGTCAAGAACAAAACATCTCAACCTGAGAGTATAGATTAGAATTGGAACTTTTATTTATTTTAAAAGAAAAACATCAAGGTTAGGCTGCTAATCAGTCACGCACTAACCTCGGACAAACGCACACAGCAATGTCCTTAATTGGATCCATGGCACACATTGGCCTTAACTTCTGACCATTAATCTGGTCTCCCCGAAGGGACATCTGTTAACCATAATATGGTCTCCCCGAAGGGACATCTGTTTTTTTTAAAAAAAAAACATTTCCAATTCTAAGTCAAACGCATTAGGTCTCGGAACAATCGACAACCTTTGTCAATCAAACAACTTAAAACTCACGTCCAGGATAACTCATGATTAAGAGTTAATGAGAAAGCAACAATATTTACTGGTATCGACGAGTTCGACACGACACAAGGGAATAACCAACTAGTCAAGGTCTTTAATAAATACCGACAAGTTCGGTAATAAATGGGGTGGAGAATATAGAGAACAGTACTTTGAATCCATATCGACAAGATACTATAAGTAATTGGGGTCATAACATCAATAACGCGATTAAAGAGAAAATCGAATTGAGCTACAATAAAAGATATAAAGTGCAACAAGATAATAAACACTAAAATTCTAGGTTGGAGCCGGAACATGATTAAGCACTGCAAAATAATGAAATCTTTCAACACATGGTAAGGTTTGACTCAACGTAAACGAGTAAGACAGCTTAAACGATTAATTGCAGAAAGATAGTTTTAGGATAATCAATTTCAAATCAATTTGGAGAAAACATTTTCAAGACGAAAAGGGTTCACTGGTGAAGTTATGCTAAAAATCAGAAATTTCATTAACAGGAATTTAAACCTTAAATTCTCTCTATTTAGAGAGCTCCTTAAACATTTTCAGGAAAATCATAAAAAAATAAAATAAAAGAAAGACCCTCCACTAAGGAGGCTTTAACATTCCATGAATAAAATAATATGCGGGAAAAAGTCATTGGAAAGGCTCTTTGAAGAATTTGATGTTTGGACTATGGGTGGAGAAAACAATTTATTTCACGCTCAATGAGGAAGTACATCACTTTCTAACCTACTTGACCAGTCCATCGTATACAACCAAAGTATTGAATTGCATCACTTGAATAATAAGTGAAAAGCAAAACACTTGCCTCGATTTACGGAGTTCCGGCTTTTCACCTCGATTCTCAACTCAGTTTCATGACAACCTTTAGTTGCTAGCCTTTTATTTGGCCCTACTTCCTTTTCCTACTTCGGAGCTCATCAATTTCCACGTCCATTCACCCATCGGCTTTGATACTCGTCCTTCTGTTCGTCTTTCAGATTACCCGGGCACTTTCCTTGGCCAGGTTTCCTACTCAAACCATTTTTCAGGTCAAATACTGTTTTAGTATCCAACTAATCAAAAAATCTTATTGTTTTGCTCTATTCTACCCAAACGCGTCCTATAACGCTTACTCATATAACATATATAAACATATACATTCGTTTTCACAAAATAGCTTTAGTATAACCAACTAGGTCAAATAGACTTCACATAAACAATTAACACAGATGGCCACTTAATACTTAGATATTAACTAGTGGCGAACACTTCAAAATAATACCACATCTCAATTCTTCACATCAACTATTGCATATTTACCTAGACTCTTAGAAATCATAACACACTTTCAAATCATCAAAATTAAATAAATTAAATAGATTTTATATAGATTTGCAGGGGAATTTTAGAAAATTTCGGCATGAAGTATTCGTAAATAGGACTATTCCCATGTTTTTCAATTCAAGTTTTCACCTCAGAAATTATTCCAAAACAAAGCTGCCTCAACTTGCAGCAACAGGAAAGTAAACAAATAAGAAAAGTACCCGCCCAGACATGCGGCACATAGCACATAAGAAATTCTGCCTCGACATGCAGTAAACACATAATAATTTATGTTAGCATTAACTACTACTTACGGTATATCAATGATCATATCACTCACGCATATTAATGATACACGTGACAATCAATTATTGATATTCGTAAGCCCTTGGAAACAACTCCTAGCACTAACTATTACTTACGCTATATCAATGATCATATCACTAGAGCATATTAATACAATTCTACCCTCGATATCATAACATGATAGCGTCTCGTTGCAATGAGCATTATCGGCTAATCTCACAAGCAAACTCGGCTATCACTTAAGTAATTAAACATAGCAATTCCATATTATCACTTAATCAACTAAGCACATTGACTCGATTAAAACACGTAAGGAATTTACATATAATTACCAGCAAATCTTAAGTTAAAGTTTATTGACTCGAACTAGTTTTCGAAACAATTGAC
The DNA here is from genome assembly GCA_036435485.1 of Saposhnikovia divaricata. Taxonomy (NCBI): domain Eukaryota; kingdom Viridiplantae; phylum Streptophyta; class Magnoliopsida; order Apiales; family Apiaceae; genus Saposhnikovia; species Saposhnikovia divaricata. Next base: position 158,751,043 of record CM071598.1, read on the forward strand.
AAACACCAACGGTCGAACTCGATTATAAGAATATTTGACATGACCTTGATATAAAATGGATTACCCCGGGATCACAGTCCCTCAATAAATCAACTTCAAATTCCGACAAACTTTAACATCAATCCACATCTCAATTAATCAAACCGACACTAAATAATCAACAACTTTAAATCACTTAAACTCCCACATTACCTACAATAATACTCAACAACTAACAAACATTTAACCCCCGACATACGACTACTAATTATAAAATTCTCAAAATTATACCACCGAACTTATAACTAGCAACAACATTTCTGAATTAAACTACGAAAATTAAAACAATAATATCACAATTTAAATCTAATTTAATTACAACAATTAAATAATTAAACTACGATAATTATACACAATATACGAGCTTTCGCAATTTATACCTTTTTCATACATGTATACATACACACGAATTGTATATATATATGTGGCTAATTGATTTTTCCCCAATTTTGATTACTAAGAACCCTCATTTCCCCCAATTTCTATAATCCCCCAATTCTTTTCTTCTCTCTCCCCGATGTCTGTATTTTTTTTGTGTTTTATTGGGCTTGGCCCAATACATAAATATTACTGCTACCCACTCCTTTCGGGCCCAAATAAAATGCTACTTATTCGCTTTTATAACTAATAAACGAATTTTACAAATCGAAATTAAATAGAAAATTGTGAAAATTAAACTTTTCATTTTTAAACTAAAGAATATAAAATTACGAGCACACACATATTTTTAAAATATTTTTCAGATCAAAAATGAATTAAATATGAATTTTACAAATTGTTATCCTTTAAATACAATAAAACTCTTAAAATCATTTTAAAATACCACAACACCCAAATTAATTCACCCAACAATTTTAAAAACTCAATAAATATATAAAGGAAATATTTCAAAATATTTCAAGATTTTTAATCACTCCGATAATTTTATAAAATTGACAGAGGATCAAAACTGCATGATTTAAATATATTTAAATCCTCAAAAATACAAATAAAAATACACCGACCTTCACAACTTACCCAAATCATCATATAAACACATAATCACAATTACACATACATTCCACCTTTACAACAATATTCACAAAATATAATTCATAATTTATATTAAATAAATAATCTTAAATTCGAAATTTTCTAGGACGTTATATCCTTCCCCCCTTAATAGGATTCTGTCCTCAGAATCAACGCTAAGAACACAATTAACAATTTTCCCTCAAACACCTTACTTCCACTTCCCAAGTTGCATCTTTCAACTCTTTTACCAACTCATAAATTTGTAAGCTCATTCCATGAGCCCTCAATTTCCGAAATAGCCTTAAGCTTTGGTTTCCGAATCTTATTAACTCTAAACGTTTATCACACGAATTCGAATATCTTATTTCTAGAATTCACATGATTTTTCCATATAACAAATTATACCCCACGTCAAAACTTATATCACCACGCCAATCCTTTGTAATAATGCAATCACGAAATTTGCCTTGATTCACAACAATCTACACTTGGCACCATTCCCCAGCTCTTACTCATAATCACACGGTTTCAGATAGAACTTCGAAAAATGAATCTCAAGAAATCCTTCGATCGCTATTTCTCCACTTTCAAGTACTATGTCGATCGAGAAAGGAATAATTAAGAAATTTCTATCTGACTTTAGTCCCATTATTCTACCAAGTACCTAATCTGGAAACTTACCATCATACCGTCCATTCTCAGTCGCATCCTAGCAATCGGATACTACAATCAACACATACGTCCCTAGATGCACATCAAGCATAATTCAATTAACAACTCGATTCTCACTCTTATAGAATATTCTGGTTTGCTAAGTCTTTGTGAAACATAGCCTCGATTATTTGCAGCTTTTGATAGCTAATATACTTGTCACCTTGACTATGACTTCACTCAATACAAGAACAAGATCGAAATATCCAGTTTATTACCAATTCTCCCGAGGTCACAACTTCACTCGATACTAATCATGAAACAATTTGCAACAAGCTCCCACTTTTATCAACATGAATCTTCCACTTAACATGCATCACCACTTATTTACATCTCCTAAAACGAACCTTCCTCAGATAAAATTTTGAGAAAAGAATATCAAGAAATCCTCAATCATTCTTACTCCTCTTTCACATGCAATGTTACTTGAGAAGGGAATAATCGGAAACTTCTATCCATCCTTCATCTCATTGTTTTGCCATGTAACAATTCCAAACTGATGACCATTTTCCTTAAATCATATATATATCTTATTCGTAGTACACTATTCCGTGCTTCCTGAAATCAACTTTCGAATCACAGCTTTAAACACTTAACGAGTTTTTGAATTTAACTTTACATGCTACATCTTCAACATTTAACACCACTCACATTAACCACAAAATTATGACTTTCGAAATTCACATTAAGATCCTTGTGCCAAATTTTCTTCCTTTTCTTGGAAACTCTTAAAATCGCTCTCGATTGATTTGCATACGCTTCATGAGTCTTCGATCATCTTGATATGTGATCTACGATCATATTAAATTCTTCGTCTGAATGTCGTTTGAAATCTTATTCATTGGAATATGCTTTGACTTAATTGTCTCATTTCTGATATCTCCTTATACAAAACAACTTTATTCCTTGTTTAACAACTTCTTGATCTGCTTAATCGTTAAGACCTCTATGTTGTTTCCAACCTCCAAACACCGCCTTTACCTTTCTCAAAAATCAAGATCTCATTTCCTTATCCTCACAATTTGCTCGCATTTTGCTATTAGGAAATAAATCTAAATCTGGATCGTATTTAACTCTTTTTCTAGTTATTACAAACACTTCCTACTAACTTCCTTCATAATTATTTTGAATTTTTAGATTCTTGATAATCATAACAGTAGTCTTATTACTCTCTTCATAATTCCACTAAGATTGATATGATACTATTTTTGGAAAAAATTCCCATCTTTCCAAGCTCATAACACATAGCTTTAACTTCTGACTCTGCTACTTGTTACCACACAACCCTTCTGGTCACAGCCACAACTTCCCACATTTATCTTATTAAAATCTCTAGGGATTCTTCTCCCAAAATTTTATTTTCTAATCATGGGGTCTCGTTAATTTCTGCTAATTCTCATTCTATAAGCAACTACGGTGCCCTTTCTCTTCTAACTCCACATCTTCAGGATCACACATTCTTTTCTTAACTAAATTTCATATGTCTTCTATTTAATCACTTCTGGAAACTTCCTGGTTTCCCCTTCTTTCTCCTCTTATCATTTTATTTCATCTTGGTCAACTTTCCTCCATCTTTAATAATTATGACTTTCTACCCTGGCTTGCATAAGTTATTTACTCCACATAATCGCTTTACCCCTCATTCAGTCCTGATTCTTCTTGATAATTCTTACAAACCATTCTGTTTCACTTCACTCTGCTTTATCCAGGTCATCCTTCTTGTTTCTAGCATCTTATGATATTCTATCTACTGTCTTTGCCCTTAAATAGATATCCAAAATAATCTATCTTCGGCATTGACCATTTCATACCCAACATCTTTGTCACCATTCTCTTTTCATCCTTTAACCGTATCTGTAATCATGTGCTTTTCTTTGCTGTCTCTTTTTCCTTTATTCAATTCTCATTAGCCTCAGACCTTGTCCATGCTTTATCGGTTCAGTAGTTATTCCAATTTGACACGACATATCTGTCTTATCACCATATTCTTAAACTTGCATAACCAATTCTTTGCCCATGCAGTTTTGGTTCTATCATTTAAGACGTCGTCACGCCTATCTTCGCATCCCTTCTTCATTAGAAATTTTAAAATCATTGAATTTCTGACAAAGGAGGTCAATAAAATGAATAGCATCAAGTACGAGTATACACTGAGTTTATTTGATAAAGCTTTTATAAAAGAGTTTTAACTGAGAGATCATATGATCTTTTGAACTATTATCAGGTTGTATTTATCACTTGGTTAACCACCACAGTACATAAAGATGGCCAGTCCTTAGTACTTTCGTGACAAACACAATCAGTGGCGTCCCACTGGACTTCTATCATAAAGATAAGATGTCCCTGAATCCCTATCTACATAGGTTGTTAATCTCGGCTGAAATAGAGAAATTCAAGAATTTATGGTAATAGAAGGATTCAAGAGTTTAAAAAATCTTCATGTAAAATTAAATCAAGTACTCTCTGAAAATTCAGATATTTCCGAAAGAACGAGATTGAAGTCGACTAAATCTGAATACGAAACTCATCATCGATTGATGTATAAAAGACTTTTCGATAGATGCTTCAATGATTGATCAAGCAAACATTCAAGAAATCCATAATTATTCATAACCCCACTCTTACCGACTAAGCACTAATATACTTAGCTGCCAAAACTGGCCTGACAATAATGAGTTGAATAAATAAGAAGATCTCAATTCATTATCGATTTTTGGACCATCACTGCGCAACAAATGCCTCAGCCACGATACCAACCAGGAATTAATTTAGGACGATTCAAAATAAGAATATGAAATTATTTAAGCAATGAATTTGAATGAATCAATGATTAAGGGTACACATCTACGCTCAACTTCTAATTCTTGCTAATAATCGCTTCCCACTTCGCATTCGTAACCTTCTCGCACCATCTCCAAAAGGTTCACATCGAAACTAATATGGTAGAATGTTCTAGATTCTACGCAAAAATCTCGAAATAACGTCCCCCGGACTGATGGCTCCAGCTGCCCTCTTAGCTTATACTGCTTCGGGTTCGCTGTTTCGCTCATAGCTCAATCCTTAAACGATTCGAACTCCCACTCGCGCGATATGCCGAAAGACCGTATAACGTCGTAATACTTACCGAAGTATCCTAAGGCGATCTTTATCCTAAATCGTTCTACCCGACGACTATCTTATACACGTACCCTAACCCGACGACTATTTTATCCACGTACCCTAACCCTCCTAATCTGTTTCAGTGACTATAACCTGTAGCTCTGATACCAACTTGTAGCATCCCAAAATCCGGGGTACAGATCTGGGGCCACGATTCACTAACAATATTAAACAACCCTGGATATAAACAACATATAATAATAAAAACCCCTAAACCAAGATCGCATATAGGTTATGGTATGAAACAACTGTCAAATTACTATTACAATCCAACCTCAGAATAAAATGTTATACAATTTCTATGAATAAATAAAATCACTGTCTAACTGAATGTCCAACCTTGAAGAATTCCCAACCACTAACCAATGAGAATCCGTAACCCGATCGTCTCCTCTCGCTGCTGGAAATCAACACAACTGACCATTACTAGGTTCACTAACCTTCTCTATTAGCTGAAGAAAACAAACAAGCAAGAGTGAGCCAACAATGCTCAGCAAGTGCAATAGTGATAGCAATTTCAATAACGATGACAATTCTGATAAACAAAGGGGTTTCATTTCATTCTATGAAGGAATCAGCTATATCAACTTTTAGATTGCCACGAGGGCCAACAATTCACCATTAATAAGGTGCATCGGAAACTAGAACTGATAAGAGTTCCGATATCAAAATATTATTAAAACAGACTTCCAAGGAGTCAAGAAAAAAACATCTCAACCTCAGAGTATAGATTAGAATTGGAACTTTTATTTATTTTAAAAGAAAAACATCAAGGTTAGGCTGTTGATCAGTCACGCACTAACCCCGGACAAACGCACACAGCAATGTCCTTAATAGGATCCAAGGCACACATTGGCCTTAACTTCTGACCATTAATCTGGTCTCCCCGAAGGGACATCTGTTAACCATAATATGGTCTCCCCGAAGGGACATCTATTATTTAAAAAAAAACATTTCCAATTCTAAGTCAAACGCATTAGGTGTCGGAACAATCGACAACCTTTGTCAATCAAACAACTGAAAACTCACGTCCAGAATAACTCATGATTAAGAGTTAATGAGAAAGCAACAATATTTACTGGTATCGACGAGTTCGACACGATACAAGGGAATAACCAACTAGTCAAGGTCTTTAATAAATACCGACAAGTTCGGTAATAACTGGGGTGGAGAATATAGAGAACAATACTTTGAATCCATATTGACAAGATACTATAAGTAATTGGGTTCATAACATCAATAACACGATTAAAGAGAAAATCGAATTGAGCACAATAAAAGATATAAAGTATAACAAGATAATCAACACTAAATTCTAGGTTGGAGCCGGAACATGATTAAGCACTGCAAAATAATAAAATCTTTCAACACATGGTAAGGTTTGACTCAACGTAAACGAGTAAGACAACTTAAACGATTAATTGCAGAAAGATAGTTTTAGGATAATCAATTTCAAATCAATTTGGAGAAAACATTTTCAAGACGAAAAGGGTTCACTGGTGAAGTTATGCCAAAAATCAGAAATTTCATTAATAGGAATTTAAAACTTAAATTCTCTCTATTTAGAGAGCTCTTTAAACATTTTCAGGAAAATCATAAAAAAATAAAATAAAAGAAAGACCCTCCACTAAAGAGGCTTTAACATTCCATGAATAAAATAATATGCGGGAAAAAGTCATTGGAAAGGCTCTTTGAAGAATTTGATGTTTGGACTATGGGTGGAGAAAACAATTTATTTCACACTCAATGAGGAAGTACATCACTTTCTAACCTACTTGACCAGTCCATCGTATACAACCAAAGTATTGAATTGCATCACTTGAATAATAAGTGAAAAGCAAAACACTTACCTCGATTTACGGAGTTCCTGCTTTTCACCTCGATTCTCAACTCAGTTTCATGACAGCCTTTAGTTGCTAGCCTTTTATTTGGCCCTACTTCCTTTTCCTACTTCGTAGCTCATCAATTTCCACGTCCATTCACCCATCGGCTTTGATACTCGTCCTTCTGTTCGTCTTTCAGATTACCCGCACACTTTCCTTGGCCAGGTTTCCTACTCAAACCATTTTTCAGGTCAAATACTATTTTAGTATCCAACTAAGCAAAAAATCTTATTGTTTAGCTCTATTCTACCCAATCGCGTGCTATAACGCTTACTCATATAGCATATATAAACATATACATTCGTTTTCACAAAATATCTTTAGTATAACCAACTAGGTCAAATAAACTTCACATAAACAATTAACACGGATGACCACTTAATACTTAGATATTAACTAGTGACGAACACTTCAAAATAATACCACATCTCAATTCTTCACATCAACTATTGCATATTTACCTAGACTCTTAGAAATCATAACACACTTTCAAATCATCAAAATTAAATAAATTAAATAGATTTTAAATATATTTGCAGGGGAATTTTAGAAAATTTCGGCATGAAGTATTCGTAAATAGGACTATTCCCCTGTTTTTCAATTCAAGTTTTCACCTCAGAAATTATTCTAAAACAAAGCTGCCTCAACTTGCAGCAACAGGAAAGTAAACGAATAAGAAAAGTACCCGCCCAGACATGCGGCACATAGCACATAAGAAATTCTGCCTCGACATGCAGTAAACACATAATAATTTATGTTAGCATTAACAACTACTTACGGTATATCAGTGATCATATCACTCACGCATATTAATGATACACGTGACAATCAATTATTGATATTCGTAAGCCCTAGGAAACAACTCCTAGCACTAACTATTACTTACGCTATATCAATGATCATATCACTAGAGCATATTAATTATACTTGTGACAATCAATCATTGGTATTTGTAAGCCCGAGAATCTAGTCGAAGAGAATTACACAAGTCCTTAAATATTGACATTTAGAACTCATGATCTCTTTATGACTCCTCGCAGTTAAACTAAATAACATATAACATTAACCACATAAAGACACAAGGACTCTTATCCTTTGGATTAGAGTCTTAACATTTTAATTATGAAAGTTTAATACAACTCTACCCTCGATATCACAACATGATAGCGTCTCGTTGCAATGAGCATTATCGGCTAATCTCACAAGCAAACTCGGCTATCACTTAAGTAATTAAGCATAGCAATTCCATATTATCACTTAATCAACTAAGCACATTGACTCGATTAAAACATGTAAGGAATTTACATATAATTACCAGAAAATCTTAAGTTAAAGTTTATTGACTCGAACTAGTTTTCGAAACAATTGACAAACACCAACGGTCGAACTCGCTTATAAGAACATTTGACATGACCATGATATAAAATGGATTACCCCGGGATCACAGTCCCTCAATAAATCAACTTCAAGTCCCGACAAACTATAACATCAATCCACATCTCAATTAATCAAACCGACACTAAATAATCCACAACTTTAAATCACTTAAACCCCAACATTACCTACAATAATACTCAACAACTAACAAACATTTAACCCCCGACATACGACTACTAATTATAAAATTCTCAAAATTATACCACCGAACTTATAACTAGCAACAACATTTCCGAATTAAACTACGAAAATTAAAACAATAATATCACAATTTAAATCTAATTTAATTACAACAATTAAATAATTAAACTACGGTAATTATACACAATATACGAGCTTTCGCAATTTATACCTTTCCGGTGACCACCAACATCTCCACCCTCTCTCTCCCTTCTCCCTCCCCCTATCTCTCTCTCTCTCTCTCTCTCTCTCTCTATATATATATATATATATATATATATATATATATATATATATATATATATATATATATATATATATCTCTCCACCTGCTACCATCGTCACTACCACTGCCCTCTCCTGCTTCGCCGGAACTACCCCCGTCGGTCGCTAGTCACGGCGGCGCCACCACCTGCGCACGCTGCAGTCCCGAGCTCCCCCACTGCACAGCCATCCCTTGCACACTTACACACACAACTCTTTTTCATACATGTATACTTACACACGAATTGTATATATATATATATATATGTGGCTAATTGATTTTTCCCCAATTTTGATTACTAAGAACCCTCATTTCCCCCAATTTCTATAACCCTCAATTCTTTTCTTCTCTCTCCCCGATGTCTGTATTTTTTTTTGTGTTTTATTCGGCTTGGCCCAATAAATAAATATTACTGCT